>JARGYO010000094.1:13560787-14248836 GCA_029206835.1 Rana muscosa | reverse complement strand
ATTTGTCAGCATGGATCGGGAGTATGATCGTATGTCTGTAGTGTGTGTGACTTGTCAGCATGGATTGGGAGTATGATCGTATGTCTGTAGTGTGTGTGACTTGTCAGCATGGATTGGGAGTATGATCGTATGTCTGTAGTGTGTGTGATTTGTCAGCATGGATTGGGAGTATGATCGTATGTCTGTAGTGTGTGTGATTTGTCCGCATGGATTGGGAGTATGATCGTATGTCTGTAGTGTGTGTGATTTGTCCGCATGGATTGGGAGTATGATCGTATGTCTGTAGTGTGTGTGATTTGTCAGCATGGATTGGGAGTATGATCGTATGTCTGTAGTGTGTGTGATTTATCAGCATGGATTGGGAGTATGATCGTATGTCTGTAGTGTGTGTGATTTGTCAGCATGGATTGGGAGTATGATCGTATGTCTGTAGTGTGTGTGATTTGTCAGCATGGATTGTGGGAGTATGATCGTATGTCTGTAGTGTGTGTGATTTGTCAGCATGGATTGGGAGTATGATCGTATGTCTGTAGTGTGTGTGATTTGTCAGCATGGATTGGGAGTATGATCGTATGTCTGTAGTGTGTGTGATTTGTCCGCATGGATTGGGACTATGATCGTATGTCTGTAGTGTGTGTGATTTGTCCGCATGGATTGGGAGTATGATCGTATGTCTGTAGTGTGTGTGACTTGTCAGCATGGATTGGGAGTATGATCGTATGTCTGTAGTGTGTGTGACTTGTCAGCATGGATTGGGAGTATGATCGTATGTCTGTAGTATGTGTGATTTGTCCGCATGGATTGGGAGTATGATCGTATGTCTGTAGTGTGTGTGATTTGTCCGCATGGATTGGGAGTATGATCGTATGTCTGTAGTGTGTGTGATTTGTCAGCATGGATTGGGAGTATGATCGTATGTCTGTAGTGTGTGTGATTTGTCCGCATGGATTGGGAGTATGATCGTATGTCTGTAGTGTGTGTGATTTGTCCGCATGGATTGGGAGTATGATCGTATGTCTGTAGTGTGTGTGATTTGTCAGCATGGATTGGGAGTATGATCGTATGTCTGTAGTGTGTGTGTGATTTGTCCGCATGGATTGGGAGTATGATCGTATGTCTGTAGTGTGTGTGATTTGCCAGCATGGATTGGGAGTATGATCGTATGTCTGTAGTGTGTGTGATTTGTCCGCATGGATTGGGAGTATGATCGTATGTCTGTAGTGTGTGTGATTTGTCAGCATGGATTGGGAGTATGATCGTATGTCTGTAGTGTGTGTGATTTGTCAGCATGGATTGGGAGTATGATCGTATGTCTGTAGTGTGTGTGATTTGTCCGCATGGATTGGGACTATGATCGTATGTCTGTAGTGTGTGTGATTTGTCAGCATGGATTGGGAGTATGATCGTATGTCTGTAGTGTGTGTGATTTGTCCGCATGGATTGGGAGTATGATCGTATGTCTGTAGTGTGTGTGATTTGTCAGCATGGATTGGGAGTATGATCGTATGTCTGTAGTGTGTGTGATTTGTCAGCATGGATTGGGAGTATGATCGTATGTCTGTAGTGTGTGTGATTTGTCCGCATGGATTGGGAGTATGACCGTATGTCTGTAGTGTGTGTGATTTGTCCGCATGGATTGGGAGTATGATCGTATGTCTGTAGTGTGTGTGACTTGTCAGCATGGATTGGGAGTATGATCGTATGTCTGTAGTGTGTGTGATTTGTCAGCATGGATTGGGAGTATGATCGTATGTCTGTAGTGTGTGTGATTTGTCAGCATGGATTGGGAGTATGATCGTATGTCTGTAGTGTGTGTGACTTGTCAGCATGGATTGGGAGTATGATCGTATGTCTGTAGTGTGTGTGATTTGTCAGCATGGATTGGGAGTATGATCGTATGTCTGTAGTGTGTGTGATTTGTCAGCATGGATTGGGAGTATGATCGTATGTCTGTAGTGTGTGTGATTTGTCAGAATGGATTGGGAGTATGATTGTATGTCTGTAGTGTGTGTGATTTTTCAGCATGGATTGGGAGTATGATCGTATGTCTGTAGTGTGTGTGATTTGTCAGCATGGATTGGGAGTATGATCGTATGTCTGTAGTGTGTGTGATTTGTCAGCATGGATTGGGAGTATGATCGTATGTCTGTAGTAGGGATGAGCTTCGTGTTCGAGTCGAACATACGTTCGACTCGAACATCGGCTGTTCGATCGTTCGACGAAGATCGAACGATTTGGGCCGTTCGCGCCAAATTCGAGTGACGCGAACGGCCCACAATGCACTACGCCATCGCAGTGTCATCCAGGCGCTGTGATTGGCCAAGCATGCACTGTGACCCCGCATGCTTGGCCAATCACAGCGCCGGCAGCGAGGAGAGCAATGATTGGCCACAGGCAGGATGCCTGTGGCCAATTATTGCTGAGGGTGTTTAGTACACGCCCCACACTATAAAAGGCCGCCAGCACGGCGGCCTAGTGTAGTGTTTTCCGGAGCAGGGATAGAGCAGCATAGGCAGGGACAGTGACTGTTATTTCTTTCTTGCTTAACCTGGATTCCTTTAGTTTAGGGAAAGAGAAGGATAGGTAGGGAGAGTGTCAGTGTGTTTTGTGCTTGTGCTATAGTGTGCTTAAAAAAAACATTTATTCTAGGGACAGAAAACTGTAGGTAGGGAGAGTGTCAGTTTCTTTCACTCTGCAAGTCCTTGTTTCCAGGGACCTGGAAGGACAGTGAGTGAATTGTCCTTGTGCTATATTGTGCTTAAAAAAACATTTATTCTAGGGACAGAAAACTGTAGGTAGGGAGAGTGTCAGTTTCTTTCACTCTGCAAGTCCTTGTTTCCAGGGACCTGGAAGGACAGTGAGTGAATTGTCCTTGTGCTATATTGTGATTAAAAAAAACATTTTTTCTAGGGACAGAAAACTGTAGGTAGGGAGAGTGTTTTTTTTCTTTCACTCTGCAAGTCCTTGTTTCCAGGGACCTGGAAGGACAGTGAGTGAATTGTCCTTGTGCTATATTGTGCTTAAAAAAACATTTATTCTAGGGACAGAAAACTGTAGGTAGGGAGAGTGTCAGTTTATTTCACTCTGCAAGTCCTTGTTTCCAGGGACCTGTAAGGACAGTGAGTGAATTGTCCTTGTGCTATATTGTGATTAAAAAAAACATTTTTTCTAGGGACAGAAAACTGTAGGTAGGGAGAGTGTTTTTTTTCTTTCACTCTGCAAGTCCTTGTTTCCAGGGACCTGTAAGGACAGTGAGTGAATTTTTCTTGTGCTATATTGTGATTAAAAAAAACATTTTTTCTAGGGACAGAAAACTGTAGGTAGGGAGAGTGTTTTTTTTCTTTCACTCTGCAAGTCCTTGTTTCCAGGGACCTGGAAGGACAGTGAGTGAATTGTCCTTGTGCTATATTGTGCTTAAAAAAACATTTATTCTAGGGACAGAAAACTGTAGGTAGGGAGAGTGTCAGTTTATTTCACTCTGCAAGTCCTTGTTTCCAGGGACCTGTAAGGACAGTGAGTGAATTGTCCTTGTGCTATATTGTGATTAAAAAAAACATTTTTTCTAGGGACAGAAAACTGTAGGTAGGGAGAGTGTTTTTTTTCTTTCACTCTGCAAGTCCTTGTTTCCAGGGACCTGTAAGGACAGTGAGTGAATTTTTCTTGTGCTATATTGTGATTAAAAAAAACATTTTTTCTAGGGACAGAAAACTGTAGGTAGGGAGAGTGTTTTTTTTCTTTCACTCTGCAAGTCCTTGTTTCCAGGGACCTGTAAGGACAGTGAGTGAATTGTTCTTGTGCTATATTGTGATTAAAAAAAACATTTTTTCTAGGGACAGAAAACTGTAGGTAGGGAGAGTGTTTTTTTTCTTTCACTCTGCAAGTCCTTGTTTCCAGGGACCTGTAAGGACAGTGAGTGAATTTTTCTTGTGCTATATTGTGATTAAAAAAAACATTTTTTCTAGGGACAGAAAACTGTAGGTAGGGAGAGTGTTTTTTTTCTTTCACTCTGCAAGTCCTTGTTTCCAGGGACCTGTAAGGACAGTGAGTGAACTTTTCTTGTGCTATATTGTGATTAAAAAAAACATTTTTTCTAGGGACAGAAAACTGTAGGTAGGGAGAGTGTTTTTTTTCTTTCACTCTGCAAGTCCTTGTTTCCAGGGACCTGTAAGGACAGTGAGTGAATTTTTCTTGTGCTATATTGTGATTAAAAAAAACATTTTTTCTAGGGACAGAAAACTGTAGGTAGGGAGAGTGTTTTTTTTCTTTCACTCTGCAAGTCCTTGTTTCCAGGGACCTGTAAGGACAGTGAGTGAATTTTTCTTGTGCTATATTGTGATTAAAAAAAACATTTTTTCTAGGGACAGAAAACTGTAGGTAGGGAGAGTGTTTTTTTTCTTTCACTCTGCAAGTCCTTGTTTCCAGGGACCTGTAAGGACAGTGAGTGAATTTTTCTTGTGCTATATTGTGATTAAAAAAAACATTTTTTCTAGGGACAGAAAACTGTAGGTAGGGAGAGTGTTTTTTTTCTTTCACTCTGCAAGTCCTTGTTTCCAGGGACCTGTAAGGACAGTGAGTGAATTTTTCTTGTGCTATATTGTGATTAAAAAAAACATTTTTTCTAGGGACAGAAAACTGTAGGTAGGGAGAGTGTTTTTTTTCTTTCACTCTGCAAGTCCTTGTTTCCAGGGACCTGTAAGGACAGTGAGTGAATTTTTCTTGTGCTATATTGTGATTAAAAAAAACATTTTTTCTAGGGACAGAAAACTGTAGGTAGGGAGAGTGTTTTTTTTCTTTCACTCTGCAAGTCCTTGTTTCCAGGGACCTGTAAGGACAGTGAGTGAATTTTTCTTGTGCTATATTGTGATTAAAAAAAACATTTTTTCTAGGGACAGAAAACTGTAGGTAGGGAGAGTGTTTTTTTTCTTTCACTCTGCAAGTCCTTGTTTCCAGGGACCTGTAAGGACAGTGAGTGAATTTTTCTTGTGCTATATTGTGATTAAAAAAAACATTTTTTCTAGGGACAGAAAACTGTAGGTAGGGAGAGTGTTTTTTTTCTTTCACTCTGCAAGTCCTTGTTTCCAGGGACCTGTAAGGACAGTGAGTGAATTTTTCTTGTGCTATATTGTGATTAAAAAAAACATTTTTTCTAGGGACAGAAAACTGTAGGTAGGGAGAGTGTTTTTTTCCTTTCACTCTGCAAGTCCTTGTTTCCAGGGACCTGTAAGGACAGTGAGTGAATTGTTCTTGTGCTATATTGTGATTAAAAAAAACATTTTTTCTAGGGACAGAAAACTGTAGGTAGGGAGAGTGTTTTTTTTCTTTCACTCTGCAAGTCCTTGTTTCCAGGGACCTGTAAGGACAGTGAGTGAATTGTTCTTGTGCTATATTGTGATTAAAAAAAACATTTTTTCTAGGGACAGAAAACTGTAGGTAGGGAGAGTGTTTTTTTTCTTTCACTCTGCAAGTCCTTGTTTCCAGGGACCTGTAAGGACAGTGAGTGAATTTTTCTTGTGCTATATTGTGATTAAAAAAAACATATTTTCTAGGGACAGAAAACTGTAGGTAGGGAGAGTGTTTTTTTTCTTTCACTCTGCAAGTCCTTGTTTCCAGGGACCTGTAAGGACAGTGAGTGAATTTTTCTTGTGCTATATTGTGATTAAAAAAAACATTTTTTCTAGGGACAGAAAACTGTAGGTAGGGAGAGTGTTTTTTTTCTTTCACTCTGCAAGTCCTTGTTTCCAGGGACCTGTAAGGACAGTGAGTGAATTGTTCTTGTGCTATATTGTGATTAAAAAAAACATTTTTTCTAGGGACAGAAAACTGTAGGTAGGGAGAGTGTTTTTTTTCTTTCACTCTGCAAGTCCTTGTTTCCAGGGACCTGTAAGGACAGTGAGTGAATTTTTCTTGTGCTATATTGTGATTAAAAAAAACATTTTTTCTAGGGACAGAAAACTGTAGGTAGGGAGAGTGTTTTTTTTCTTTCACTCTGCAAGTCCTTGTTTCCAGGGACCTGTAAGGACAGTGAGTGAATTTTTCTTGTGCTATATTGTGATTAAAAAAAACATTTTTTCTAGGGACAGAAAACTGTAGGTAGGGAGAGTGTTTTTTTTCTTTCACTCTGCAAGTCCTTGTTTCCAGGGACCTGTAAGGACAGTGAGTGAATTTTTCTTGTGCTATATTGTGATTAAAAAAAACATTTTTTCTAGGGACAGAAAACTGTAGGTAGGGAGAGTGTGTCAGTTTCTTTCACTGTGAAAGTCCTTGTTTCAAGGGACAGAGAAGGACACCTGAAGGTAGCCCTTATTGCTTTTTTCCCATCTCCGTGCAGGCCATCTATTAGAATGTCTGGAAGGCAAACAAGGAGAGGCAGACAGTCAGGAGGCAATAAAAGAGGGCAAGCAGGCTCTGTGTCTGGGGGCAACAGTGCTGGTCGTGGACGCGGTGCATTGTCATCAGCACATGGCCATGGGACACGCTTGTCCTTCTTTTCGGCAGCTGGACATGTTGAGCCACATCATGCCGAAGACTTGGTAGAGTGGATGACCAAGCCCTCCTCCTCCTCCTCATCCTCTCTCACCCAGGCTCAGGGTACTGGAAAAGCAGCTGCCAAAGCGTCGTCTTCCCTGGTATCAATGTCAGACAAATCATCAGTCACTCCTTCCCTAGACCCACCATGTCCTCCTCCTGAGGAGTCCCCCGAACTGTTTCAGCACAGTGTTGGGTACATGCTCCAGGAGGATGCCCAGCGTTTCGAAGGGTCTGATGATGAAACCCAGCTAGAGGAAGGCAGTAGCGTGAGAGCAGACAGAGGGGATGCTGAAGAAGGACACCAATCTGGCAGTCATGTTCCAGCAGCTGCAGCATACTGCCAGATTGGCTCCAGTGATGAGGAGGGAGGGGATGATGAGGTCACTGACTCCACGTGGGTGCCTAATAGGAGAGAGGAGGAGGAGGAGGATGAGGAGGAGGCACATCTCCAACGAGGCAGGATGCCCTTTGGTGGCCAGCGTAAGGGCAGTACACCGACGGAATCACACCGCAGAGCTCCGCCTGTGCAGGGCGCTGCCTCTGCCCGTCATTCAAAAAGTTCTTTGGTGTGGGCCTTTTTTGAGGCTAGTGCATCAGATCGCACAGCTGCTGTTTGCAACATATGTCTCAAGCGTATATCGCGTGGCCAAAACATCAGCCGCTTGGGTACCACATGCCTGACCAGACATATGTTGACCTGCCATGCAGCTCGTTGGCAAGCCTACCTCAAAGACCCACACCAAAGAACAAAGCGGACCTCTCCTTGCACCGCATCAGCTGGGATCTCCAACCCCACTATAACTTCAGTCCTCTCTGAAACATGCACTGAGAGGAATGAAGGTGTAGAATTAGGTGTGTCACAGCCAAGTACTTGCGCCCACTCTGCTAGCAGTACACCGACGTCCGATTCTAGCAGGCAAATTTCCCTGCCCCAGCTGCTGGACCGTCGAAAGAAGTTCACTCCCAGCCATCCACATGCCCAGCGGTTGAATGCTAGCTTGGCTAAATTGCTAGCGCTTCAACTGCTGCCTTTTCAGTTGGTAGACTCGGCCCCCTTCCGTGAGTTTGTGCAATGTGCGGTTCCTCAGTGGCAGGTTCCCAAACGCCACTTTTTCGCACGGAAGGCTATTCCGGCTCTCTACCGGCATGTGGAAGGCAATGTCTTGGCCTCGCTGGACAGGGCGGTCAGCGGTAAGGTGCATATTACCGCTGACTCATGGTCCAGCAGGCATGGACAGGGACGTTACCTTTCTTTCACGGCCCATTGGGTCACTCTTTTGGCAGCTGGGAAGGATTCAGGACAAGGTGCAGTAGTGTTGGAGGTTGTCCCACCGCCACGCCTCCAAAATGCTACTACTGGTTGTGACACACCTCTCTCCTCCACCCCCTCCTCTTCTTCTTCCTCCATGGCCTCTTCCTGTGGTTTGTCCTATGAACCAGCGGTGCTCCGTAGCCGTTCACGGGGCTACGCAAGTACGCAGGCAAAAAGATGCCATGCCGTGCTTGCGCTGGTGTGTTTGGGGGACAGAAGCCACACTGGGGCAGAGGTCCTGTCTGCTCTGCAGGGCCAGGCCGAGAGGTGGTTGACGCCACGCCAGCTTAAGCCAGGAATGGTGGTTTGCGACAATGGCACCAACCTCCTCTCCGCCCTCCGACAGGGACAACTGACCCATGTGCCCTGTGTGGCTCACGTCCTTAACCTGGTGGTGCAGCGGTTCTTGGGCAGGTACCCGGGCTTACAGGATGTCCTGAGGCAGGCCAGGAAAGTCTGTGTGCATTTCCGCAGATCTTATAATGCCAGTGCTCGCCTGGCTGAGCTGCAAAAGGAGTTGAACCTGCCCAAGAACCGCCTTATATGTGACATGCCCACCAGGTGGAACTCAACGTTGGCCATGCTACAGCGGCTGCACACGCAGCAGAGGGCCATCAATGAGTACCTGTGCGACTACGGCACCAGGACAGGGTCAGGGGAGCTTGGTTTTTTTTCTCCACGCCAGTGGGGCATGATCAGGGATGCATGCACTGTCCTGGCACCATTTGAGGAGGCCACGAGGATGGTGAGCAGTGACAGTGCATGCATCAGTGACACTGTACCTCTTGTCCACCTGTTGGAGCACACGCTGCGTGGAATAATGGACAGGGCACTTGAGGCAGAACAGAGGCAGGAAGAGGAGGACTTCCTTGCCTCTCAAGGCCCCCTTTACCCAGACAGTGTTACTTCTGTCCCACCCATCGCACAGGAAGAGGAGGAGGAGGAGGAGGAGGATTGTGTCAGCATGGAGGTGGAGGCTGGCACTCAGCATCATCAGCAGCAGTCTTTTAGGGATGATTTACAGTCCCAAGAAACCAGTGGACTTGTACGTGGCTGGGAGGAGGTGGCTGCGGATCATGTCGTCCTTAGTGACCCAGAGGACTCCGGAGCGAATGCCTCAGCAAACCTACGCTGCATGGCCTCCCTGATCCTGCAAAGTCTGCGGAAGGATCCTCGTATTCTTCGGATCAAGGAGAGGGACCATTACTGGCTGGCCACTCTCCTTGATCCACGGTACAAGGGTAAGGTTGCGGACCTTATGTTACCTTCGCAGAGGGAGCAGAGGATGAGACAACTCCGGGAGGCCTTGCAGAAAGGTCTGTGCAACGCGTTCCCAGAGACTGGGAGGTTACAAACTCCTGGTCCTGGACAACGAGTTGCTGAGGCTTCGGCCAGTCAAAGAAGGAGCGGTGGGGAAGGTGGCCGTCTGACCGATGCGTTCAGACAATTCTTTAGTCCGCAGCCCCAAAGTATGATCGGTTCCAGCAACCATCGCCAGCGTCTGATAAACATGGTGCAGGAATATCTAGGGGCAAGGTCAGACTTGGACACCTTCCCCACCGAAAATCCTCTGGCTTACTGGGTCTTGAGGATGGATCACTGGCCAGAGCTTGCACAGTATGCAATTGAGCTACTGGCCTGTCCTGCATCCAGCGTTCTTTCGGAACGCACATTCAGTGCTGCTGGAGGATTTGTCACGGATCACAGGGTGCGCCTGTCCACCGACTCGGTTGATCGACTGACTTTCATCAAGATGAACCAGTCTTGGATCACCACCAGCTACCACACACCTGATGCTGATATAACAGACTAATTGATTTTAACATGTCACATCCCTTCAAGACTGATGCTGATGCTGAGTGCCTGTGCTGTTATGTTGACTGGCTATCCTCCTCCTCCGAGTCCTCAATGATACGATTGATGATGATAGCTTGGAAGATCATTTTTGTTTATGGGTGCCGCCACCAGTGCCTAACGCCCAATTTTTCAGCCCCTGTTTAACAGGGGCGTGTAATTACAATTTTTGAAGCAATACTTTGCAACAGGGCTCATTGCTGTACTCCAAGTACAGTATCTGTGAGGAGTTGCAGTGTTGTGCCACCAGTGCCTAAGGCCCAATTTTTCAGCCCCTGTTTAACAGGGGCGTGTCATTACAATTTTTGAAGCAATACTTTGCAACAGGGCTCATTGCTGTGCTCCAAGTACAGTATCTGTGAGGGGTTGCAGTGTTGTGCCACCAGTGCCTAAGGCCCAATTTTTCAGCCCCTGTTCAACAGGGGCATGTAATTACAATTCTTGATCTAATAATTCACAGCAGGGCCCATTGCTGCACCCACCAAGAGTAACTGTCAGGGCTTACAGTGTTGTGGCACCAGCACCACCATCAAAGGCCCAATTTTTACTACCACTGTTCAACAATTATATGTAATTAAAATTCCTGATATAATAGTTGACAGCAGGGCGTTCCAGCACCAACCAAGAGTAACTGTGAGTGCTTACAGTGTTGTGCCAACACCAACAACTAAGGGGCCTATTTCTGCAGAGTATATACGGCAGGTCCCTACTTTCAAACATCCAACTTACAAACGACTCCTACTTGCAAACGCAAGAAGACAACAGGAAGTGAGAGGAAATCTACCACTAGGAAGGAAAATTCTCTCCTGTAAGAATAAATATGGGAGAAAGGTGTCTCCTCTGTACTGATGCTTTATCAGCAATCCTTGTTTCAAGAAAAACACCACATTTCAAAAACAGTTGTCATTGGGACGGAAAGTGAGGTGAAATGTTCTGAACAGGGGCACAGACAGCAAAACAAATGTTACAGGGGTGATAACCCTTACCTATGTTTTCCAAAAAGTTTAAAAATAGATTTTTGGTCTGGAGCTACACTTCAACAATGTACCTGTTCAAAATTACAAACAGATTCTACATAAGAACAAACCTACAGTCCCTGTCTTGTATGCACCGCCTGTATAGGGCTGTTCAGAGTATATAGGGCCTTTTTTATTTTATGTGCGGGGTTCCCCTTAATATCCATACAAGACCCAAAGGGGCTGGTAATGGGCTGGGGTAGGGGGGGGGGGGTCATGGGGTAGCTATGCCATTTTTCTTAAAGAATTTCATCCATATTACCGGGACCAGACATTACATTAAAGCCGCAAGCAGTTTTAAATGGCTTTTTTTTCCTTTAGAAGTGTCATTTTGTGCAGGGACAGTTCTAAACACGGGAAACACGTGGCACTTCACAGGCATACTTTAGACACCCCCCAGGTACGATATTTAAAGGAATATTTGACTTTTTTTTTTCACTTTATGCATCATTAAAATGACTGCTCCCGAAAAACGACCGTTTTTAAAACTTCTTTTTGCATTGATACATGTCCCCTGGTGCAGAACCCGGGTTCCCAAACCCTTTTTAGGACAATAACATGCATAATAGTTGTTATAATTAGCACTTTAGAATTCGAACGTTCGCATCCATTCTATTTAATAGGGTTCTAATGTTCGTTCGAACTTTCGGTCCGTTCGCGGGTTCTGGTGCGAACCGAACAGGGGGGTGTTCGGCTCATCACTAGTCTGTAGTGTGTGTGATTTGTCAGCATGGATTGGGAGTATGATCGTATGTCTGTAGTGTGTGTGATTTGTCCGCATGGATTGGGAGTATGACCGTATGTCTGTAGTGTGTGTGATTTGTCCGCATGGATTGGGAGTATGATCGTATGTCTGTAGTGTGTGTGATTTGTCAGCATGGATTGGGAGTATGATCGTATGTCTGTAGTGTGTGTGATTTGTCAGCATGGATTGGGAGTATGATCGTATGTCTGTAGTGTGTGTGACTTGTCAGCATGGATTGGGAGTATGATCGTATGTCTGTAGTGTGTGTGATTTGTCAGCATGGATTGGGAGTATGATCGTATGTCTGTAGTGTGTGTGATTTGTCAGCATGGATTGGGAGTATGATCGTATGTCTGTAGTGTGTGTGATTTGTCAGCATGGATTGGGAGTATGATCGTATGTCTGTAGTGTGTGTGATTTGTCAGAATGGATTGGGAGTATGATTGTATGTCTGTAGTGTGTGTGATTTTTCAGCATGGATTGGGAGTATGATCGTATGTCTGTAGTGTGTGTGATTTGTCAGCATGGATTGGGAGTATGATCGTATGTCTGTAGTGTGTGTGATTTGTCCGTATGGATTGGGAGTATGATCGTATGTCTGTAGTGTGTGTGATTTGTCAGAATGGATTGGGAGTATGATCGTATGTCTGTAGTGTGTGTGATTTGTCTGCATGGATTGGGAGTATGATCGTATGTCTGTAGTGTGTGTGATTTGTCAGCATGGATTGGGAGTATGATCGTATGTCTGTAGTGTGTGTGATTTGTCAGCATGGATTGGGAGTATGATCGTATGTCTGTAGTGTGTGTGATTTGTCAGCATGGATTGGGAGTATGATCGTATGTCTGTAGTGTGTGTGATTTGTCAGCATGGATTGGGAGTATGATCGTATGTCTGTAGTGTGTGTGATTTGTCAGCATGGATTGGGAGTATGATCGTATGTCTGTAGTGTGTGTGATTTGTCAGCATGGATTGGGAGTATGATCGTATGTCTGTAGTGTGTGTGATATGTCCGCATGGATTGGGAGTATGATCGTATGTCTGTAGTGTGTGTGATTTGTCCGCATGGATCGGGAGTATGATCGTTTGTCTGTAGTGTGTGTGATTTGTCCGCATGGATTGGGACTATGATCGTATGTCTGTAGTGTGTGTGATTTGTCAGCATGGATCGGGAGTATGATCGTTTGTCTGTAGTGTGTGTGATTTGTCAGCATGGATCGGGAGTATGATCGTATGTCTGTAGTGTGTGTGATTTGTCAGCATGGATTGGGAGTATGATCGTATGTCTGTAGTGTGTGTGATTTGTCCGCATGGATTGGGACTATGATCGTATGTCTGTAGTGTGTGTGATTTGTCAGCATGGATTGGGAGTATGATCGTATGTCTGTAGTGTGTGTGATTTGTCCGCATGGATTGGGAGTATGATCGTATGTCTGTAGTGTGTGTGATTTGTCAGCATGGATTGGGAGTATGATCGTATGTCTGTAGTGTGTGTGATTTGTCAGCATGGATTGGGAGTATGATCGTATGTCTGTAGTGTGTGTGATTTGTCAGCATGGATTGGGAGTATGATCGTATGTCTGTAGTGTGTGTGACTTGTCAGCATGGATTGGGAGTATGATCGTATGTCTGTAGTGTGTGTGATTTGTCAGCATGGATTGGGAGTATGATCGTATGTCTGTAGTGTGTGTGATTTGTCAGCATGGATTGGGAGTATGATCGTATGTCTGTAGTGTGTGTGATTTGTCAGCATGGATTGGGAGTATGATCGTATGTCTGTAGTGTGTGTGATTTGTCAGCATGGATTGGGAGTATGATCGTATGTCTGTAGTGTGTGTGATTTGTCCGCATGGATTGGGAGTATGATCGTATGTCTGTAGTGTGTGTGATTTGTCCGCATGGATTGGGAGTATGATTGTATGTCTGTAGTGTGTGTGATTTGTCAGCATGGATCGGGAGTATGATCGTATGTCTGTGGTGTGTGTGATTTGTCAGCATGGATTGGGAGTATGATTGTATGTCTGTAGTGTGTGTGATTTGTCAGCATGGATCGGGAGTATGATCGTATGTCTGTGGTGTGTGTGATTTGTCAGCATGGATCGGGAGTATGATCGTATGTCTGTGGTGTGTGTGATTTGTCAGCATGGATTGGGAGTATGATCGTATGTCTGTAGTGTGTGTGATTTGTCAGCATGGATTGGGAGTATGATCGTATGTCTGTAGTGTGTGTGATTTGTCAGAATGGATTGGGAGTATGATCGTATGTCTGTAGTGTGTGTGATTTGTCAGCATGGATTGGGAGTATGATCGTATGTCTGTAGTGTGTGTGATTTGTCAGCATGGATTGGGAGTATGATCGTATGTCTGTAGTGTGTGTGATTTGTCAGCATGGATTGGGAGTATGATCGTATGTCTGTAGTGTGTGTGTGTGTGTGTGTGATTTGTCAGCATGGATTGGGAGTATGATCGTATGTCTGTGGTGTGTGTGTGATTTGTCCGCATGGATTGGGAGTATGATCGTATGTCTGTAGTGTGTGTGATTTGTCAGCATGGATTGGGAGTATGATCGTATGTCTGTAGTGTGTGTGACTTGTCAGCATGGATTGGGAGTATGATCTTATGTCTGTAGTGTGTGTGATTTGTCAGCATGGATCGGGAGTATGATCGTATGTCTGTAGTGTGTGTGATTTGTCAGCATGGATTGGGAGTATGATCGTATGTCTGTAGTGTGTGTGATTTGTCAGCATGGATTGGGAGTATGATCGTATGTCTGTGGTGTGTGTGTGATTTGTCAGAATGGATTGGGAGTATGATCGTATGTCTGTAGTGTGTGTGATTTGTCAGCATGGATTGGGAGTATGATCGTATGTCTGTAGTGTGTCAGCATGGATTGGGAGTATGATCGTATGTCTGTAGTGTGTGTGATTTGTCCGCATGGATTGGGAGTATGATCGTATGTCTGTAGTGTGTGTGATTTGTCCGCATGGATTGGGAGTATGATCGTATGTCTGTAGTGTGTGTGATTTGTCAGCATGGATCGGGAGTATGATCGTATGTCTGTAGTGTGTGTGATTTGTCAGCATGGATTGGGAGTATGATCGTATGTCTGTAGTGTGTGTGATTTGTCAGCATGGATTGGGAGTATGATCGTATGTCTGTGGTGTGTGTGTGATTTGTCAGAATGGATTGGGAGTATGATCGTATGTCTGTAGTGTGTGTGATTTGTCAGCATGGATTGGGAGTATGATCGTATGTCTGTAGTGTGTCAGCATGGATTGGGAGTATGATCGTATGTCTGTAGTGTGTGTGATTTGTCCGCATGGATTGGGAGTATGATCGTATGTCTGTAGTGTGTGTGATTTGTCCGCATGGATTGGGAGTATGATCGTATGTCTGTAGTGTGTGTGATTTGTCAGCATGGATTGGGAGTATGATCGTATGTCTGTAGTGTGTGTGATTTGTCAGCATGGATTGGGAGTATGATCGTATGTCTGTGGTGTGTGTGTGATTTGTCCGCATGGATTGGGAGTATGATCGTATGTCTGTAGTGTGTGTGTGTGTGTGTGATTTGTCAGCATGGATTGGGAGTATGATCGTATGTCTGTAGTGTGTGTGATTTGTCAGCATGGATTGGGAGTATGATCGTATGTCTGTGGTGTGTGTGTGATTTGTCTGCATGGATTGGGAGTATGATCGTATGTCTGTAGTGTGTGTGATTTGTCAGCATGGATTGGGAGTATGATCGTATGTCTGTAGTGTGTGTGATTTGTCAGCATGGATTGGGAGTATGATCGTATGTCTGTAGTGTGTGTGATTTGTCAGCATGGATCGGGAGTATGATCGTATGTCTGTAGTGTGTGTGATTTGTCAGCATGGATTGGGAGTATGATCGTATGTCTGTAGTGTGTGTGGTTTGTCAGCATGGATTGGGAGTATGATCGTATGTCTGTAGTGTGTGTGATTTGTCAGCATGGATTGGGAGTATGATCGTGTGTCTGTAGTGTGTGTGATTTGTCCGCATGGATTGGGAGTATGATCGTATGTCTGTAGTGTGTGTGATTTGTCAACATGGATCGGGAGTATGATCGTATGTCTGTAGTGTGTGTGATTTGTCAGCATGGATTGGGAGTATGATCGTATGTCTGTACTGTGTGTGATTTGTCCGCATGGATTGGGAGTATGATCGTATGTCTGTAGTGTGTGTGATTTGTCAGCATGGATTGGGAGTATGATCGTATGTCTGTAGTGTGTGTGATTTGTCAGCATTGATTGGGAGTATGATCGTGTGTCTGTAGTGTGTGTGATTTGTCAGCATAGATCGGGAGTATGATCGTATGTATGTAGTGTGTGTGATTTGTCAGCATGGATTGGGAGTATGATCTTATGTCTGTAGTGTGTGTGATTTGTCAGCATGGATTGGGAGTATGATCTTATGTCTGTAGTGTGTGTGATTTGTCAGCATGGATCGGGAGTATGATCGTATGTCTGTAGTGTGTGTGATTTGTCAGCATGGATAGGGAGTATGATCGTATGTCTGTAGTGTGTGTGATTTGTCAGCATGGATAGGGAGTATGATCGTATGTCTGTAGTGTGTGTGATTTGTCAGCATGGATAGGGAGTATGATCGTATGTCTGTAGTGTGTGTGATTTGTCAGCATGGATTGGGAGTATGATCGTATGTCTGTAGTGTGTGTGATTTGTCAGCATGGATTGGGAGTATGATCGTATGTCTGTAGTGTGTGTGATTTGTCAGCATGGATTGGGAGTATGATCGTATGTCTGTAGTGTGTGTGATTTGTCAGCATGGATTGGGAGTATGATCGTGTGTCTGTAGTGTGTGTGATTTGTCCGCATGGATTGGGAGTATGATCGTATGTCTGTAGTGTGTGTGATTTGTCAGCATGGATTGGGAGTATGATCGTATGTCTGTAGTTTGTGTGATTTTTCAGCATGGATTGGGAGTATGATCGTGTGTCTGTAGTGTGTGTGATTTGTCCGCATGGATTGGGAGTATGATCGTATGTCTGTAGTGTGTGTGATTTGTCAGCATGGATTGGGAGTATGATCGTATGTCTGTAGTGTGTGTGATTTGTCAGCATGGATTGGGAGTATGATCGTATGTCTGTAGTGTGTGTGATTTGTCAGCATGGATTGGGAGTATGATCGTATGTCTGTAGTGTGTGTGATTTGTCAGCATGGATTGGGAGTATGATCGTATGTCTGTAGTGTGTGTGTATGTGATTTGTCAGCATGGATTGGGAGTATGATCGTATGTCTGTAGTGTGTGTGATTTGTCAGCATGGATTGGGAGTATGATCGTATGTCTGTAGTGTGTGTGATTTGTCAGCATGGATTGGGAGTATGATCGTATGTCTGTAGTGTGTGTGATTTGTCAGCATGGATTGGGAGTATGATCGTGTGTCTGTAGTGTGTGTGATTTGTCAGCATGGATTGGGAGTATGATCGTATGTCTGTAGTGTGTATGTGTGTGTGTGATTTGTCAGCATGGATTGGGAGTATGATCATATGTCTGTAGTGTGTGTGATTTGTCAGCATGGATTGGGAGTATGATCGTATGTCTGTAGTGTGTGTGATTTGTCAGTATGGATTGGGAGTATGATCGTATGTCTGTAGTGTGTGTGATTTGTCCGCATGGATTGGGAGTATGATCGTATGTCTGTAGTGTGTGTGATTTGTCAGCATGGATTGGGAGTATGATCGTATGTCTGTAGTGTGTGTGATTTGTCAGCATGGATTGGGAGTATGATCGTATGTCTGTAGTGTGTGTGATTTGTCAGCATGGATTGGGAGTATGATCGTATGTCTGTAGTGTGTGTGATTTGTCAGCATGGATTGGGAGTATGATCGTATGTCTGTAGTGTGTGTGATTTGTCCGCATGGATTGGGAGTATGATCGTATGTCTGTAGTGTGTGTGATTTGTCCGCATGGATTGGGAGTATGATCGTATGTCTGTAGTGTGTGTGATTTGTCCGCATGGATTGGGAGTATGATCGTATGTCTGTAGTGTGTGTGATTTGTCAGCATGGATTGGGAGTATGATCGTATGTCTGTAGTGTGTGTGATTTGTCAGCATGGATTGGGAGTATGATCGTATGTCTGTAGTGTGTGTGATTTGTCAGCATGGATTGGGAGTATGATCGTGTGTCTGTAGTGTGTGTGATTTGTCCGCATGGATTGGGAGTATGATCGTATGTCTGTAGTGTGTGTGATTTGTCAGCATGGATTGGGAGTATGATCGTATGTCTGTAGTGTGTGTGATTTGTCAGCATGGATTGGGAGTATGATCGTATGTCTGTAGTGTGTGTGATTTGTCCGCATGGATTGGGAGTATGATCGTATGTCTGTAGTGTGTGTGATTTGTCAGCATGGATTGGGAGTATGATCGTATGTCTGTAGTGTGTGTGATTTGTCAGCATGGATTGGGAGTATGATCGTATGTCTGTAGTGTGTGTGATTTGTCAGCATGGATTGGGAGTATGATCGTATGTCTGTAGTGTGTGTGATTTGTCAGCATGGATTGGGAGTATGATCGTATGTCTGTAGTGTGTGTGATTTGTCAGCATGGATTGGGAGTATGATCGTATGTCTGTAGTGTGTGTGATTTGTCAGCATGGATTGGGAGTATGATCGTATGTCTGTAGTGTGTGTGTGTGTGTGTGTGTGTGTGATTTGTCAGCATGGATTGGGAGTATGATCGTATGTCTGTAGTGTGTGTGATTTGTCAGCATGGATTGGGAGTATGATCGTATGTCTGTAGTGTGTGTGATTTGTCAGCATGGATTGGGAGTATGATCGTATGTCTGTAGTGTGTGTGATTTGTCAGCATGGATTGGGAGTATGATCGTATGTCTGTAGTGTGTGTGATTTGTCAGCATGGATTGGGAGTATGATCGTATGTCTGTAGTGTGTGTGATTTGTCAGCATGGATTGGGAGTATGATCGTATGTCTGTAGTGTGTGTGATTTGTCCGCATGGATTGGGAGTATGATCGTATGTCTGTAGTGTGTGTGATTTGTCAGCATGGATTGGGAGTATGATCGTATGTCTGTAGTGTGTGTGATTTGTCCGCATGGATTGGGAGTATGATCGTATGTCTGTAGTGTGTGTGATTTGTCAGCATGGATTGGGAGTATGATCGTATGTCTGTAGTGTGTGTGATTTGTCAGCATGGATTGGGAGTATGATCGTATGTCTGTAGTGTGTGTGATTTGTCCGCATGGATTGGGAGTATGATCGTATGTCTGTAGTGTGTGTGATTTGTCAGCATGGATTGGGAGTATGATCGTATGTCTGTAGTGTGTGTGATTTGTCAGCATGGATTGGGAGTATGATCGTATGTCTGTAGTGTGTGTGATTTGTCCGCATGGATTGGGAGTATGATCGTATGTCTGTAGTGTGTGTGACTTGTCAGCATGGATTGGGAGTATGATCGTATGTCTGTAGTGTGTGTGATTTGTCCGCATGGATTGGGAGTATGATCGTATGTCTGTAGTGTGTGTGATTTGTCCGCATGGATTGGGAGTATGATCGTATGTCTGTAGTGTGTGTGATTTGTCAGCATGGATTGGGAGTATGATCGTGTGTCTGTAGTGTGTGTGATTTGTCCGCATGGATTGGGAGTATGATCGTATGTCTGTAGTGTGTGTGATTTGTCAGAATGGATTGGGAGTATGATCGTATGTCTGTAGTGTGTGTGACTTGTCAGCATGGATTGGGAGTATGATCGTATGTCTGTAGTGTGTGTGATTTGTCAGCATGGATTGGGAGTATGATCGTATGTCTGTAGTGTGTGTGATTTGTCAGCATGGATTGGGAGTATGATCGTATGTCGGTAGTGTGTGTGATTTGTCAGCATGGATTGGGAGTATGATCGTATGTCGGTAGTGTGTGTGATTTGTCAGCATGGATTGGGAGAATGATAGTATGTCTGTAGTGTGTGTGATTTGTTAGCATGGATTGGGAGTATGATCGTATGTCTGTAGTGTGTGTGATTTGTCAGCATGGATTGGGAGTATGATCGTATGTCTGTAGTGTGTGTGCTTTGTCAGCATGGATTGGGAGTATGATCGTATGTCTGTAGTGTGTGTGATTTGTCAGCATGGATCGGGAGTATGATCGTATGTCTGTAGTGTGTGTGATTTGTCCGCATGGATTGGGAGTATGATCGTATGTCTGTAGTGTGTGTGATTTGTCAGCATGGATTGGGAGTATGATCGTATGTCTGTAGTGTGTGTGATTTGTCCGCATGGATTGGGACTATGATCGTATGTCTGTAGTGTGTGTGATTTGTCAGCATGGATTGGGAGTATGATCGTATGTCTGTAGTGTGTGTGATTTGTCAGCATGGATTGGGAGTATGATCGTATGTCTGTAGTGTGTGTGTATGTGATTTGTCAGCATGGATTGGGAGTATGATCGTATGTCTGTAGTGTGTGTGATTTGTCAGCATGGATTGGGAGTATGATCGTATGTCTGTAGTGTGTGTGATTTGTCAGCATGGATTGGGAGTATGATCGTATGTCTGTAGTGTGTGTGATTTGTCAGCATGGATTGGGAGTATGATCGTGTGTCTGTAGTGTGTGTGATTTGTCAGCATGGATTGGGAGTATGATCGTATGTCTATAGTGTGTATGTGTGTGTGTGATTTGTCAGCATGGATTGGGAGTATGATCATATGTCTGTAGTGTGTGTGATTTGTCAGCATGGATTGGGAGTATGATCGTATGTCTGTAGTGTGTGTGATTTGTCAGTATGGATTGGGAGTATGATCGTATGTCTGTAGTGTGTGTGATTTGTCCGCATGGATTGGGAGTATGATCGTATGTCTGTAGTGTGTGTGATTTGTCAGCATGGATTGGGAGTATGATCGTATGTCTGTAGTGTGTGTGATTTGTCAGCATGGATTGGGAGTATGATCGTATGTCTGTAGTGTGTGTGATTTGTCAGCATGGATTGGGAGTATGATCGTATGTCTGTAGTGTGTGTGATTTGTCAGCATGGATTGGGAGTATGATCGTATGTCTGTAGTGTGTGTGATTTGTCCGCATGGATTGGGAGTATGATCGTATGTCTGTAGTGTGTGTGATTTGTCCGCATGGATTGGGAGTATGATCGTATGTCTGTAGTGTGTGTGATTTGTCCGCATGGATTGGGAGTATGATCGTATGTCTGTAGTGTGTGTGATTTGTCAGCATGGATTGGGAGTATGATCGTATGTCTGTAGTGTGTGTGATTTGTCAGCATGGATTGGGAGTATGATCGTATGTCTGTAGTGTGTGTGATTTGTCAGCATGGATTGGGAGTATGATCGTGTGTCTGTAGTGTGTGTGATTTGTCCGCATGGATTGGGAGTATGATCGTATGTCTGTAGTGTGTGTGATTTGTCAGCATGGATTGGGAGTATGATCGTATGTCTGTAGTGTGTGTGATGTGTCAGCATGGATTGGGAGTATGATCGTATGTCTGTAGTGTGTGTGATTTGTCAGCATGGATTGGGAGTATGATCGTATGTCTGTAGTGTGTGTGATTTGTCAGCATGGATTGGGAGTATGATCGTATGTCTGTAGTGTGTGTGATTTGTCAGCATGTATTGGGAGTATGATCGTATGTCTGTAGTGTGTGTGATTTGTCAGCATGGATTGGGAGTATGATCGTATGTCTGTAGTGTGTGTGATTTGTCAGCATGGATTGGGAGTATGATCGTATGTCTGTAGTGTGTGTGATTTGTCAGCATGGATTGGGAGTATGATCGTGTGTCTGTAGTGTGTGTGATTTGTCAGCATGGATTGGGAGTATGATCGTATGTCTGTAGTGTGTGTGTGTGTGTGTGTGTGATTTGTCAGCATGGATTGGGAGTATGATCGTATGTCTGTAGTGTGTGTGATTTGTCAGCATGGATTGGGAGTATGATCGTATGTCTGTAGTGTGTGTGATTTGTCAGCATGGATTGGGAGTATGATCGTATGTCTGTAGTGTGTGTGATTTGTCAGCATGGATTGGGAGTATGATCGTATGTCTGTAGTGTGTGTGATTTGTCAGCATGGATTGGGAGTATGATCGTATGTCTGTAGTGTGTGTGATTTGTCAGCATGGATTGGGAGTATGATCGTATGTCTGTAGTGTGTGTGATTTGTCCGCATGGATTGGGAGTATGATCGTATGTCTGTAGTGTGTGTGATTTGTCAGCATGGATTGGGAGTATGATCGTATGTCTGTAGTGTGTGTGATTTGTCCGCATGGATTGGGAGTATGATCGTATGTCTGTAGTGTGTGTGATTTGTCAGCATGGATTGGGAGTATGATCGTATGTCTGTAGTGTGTGTGATTTGTCAGCATGGATTGGGAGTATGATCGTATGTCTGTAGTGTGTGTGATTTGTCCGCATGGATTGGGAGTATGATCGTATGTCTGTAGTGTGTGTGATTTGTCAGCATGGATTGGGAGTATGATCGTATGTCTGTAGTGTGTGTGATTTGTCAGCATGGATTGGGAGTATGATCGTATGTCTGTAGTGTGTGTGATTTGTCAGCATGCATTGGGAGTATGATCGTATGTCTGTAGTGTGTGTGATTTGTCAGCATGGATTGGGAGTATGATCGTATGTCGGTAGTGTGTGTGATTTGTCAGCATGGATTGGGAGTATGATCGTATGTCGGTAGTGTGTGTGATTTGTCAGCATGGATTGGGAGAATGATAGTATGTCTGTAGTGTGTGTGATTTGTTAGCATGGATTGGGAGTATGATCGTATGTCTGTAGTGTGTGTGATTTGTCAGCATGGATTGGGAGTATGATCGTATGTCTGTAGTGTGTGTGATTTGTCAGCATGGATCGGGAGTATGATCGTATGTCTGTAGTGTGTGTGATTTGTCAGCATGGATTGGGAGTATGATCGTATGTCTGTAGTGTGTGTGATTTGTCCGCATGGATTGGGAGTATGATCGTATGTCTGTAGTGTGTGTGATTTGTCAACATGGATTGGGAGTATGATCGTATGTCTGTAGTGTGTGTGATTTGTCCGCATGGATTGGGAGTATGATCGTATGTCTGTAGTGTGTGTGATTTGTCAACATGGATCGGGAGTATGATCATATGTCTGTAGTGTGTGTGATTTGTCAGCATGGATTGGGAGTATGATCGTATGTCTGTAGTGTGTGTGATTTGTCAGCATGGATTGGGAGTATGATCGTATGTCTGTAGTGTGTGTGATTTGTCTGCATGGATTGGGAGTATGATCGTATGTCTGTATTGTGTGTGATTTGTCAGCATGGATTGGGAGTATGATCGTATGTCTGTAGTGTGTGTGATTTGTCAGCATGGATTGGGAGTATGATCGTGTGTCTGTAGTGTGTGTGATTTGTCAGCATGGATCGGGAGTATGATCGTATGTCTGTAGTGTGTGTGATTTGTCAGCATGGATTGGGAGTATGATCGTATGTCTGTAGTGTGTGTGATTTGTCAGCATGGATCGGGAGTATGATCGTATGTCTGTAGTGTGTGTGATTTGTCAGCATGGATTGGGAGTATGATCGTATGTCTGTAGTGTGTGTGATTTGTCCGCATGGATTGGGAGTATGATCGTATGTCTGTAGTGTGTGTGATTTGTCAGCATGGATTGGGAGTATGATCGTATGTCTGTAGTGTGTGTGATTTGTCCGCATGGATTGGGACTATGATCGTATGTCTGTAGTGTGTGTGATTTGTCAGCATGGATTGGGAGTATGATCGTATGTCTGTAGTGTGTGTGATTTGTCAGCATGGATTGGGAGTATGATCGTATGTCTGTAGTGTGTGTGATTTGTCAGCATGGATTGGGAGTATGATCGTGTGTCTGTAGTGTGTGTGATTTGTCCGCATGGATTGGGAGTATGATCGTATGTCTGTAGTGTGTGTGATTTGTCAGAATGGATTGGGAGTATGATCGTATGTCTGTAGTGTGTGTGATTTGTCCGCATGGATTGGGAGTATGATCGTATGTCTGTAGTGTGTGTGATTTGTCAGAATGGATTGGGAGTATGATCGTATGTCTGTAGTGTGTGTGATTTGTCAGCATGGATTGGGAGTATGATCGTATGTCTGTAGTGTGTGTGATTTGTCAGCATGGATTGGGAGTATGATCGTATGTCTGTAGTGTGTGTGATTTGTCAGCATGGATTGGGAGTATGATCGTATGTCTGTAGTGTGTGTGATTTGTCAGCATGGATTGGGAGTATGATCGTATGTCTGTAGTGTGTGTGTGTGTGATTTGTCAGCATGGATTGGGAGTATGATCGTGTGTCTGTAGTGTGTGTGATTTGTCAGCATGGATTGGGAGTATGATCGTATGTCTGTAGTGTGTATGTGTGTGTGTGATTTGTCAGCATGGATTGGGAGTATGATCATATGTCTGTAGTGTGTGTGATTTGTCAGCATGGATTGGGAGTATGATCGTATGTCTGTAGTGTGTGTGATTTGTCAGCATGGATTGGGAGTATGATCGTATGTCTGTAGTGTGTGTGATTTGTCCGCATGGATTGGGAGTATGATCGTATGTCTGTAGTGTGTGTGATTTGTCCGCATGGATTGGGAGTATGATCGTATGTCTGTAGTGTGTGTGATTTGTCAGCATGGATTGGGAGTATGATCGTATGTCTGTAGTGTGTGTGATTTGTCAGCATGGATTGGGAGTATGATCGTATGTCTGTAGTGTGTGTGATTTGTCAGCATGGATTGGGAGTATGATCGTGAGTCTGTAGTGTGTGTGATTTGTCCGCATGGATTGGGAGTATGATCGTATGTCTGTAGTGTGTGTGATTTGTCAGCATGGATTGGGAGTATGATCGTATGTCTGTAGTGTGTGTGATTTGTCAGCATGGATTGGGAGTATGATCGTATGTCTGTAGTGTGTGTGATTTGTCAGCATGGATTGGGAGTATGATCGTATGTCTGTAGTGTGTGTGATTTGTCAGCATGGATTGGGAGTATGATCGTATGTCTGTAGTGTGTGTGATTTGTCAGCATGGATTGGGAGTATGATCGTATGTCTGTAGTGTGTGTGATTTGTCAGCATGGATTGGGAGTATGATCGTATGTCTGTAGTGTGTGTGATTTGTCCGCATGGATTGGGAGTATGATCGTATGTCTGTAGTGTGTGTGATTTGTCAGCATGGATTGGGAGTATGATCGTGTGTCTGTAGTGTGTGTGATTTGTCAGCATGGATTGGGAGTATGATCGTATGTCTGTAGTGTGTGTGTGTGTGTGTGTGTGATTTGTCAGCATGGATTGGGAGTATGATCGTATGTCTGTAGTGTGTGTGATTTGTCCGCATGGATTGGGAGTATGATCGTATGTCTGTAGTGTGTGTGATTTGTCAGCATGGATTGGGAGTATGATCGTATGTCTGTAGTGTGTGTGATTTGTCCGCATGGATTGGGAGTATGATCGTATGTCTGTAGTGTGTGTGATTTGTCAGCATGGATTGGGAGTATGATCGTATGTCTGTAGTGTGTGTGATTTGTCAGCATGGATTGGGAGTATGATCGTATGTCTGTAGTGTGTGTGATTTGTCAGCATGGATTGGGAGTATGATCGTATGTCTGTAGTGTGTGTGATTTGTCAGCATGGATTGGGAGTATGATCGTATGTCTGTAGTGTGTGTGATTTGTCAGCATGGATTGGGAGTATGATCGTATGTCTGTAGTGTGTGTGATTTGTCAGCATGGATTGGGAGTATGATCGTATGTCTGTAGTGTGTGTGATATGTCCGCATGGATTGGGAGTATGATCGTATGTCTGTAGTGTGTGTGATTTGTCAGCATGGATTGGGAGTATGATCGTATGTCTGTAGTGTGTGTGATTTGTCAGCATGGATTGGGAGTATGATCGTATGTCTGTAGTGTGTGTGATTTGTCCGCATGGATTGGGAGTATGATCGTATGTCTGTAGTGTGTGTGATTTGTCAGCATGGATTGGGAGTATGATCGTATGTCTGTAGTGTGTGTGATTTGTCCGCATGGATTGGGACTATGATCGTATGTCTGTAGTGTGTGTGATTTGTCAGCATGGATTGGGAGTATGATCGTATGTCTGTAGTGTGTGTGATTTGTCAGCATGGATTGGGAGTATGATCGTATGTCTGTAGTGTGTGTGATTTGTCAGCATGGATTGGGAGTATGATCGTGTGTCTGTAGTGTGTGTGATTTGTCCGCATGGATTGGGAGTATGATCGTATGTCTGTAGTGTGTGTGATTTGTCAGAATGGATTGGGAGTATGATCGTATGTCTGTAGTGTGTGTGATTTGTCCGCATGGATTGGGAGTATGATCGTATGTCTGTAGTGTGTGTGATTTGTCAGAATGGATTGGGAGTATGATCGTATGTCTGTAGTGTGTGTGATTTGTCAGCATGGATTGGGAGTATGATCGTATGTCTGTAGTGTGTGTGATTTGTCAGCATGGATTGGGAGTATGATCGTATGTCTGTAGTGTGTGTGATTTGTCAGCATGGATTGGGAGTATGATCGTATGTCTGTAGTGTGTGTGATTTGTCAGCATGGATTGGGAGTATGATCGTATGTCTGTAGTGTGTGTGTGTGTGATTTGTCAGCATGGATTGGGAGTATGATCGTGTGTCTGTAGTGTGTGTGATTTGTCAGCATGGATTGGGAGTATGATCGTATGTCTGTAGTGTGTATGTGTGTGTGTGATTTGTCAGCATGGATTGGGAGTATGATCATATGTCTGTAGTGTGTGTGATTTGTCAGCATGGATTGGGAGTATGATCGTATGTCTGTAGTGTGTGTGATTTGTCAGCATGGATTGGGAGTATGATCGTATGTCTGTAGTGTGTGTGATTTGTCCGCATGGATTGGGAGTATGATCGTATGTCTGTAGTGTGTGTGATTTGTCCGCATGGATTGGGAGTATGATCGTATGTCTGTAGTGTGTGTGATTTGTCAGCATGGATTGGGAGTATGATCGTATGTCTGTAGTGTGTGTGATTTGTCAGCATGGATTGGGAGTATGATCGTATGTCTGTAGTGTGTGTGATTTGTCAGCATGGATTGGGAGTATGATCGTGAGTCTGTAGTGTGTGTGATTTGTCCGCATGGATTGGGAGTATGATCGTATGTCTGTAGTGTGTGTGATTTGTCAGCATGGATTGGGAGTATGATCGTATGTCTGTAGTGTGTGTGATTTGTCAGCATGGATTGGGAGTATGATCGTATGTCTGTAGTGTGTGTGATTTGTCAGCATGGATTGGGAGTATGATCGTGTGTCTGTAGTGTGTGTGATTTGTCCGCATGGATTGGGAGTATGATCGTATGTCTGTAGTGTGTGTGATTTGTCAGCATGGATTGGGAGTATGATCGTATGTCTGTAGTGTGTGTGATTTGTCAGCATGGATTGGGAGTATGATCGTATGTCTGTAGTGTGTGTGATTTGTCAGCATGGATTGGGAGTATGATCGTATGTCTGTAGTGTGTGTGATTTGTCAGCATGGATTGGGAGTATGATCGTATGTCTGTAGTGTGTGTGATTTGTCAGCATGGATTGGGAGTATGATCGTATGTCTGTAGTGTGTGTGATTTGTCAGCATGGATTGGGAGTATGATCGTATGTCTGTAGTGTGTGTGATTTGTCAGCATGGATTGGGAGTATGATCGTGTGTCTGTAGTGTGTGTGATTTGTCAGCATGGATTGGGAGTATGATCGTATGTCTGTAGTGTGTGTGATTTGTCAGCATGGATTGGGAGTATGATCGTATGTCTGTAGTGTGTGTGATTTGTCAGCATGGATTGGGAGTATGATTGTATGTCTGTAGTGTGTGTGATTTGTCAGCATGGATTGGGAGTATGATCGTATGTCTGTAGTGTGTGTGATTTGTCAGCATGGATTGGGAGTATGATCGTATGTCTGTAGTGTGTGTGATTTGTCAGCATGGATTGGGAGTATGATCGTATGTCTGTAGTGTGTGTGATTTGTCCGCATGGATTGGGAGTATGATCGTATGTCTGTAGTGTGTGTGATTTGTCAGCATGGATTGGGAGTATGATCGTATGTCTGTAGTGTGTGTGATTTGTCCGCATGGATTGGGAGTATGATCGTATGTCTGTAGTGTGTGTGATTTGTCAGCATGGATTGGGAGTATGATCGTGTGTCTGTAGTGTGTGTGATTTGTCAGCATGGATTGGGAGTATGATCGTATGTCTGTAGTGTGTGTGATTTGTCCGCATGGATTGGGACTATGATCGTATGTCTGTAGTGTGTGTGATTTGTCAGCATGGATTGGGAGTATGATCGTATGTCTGTAGTGTGTGTGATTTGTCCGCATGGATTGGGAGTATGATCGTATGTCTGTAGTGTGTGTGATTTGTCAGCATGGATTGGGAGTATGATCGTATGTCTGTAGTGTGTGTGATTTGTCAGCATGGATTGGGAGTATGATCGTATGTCTGTAGTGTGTGTGATTTGTCAGCATGGATTGGGAGTATGATCGTATGTCTGTAGTGTGTGTGATTTGTCAGCATGGATTGGGAGTATGATCGTATGTCTGTAGTGTGTGTGATTTGTCAGCATGGATTGGGAGTATGATCGTATGTCTGTAGTGTGTGTGTGTGTGTGTGTGTGTGTGTGTGATTTGTCAGCATGGATTGGGAGTATGATCGTATGTCTGTAGTGTGTGTGATTTGTCAGCATGGATTGGGAGTATGATCGTATGTCTGTAGTGTGTGTGATTTGTCAGCATGGATTGGGAGTATGATCGTATGTCTGTAGTGTGTGTGATTTGTCAGCATGGATTGGGAGTATGATCGTATGTCTGTAGTGTGTGTGATTTGTCAGCATGGATTGGGAGTATGATCGTATGTCTGTAGTGTGTGTGATTTGTCCGCATGGATTGGGAGTATGATCGTATGTCTGTAGTGTGTGTGATTTGTCCGCATGGATTGGGAGTATGATCTTATGTCTGTAGTGTGTGTGATTTGTCAGCATGGATTGGGAGTATGATCGTATGTCTGTAGTGTGTGTGATTTGTCAGAATGGATTGGGAGTATGATCGTATGTCTGTAGTGTGTGTGATTTGTCAGCATGGATTGGGAGTATGATCGTATGTTTGTAGTGTGTGTGATTTGTCCGCATGGATTGGGAGTATGATCGTATGTCTGTAGGGTGTGTGATTTGTCAGCATGGATTGGGAGTATGATCGTATGTCTGTAGTGTGTGTGATTTGTCCGCATGGATTGGGAGTATGATCGTATGTCTGTAGTGTGTGTGATTTGTCAGCATGGATTGGGAGTATGATCGTATGTCTGTAGTGTGTGTGATTTGTCAGCATGGATTGGGAGTATGATCGTATGTCTGTAGTGTGTGTGATTTGTCAGCATGGATTGGGAGTATGATCGTATGTCTGTAGTGTGTGTGATTTGTCCGCATGGATTGGGAGTATGATCGTATGTCTGTAGTGTGTGTGATTTGTCAGCATGGATTGGGAGTATGATCGTATGTCTGTAGTGTGTGTGATTTGTCAGAATGGATTGGGAGTATGATCGTATGTCTGTAGTGTGTGTGATTTGTCAGCATGGATTGGGAGTATGATCGTATGTCTGTAGTGTGTGTGATTTGTCCGCATGGATTGGGAGTATGATCGTATGTCTGTAGTGTGTGTGATTTGTCAGCATGGATTGGGAGTATGATCGTATGTCTGTAGTGTGTGTGATTTGTCCGCATGGATTGGGAGTATGATCGTATGTCTGTAGTGTGTGTGATTTGTCAGAATGGATTGGGAGTATGATCGTATGTCTGTGGTGTGTGTGTGATTTGTCAGCATGGATTGGGAGTATGATCGTATGTCTGTAGTGTGTGTGATTTGTCAGCATGGATTGGGAGTATGATCGTATGTCTGTAGTGTGTGTGATTTGTCAGCATGGATTGGGAGTATGATCGTATGTCTGTAGTGTGTGTGATTTGTCAGCATGGATTGGGAGTATGATCGTATGTCTGTAGTGTGTGTGATTTGTCCGCATGGATTGGGAGTATGATCGTATGTCTGTAGTGTGTGTGATTTGTCAGCATGGATTGGGAGTATGATCGTATGTCTGTAGTGTGTGTGATTTGTCAGCATGGATTGGGAGTATGATCGTATGTCTGTAGTGTGTGTGATTTGTCCGCATGGATTGGGAGTATGATCGTATGTCTGTAGTGTGTGTGATTTGTCAGCATGGATTGGGAGTATGATCGTATGTCTGTAGTGTGTGTGATTTGTCAGCATGGATTGGGAGTATGATCGTATGTCTGTAGTGTGTGTGATTTGTCAGTATGGATTGGGAGTATGATCGTATGTCTGTAGTGTGTGTGATTTGTCAGAATGGATTGGGAGTATGATCGTATGTCTGTAGTGTGTGTGATTTGTCAGCATGGATTGGGAGTATGATCGTATGTCTGTAGTGTGTGTGATTTGTCAGCATGGATTGGGAGTATGATCGTGTGTCTGTAGTGTGTGTGATTTGTCAGCATGGATTGGGAGTATGATCGTATGTCTGTAGTGTGTGTGATTTGTCAGCATGGATTGGGAGTATGATCGTATGTCTGTAGTGTGTGTGATTTGTCAGCATGGATTGGGAGTATGATCGTATGTCTGTAGTGTGTGTGATTTGTCAGCATGGATTGGGAGTATGATCGTATGTCTGTAGTGTGTGTGATTTGTCAGCATGGATTGGGAGTATGATCATATGTCTGTAGTGTGTGTGATTTGTCAGCATGGATTGGGAGTATGATCGTATGTCTGTAGTGTGTGTGATTTGTCAGCATGGATTGGGAGTATGATCGTATGTCTGTAGTGTGTGTGATTTGTCAGCATGGATTGGGAGTATGATCGTATGTCTGTAGTGTGTGTGATTTGTCCGCATGGATTGGGAGTATGATCGTATGTCTGTAGTGTGTGTGATTTGTCCGCATGGATTGGGAGTATGATCGTATGTCTGTAGTGTGTGTGATTTGTCAGCATGGATTGGGAGTATGATCGTATGTCTGTAGTGTGTGTGATTTGTCAGAATGGATTGGGAGTATGATCGTATGTCTGTAGTGTGTGTGATTTGTCAGCATGGATTGGGAGTATGATCGTATGTCTGTAGTGTGTGTGATTTGTCCGCATGGATTGGGAGTATGATCGTATGTCTGTAGTGTGTGTGATTTGTCAGCATGGATTGGGAGTATGATCGTATGTCTGTAGTGTGTGTGATTTGTCAGCATGGATTGGGAGTATGATCGTATGTCTGTAGTGTGTGTGATATGTCCGCATGGATTGGGAGTATGATCGTATGTCTGTAGTGTGTGTGATATGTCCGCATGGATTGGGAGTATGATCGTATGTCTGTAGTGTGTGTGATTTGTCAGCATGGATCGGGAGTATGATCGTATGTCTGTAGTGTGTGTGATTTGTCAGCATGGATTGGGAGTATGATCGTATGTCTGTAGTGTGTGTGATTTGTCAGCATGGATTGGGAGTATGATCGTATGTCTGTAGTGTGTGTGATTTGTCCGCATGGATTGGGAGTATGATCGTATGTCTGTAGTGTGTGTGATTTGTTCGCATGGATTGGGAGTATGATCGTATGTCTGTAGTGTGTGTGATTTGTCAGCATGGATTGGGAGTATGATCGTATGTCTGTAGTGTGTGTGATTTGTCCGCATGGATTGGGAGTATGATCGTATGTCTGTAGTGTGTGTGATTTGTCAGCATGGATTGGGAGTATGATCGTATGTCTGTAGTGTGTGTGATTTGTCAGAATGGATTGGGAGTATGATCGTATGTCTGTAGTGTGTGTGATTTGTCAGCATGGATTGGGAGTATGATCGTATGTCTGTAGTGTGTGTGATTTGTCCGCATGGATTGGGAGTATGATCGTATGTCTGTAGTGTGTGTGATTTGTCAGCATGGATTGGGAGTATGATCGTATGTCTGTAGTGTGTGTGATTTGTCCGCATGGATTGGGAGTATGATCGTATGTCTGTAGTGTGTGTGATTTGTCAGAATGGATTGGGAGTATGATCGTATGTCTGTGGTGTGTGTGTGATTTGTCAGCATGGATTGGGAGTATGATCTTATGTCTGTAGTGTGTGTGATTTGTCAGCATGGATTGGGAGTATGATCGTATGTCTGTAGTGTGTGTGATTTGTCAGCATGGATTGGGAGTATGATCGTATGTCTGTAGTGTGTGTGATTTGTCCGCATGGATTGGGAGTATGATCGTATGTCTGTAGTGTGTGTGATTTGTCAGCATGGATTGGGAGTATGATCGTATGTCTGTAGTGTGTGTGATTTGTCAGCATGGATCGGGAGTATGATCGTATGTCTGTAGTGTGTGTGATTTGTCAGCATGGATTGGGAGTATGATCGTATGTCTGTAGTGTGTGTGATTTGTCAGCATGGATTGGGAGTATGATCGTATGTCTGTAGTGTGTGTGATTTGTCAGCATGGATCGGGAGTATGATCGTATGTCTGTAGTGTGTGTGATTTGTCAGCATGGATTGGGAGTATGATCGTATGTCTGTAGTGTGTGTGATTTGTCCGCATGGATTGGGAGTATGATCGTATGTCTGTAGTGTGTGTGATTTGTCAGCATGGATTGGGAGTATGATCGTATGTCTGTAGTGTGTGTGATTTGTCAGCATGGATCGGGAGTATGATCGTATGTCTGTAGTGTGTGTGATTTGTCAGCATGGATTGGGAGTATGATCGTATGTCTGTAGTGTGTGTGATTTGTCAGCATGGATTGGGAGTATGATCGTATGTCTGTAGTGTGTGTGATTTGTCAGCATGGATTGGGAGTATGATCGTATGTCTGTAGTGTGTGTGATTTGTCAGCATGGATTGGGAGTATGATCGTATGTCTGTAGTGTGTGTGATTTGTCAGCATGGATTGGGAGTATGATCGTATGTCTGTAGTGTGTGTGATTTGTCAGCATGGATTGGGAGTATGATCGTATGTCTGTAGTGTGTGTGATTTGTCCGCATGGATTGGGAGTATGATCGTATGTCTGTAGTGTGTGTGATTTGTCAGAATGGATTGGGAGTATGATCGTATGTCTGTAGTGTGTGTGATTTGTCAGAATGGATTGGGAGTATGATCGTATGTCTGTAGTGTGTGTGATTTGTCAGCATGGATTGGGAGTATGATCGTATGTCTGTAGTGTGTGTGATTTGTCCGCATGGATTGGGAGTATGATCGTATGTCTGTAGTGTGTGTGATTTGTCAGCATGGATTGGGAGTATGATCGTATGTCTGTAGTGTGTGTGATTTGTCAGCATGGATTGGGAGTATGATCGTATGTCTGTAGTGTGTGTGATTTGTCCGCATGGATTGGGAGTATGATCGTATGTCTGTAGTGTGTGTGATTTGTCAGCATGGATTGGGAGTATGATCGTATGTCTGTAGTGTGTGTGATTTGTCAGCATGGATTGGGAGTATGATCGTATGTCTGTAGTGTGTGTGATTTGTCAGCATGGATTGGGAGTATGATCGTATGTCTGTAGTGTGTGTGATTTGTCAGCATGGATTGGGAGTATGATCGTATGTCTGTAGTGTGTGTGATTTGTCAGAATGGATTGGGAGTATGATCGTATGTCTGTGGTGTGTGTGTGATTTGTCAGCATGGATTGGGAGTATGATCTTATGTCTGTAGTGTGTGTGATTTGTCAGCATGGATTGGGAGTATGATCGTATGTCTGTAGTGTGTGTGATTTGTCAGCATGGATTGGGAGTATGATCGTATGTCTGTAGTGTGTGTGATTTGTCAGCATGGATTGGGAGTATGATCGTATGTCTGTAGTGTGTGTGATTTGTCAGCATGGATTGGGAGTATGATCGTATGTCTGTAGTGTGTGTGATTTGTCAGCATGGATTGGGAGTATGATCGTATGTCTGTAGTGTGTGTGATTTGTCCGCATGGATTGGGAGTATGATCGTATGTCTGTAGTGTGTGTGATTTGTCAGCATGGATTGGGAGTATGATCGTATGTCTGTAGTGTGTGTGATTTGTCAGAATGGATTGGGAGTATGATCGTATGTCTGTAGTGTGTGTGATTTGTCAGCATGGATTGGGAGTATGATCGTATGTCTGTAGTGTGTGTGATTTGTCAGCATGGATTGGGAGTATGATCGTATGTCTGTAGTGTGTGTGATTTGTCCGCATGGATTGGGAGTATGATTGTATGTCTGTAGTGTGTGTGATTTGTCAGCATGGATTGGGAGTATGATCGTATGTCTGTGGTGTGTGTGATTTGTCAGCATGGATTGGGAGTATGATCGTATGTCTGTAGTGTGTGTGATTTGTCAGCATGGATTGGGAGTATGATCGTATGTCTGTAGTGTGTGTGATTTGTCCGCATGGATCGGGAGTATGATCGTATGTCTGTAGTGTGTGTGATTTGTCAGCATGGATTGGGAGTATGATCGTATGTCTGTAGTGTGTGTGATTTGTCCGCATGGATTGGGAGTATGATCGTATGTCTGTAGTGTGTGTGATTTGTCAGCATGGATTGGGAGTATGATCGTATGTCTGTAGTGTGTGATTTGTCAGCATGGATTGGGAGTATGATCGTATGTCTGTAGTGTGTGTGATTTGTCAGCATGGATTGGGAGTATGATCGTATGTCTGTAGTGTGTGTGATTTGTCCGCATGGATTGGGAGTATGATCGTATGTCTGTAGTGTGTGTGATTTGTCAGAATGGATTGGGAGTATGATCGTATGTCTGTAGTGTGTGTGATTTGTCAGCATGGATTGGGAGTATGATCGTATGTCTGTAGTGTGTGTGATTTGTCCGCATGGATTGGGACTATGATCGTATGTCTGTAGTGTGTGTGATTTGTCAGCATGGATTGGGAGTATGATCGTATGTCTGTAGTGTGTGTGATTTGTCAGCATGGATTGGGAGTATGATCGTATGTCTGTAGTGTGTGTGATTTGTCCGCATGGATTGGGAGTATGATCGTATGTCTGTAGTGTGTGTGATTTGTCAGCATGGATTGGGAGTATGATCGTATGTCTGTAGTGTGTGTGATTTGTCCGCATGGATTGGGAGTATGATCGTATGTCTGTAGTGTGTGTGTGTGTGATTTGTCAGCATGGATTGGGAGTATGATCGTATGTCTGTAGTGTGTGTGATTTGTCAGCATGGATTGGGAGTATGATCGTATGTCTGTAGTGTGTGTGATTTGTCAGCATGGATTGGGAGTATGATCGTGTGTCTGTAGTGTGTGTGATTTGTCAGCATGGATTGGGAGTATGATCGTATGTCTGTAGTGTGTATGTGTGTGTGTGATTTGTCAGCATGGATTGGGAGTATGATCATATGTCTGTAGTGTGTGTGATTTGTCAGCATGGATTGGGAGTATGATCGTGTGTCTGTAGTGTGTGTGATTTGTCCGCATGGATTGGGAGTATGATCGTATGTCTGTAGTGTGTGTGATTTGTCCGCATGGATTGGGAGTATGATCGTATGTCTGTAGTGTGTGTGATTTGTCCGCATGGATTGGGAGTATGATCGTATGTCTGTAGTGTGTGTGATTTGTCAGCATGGATTGGGAGTATGATCGTATGTCTGTAGTGTGTGTGATTTGTCAGCATGGATTGGGAGTATGATCGTGTGTCTGTAGTGTGTGTGATTTGTCCGCATGGATTGGGAGTATGATCGTATGTCTGTAGTGTGTGTGATTTGTCAGAATGGATTGGGAGTATGATTGTATGTCTGTAGTGTGTGTGATTTGTCAGCATGGATTGGGAGTATGATCGTATGTCTGTAGTGTGTGTGATTTGTCAGAATGGATTGGGAGTATGATCGTATGTCTGTAGTGTGTGTGATTTGTCAGCATGGATTGGGAGTATGATCGTATGTCTGTAGTGTGTGTGATTTGTCAGCATGGATTGGGAGTATGATCGTATGTCTGTAGTGTGTGTGATTTGTCAGCATGGATTGGGAGTATGATCGTATGTCTGTAGTGTGTGTGATTTGTCAGCATGGATTGGGAGTATGATCGTATGTCTGTAGTGTGTGTGATTTGTCAGCATGGATTGGGAGTATGATCGTGTGTCTGTAGTGTGTGTGATTTGTCCGCATGGATTGGGAGTATGATCGTATGTCTGTAGTGTGTGTGATTTGTCAGAATGGATTGGGAGTATGATCGTATGTCTGTAGTGTGTGTGATTTGTCAGCATGGATTGGGAGTATGATCGTATGTCTGTAGTGTGTGTGATTTGTCAGCATGGATTGGGAGTATGATCGTATGTCTGTAGTGTGTGTGATTTGTCAGAATGGATTGGGAGTATGATCATATGTCTGTAGTGTGTGTGATTTGTCAGCATGGATTAGGAGTATGATCGTATGTCTGTAGTGTGTGTGATTTGTCCGCATGGATTGGGAGTATGATCGTTTGTCTGTAGTGTGTGTGATTTGTCCGCATGGATTGGGAGTATGATCGTATGTCGGTAGTGTGTGTGATTTGTCAGCATGGATTGGGAGTATGATCGTATGTCTGTAGTGTGTGTGATTTGTCAGCATGGATTGGGAGTATGATCGTATGTCTGTAGTGTGTGTGATTTGTCAGCATGGATTGGGAGTATGATCGTATGTCTGTAGTGTGTGTGATTTGTCCGCATGGATTGGGAGTATGATCGTATGTCTGTAGTGTGTGTGATTTGTCCGCATGGATTGGGAGTATGATCGTATGTCTGTAGTGTGTGTGATTTGTCAGCATGGATTGGGAGTATGATCGTATGTCTGTAGTGTGTGTGATTTGTCAGCATGGATTGGGAGTATGATCGTATGTCTGTAGTGTGTGTGATTTGTCAGCATGGATTGGGAGTATGATCGTATGTCTGTAGTGTGTGTGATTTGTCCGCATGGATTGGGAGTATGATCGTATGTCTGTAGTGTGTGTGATTTGTCCGCATGGATTGGGAGTATGATCGTATGTCTGTAGTGTGTGTGATTTGTCAGCATGGATTGGGATTATTACCTATGTAAGGAACAAGTAGATTGCATGAGTCTGGTAGATTGTTTAACTGATGCAAGACACATATCCCCATGGTTCAGTGGACTTTGATTGTCCTTTAGAAAAGCTTTTGGTTTAAAAATCGCTGCTGCATATGTAATTGACCATGTGGCTGAACGGGGGAGGGGCAACCAGTATTGTTGATGGTCCTGTGTTAGGGTGACCACATTTCCAAACTACCATTCAGGGACACCCCCCCTTCCCAAAAATCAGCTTGTGCTGTAACGAATCACAGCACAGTGATTGGACACAAGAGGTGGGATTTATGATTTTTCCAATCACAAGCAGGGGGCGGGGATTGTGCTCCTTCAGGCATTCTCGGCCAGGACAAGTACTGTCAGTGAGTAAAGCAGTGATGTGGCAGCCTTTTTTGGGGGCATCAGATTGGCCCGGGGGGTAGCTGTGTCAGTTTCATTCCGGGACACTGTATTGTCCTGGAATGAAGGTGCCCGGGACAGACCTGCAAAATGCGGGACTGTCCCGGGCAATCCAGGACACATGGTCACCCTATCCTGTGTGTCTGTTGACTTTCCAACTTTCAGAACAAAGTTATGTGTAATATGTTTGTAATGCATATGAGAGATGTGTGAGTTGTGTATGGTGTTTAAATGACTACATTGAAGTTGTTTGGAAAAGTGTGACGTGTGATGTATTGAGCAGCTTGTTTAAACTACCACATGGATGAAGCGGGGGAAGGGCAGCCAGGATGGCTGTTCCATGGTTGTTACAATAGAAAATGTTTTGTGTTGAAAGGGCTACGCCCTGTGAGAAGGGAGCTCTAATGTTCTGAGCAAACATGCACCATTGTCCTGTGTGTGTGTGGTGACCTTTCAGAGTGAGAATATGAACTTTAGGTGGGGACAAGAGTGTATGTTTTAAAGTTGTGCTATTTTGTGTTTCATGTAACTAACATTTTTGAATGTGTTGTTTGGCTGGCCAAGGTTCCTAGCAATTAGCCTAAAGTGTTTGTCTACGCGTTAAGTGTTCATTTTGATGTCTCATGTGTAGCGACCTCATCCCTCTAACCCCTTCTCATTCACGGCTTGTCTGTCTCATCTAGGGGTTAACACTGGGGGGAGGGATGAGATACACCATGGCCCATGTCCTCCAATGTGTACAGGTGAAGGCCAGAACTATCGGGCTTTGTGTAGGTGTTCCAGAGTCAAATCCTCTCCTCGGATTGACTCCCCTTTGCTCCTAGTAACCAGAGTTCCACACACTGAATAGGTCCAACTCGTATTTATTCTTCTCAATAAATAGTTATACAGCACAGACAGGTTGAGACCCATGTAACACTTCAGTATTTGTGGGGAGTAGGCCAAGGCACAATTCTTCTAGATAAAGCTAACCACTGTAGTATCACCAGTGGCGAATAGTCATTGCCACTGACTATATTGAACAGAACATGAATTACCTTTGCTATCGTAGCCCCTATCAGGGGAAGGACATCCGTCCAAGACAGTTACCGGAGGCCTCTTCATCACCAGCAATGCTGCGCTGGACGCTCCGGAGAAGTTCCGCTCACCGGCCTCCTCGTCTCAGACACGGGCACCCAAGGAGTTAGGGCCCTCTCGGATTCCTCCACCCTCGCGGGACTCAGTCGAAGGTACTGAGCTACAGACTTCCGCCATAGTACCTCACCCCAGGCTAAAGGTGCCTGTTATATTCTTAATATCTAAAATTTAATTTGGCCAAGAAAATATCGTAGTAAGAATAGAATTCCTCTAAGTATGGATGAATGGTTGGACTTCTGATTTAATAAATCCCAAATGTGACCTGTGTGAACTTGAGCTTCAGATTCCAGAAGCTGTCAGGGTTTTGATGGATTATGTAAATATAAACTCCATACTAAAGGTATTTCTATGTAAACTGAGATTTTCTGATGTATAGAACTATTTAGGTTGGCCTCATCTTCCCCCATTTCCTGTCTCTGTTTCTAGTTAGAATTTTGGCTACTTTCTATTGAAATTGTTAAGTCGAACCAGATGTCCCTCATATGTATACTCTTGACTCCCTACATCGTGGGTAGTGAAAGGGAGGTAATATTTTAAATGATGTAGGTGTGGTTACTTTTGAGCGCGAATTTCAACAAAGAAAGGACTGTCTTAAAAGCTGTGTGCTTGGGTTAGAACGTGCTCTTCTTTACCAGCCAGAGCTTCAGGAAACATCTATGCTACGGACCACAGACTATTCAGCATACACAGGGTTAATCGGCCATTTTAAGGACATCTTTAAAGGACATTTTAAGAAGCATGAGACATCTGATATACCGAACTTTGTTTTATACTTGAACACTATTTTGAAACCTTTATGAAGCTATTGAATTAATATACTGTAACTGTATTAATTCCTTTTTAGTGTGTATAATAAAACACACGGTTTGATTTCAAGCTGATTCACGAATTTTGTCTCAGACAAATACATCAAGAACTCAACATTTAATTTATACATTTAACATTGGCACGCAGCCAGGCTATCATCGATTCCAGTTATTTACCACTGTTTCAGTGCTATCAAAGGGGACGGTGCGTACTGAAATTACTTTTGAATCGTTTGACAAGAACCTAGAAGAAGAATTCGATCGATGTATTTGTGTGAAGACGTCAGAATTTTGTGCTGAGGTCAGCGTACAGCGTAGAGGATTTCTATTCGGTGACGGATTTATCGGGTGAGTAGAATCATTGTCATGCAAAGTTTTAAATGTTTAGCTAATGAATGTACAAGTTTAACGAAACAGGTCTCTTATTTTGTTTTATGGAGATCTATGTATGAACAATGTTTGCAAGCAAATTTAGAAGTCGATAAGGCTAGATTTTCATTAGCTAAAACAAAGAAAAAGTTACGTAATGTGATGGAACTGGTTACAGTTTTTAATTCTATGGTTTCTGATGTAACAGATACACATTTGATTTGTGCAGAGAACAAATTAGAAAAGAATAGTACAGAAATTACGCAGTCAGATATTGAATTAAACAAATTTGTTCACAGTTCAGCTAACCTAGAGGAAAAACAAACAGAGAAATTAGATGTAATGGAAAATGATTCAGGTTGTTAATCAATAGAGATCTCAGAGGATGAAAGTGATTTTGTTGTACAGCAATGTGATTTTCCATCACCATGTGTTCAGAGAAAAGTTCATACAAACAAACCAGTTTTCAAATGTTGTTTGTGTAACAGAAGGGGGCATAAAGCAAAATTTTGTTGGACAGTGAATCCTTATTATATGCAAAGAAGATCTTATAAAACTAAACCAAGGCGTTTTGAGGTGTACTCTGTACGATGGAGTAAAAATTCTAGGCATAAAAGCCAGAGTACACAGATGTATTTCCCTTTTAAAAGCCATATACAATTAAGACAGGAAAAGCATAACTATATGAAGTGCAGTGAGCCGAATATTTTTTCAAATATAGCAATGGAGGGAAACAATCAATACAGTTATTAGTGAGCTGTATGGATGGTGAGAATTTACTGGTTAACGTTTTTTGGCTACGGATAAGGTTTTAATGTCAGTTCACAGCTCCTCACTAGGAAAAGGGGGGGTCAGACTCTTTTAGCTAGGAGTGATCAGCTTACATGCTGAAATCTCTCTCTCTCACACACACACACACACACACACAAGGCTGATACAGCCAGATACACACACTCACATTCTTAGTTTGTTTGGATTAAGAAACAAGATGATGAATTATGGTGTTACATGTTCAATGAATGTTTACAAGCTAATATAATGAGATACAAAATCTTAATTTACTTTTAAGAATTACAGCAAACAGATTAGGAATTTGCTTGTGAAAGTTTTTGATGCAATGATTTTAGAAACTCCAAAAAGGAATGTTTGTACAACAGGGAAAAAAAGAGGACAATTAATTGTTCGATTTTGACTGAACGAATAAATGATTTGCAAAGTGCAATTCCGTTGTTTGAGTTTAAAGCAGAGTAAAGCTACAGTAATGTTAGTGATGATTCTAAGTAAAAGTCTGCTGTACAAGTTATGCGGTCAATAGGGGAATTTGGCCAAGAACATGAAATTTTGTTTAAACAAAATATTGAATAAAGCTGCAGCCATGCAAGAAAGATAGTGAATTCAGAATTGTCACGTGTATGGCCACACACAGATATGATGAGATACACGTCACAGACAGAACACAGGAACTAGGAAATGTTAATTGCTTACAGAAAGAATGTTTGAAATAGGAACATTTTGAGCAATTTTGTTTATCTTTGTTTTACAGCAAGATATATATTGATTTAAGGAACATTTTATTCTTCTGGTAGAATTGTTGAGAATTCTGGAAGAAGAAGTTTTAAGTTGAATTTATGCAAGGTTCAGCTTATGATAAGTGAAGAAACATTTTTAGGGATTTTGATTGGTTCAGGAAAGAAAAGCCTTTACAGGAACGTATGGAGACTATGGTTTCTTTACCTGTATCAACAGCATTCTAGACATTGAGATAATTAGTGGTTGTGCATTATGCAGTAAAAGCAACTGAGAATATTTCAGGTTTTATAACCCCACATAGTACTTTGAAGTTTGTATAGTGACAGGTTTAGCAAAGGAAGCAGGTTTGCATGGTGAATTGGTGATTCAACCTGAATTTTAAATGTTGCCAGGAAAACAGACACACAGATTTCTTAAAATGTAGAGGAATAGAGAATGGATGCGTCTATTTTCTTCCTCTTCGGTTGTCATAAGACCTCATTTGGTTTATGAAAACTTTGGCCTCATGACATGACAAAAAGTTGTCTGTGTCTCGTTATACGTCAACACCTACAGGTGGAATTCACTTAATTTCATCATGAATGTTTATTGTCACATGGGTAAGCAGAAATGCTTTAATTTTTTAAAGAATAGTTCTATTGGGAAAAAATGGAAGAGACAGCAGACAGTGTAATCTAATCCTGTCTGATTTGTGCACAAGTGAATCCTAGACCAAAGGGGCAGAAACCTCCTTTACAAAGAATTCCTCCAGCAGACGGACCTTGGTCTTCAATACAAATAGATTATATAGGTCCTTTACCATCAGGGAAAAATGGATTCAGATTTGCTTTAGTTTTGGTTGACGTTTTTTCAAAGTGGGTTGAAATCTTACCAGTTCGCAAAGATGTTGCTTTGACAACTGCTAGGATGCTAGTGAATCATGTTTTTCCAGTATGGGGAATACCAAAAAAAATCTCAGTAGTGACAGAGGATCTCATTTTACAGGAAAAATCATGCAGGTAATGTGTAAATTGTAAAATTTTGGGAATAGAACAGAGATTTCATGTGCCTTATCATCCACAGTCTGCAGGTATTGTAGAAAGGATGAATTGTACCATTAAATCTAGAATTGCTAAAATATTGTTGGACAGAGGAAATACTTGGGTTGATGCTGTACCATTTGTTTTGATGAGTGTTAGAAGCACAGCATCTTCTGCAACAAAGTATTCTCCGTTTGAACTTATGACAGGAAGGAAAATGTCATTTGTGTTTCCCAATGAGTTTTTTTTGTCTACGCTGCACAGAGGGGCAATAGAGAAAACATAATGATTAATGGTGCAAGTTCAAAGACCTCTCAATTCAGTGGACAATGCACGTAGACAACAAAAATGTGGGTACACAATGATCAGTGGAAATTGTATATTATGAGACAATAATTGTATATTATGAGATAAAAATTTATATTTAGATAAATGATACTGCTTTTATTTTTTCCTAGGAATGGTTTTTGAACAAACCTGATTAAAGAGGGAAAATGACAACAAAAGAAAAGTTCTAAAGAGAAGAAGTTGATCAACGGATTCATTCTCTAGTGACAATTTTGTCAGTGGTAAAACTATATCACAAACTGTTCCAGCCATGCAGAGGTTAACAGGATGGAAGATTTTCACAGCAAAGACATTCCATTATTCAGAAACAAAAGAGATATAGACACTGATATTAATATAGAGGACAAAAATGATAAATATTGATATTAATACGGAGGACAAAAGTGATAAAAGCATATTGATATTGATATAGATGAAAAAGAGATACATTTAGATCGATTAATGTTAATACAGCAGAAGATTTGTTGGTATATGTATGTATAGGACATAGACATACTTGCTGTATGGAATTGTAATTCATTCATAGTAATGATGTTGAAATCATTGGGAAATTACTGTGGTATTCGGTAGAACAGTATTATTACCTGATACAAATTTTTGAAAAAATATTGGATAGTTAAAATTAGTCGTACTGTGGTAGATATTATTGTTCCAGAAATAAAAGTGTCTCCACCGTCCTTAAAAATCATTGAAGATGAAGATAGTATGAATTTGGTATGTAGTACTCAGATATTTTTGCCTCAAAGTTCATTATTAACTTGGAAAAGGAATGGTGAATTTTTGGGTAGCTTTCTTCACAGTACCACTAATATCATTCATAAAGGAGTTTTTGGTACTGTGAATTGGATCAATGATAAATTTATTTATCATCAATCAGGTGTATCTTTAAATGATACCGGTATATATGAGTGCTGCATATTAATAGAAGGTTATCCGTTGAAATGTGCTAATGCAAGTGTTGTTGTAGTGTCTCCAAGGAAGACTCCATGTGTAGGTAAAGATAGCGTTCTTGCTAATCTTTTCCAGATTAACCATTTCCAATCCAGAGCTCTATTGAGAGAAGGAAAGTTTGTCATTATATTGTGGAACTTTAATATTTTAGAATGGAAAATTTCTACAAGGTTTCCACAATGTCAAGGACATTTGGTTAATATGGAATTGGGTATTGAAAGATAGTTTGGAATCAATATTAGGAATCATAACAGGAATAAACGTGGTATCGTTGAAGGCATTTTAGGTGCATTGGTATGGTGGGAAGTATAACAAATAGTATGGATATTAACACTTTAAAGTCTGATCTCGAGACCGCTGGTTTAGTGGGAAGTAAAGGTATTACAATCCAAAGAAATTTGAATCAAATATTAGAAGAAATGGTTATTAAAACAGCTAATGTAATGGGTCCATCCATATTGCATCTTCAGAATATTACTTTAAATCTAATGACAAGTGAAGAACATTCTCATATAGCTAGAGCATGTTTAGAGATCCAGACAGAATATTCCACTAACTTTAAAATAATTGTGCAAGCATTTCAGGGTGGAATAACTCCTCTTGGCATTTTGCAGAATTTACCCAGAGAATATGCATTTGCAATAAATCATACTGATTTATGGGTAAATAAATGGATAGGATGTAATCAGAATGAGTGTTATAGTTCTATGATTCCAATAGCAGGGAAAGAAGAAATTTTGGTTCCAATTACTGTTTTGGGATTACCAATTAGTGATACTCAATTATTATATTATAAGTTGCAGTATACAGATTTTGTGTTTAACAAGGATAATTTTGACTTAGAACAATTAGATCTGTCATCATGTTTACAATTCCAATCTAAAGTTATTTGTTTACCTAATCAAGATAAAAGTATATTTCATTCTTGTTATCATAATCATACATTATGTTCAGCAAGAATAGAAAAAGTTGGAACTACTTCTGAATTGATTACTCTTGTAGATAAAAATAAGGTTTGTTTTCAGATCATGACAGATACAGAGAGGGTTAAAACTTTCTTTTCCTCTTGTACAAATACAGAAAACCTAAATCGAGGTTTGTATTGTGTGGAAGGAAATGTGGTGGCCATAGATGTTAATGGGTTAAGAGTTAATGTATCTCAGATATTTTTTAGGAATATGAGTGTTATTCCTTCACAGTACAATATATCTCAGATAGATGAATTCCCTTGGAAGGAATGGGCTAGTGTAATTCAAAAGTATCAAGGTTTATTAATGGCATTAACTAAAGAACTTCAGAAAGCAGAGATATTGTTTAAACATGAGCAAGGGAAGTTACAAGAAGTAGCCCATCAATGGTCTAATTTTGCAGGCGCCACCTGGTGGAGACAATTCAGAACTAGTATATCCATTTGGGGAAAAACTTCCATGACTTCCGCAGCAGGAAATATTTTATCGCATCCTATAGTTATTATTTTTATTATTATTATGTTATGCATTATATATCAATTAGGTTTAATGTTTAGAATGAAAAAATTGTATAATCAAATCAGAAATGCAATTAAGAAAGGTGATGATATGTTGCAAAATAAGCTTAAGAGAAGGATGGGTTTTGGAGTTGCAGGCTCGGTTACAGGTGACAAATCATTTGGAGTTATTGGATCAAAGTCAGAGTACATGTGACATAAATGATGGTTTGAATGGTTTAATTGGAAAATATGATTATTATTCATATTTCAGAGGGGAATGTTATATTCTTAATATCTAAAATTTAATTTGGCCAAGAAAATATCGTAGTAAGAATAGAATTCCTCTAAGTATGGATGAATGGTTGGACTTCTGATTTAATAAATCCCAAATGTGACCTGTGTGAACTTGAGAAAACAGGAAAAAATGCTTGGACAGCCGCACTCCAAAAATGGTTGTTTATTAAAACAAAAATGTGAAAAACATATCACAGCATGGAAAGCAGCAAACAGGAGCTGACGCATTTCGCACTGTGACTCAGTGCTTAATCATAGCTATGATTAAGCACTGAGTCACAGTGCGAAACGCGTCAGCTCCTGTTTGCTGCTTTCCATGCTGTGATATGTTTTTCACATTTTTGTTTTAATAAACAACCATTTTTGGAGTGCGGCTGTCCAAGCATTTTTTCCTGTTTTCTGCATTGTGATATGCACTGCCTGCACCCACGGCTCTAGGACCCTGTGAAGCATTTATCAGCTACACCTGAGCGGTTGCTCCCTTTCTTGTGTGAACTTGAGCTTCAGATTCCAGAAGCTTTCAGGGTTTTGATGGATTATGTAAATATATGCTCCATACTAAAGGTATTTCTATGTAAACTGAGATTTTCTGATGTATAGAACTATTTAGGTTGGCCTCATCTTCCCCCATTTCCTGTCTCTGTTTCTAGTTAGAATTTTGGCTACTTTCTATTGAAATTGTTAAGTCGAACCAGATGTCCCTCATATGTATACTCTTGACTCCCTACATCGTGGGTAGTGAAAGGGAGGTAATATTTTAAATGATGTAGGTGTGGTTACTTTTGAGCGCGAATTTCAACAAAGAAAGGACTGTCTTAAAAGCTGTGTGCTTGGGTTAGAACGTGCTCTTCTTTACCAGCCAGAGCTTCAGGAAACATCTATGCTACGGACCACAGACTATTCAGCATACACAGGGTTAATCGGCCATTTTAAGGACATCTTTAAAGGACATTTTAAGATTTTAAGAAGCATGAGACATCTGATATACCGAACTTTGTTTTATACTTGAACACTATTTTGAAACCATTATGAAGCTATTGAATTAATATACTGTAACTGTATTAATTCCTTTTTAGTGTGTATAATAAAACACACGGTTTGATTTCAAGCTGATTCACGAATTTTGTCTCAGACGAATACATCAAGAACACAACGTTTATTTTTAACATTTAACAGTGCCTCAGATGGACTCCATCTCCCGCTCCGGCCAGGTTAAGGGCACCTGGGCCCGGAACTCCGGAACGCCAGCACCCAAGCTGAAGGTGCGGCTGCGTCCTCCGACTCTGAACCCCAAGGTCAGGGCATCCGCCCCTTTTATCTCCTCTCCCTTTACGTCACAGCAGGTTCCCCGCCCCGCTGTACCAGCGCCAGGAAAGGACAAAAAGGGAAGAAGTCTTGCGGTGAGTGTTCAACTCCGGCCCAGGGCGACAACTCCACCTGCAGGCCGCAGGGAACCTCACACCACCAGAGTCCTCCAAGAACCACAAAAAGGTCCCAGATTCCCTGACAATCAATGCATCTGGGTTACACTACCACCCAGATGCCTCCCCTAAAATCAAACACCCGCTGCACATGTTTGTCAGTTTTTGTGGGGAGAAGTTTTGGCTGGTGGGTGGGTCTGTTTGTGCTGGTTTTGGCGGGAACAACAACTGCATTTGGCTGCCAATTTCTTTTGTTAATTGTTACCATGTGGCTGAGCTGTGGCTTTCGTCAGCCATTTTGCTGTAGTCCAGATTTCATCTGCCATGTGGTCGTGGTCTGGCTCTCGTTGCCCATTTTGTCGTAGTTTGACATTCGTTTGTTGCAACTAGGGATGAGCCGAACACCCCCCGGTTCGGTTTGGATCCAGAACATGCGAACGGACCGAAAGTTTGCGGGAACTTTCGAACACCGTTAACACCTTGCTTACTGGGCACATAAAGCCCCTTCCTGCCCAGGCGAAATTTCAGATTTTGGCACTGCGTCGCTTTGAATGACAATTGCGCGGTCGTGCGACGCGGCTCGCAAACAAAATTGACGCCCTTTTTTCCCCACAAATAGAGATTTCTTTTGGTGGTATTTGATCACCTCTGCGGTTTTTATTTTTTGCGCTATAAACCAAAAAAGAGCGACAATTTAAAAAAAAAACACAATATTTTTGGATTTTTGCTATAATAAATATCCCAATTTTTTTTTAAAAAAAAAACTATTTTTTCCTCAGTTGAGGCCGATACGTATTATTCTACATATTTTTGGTTAAAAAAATCCCAATAAGCGTATAGTGATTGGTTTGCGCAAAAGTTAGAGCGTCTACAAAATAGGGGAAAGAATTCTGACATTTTTTTTTTTTTTTTTTACTAGTGATGGCGGTGATCTGCGATTTTTGTCAGGACTGCGATATTGCGGCGGACAGATCGGACACTTTTGACACATTTTTCAGACCATTCACATTTATACAGCGATTAGTGCTATAAAACTGCACTGATTACTGTATAAATGTGACTGGCAGGGAAGGGGTTAACACTAGGGGGCGAGGAAGGGGTTAATATGTTCCCTAATGTGTGATTGCTACTGTGGGGGGGGGACTGACTACTGGGGGAGGAGACCGATCTGTGTCCCTATGTACAAGGGACACAGCATCAGTCTCCTCTCTCCCTGACAGGACATGGATCTGTGTGTTTACACACACAGATCCATGTCCTTGTCTCTGTACCGGCCGATCGCGGGTACCTGGTGGACATCGCGGCCGCCAGGCACGCGCATCGGCATCTCAGTGATGCGCCGGCGGCGCTCGCGCGCCCCCCAGTGGCCGGAGGAGCGGAGGCCGTATAAAGACGGCCTCCCGGCATTGTAGAGCCACTTTGCGACCGTCATTAGTCGTATGACGGACGCAAAGTGGTTAAAGTCTATGGGACTCGAACGTGAGAAATTTAAAGTGCGAATTTTAAAGGCTAATATGCAAGTTATTGTCCTAAAAAGGGTTTGGGGACCCGGGTCCTGCCCCAGGGGACATGTATCAATGCAAAAAAAAAAGTTTTAAAAACTGCCGTTTTTTCAGGAGCAGTGATTTTAATGATGCTTAAAGTGAAAAAATAAAAGTGAAATATTCCTTTAAATATCGTACCTGGGGGGTGTCTATAATATGCCTGTGAAGTGGCGCGTGTTTCCCGTGTTTAGAACTGTCCCTGCACAAAATTACATTTCTAAAGGAATAAAAGTCATTTAAAACTGCTTGCGGCTTTAATGTAATGTCTGGTCCCGGCAATATGGATGAAAATCATTGAGAAAAACGACATGGGTACCCCCCTCCCCCAGCCCCTTTGGGTCTTGTATGTATATTAAGGGGAACCCCGCACCCAAATTAAAAAAAGGAAAGGCGTGGGGCCCCCAGGCCCTATATACTCTGAACAGCAGTATACAGGCGGTGCAAACAAACAGCGACTGTAGGTTTGTTCTTAAGTAGAATCTGTTTGTAATTTGGAACAGGTACATTTTTTAAGTGTAGCTCCAGCCAAAAAATCTATTTTTAAGCTTCTTGGAAAACATAAGGGAAGGGTTATCACCCCTGTAACATTTGTTTTGCTGTCTGTGCACCTGATCAGAAGATTTCACCTCACTTTCTGTCCCAATGACAATTGTATTTGGAAAATTTGGATTTTTTAGGGAAACAAGGATTGGTGATAAAGCATAAGTGGAGAGGAGACACGTTTTCCCCATATTAACTCTTACAGGAGAGAATTTCCCTTCCTAGGGGTAGATTTCCTCTGACTTCCTGTTGTCTCCTTTCGTTTGCAAGTAGGAGTCGTTTTTTTTTTCTTTTTTTAATTATATATTCTTTATTGTTTTCTTCAATATAAAAAAAGTTATATTTAAAATACATATGTAGCGGGCAAGTCCCCCACGTGTCCCAATCCCCTCTTTTAAAGTTCTCACTCGTAATGTCTCTGGTCTAGGGGTATGATAGGGGAGGGAGTGGGTGCGCTACGCCAGGCTTCCACCACAGGTGTACAAGTGGTATTAGCAAAGTTCTTTACCTTCGGGCCTGTATTGTGTATCAGATCCTCCCTCCAAGAGTTTCCAGAGGACCCCATCTGCCAGGAAATGAGCCTCACACCGTTGCAAGTCCAACACTCCTTTATTTGAACATAGCATGGACTTACTTGCTTACAAACAGAACAGGAGGTGTGAATGTGTATATAGGCCCAGACACAAGTTCTTTCCTCCACGCTCCTCCAAAGAGTGAGCTATGGTCTCCGCACGAGGGAAATTCACCTTCCGGACGGTCTCCGACAAGAGGCTCACCCGTCACCGGCAGTCTGCTGCACCGGGTCTTCAGATGAGGAGCTCTCCCCGGTCCATTACGTCCACCTCGGATTCAGGCGTCCATCTCCGGAGCACCCTAGGATCCTTCCCTCGCGGAACTCAGTGTTGGACACTGAGCTTCGGACCGCCGTCCGAGTACCTCACCTCAAGCTAAAGGTGCCTGAGGTGGAACACGACCTCCGGTGATCCTCTAGGCCTAGTCCGCCTAGAGGACAAACACGAACTCCATCCGCAGGCTAAAGGTGCCAGGGACAACGAACCCCGTGACAAAATGGCCGGCCCCCTTTATACCCTCCCCCGGCATGCGTAGCGGGTTCCCCGCCCCACCACACGGCTGCCGAAGTAGGACAAAAAGGGATTCGACACAGCAATGATTCATCCATCGGCCCATAGTGACAGCGCCACCCGGTGGACCGCCGGAGATACACCACTGGTGTCACCGAAAAATTTCAAAAGTTTCCCCGGGAAAGTAAGTACCCGCTACATACTCCCTCCTGTCTTTTGACACTGGTCCCCAGTGTCTGGAGTAAACCACATCCTCAACGGCTGACATGATTCAGTCCAGAAACCGTTAACAAATTGAAAAAAAACAAAAAACTTTTGGAAACACTATCCTACTGTAGAAGTTGTGTCTGAGCCCCTGTAACAAAAAGAGGAGTGAAAGACAACATCAAACATTTCAAAATTACATATTAACATTTACTTTTTCCCTCCCCATCCTGACTAAAAACCTCCCCAGAGTCTAAAATCTTGCTGGGATGTTCTCCTGCAGAGGGAAAAAAAAAGAAATAGAACTCACATGTAATAACCCTGACACATGTATTCGTATGTGGAAGTAAAAGAAACCTCTCCTAAAAGAGATCCCTTTTCCTCCAAAGAGTGAGTGCGTGAAAAGTGTTTGTAACATTGCGCAACACTGCCACCTGGTGACACCATTACGGTAACTGCACCCATTTAACTTCTTCTTTCTAACACTATCTACCCCAGAGTCTGTGATCTCTTTGCGGGACGAAAACAAACAGGAACAGTTCCTTTCTCTTTTCTTTCGGGCACACAAAACACAATTGTGCCAGAAAGTTCAGTAGCATGATACTAATGGAGTCTTTCTCTCCTAGAGGTAAAAACGTGGGTGCCGCAGAGTCAGTGGTTTTAAGTGCTGATCCATAGTCTCTAGATGGTACTCCACATCTTCGCCTTCTTTGCGTTTGATCACCACTTTGTCCGCATGGATGTGCCTTCCTACCATCCATTCTGCCTTGCAGTCTTTAAAGCGCTGTGAAGCCTTTGGAGAACATGTTAGGTATCTGCGAGCGTGCGGGACTTTGAGATGGGTCCAAACAAAATCATTGTACCATCGCTCCCTGCATACCTCCACCTCATACAGCAGGTCCTTCGGCAAGTAGGGATACTCCCATCTGTATTCTGCTGCAACTTTTTGGCCAAACAGGCGCTGTAGTCTCGCCAAAGGAGGCATGGTTGATCTGTCCCCTTCACCAGGCAGAACGACCGCATCTGGGTGGCGAGGTGCCTTGACCACCTCTAATCTGGGCATTGGAGGCCGCAACAACAATCTTCTTACCCCAGCATCAGGTACATATGGCGCAGGGGATACAGGAACAAGTTGAGGGAGAGATTCTCCTTCAGGCGCTGACGCCTCCACCCGGGGTGTGCTCTCTCCCACAGACATAGGCGAATTCCGAATCCCACGGAATGCAGCAAGCGGTGCCTTGTCCCAGCCCTTCTCGGCAAACAAATCGTCAATCAGGACATCATCTCCCATATTCGAGAGAGATTCCAGGTCGGAAGTGTCACACTCCTCCGCGGGTATGTAGCCCTGTGTGGAAACAGAACATCCACACTCCGGAGACTTGCTAGGCCATGCCTTCCCGACACATCCTCCCTCACACCAAGTCTTCTCAGCCGGCTTACCTTGGCCTTTCCTGGGATGTCCGGAACTCTCGTCCACGGATCCATCCGGGCCTGGCGTGGGCATGCGAGAGGTCCCGGGTTCAAATCCCGGACGAGCCCCCACGTGTAGCGGGCAAGTCCCCCACGTGTCCCAATCCCCTCTTTTAAAGTTCTCACTCGTAATGTCTCTGGTCTAGGGGTATGATAGGGGAGGGAGTGGGTGCGCTACGCCAGGCTTCCACCACAGGTGTACAAGTGGTATTAGCAAAGTTCTTTACCTTCGGGCCTGTATTGTGTATCAGATCCTCCCTCCAAGAGTTTCCAGAGGACCTCATCTGCCAGGAAACGAGCCTTACAAACAGAACAGGAGGTGTGAATGTGTATATAGGCCCAGACACAAGTTCTTTCCTCCACTCTCCTCCAAAGAGTGGGCTATGGTCTCCGCACGAGGGAAATTCACCTTCCGGACGGTCTCCGACAAGAGGCTCACCCGTCACCGGCAGTCTGCTGCACCGGGTCTTCAGATGGGGAGCTCTCCCCGTTCCATTACGTCCACCTCGGATTCAGGCGTCCATCTCCGGAGCACCCTAGGATCCTTCTCTCGCGGAACTCAGTGTTGGACACTGAGCTTCGGACCGCCGTCCGAGTACCTCACCTCAGGCTAAAGGTGCCTGAGGTGGAACACGACCTCCGGTGGTCCTCTAGGCCTAGTCCGCCTAGAGGACAAACACGAACTCCGTCCGCAGGCTAAAGGTGCCAGGGACAACGAACCCCGTGACAAAATGGCCGGCCCCCTTTATACCCTCCCCCGGCATGCGTAGCGGGTTCCCCGCCCCACCACATGGCTGCCGAAGTAGGACAAAAAGGGATTCGACACAGCAATGATTCGTCCGTCGGCCCATAGTGACAGCGCCATCCGGTGGACCGCCGGAGATACACCACTGGTGTCACCGAAAAATTTCAAAAGTTTCCCCGGGAAAGTAAGTACCCGCTACACATACATATTTATTCATGCAACACATTGTGTGGATTTTAGGGTGCTCACTGTACCCACGTCCCACCCTCCCCTCCCCCTTCACCCCCATCCTTTTATTTGTACACACATATTCTACCACTACTACAACAAAGTTTTTCTTTCTTTTTTCCCCCCTTTTTTTCCCTCTCCTTCCTGCTTCTCTTACTTTCCGAGTGAGTTTATCCTCTTTATCTATAAAGTACAGCTCTCTTTCTCTATTTGCTCTCTCTCTCTCTCTCATCGGGCTAATCTCTAGTTGCTGATCTAGATTCTTCTCCCCTCTCTAGGGTGGGCACCCCATTCTACTCAACCAGGGCTCCCACAGCGTTTTGAATTTGTTAAAATTACCACGTCTAGTTAGAACTACTTTTTCCTTCCACACTGTCGTGTTTATTACATTAACCCATTCCGTCGCTGTAGGTGCTATCTGTGATTGACAGTTTTGTGCAATCAATTTTCTGGCCTGAAACAGGCACTTTAATACTGCTACTGTGATGCCCTTTTGCTCATGCCTCTCCTCTATACAACCTAATAAGCACACTCTGGCCTCTGGTTCCAGAGCAATCCCAAAAGTTGTATTTATGATGTCTAGTACCTTAACCCAGTATCTATGTAACTTCGGGCATTTTCACATCATGTGTATAAGGTCTCCTGTACTTTGACACCTAGGGCATTTGTCATCTGGTTTCCTTCCAAACATATGTAATCTCTTTGGGGTGTAGTAAGCTCTGTGCACTAAAAATAGATGGGATACTCTCTGTGACGGGGAGAGTGACACCCTAGCTCCAATATCCGTTCCCATTATTCAGTTGTTATAGGGCCTACATCCTCCTCCCATTTTTGTTTATTTTTTCCCACACTCTCCCCCAATATAGAACCACCGCTAATCTGCGTAGTAGAGTCGTTTGTAAGTCGGGTGTTTGAAATGTCAGAACATTTGGGGTTAAAATTATTTATATTCATATACATATAAAGTCGCATATTGTATATTTTTCATATTGTTCCTATTCATATATTGCAAAAATAGAAAAAATATTGCGCTAAATGTAAAAACTAAAAAAAAGGGGAAACAAAAAGCTGCTACACAACAATGTGACAAAAACTGTAAACGTGATAATGATGAAGAAAGTAGCGCTAATAATTGAAAAAGGAACAAATGAATGTCTCTTTAAATATATAGTGAAGGATAAATGAATATCACACCAACCAAAAAGGATGTGTGTGTGTTCACTACAAAATCCATAAAAAGCAACATGTGTAATCGTGAAAGAAAAACATATACAAAGTGTCCATCAGAATAACCCGTGAGAGCACAATACTGAAGAGGACATGCAGGCTGTAGGTCATCAAGGAAAAAGCATCTTCCGATTAAAGGGAATAGATGAAACACTCTTACCAGAGTTCGTGGATCTGCCTACCCGTGGCTGCAGATCGTGTAAGCATGGGAAATCCAACCGCTGGACCGATCGGCTTGTCTGATGACTCCTATGATGTTGGAATCTTTAGCTGTTACGACTCGACAATCCTCAGATCCAGACCTTGGATGGATATCCCAGATAGATGGAACGAACCTGGACTCCTAGGGTATCACCCTATTTTCAATTGGTGTGAGAGAAATTCGACCACCAAGGACCCCAGGAAGGGGTAACTAGATAGTATAGAGTAACTTCAGATAAGCCCTCTCCAGATCACATGCAGGAAAAAAAGAGACAAGGCTCCAATGGTGCAGATCAAAAAGGTAGTATAAGGTTTTATTGGAATAAAACCACAAAAATTAACATAAAAAGTGATCACAGATTAAAATAGAACAAAGCAATATGGAAAGTGGCGTACCAAGCCCTACGCGTTTCGTCCAAATAAGACTTCTACTGGGGCATATATATCATGAACAGAAGGGCAGCCATATTCTCTCTAAAAGATGAAATTAGTTCATAGCCCATGAATGAACAATACTAAAGCCATTTTTTCCCCTATTTTCTCTCTAAAGCCTCGTACACATGGCCGAGAATCTCGTCAAGAAAAAACACGTTGTTTTTCTTGACGAGGTTCTTGGACAAGAAACTTGTCCCAGCCAAGTGTACATACGCTCCATTCAAAGAACCAGCGGTTCTTTGAATGGAGCGAACGCGGTGACGTCATCGACTACGACGAGCGTGTGCTCGTCACATTCGATGCTGTCGCCGCCATCTTGCTACACCCTACCTATGCCTAGGAAGCTACCGCGCATGCGTCAAAGTCATTTCGAGCATGCGCGGGTTTCCACGGCGAAAGGTAAGTGTACACACACACACTTTTCTCGTCGAGAAACATGCTAACAAGAATCTCGACGAGAAAATAGAGAGCAGATTCTCTATTTTTCTCGTCGAGATTCTTGTCGGTTTTCTTGACGAGAAACCTGATAGCCGCATACACACGACCGAGTTACTTGGCAAGAAAGCTCTGCCAGCAAGTTTCTTGCTGGTTCTTGCTGAGAAACTCGGTCGTGTGTACGAGGCTTCAGAGTTTAAATCAAATTCACTATCTCTAGAGTTATTTTATGTCTAAACAAGAGACTATGATGTCTGGATGTACCCTATCCCAGATTATAATTCAAAGGTTTGACACTTAGAGATAAGGGGGGTGTTGGTACGGGCTAACACAAAATGTGTAGTATTGTCTTTGTATAATGAAGCCATAAGGCTCATCCACAAATAAGCTATTATATTGTGTATTTTAAATAATGTTCCTTTTAAGTATATTCACAGTATATATATGTATTAGTTATATATATATATATGTGTATAAACCCATTTATACATAGATACAGTTGCAATAAAAAGTATGTGAACCCTTTTGGAATGATATGGATTTCTGCACAAATTGGTCATAAAAAGTCACAACAATAGAAAATCAAAGTGTGCTTAAACTAATAACACACAAAGAATTAAATGTTACCATGTTTTTATTGAACACACCATGTAAACATTCACAGTGCAGGTTGAAAAAGTATGTGAACCCTTGGATTTAATAACTGGTTGAACTTCCTTTGGCAGCAATAACTTGAACCAAACGTTTCCTGTAGTTGCAGATCAGACGTGCACAACGGTCAGGAGTAATTCTTGACCATTCCTCTTTACAGAACTGTTTCAGTTCAGCAATATTCTTGGGATATCTGGTGTGAATCGCTTTCTTGAGGTCATGCCACAGCATCTCAATCAGGTTGAGGTCAGGACACTCCAGAAGGCATATTTTCTTCTGTTTAAGCCATTCTGTTGTTGATTTACTTCTATGCTTTGGGTCGTTGTCCTGTTGCAACACCCATCTTCTGTTGAGCTTCAGCTGGTGGACAGATGGCCCTAAGTTCTCCTGCAAAATGTCTTGATAAACTTGGGAATAAATTTTTCCTTCGATGATAGCAATTCGTCCAGGCGCTGATGCAGCAAAGCAGCCCCAGACCATGACGCCCCCACCACCATACTTCACAGTTACGATGAGGTTTTGATGTTGGTGTGCTGTGCCTCTTTTTCTCCACACATAGTGTTGTGTGTTTCTTCCAAACAACTCAACTTTGGTTTCATCTGTCCACAGAATATTTTGCCAGTACTGCTGTGGAACATCCAGGTGCTCTTGTGCAAACTGTAAACGTGCAGCAATGTTTTTTTTGGACAGCAGTGGCTTCCTCTGTGGTGTCCTCCCATGAAATCCATTCTTGTTTAGTGTTTTACGTATCATAGATTCGCTAACAGGGATGTTAGCATATGCCAGAGACTTTTGTAAGTCTTTAGCTGACACTCTAGGATTCTTCTTCACCTCATTGGGCAGTCTGCGCTGTGCTCTTGCATCTTTACAGGACGCCCACTCCTAAGGAGTGTAGCAGCAGTGCTGAACTTTCTCCATTTATAGACAATTTGTCTTACCCTGGACTGATGAACAGATAGGCTTTTGGAGATACTTTTATAACCCTTTCCGGCTTCATGCAAGTCAACAATTCTTAATCGTAGGTCTTCTGAGAGCTCTTTTGTGTGAGGCATCATTCATATCAGGCAGTGCTTCTTGTGAAAAGCAAACCCTGAACTGGTGTGTGTTTTTTAGAGGGCAAGGCAGCTGTAACCAACACCTCCAATCTCATCTCATTGATTGGACTCCAGTTGGCTGACACCTCACTCCAATTAGCTCTTGGAGATCTCATTAGTCTAGGGGTTCACATACTTTTTCCACCTGCACTGTGAATGTTTACATGGTGTGTTCAATAAAAACATGGTAACATTTAATTCTTTGTGTGTTATTAGTTTAAGCAGACTGTGATTGTCTATTGTTGTGACTTAGATGAAGATCAGATCACATTTTATGACCAATTTGTGCAGAAATCCATATCATTCCAAAAGGGGTCACATACTTTTTATTGCAACTGTATATTATTACAAAATGTGAGATCCTAGCTGTATAGACATTTGGGGCTGTATTTGTAAAATGTAAGTTGAAAGTTGTGTTTCAAATTACTTCAGCTTTGTGGAATGTTACAACCCATTAGCAAGATGTGGATAAACATTCAGGCCTCGTACACACGGCCGAGATTCTCGTTGAAAAAAACATGTCTTTTTTTCGACGAGATTCTTGGACAAGAAACTTGTCCCGGCCGAGTGTACACACGCTCGTTTCAAAGAACCCGCGGTTCTTTGAAAGGAGCGTACGCGGTGACGTCATCGACTGCGTCGAGCATGCGCTCGTCACATTCGATGCCGTCGCCACCATCTTGGTATACCCTACGTATGCCTAGGAAGCTACCGCGCATGCGTCTAATTCATTTCGAACATGCGCGGGCTTCCGGGAGGACAGGTAAGTGTACACACACTCACTTTTCTCGTTGAGAAACATGCCGACGAGAATCTCGACGAGAAAATAGAGAGCAGGTTCTCTATTTTCTCGTCGAGGTTTCTTGTCGGTTTTCTCGACGAGAAACCCGATAGCAGCGTACACACGACCGATTTACTCGGCAAGACCTCTCTGCCAGCAAGTTTCTTGCTGGTTCTTGCCGAGAAAATCGGTCGTGTGTACGAGGCCTCACACCTATAAATCTGAAGAAGTTGCCAGTGTGTCTGGGATTCTTGACATGGAATTGTCAACCCTCACACAATTAATGGTATTTCACCAAGCTAGGGGCAAAGGTCACGTCAATCAACATTAGAAATTATTCCTGATACGCTACTGCCCTCTGGTGGTAAAAATACTTAATTAATTCAAGATGGCGTCTATTTGGTTGCTATGACAACCTATTAAAAATATTGTCATTTGACGTCAGACATTACACAGTAATGAGACACACACCTACTTTTAGGGTGGGAAAAAAAGTAGGAAGAGTTGAGTGAGTGGGGAATCTCGCTCTCTGAAGGAACACCTCGCTATCTCTCTCGGGGGCTCTACATCTGAATCTGACTGAACCTGGAAGGGGGAGATCTTAAACGCAAACATGTAGGAATGTTGGGAGAGGTCCCTTTATGGGACTCATCATTACCTAACTGAAGCTTCTCAAACTGACAAACTTCTTTAACTACTGGTAACGTATTAGTTTATTTATTTTACCTTTTGGTAATGGAATTGTTTTTGCATATACATTAACTAAAACCATCTAAATATTTATAGCCTAGTGTTGGAGTTGTATTATTTTTAACTGCAGTATGAAATAATTATATTCCAAATATTAAGAGACATACACCAATTTGGTTGTCTTTATAAAGCTAGAGCTGAGTTTGTACAGTGGTTTTAGTGTGAAGTATGTGTAAAATAGATTCATTCTAAATTGAAAATAAGCCTTGATTGTATTGTCAAGCTGTGCATAATATAACATTTTTGTATATGCATTTAAGAGAGTCAGAGCCCATTCACACAGAGGCAACTTTGGATCCGACTTCAAATCGCCCCAGGTCGCCCCTAGTCGCCTCAAGTCGCGCTGCATGAGAAAATCAATGTAAGTGAATGGAGCCGTCTTAATGCACACTACTGCAGTCGCTCCGACTTCAAAAAAGGTTCCTGTACTACTTCAATCCGACTTCTAGGCAACTGCTAGGCGACCTGTACCCATTGATCCCCTGTCTTAACAGGAGCAACTTTCCAGGAAGAAAACATACATTTCTCAGGCAAACCTCTCCCTCCCCCCTCCCTCCCACAGAGCTGATTCTTGTTTGATTGGCCACTGGAATGTCTCTTGTCCTGCAGGCAACTTGAAGTTGCCTTGTAAGTAGCTCCAGGTCGCGCTGTGATTCATACTCAAGTCGTGTCCAAGTTGCCTGCCAAAGTCGCGCTGGAAGTCGTGTTGCCCCTGTGTGAATGGAGTCTAAGAGGAGATCTGTTTGTTTTTAGAACAAAATACCTTAGCTAAGATAAACAAAATTTGTTTACCTAAAGCTGTGGAAGTCACGGGAGGCTATTCACTTAAGCCGTGTACACACGATAGGTTTTACCGATTAAAACAGTCCGATGGACTTTTTTCATCGGACAAAACGGTCGTGTATTGGCCCCATCAGTCTTTTTTCCATCGGTGTTTAAAAATAGAACATGTTTTAAATTTATCCGATGGTTAAAAAACTGATAGCAAATTACTATCGTCTGTGGGGAACTCCATCGGATAAAAAACACACGCATGCTCAGAATCAAGTCAACGCATGCTCAGAAGCATTGAACTACATTTTTCTCGGCTCATCGGAGTGTTTTACGTCACCGCGTTTGGAACGGTCGGTTTTTGGACTGATGGTGTGTAGGCAAGACTGATGGAAGTCAGCTTCATCGGTTTTCCGATGGAAAAATCCATTGGTTTAAAAACCATAGGAAATCCGATCGTGTGTACAGGGCTTAAGAGTTACCAAGTTTTAAATGTACAAGTTTTATTTAAGTATTGAACTGTGAATATACCTTGTCATATAGAGCTTGCATAGAAATGTACATAATATTATCTGAACATTAACCATCATTTATCTCTGATTGTAGAAGTATATCATTTATTTGTTTTATCACAAATTATACCTGATAGTAACTTTGCACTGTATTTTTAGTTAATAAATATATATATAATTTTAAGCAATATTCATTTGTGTTACTTGTCTTCAAACTAGCATGGATAAAAAGACTTTGGATTTCTTGTTTGATATTGTAGGAAGTTGTAAATCTCCCAAATCAAAGATTTGCATATTTCCATAAATACAATAATATTTTAATATTTCAGTATAAACATTCTGACAAAGTAGGGGACGCCTGTATATACTATACGGCCTGCCCTATATACTCTGCAGAAAATTGGGCCTTAGGTGTAAGCCCTCACAGTTACTCTTGGTGGGCGCTGGAACGGGCCCTGCTGTGAAATATTAGATCAAGAATTGTAATTACATGCCCCTGTTGAACAGGGTCAGAAAAATTGGGCCTTTGGTGGTGGACGGTGTGGTGGTGTTGCCACAACACTGTAAGGCCTCACAGTTACTCTTGGTGGGCGCAGGAACGGGCCCTGCTGTGAAATATTAGATCAAGATTTGTAATTACATGCCCCTGTTGAACAGGGTCAGAAAAATTGGGCCTTTGGTGGTGGACGGTGTGGTGGTGTTGCCACAACACTGTAAGGCCTCACAGTTACTCTTGGTGGGTGTAGGAATGGGCCCTGCTGTGACATATTAGATCAAGAATTGCAATTACATGCCCCTGTTGAACAGGGCAGAAAAATTGGGCCTTAGGCACTGGTGCTAGTGCCACAACTCTGCAACCCCTCACAGACACTCTAATTGGAGCGCAGGAATGAGCCCTGCTGAAAAGTATTTCATTGTAATTACATGCCCCTGTTAAACAGGGGCACAAAAATTGGGCCTTAGCCACTAGTGGCGGTGCCCAGAACCAAAAATGTTCTTACAAGCTATCAACATGAACATTGAGGAGGAAGAGGATAGTCACTCAGCATAAAAGGATAGTCACTCAGCATCAGCATAGGCAGTCTTGAAGGGATGTCACATTCAAAAATAAATCAGCATCAGGTGCTTCGTAGCTGGTGATCCAAGACTGATTCATTTTTATGAAGGTCAGCCAATCGACCGAGTCGGTGGACAGGCGTACCCTGTGATCGGTTACAAAGCCTCCAGCAGCACTGAATGTGCGTTCCGAAAGAACGCTGGATGCAGGACAGGCCAATAGCTCAATTGCATACTGTGCAAGCTCTGGTCAGTGATCCATCCTCAAGACCCAGTAACCCAGAGGATTTTCAGTGGGAAAGGTGTCCAAGTCTGACCTTGTCCCTAGGTATTCCTGCACCATGTAAATCAGACGCTGGCGATGGTTGCTGGAACCGATCATACCTTAGGGCTGCGGACTAAAAAATTGTGTGAACGCATTGGGCAGACGGCCACCTTCTCCACCGCTCCTTCTGTGACTGACCGAAGCCTCAGCAACACGTTGTCCAGGACCAGGAATTTGTAACCTCCCAGGCTCTGAAAACGCGTTGCACAAACCTTTCTGCAAGGCCTCCCGAAGATGTTTCATCCTCTGCTCCCTCTGCGATGGCTGGATAAGGTCCACAACCTTACCCTTGTAACATGGATCAAGGAGGGTTGCCAGCCAGTAATGATCCCTCTCGTTGATACCACCAATCCGAGGATCCTTTCGCAGGCTTTGCAGGATCAGGGAGGCCATGCAGCATAGGTTTGCGGAGGCATTCGGTCCGGAGTCCTCTGGGTCACTAAGGACGACATGATCCGCAGCCACCTCTTCCCAGCCACGTTCAAGTCCATGGGTTTCTTGGGACTGTAAATGATCCCTTGAAGACTGCTGCTGATGAGTGCTAGGCTCCACCTCCATGCTAACACAATCCTCCGCCTCCTCCTCTTCCTGTGTGATCGGCGGGCCCGCAGGAACACTGCCTGGATAAAGGGGGGCCTTGAGAGGTAAGGAAGTCCTCCTCTTCCTCCCTCTGTTCTGCCTCAAGTGCCCTGTCCATTATTCCATGCAGCATGTGCTCCAACAGGTGGACAAGAGGGACAGTATAACTGATGCATGCACTGTCACTGCTTACCATCCTTGTGGCATCCTCAAATGGTGCCAGGACAGTGCATGCATCCCTGATCATGACCCACTGGTGTGGCGTAAAAAAAAACAAGCTCCCCGACCCTGTCCTGGTGCCATAGTCGCACAGGTACTCATTGATGGTCCTCTGCTGCGTGTGCAGCCACTGCAGCATGGCCAACGTTGAGTTCCATCTGGTGGGCATGTCACGGATTAGGCAGTTCTTGGGCAGGGTAAATTCCTTTTGGAGGTCAGCCAGCCGAGCACTGGCATTATATGACCGGCAGAAATGCACACAGACTTTCCTGACCTGCCTCAAGAGATCCTGTAAGCCCGGGTACCTGCCAAAGTACCGCTGCACCACCAAGTTAAGGACGTGAGCCAAACAGGGCACATGGGTCAGGTGTCCCTGTCGGAGGGCAGAGAGGAGGTTAGTGCCATTGTCGCAAACCACCATTCCTGGCTTAAGCTGGCGTGGCGTCAACCACCTCTGAGCCTGCCCCTGCAGACCTGACAGAATCTCTGCCCCAGTGTGGCTCCTGTCCCCCAAGCAAACCAGCTCAAGCACCGCATGGCATCTTTTTGCCTGCATACTTGCATATCCCCTTGAACGCCTACGGAGCACCGCTGGTTCCGAGGACAAATCAGCAGAGGAAGAGGCCATGGAGGAAGAAGAGGAGGGGGTGGAGGAGAGAGGTGTTTCAGAATCACCACTAGTAGCATTTTGGAGGCGTGGGGGCGGAAAAACCTCCAACACTACTGCACCCTGTCCTGCATCCTTCCCAGCTGCCAGCAGAGTCACCCAGTGCACCGTGAAAGATAGGTAACGTCCCTGTCCATGCCTGCTGGACCATGCATGAGCGGTAATATGCACCTTACCGCTGACTGCCCTGTCCAGCGAGGCCAAGACATTGCCTTCTACATGCTGGTAGAGAGCAGGAATCGCCTTCCATGAAAAAAAGTGGCGTTTAGGAACCTGCCACTGAGGTACCGCACATTCCACAAATTCACGGAAGGGGGCAGAGTCTACCAACTGAAAAGGCAGCAGTTGAAGTGCTAGCAATTTAGCCAAGCTAGCATTCAACCGCTGGGCATGTGGATGGCTGGGAGCAAATTAATTTTGCCGGTGTAGCAACTGGGGCAGGGAAATTTGCCTGGTACAATCTGATGTTGGTGTACCAATAGCAGATTGACCGCAAGTACTTGGCAGTGGCACACCTAATTCTACACCTTCATGCCTCTCAGTGCAGGTTTCTGAGAGGACTGAAGGTATAGTGGGGTTGGAGATCCCAGCTGATGAGGAGCAAGGAGAGGTCCGCTTTGTTCTTTGGTGTGTGTCTTTTATGTACGCTTGCCAACGGACTGCATGGCATGTCGACATATATCTGGTCAAGCATGTGGTGCCCAAGCGGGTGATGTTTTGGCCACACGAGATAGGCTTCAGACATATGTTGCAAATAGCAATGGTGCGATCTACTGCACATGGGTCAAAAAAGGCCCACATCAAAGAACTTTTGGAAAAATGTGCAGTCAGCAGCGCCCTGCACATGTGGAGCTCTACGGTGTGATGCAGTTGGTTGGCTGCCCTTAAGCTGGCCCCTGGAGGGCATCCTGCCTCATTAGAGATGTGCCCCCTCCTCCTCTCTCCTATCAGGCACCCACGTAGAGTCAGTGACCACATCATCCCCTCCCTCCTCGTCACTGGAGCAAACCTGGCAGTATGCTGCAGCTGGGGGTACATGACTGCCAGTTTGCTGTCCTTCTTGGGCACCCCCCTCTCTCTGGGCTCACGTAACTGCCTTCCTCTAACTGGGTACCATCATATGAGCCTTCAAAACGCTGCACATCCTCCTGCAGCATGTACCCAACACTGTGGTCGAACAGTTCGGGGGACTCCTCCATGCATGATGGTGGGGCTAGGGAAGGCATAACTGATGACCTCGAGCCGATGGAATAGGCCGCTTTGGCACCTGCATTGGCAGCCAAGGTAGCCTGGGTGACAGAGAATGAGGAGGATGAGGACGGCTTGGTCATCCACTCTACCAACTCTTCTGCATTTTGCGGCTCAACATAGCCAGCTGCCGAAAATAAGGACAAGCGTGCCCCACGGCCACGTGCTGATGAGGATGTACCGTGTCCACGACCAGCACTGTTGCCTCTGGACACAGAGCCTGCTTGCCCTCTTTTATTGGCCTGTGAGTGTCTGCCTGTCCTTGTTGGCCTTCCAGACATACTGTATTTGATGTATTGGAATAGGTACACAAGGAATAGCCTGCAGTGAGATGTAGCTGCACAAAGCTGGGATGTGTGTGTATATATATATATATATATATATATATATATATATATATATATATATACTGATTATACTGCAGCTAACTGAATCAACTGCCTGCCTGTAGTATTATTAAGAAGAGAACAACAGGAATTGTCTGCAGTGAGGTTTAGCTGCACACTGTGCCCAGTATACAGTACACTGACTGAATATACAGCAGCTACCTGAATCAACTGTTTGACTGTAGTATTATTAGGAAGAGAACAACAGGAATTGTCTGCAGTGAGGTTTAGCTGCACACTGTGCCCAGTATACAGTACACTGACTAAATATACAGCAGCTACCTGAATCAACTGTCTGACTGTAGTATTATTAGGAAGAGAACAACAGGAATTGTCTGCAGTGAGGTTTAGCTGCACACTGTGCCCAGGATAAAGTACACTGACCAAATATACAGCAGCTAGCTGAATCAACTGCCTGCCTGTAGTATTATTAGGAAGAGAACATAATGAATTGTCTGTAGTGAGCTTTAGCTGCACACTGTGCCAATTATACAGTACACTGACTGAATATACTGCAGCTAGCTGAATCAACTGCCTGCCTGTAGTACTATTAGGAAGAGAATAACAGGAACGCTCTGCAGTGAGATGTAGCTAAACTGTATATAGTATATATATATATATATATATATATATATACAAAGCCTGGAATGTGTGTGTGTGTGTATATATATATATATATATATATATATACACTAATTATACTGAATCTAACTAGCTGAATCAACTGCCTGCTCTAGCTAACTGAAAAAAACGTCAATCTCTCTCTCTCTCTCAATCTGAACGCCGCCGGAACACACTCCACAAGGCCGATGCGCAGGTGGCCTTATATAGTATGGGCCATGTACCTAATTCCCTGAGCCATGATTGGCCAAAGGCACCCTGCCTTTGGCCCATTATGGCTCTCTGTGCTGATGGCGCTGTGATTGGCTAAAGCAACTCGAATTTGGCGCGAACGGCCCATAAAGTTTGATCTTCGTCAAACGATCGAACAGCCGATGTTCGAGTCGAACTCATGATCAACTCGAACTCCAAACTCATCCCTACTCCACACTAATGTATGTATGAATGACACGGTCTCACTACACTACAGTGAAACTATCTGAGCTGTCCCTACTGCACACTAATGTATGTATAAATGACACGGTCCCACTACACTACACTGAAACTATCCAGAGGCGTACTAAGGGGGGGGGGCGGGCCGCCCCCGGGTACCACACACTGGGGGGTGTCAGACCGGCACCCCCTCCACGATTATACTGGCACACTGTGACAGGCACACACAGGCAGGGAGAGGCGAGCTAGCTACAGTAGCGAGGGGGAGGGGGTGTGCGGGCGTGCAGGCGGACACTGCTGCACCTATCATCCCCTCCTCTTCTCTCGCAGCTGCGGGCTGCCTGTCTGTGCGATCCCGGATGTCACACAGGCAAAGCCGAGCAGCAGAGTGAAGCCGCCTCCCCCTCCTCTCTGTTTATGTGTAAACAGGGGGAGGGGACCTGCTGTGCATGTGCCACTGTGCTGATCTGAGGTACTGAAGGGGGGCTGCACTGAATGGGGGGGCTACACTGAACGGGGGGCTACACTGAACGGGGGCTATACTGAACGAGGGGGGGCTACACTGAATGAGGGGGGCTACACTGAACGAGGGGGTGCTACACTGAACGGGGGGCTACACTGAACGGGGGGGCTGCACTGAACGGGGGGAATCTGCACTGAACGGGGGGCTACACTGAATGGGGGGCTACTCTGAAACGGGGGGCTACTCTGAACGGGGGGGCTACACTGAAGGGGGCGTCTGCACTGAACGGGGGGGTTTGCACTGAACGGGGGGTCTGCATTGAAGGGGTGGATACACTGAAGGGGGTCTGTGTAACATGCAGGGGGTCCAGAGATGCAGGGTGCTGTGTAATGTAAATGGGTCTGTGAAGGAATGTGATGAGCATAATGTTAAACTAGAAAATGTCTATTCTCTATGCATCTTTACTATTGTATTGCGTTTGTTAAAAATATGATTTTTATTATATTAATCAGACATAGGATACATGGGACAATTTTACAATAGTCAGATTACCTGTCAGCATTTGGTTTAAGTAGATCTCTCAAACAAATGAGAATGGGATTAGATACCATTGTTGTATTTTAGTACATTACCTGTTTGAGATTTCTTTCAGCTCTCAAACTGAAAAGAATTACAGGTTTCGTTTTGAGTAGACAATAGGTTAGATACCATTGTTGTATCCAATATGCTAATGTCTCTATAGCCACAGTAAACATTACCTGTTTGAGATTTCTTTCAGCTCTCAAACTGAAATAAATCACAGTTTAGATTACAGGTTCGTTTTTTGAGTAGACAATAGGTAGATAGCATTGTTGTATTCAATGCTATTGTTGAAATACAGCTACAGTTTTGATAATGGTAAACAGCCTGACACACATAAAAAAGCAGGACAGAAAGGTACACGGGAACACACACCATGTTGCTGTAAGATCATGAAGAAGAACAGGACCTGATCTCCAAGAAGAATCATTGCCAATGGAGATCATGAACAAAGCGTAATCCAAGTTAAGTAACCTTTAAATGTATTTGTAGTTATAGACCATAGGCTGTTCTATTTGCTAGGCATTTTGCTTGTTATAGAGATCTGTCAGTCTTGTAGTATATTCCTAATATTGTAATAGTTTTGTATGTACAGCATCTTGTATAGTAAAAGCACATTTACACACTGCAGAAGTCTCAGCTTCCTTGCTATACCACAGAGTAACCTTGCTAGATAAACGCTAAAGCAAAACATTTTGGGGGCTCGACCGGAATTTGTGCTATAATTCAATTGAAGCAGACTTGTTTTTCTGTAGTGTGTTGTGTAGCTTGTGCTAGGTAAAATGCTGCGTAAGCTGTTTAGGAAAAGCAAGGCTGCAGAGGGTTCTGGTGACCAGAAGAAAGTGTGCAGCTTACCTATCTGGGCCAGAAATAATGAGTGGGAGCCTCTTGCTAATGCATTTGTGAAATATGCTTCTCCCTTGAAGCTGACTTGGGGTGATAAAGTCTCAGATCATTTTGTAGATTTTAGCCTTAAGGGGTTGGATTTAAGTAAGAAAGAGAAGAGGACAGTGTCCACAGTGGGTTGGTACTTCCTCCATGCTCTCTATACTGAATCACATAGAAGGGAGAAGGCAGAGGCAGAAGTTAAGGTATTAAAAGACCAGCTAGCAGTTGCTTCAGAGTGTGTACGTTCAACCGCTAGTCGGGCTGATGATTTGCAAGAGCGGTGTACATCCCTCATGACCAAATCAATTAATGCCTTAAGGAAAAGGAAGGGGCGTAAACCTGTTAGTAAAGCCAGGGTACGTGCCATTGTCACATCCCAAAATTGGGATTGTGAGGATGTGTTCTCCTCAAATGATAGTGAGGATGAGGAGATAGAGTTTGATATTTCAAAGGATGATCTGCTAGTGGGAAAGAAAAAGTATGCCAGACCTATCATTACTAAGCATAGGAAACGGCAACATGATAGAGAGGATATGGCAGATGGGGAGGTGCATTATCGCAACCCCAGAGATGTTGAATTTGAAGAAGTACGGGAGTTTTCACAAACTGAACTCCATGAGCTGGCAAAACAATACAAACAAAGGTCTGGGGAGCCCCTATTGGGTTGGCTCCTACGCTTATGGGATGAAGGGGCGGACAGTGTTGTTTTGTCAGGTAAGGAAGCAGTGGCTATGGGAGTGTTAACCCATGATCCACAATTGCGTCAGGCAATGCGAAAAGCCAGAGAGTTTAGCGTGAATTTTTCACTGTTAGACCTTGTGAGAGATGGAATAGTCCGAGTATACGCCAGTCCTACTGACCTGGAAAATACCTACTCCTGGAGATCAATAGGAGAGGGTATTTCCAGGTTACGTGAGATGGGCTGTATAACCGGATTAAATACCTTTCCAGAATGGATAGGTCCAGATATGGAACCCTTTACGTCTGCTCTGCGCTCTAAGCTGATGAAGTCTGCGCCATTTAATCTCAGGGCTCCATTATTGTCTTTGTTGGGAGGCCTGGGATTAAACAGCAAGATTCATGAAGCCACAACCCTTTTAAGCCAGTTGGGGGAGATAGAGGAGACTAAAACAAAACCTGTCAGGGCAGTAGATAAGGTCAAGGCCAGACAGGAAGAATACAAGCAGAAAATAACAGAGAAGAAACGGAATGGGATAGAGAAGACAGAAGGTGAAGAGAAAACCAGGCTAGTTGTTTCTAGGAAAGAAATGTGGGTGGACCTATTAAAGGCAGGAGTACCTAGAGATGAGATAGATGGCATTCCTACTGCAGAAATGCTGAAGAGGTGGAAACATTTAGTAGGTAAAACTGTCAGGGTTAGAAACACTACTCCTAGTGAAGATAACATCAGCCTAGACTTAGAGGAAACAGAACAGACCCCTCCTGTTAGCCCCAAACCAATTCCCAAAAGTGAACATGAACCCAAATCCCTTTATCCTGGGGAGGAGTTAGAGAGAATCAGAAAAGGGGATTGGGAGGTTCCTTATCCTTTATGAAGGGAAGGTGAGTCTCCTGTAATAGCAGCAAGGGCAGTGACAGCAGGAGACCGACGCCCATATGCACCTGTCACTGTATGGTGAAGGAAGTCATCTTCTCCTACACATGTAATGGCTTTAGTTGATAGTGGAGCTGAAGTTACACTTTTGCAAGGAAATCCTTCCCATCACAAAGGAGAATTGATTTATGTAGAAGGTTTTGGAGGGCAAACTACACCAGCAGTTAGGATACGGGTGAAATTGGCTATTGGCAAGGGATCAGGATTTATGACAAATGTTTTAATATCAGAGTTACCCGAAAATATTCTTGGGATGGATGTACTTCAAGGTCAGTCAATTCAGACTGAAAGAGGTACATTCACATTCGGGTATCCTGATAAAGCGTATCTGGTAAGGGCAGTGAAGGCTGTGGTCAGAGGTCATTCGAAATGGACCCCTGTCTACATTCCTCCACCAGAGAAGCCAGTCTGTCTCAAGCAGTACAGACTTCCTGGAGGCCACAAAGAAATTGGGGAGACTATTCAAGAACTGTTGAGAGTAGGGATCCTTAGACCTGCTGTAAGTCCTTTCTCGTCTCCGTGTTCCCAGTAAAGAAACCTGATGGGACATATAGAATGACTGTGGATTACAGAGGTCTAAACAAAGTGGCACCTCCATTGAAGTCAGCTGTACCAGATATGATCTCAATTGTTGAGAAAATTGCTAAAGATGCAGGAGAATATCATGCTGTGATAGACCTGGCTAATGCTTTCTTTTCAATTTTGATAGACCCAGATTGTCAAGACCAGTTTGCTCTGGTGTGGGACGGCCGCCAGTACACTTTCACTGTCCTTCCGCAAGGCTATCTTCATTCTCCAACGATTTGTCATGGACTGATTGCCCGAGATTTAAGTACCCTGAATTTGAAAGTCGCTGTGTTTCACTACATTGATGACATCATGATCTCTGGGACAAAAGAAGATGTAACTGAAGCACTGCACCTGCTGATACAACACTTGGAGAACAGAGGGTGGGCTATCAACAGAGACAAAGTCCAAGGACCTGCCACAGAGGTGAAATTCCTAGGAATGATGTGGACTGGGCCACAGAGGAAGATTCCAGAGACAGTTGTGCAAACTATCCAGGCGCTGTTGCCCCCTACTACCAAAAAGGAGGCACAGAAGTTCATTGGAGTTGTGGGATTCTGGAGATCGTTCATTCCACATCTTGGACTGATTCTGAGGACTATATACAATGTTACCAGAAAAAAGACTGAGTTCTCATGGGGTTCAGAGCAGCGGACTGCATTCCTGGCTGCTAAAGAAGCTATTTTGCAGCATCAGGGATCAGGACCCGTGAGACAAGGAGTACCATTTCAGCTGGATGTAGTGGAGCAGAATGGTACCATATCTTGGAGTCTGTGGCAGCCGAATGAAAAGAAAGGACTGAGAGCAATACCTATTGGATTTTGGTCCAAACAACTGACAGGGGCACAGATGAGATACACGCCCTTAGAGAAGTACCTGTTTGGGGCCTACACAGCACTTCAACATGTAGAGACCATTACAGGAAAGGACACAGTCACCATCCATACTGCATTGCCAATAGCAGGATGGGTGAGAGATAATGGACTGACCACTAGGGCAGCTGTAGCCCAGAACCAGACACTGATGAAATGGAAGTGGTACCTTCAAGAAAGAGGGGGTATTGCAGCTGGGGATGTTAGAGACATTTCAAAACAGTTGGCAGGGCTTGTTACTTTTACCAGCACCCGGCCAGAAGAAGAAATTCCTGTGCTGCAGTCATCCCCCATTCAAGAGGCTCCATCATTTGAGTCTCTGTCAGAAGACATGAAGGAGTCAGCATGGTTTACTGATGGTTCAGCCATAATCACCTCGTCTGGGCGTAAATGGACAGCAGCAGCCTACAATCCAAGTACAGACACAGTCCTGCAGGAGTCCGGAATCGGAGGGTCCAGTCAGTATGCAGAGTTGAAAGCTGTAGTGATGACTCTTCAGGAGGATCCTTCTTCCCATGTCACTATCTACACTGACAGCTGGGCGGTTTTTAAAGGATTGACAACTTGGATGCCCACGTGGAAGTCCAATGAATGGATGATTCATGGAAAGGTGGTGTGGGGAGGCAAGGAAGTCTGGGACTACATCTGGAAGGAAGCTCACTCCCGCACCATAAAAGTGGGGCATGTTGATGCACATGTGCCCCTAGTACCAGACTTTGAGAACTATAACAGAGTTGCAGATGAAATCGCAAAAGTGAAGGCAGTTGTGCCAATTGATCCTGTTTTGATGAACTTGGCCAACTGGGCCCACAAGCAATCTGGACATTTGGGGCAGAAAGCAACATATGAATGGGCACAGCAGAGAGGATTGCCTATATCCATGGACATGATAAAGACTGTAATAGGGAACTGTACAGTGTGTGGAGAAGTGCGACAATGGCTATTGCAAAAGTACTCCACTGGGTCGATTAAGAGGGGTGAGAGGCCTGCAGAGATCTGGCAGATTGACTTCATCGGTCCCCTGCCCCGGGGGAACAATGGACTGAGATATTGTTGCACTGCGGTGGACACCTATTCAGGACTTATGCTTGTTCATCCTTGCAAACGTGCAGATCAAGCCGCAACGCTTCAACTGCTTCAGAAACTTGTCATTGCTTATGGTTGTCCCAAACAAGTCCAAAGTGATAATGGCTCACACTTCACCGGATTAACAGTACAGCAGTGGGCCAAAGATTCTGGAGTGTACTGGTTGTGCCACATCCCATACCATCCACAGGCAGCTGGTTTGATTGAAAGATACAACGGGCTATTGAAGGACCAGATACGCAAAATTACACCCACACATACACTAAGGGGGTGGGATCGGGTCCTCACACAGGCAGTCATGTTGTTAAATTCTAGGCCAATAGCCAAAAGCACACCATATGAGAGGATGGTAGGGGCTGAGGCACAGATTCCACAGCTGGAGTGCAGAGTTCAGTATTTATGTAAGGTTCCTGAAAGAACAGGGTTTAACAGATACCATGTTACTGCTTCCCATGACATAGAAACCAAGAGTGACGTATCTGAAGCTGAAGCCTATCTAGGAATGAGAGGGAATCTGGCAGGAAGGTTTGAAGTTATATTTGCATTGGCAGATGAGCTTCAAGACAGTGGCTGGGACTCTGACTGGTTAGTGGATACTTCTCAGCAAGAGTGGAAAGTGAGGCTACATAACATCAAACCTTCCAAAATAAACAGCAGTGATTTTCTGGGAAATATCAGTATATTTCCTCTCCTCCCTATTGATGTTCTTTGGGAGGGTCAGAGGTGCATACAGGCAGGTGGCAAAGTATTGGTCAGATATCCAGGCAAGAAGCCATTTAGAGGAGAGATAGTAGCTGAAGGGCCAGGATCTACTGTTTATGTATTATTAGAAGGAACAGATAATCCGCTTTGTTTTCCACTCCACAGGCTGTCTCCGATTTGATCCATAAGAAGACCAGAGAAAAGTGGTTACATGATGGAAAGAATGACGGAAGATCGCAAGAGCTGTGGAGAACAAGGCCTTTGATGTATTCCAAGCCTGGACTTGTTTCTAAAGAACTTTAGAATGGACTTTCTAATGATCTTGTATCCAAAGACTGAAACACCTTCCCAGTGACAGAAATATGGGAGGGGTTGCATTTAAGGAAAATTCATGTGTATATTGAGTTTTTAGTAATGAAGAGATTTTCTGTGTGTGGTCTGAGAGAGGAAAAAAAATCATAGGGCGGAATGTATTGCGTTTGTTAAAAATATGATTTTTATTATATTAATCAGACATAGGATACATGGGACAATTTTACAATAGTCAGATTACCTGTCAGCATTTGGTTTAAGTAGATCTCTCAAACAAATGAGAATGGGATTAGATACCATTGTTGTATTTTAGTACATTACCTGTTTGAGATTTCTTTCAGCTCTCAAACTGAAAAGAATTACAGGTTTCGTTTTGAGTAGACAATAGGTTAGATACCATTGTTGTATCCAATATGCTAATGTCTCTATAGCCACAGTAAACATTACCTGTTTGAGATTTCTTTCAGCTCTCAAACTGAAATAAATCACAGTTTAGATTACAGGTTCGTTTTTTGAGTAGACAATAGGTAGATAGCATTGTTGTATTCAATGCTATTGTTGAAATACATCTATGTTTTCTGTTTTGGTAACAATGGTAAACAGCCTGACACACACATAAAAGCAGTAAGCTCACACACACACACACCATGTTGCTGTAAGATCATGAAGAAGAACAGGACCTGATCTCCAAGAAGAATCATTGCCAATGGAGATCATGAACAAAGCGTAATCCAAGTTAAGTAACATTTAAATGTATTTGTAGTTATAGACCATAGGCTGTTCTATTTGCTAGGCATTTTGCTTGTTATAGAGATCTGTCAGTCTTGTAGTATATTCCTAATATTGTAATAGTTTTGTATGTACAGCATCTTGTATAGTAAAAGCACATTTACACACTGCAGAAGTCTCAGCTTCCTTGTTATACCACAGAGTAACCTTGCTAGATAAACGCTAAAGCAAAACAACTATACTATAAAGTCTATATTGCTTTCTCATGTATACCACTGCTGTAATATTTCCTTACTCAAAATCAGTTTATAATAACACCCCCTCCCATCGAAAAGACTGGAGAAGGCAGAAGATGGCGAATGGCCCCTTCTCACACACACCTTTGGAATGCGGATATGAAGATAGGACCAGAGGACAGCCCAGCATAATCATCACGTTTCTGTACTCCTTTTGTATTGTAGCCAATGAGATGTGTTTATTAGTGTCACAATTAACATAATAGGGACGTATCATGCTGCGTGTAAAAGCTTAGTACTGCCTAGAATAAATTATTAGATACGGAAGCAACGGATCTGCACGGATGTGTCAGTCTCTGCTTTTCAAAACTTGCATGCAATTTTATCTAAACTTTACAATTCGGAACAGTAGTAGAATCCATATTAAGCCCTTTGTGGTTAAACGATCATTACAAATGACGCCCAACGTAGGGGCTCCAGGTTTTTGACCGAAGTAAGACCGCAACCTAAGGGCTGAGTTGCCGATCGGGACTGACCGAATACAGGGACTTGCGCACCCCTGGGGTACGGTGAGTACTTATATACTTACCACTGTACAAATTCGTTTTGTCTGGGTTGGCAGCTGGCTTTGTCGGCTTCTGGAGGCAAACTAAGAGGCAGGTACTTTGTATATCTCGCCTGGGGCTGTTTTAACGAACCTGCTATTGGATCTCTACTGACTGTATTTGTTTGGTGTTTGTATTTGTTCAGTGTCTGTTGTCCTGGGCATGGCAGCTCCTTGGGACTGAAAATTTGTTGCAATAGAGTACCCTGCTTCAGGTGAGCTGTTTGCCGCTGAGACGGGTCGTGTCCGGAGGTGAGCTGTCTGCCCCTCTAAAGGACGGTGAGGTTTGCAACAAAGGTCACTCAGGGGTTCTGGTTCAGGTGAGCTGTCTGCCCCTGCAGAACGGTGTACCATGTTCTGGTACAGGTGAGCCACACCTGCAGAAATGGTTAACCTGAGGGCGTTCAGCTGCTAAGGTTTTGCGGTGCCAAGGGGCTGCAGGTGTGATGTCCTGTTCTCAGTGTGTTTGTGGATTACTGTTTGGTTCCCCTTCACCCCTGATGTGTTCGTTTTGAGATTAAACGTTCATTACCCAGTGAAAGAGGGGATAGGAAAAAAGCTTGTTAGTATCCCCACGCAACAATGCGAGCCCCCACCCTCGTAGAAAGAGAAAGGGAGGGGGAGAATGGGTTAGGATATCTCATGGACACATTCCTGTGAGAAACGGTGTTTAATAAATGTTAAACCTTGCTAGGTATGAAATCACTAGTGTAGCATATTATGAGATGTAAGGAATCAGCAAGGAAATGGTTAAAGAACTTGAAAGTGACATGCACTAGAAGCGGACAGAAGATTTGAAAAATTAACAAGATTTGTTGGATGTGAAATAAGAACATTGCAAGCGTTGTTGTAGCAAAAGTTTGTGAATTGGAAGACTGCCAGATAAGTGGTGCATGTTGATAAGATGGAACAGAAAGTAATTCTATGTGATAAAAGCTTATTGCAAGTGCCAGAATCTTGGTTCCGTGCTGCTAAAACATTGCATGAAGAAGCGAAGAAAGATGGCGATTGTATTGTATATGTGTACTACAGAACTTATAATGTGTGTGTCCGAAACCCCGCCTTACGGGATATGGAACAAAGGAGGGGAGGGACATTCCTGCCCTTCCTGGCTCGAGAACAACCCACTCTGCACTTCCTCCTGGCAGCCATCTTAGTGCACCCACATCCTCACTTCCTGCCCAGCCCATTACACTTCCTGCAAGTGGCCATCTTAGTACACCCGGAAGGCCCAACCAAGGCCTCTACCTAGTTCTCCCTGTTTTAAACCAGGATGGTTCCTATCACACTCCTGTCTTCCCCAATACGGAAGTGCCATATATTAATGATGAAGAAGCGTCTGAGTGGGAAGATCTACAACAGGCGGCAAGGCCCCCCGCTGATTTAACCCCCAATCCGGCTCCAGACTCACAGTTCAGAGAGAATCTCGAACGTATGCTAGCAACCATAAAGAACAGTACCCCTTGTCAGCCCCCACCCCAACAACAATCTCCATTGCCAGAAGGGGCACCAGTGATGTATGTCGCTTTTACCTCATCACAAGCAGCGGCTTTAGTGACAAGTCTGCCTGACCCAGAGAAACAACCGATGCCCTTCTACCGCAGGATGGTGCAGATACAAGAAACTTATTCAGCTGCTTGGAGAGATTTATTCAGCTTATGCCAAATTAAAGCAGGACATGTCTTTTGGCCGGTCATGCAGGCGGCCTTCAATGATGCCTGCTTGACAAGTGCCACTTCCTATTCCTCGAGTGTGGGGTTCTGCGCCCAACTCCATGAATGGGCAAACCCCTGTCACCCCTTATGGCAGTGTCCTCTACATGTCCCATGAATTTGCTTGGAGCTGATGTGCTGTCCAGACTACAGGCCTCAATCATTTTCATGCCTGAAGGAGGAGTGAAGCTACATACTCCCCTATCCTTGTAAGACTCATCTGCTTTGTGTTCTCTGCCTCTCATGATGATACTTCATGAAGCGATAACTCCAAGTTACATTCCACAGGAAGTACTTGACAGAATTCCTGCATGCATATGGTCCACGAGACCGGAAGACATCGGTCACCTGAAAGTGCCACCAGTTTTAGTCAAGCTCAAAGAGGGAGCATCATTTCCCCAGAAACCACAATACCCCTTGAAGCCTGCTCAATCCGCAGCCATCTTAAGACAGGTCGAGACACTTGTGTCCAATGGCGCGCTGATACCCTGTACTTCGCAATGCAATACACCCTTGTTCCCAGTGAAGAAACAGACCCCAAGAGGAGAACCAGAAAATTACAGAATGGTCCAAGATCTCCGAGCAGTTAACAAAGCCACAGTGTTGGACACCCCAATTGTGCCAAATCCACATACCTTATTATCAGGTATACCTCCAACGGCTGAGTACTTCACTGTAGTGGACCTGGCTTACTGCACGCATGGATCCCTGATGCATCGATCCTCATGCAACCGTCCTATGATGCTCTCAAGTCTGTGCCATTTACCCTGTCAAGTGAGGCCCTGGACAATTTCTTTCTGCTGAAGCAAGCAATATCCACAGCTCCTGCTTTGGGCCTCCCAGATTATGGAATACCCTTTAAACTGTTTGTGTCGGAGAGAAATGGCCATGCCACAGGGGTCCTAGCTCAATCACATGGAGGCCGAACTAGACCCATTGGGTACTATTCATGCCATTTAGACCCCGTGGCTAGGGGTGGCCCTTCCTGTTTAAGAGCTGTCTTTGCTGCCCAAGCACTGCTGGACAAAACTTCTGACCTCGTTCTAGCACACCCCCTGCTTCTTTTGGCACCACATGACATTGCTGCCATTCTGAATCAGGTGCAACCCCACCACCTGTCCACCGCCAGACAATGTGACCCTCCAAAGGTGTCTCACTCTCAACCCGGCCACACTTCTGCCGTTTTTCGAGGGGGGAGAAGAAGAAGAAGGAGATGGTGAAGAAAAAGACCCCTGTACTGCTCCACATGACTGCCTTGAAATGATGCGCATGGAAACCACACACTTACCTACAGTGAGTGAAACTCCTCTGGAAGACCCTGACTACACACTTTTTGTGGATGGCTCCAGATATGCAGATGAAGGAGGCAAGTACCACACAGGTTATGCTGTGACCTCTGAATTTGAAGTTCTTCAAGCAGGAGCATTACCACCAACTGTATCTGCTCAGGAAGCGGAGCTCCAGGCCCTCACTACAACGTGTAAGATAGCAGAAGGTAAAAGAGCCAACATTTACACAGACTCAAGGTACGCCCTGGAAGTGGCTCATGACTTTGGTGTCATCTGGAGGGCTAGAGGATTTCTGACAGCGGCCGGAATGCCGGTGAAACACGGTTCAGCCATCAAGGAGTTAATGGATGCACTACTCCTGCCTGTCAAAGTGGCTGTCTTGAAGGTTAAAGCACATGGCAAACTGAATTCTCAAGAAGCCAGAGGGAATCACCTGGCGGATATAGCTGCCAAACAAGCAGCGAAAGACCAACGGGAAACGCCTGAAGTGGCCGAAGAGGAGAGTGAATCTTTAGCGCAGATGCCTGTGGCAGTCCATGTGCGATCTGACAGGCAATACCTAGCCTCTATGCAAAATGCAGCTCACTCAGAAGAACATTCGGAATGGATCGATAAAGGAGCAGAATACGATGGAGATCTATATCTGATGAGAGGGAAAAACCTGTTTACCAAAATATATGTATCCAGCAGTCGTCCAATGGGCACATGGACCTGCACATCTCTCTAATAGGGATGAGCTCGGTGTTGGAGTCGAACATACGTTCGACTCGAACATCGGCTGTTCGATCGTTCGACGAAGATCGAACGATTTGGGCCGTTCGCGCCACATTCGAGTGACGCGAACGGCCCACAATACACTGCGCCATCGCAGTGCAATCCTGGCGCTGTGATTGGCCAAGCATGCACTGTGTCCCCGCATGCTTGGCCAATCACAGCGCTGGCAGCGAGGAGAGCAATGATTGGCCACAGGCAGGATGCCTATGGACAATTATTGCTGAGGGGGTTTAGTACACGCCCCACACTATAAAAGGCCGCCAGCGCGGCGGCCTCGTGTAGTGTGTTCCGGCGCAGGGAAAGAGAAGGATAGGCAGGGACAGTGTCATATTTTTTCTTTGCTAAACCTTGTTTGTAGGGACAGAGAAGGATAGGCAGGGAGAGTGTCAGTTTCATATTCTTTGCTAAACCTTGTGTGCTGAACCATATTGCTAAACCTTGTGTGTAGGGACAGTTAAGGATAGGCAAGGAGAGTGTCAGTTTCATATTCTTTGCTAAACCTTGTGTGCTGAACCATATTGCTAAACCTTGTGTGTAGGGACAGACAAGGATAGGCAGGGAGAGTGTCAGTGTCATATTCTTTGCTAAACCTTGTTTGTAGGGACAGAGAAGGATAGGCAGGGAGAGTGTCAGTGTCATATTCTTTGCTAAACCTTGTGTGCTGAACCATATTGCTAAACCTTGTGTGTAGGGACAGACAAGGATAGGTAGGGAGAGTGTCAGTGTCATATTCTTTGCTAAACCTTGTTTGTAGGGACATAGAAGGATAGGCAGGGAGAGTGTCAGTGTCATATTCTTTGCTAAACCTTGTGTGCTGAACCATATTGCTAAACCTTGTGTGTAGGGACAGACAAGGATAGGCAGGGAGAGTGTCAGTGTCATATTCTTTGCTAAACCTTGTGTGCTGAACCATATTGCTAAACCTTGTGTGTAGGGACAGACAAGGATAGGTAGGGAGAGTGTCAGTGTCATATTCTTTGCTAAACCTTGTTTGTAGGGACAGAGAAGGATAGGCAGGGAGAGTGTCAGTTTCATATTCTTTGCTAAACCTTGTGTGCTGAACCATATTGCTAAACCTTGTGTGTAGGGACAGTTAAGGATAGGCAAGGAGAGTGTCAGTTTCATATTCTTTGCTAAACCTTGTGTGCTGAACCATATTGCTAAACCTTGTGTGTAGGGACAGACAAGGATAGGCAGGGAGAGTGTCAGTGTCATATTCTTTGCTAAACCTTGTTTGTAGGGACAGAGAAGGATAGGCAGGGAGAGTGTCAGTGTCATATTCTTTGCTAAACCTTGTGTGCTGAACCATATTGCTAAACCTTGTGTGTAGGGACAGACAAGGATAGGTAGGGAGAGTGTCAGTGTCATATTCTTTGCTAAACCTTGTTTGTAGGGACATAGAAGGATAGGCAGGGAGAGTGTCAGTGTCATATTCTTTGCTAAACCTTGTGTGCTGAACCATATTGCTAAACCTTGTGTGTAGGGACAGACAAGGATAGGCAGGGAGAGTGTCAGTGTCATATTCTTTGCTAAACCTTGTGTGCTGAACCATATTGCTAAACCTTGTGTGTAGGGACAGACAAGGATAGGTAGGGAGAGTGTCAGTGTCATATTCTTTGCTAAACCTTGTTTGTAGGGACAGAGGATAGGCAGGGAGAGTGTCAGTGTCATATTCTTTGCTAAACCTTGTGTGCTGAACCATATTGCTAAACCTTGTGTGTAGGGACAGACAATGATAGGCAGTCGAGAGTGTCAGTGTCATAATCTTTGCTAAACCTAGTGTGCTGAACCATATTGCTAAACCTTGTGTGTAGGGACAGACAAGGATAGGCAGGGAGAGTGTCAGTGTCATATTCTTTGCTAAACCTTGTGTGCTGAACCATATTGCTAAACCTTGTGTGTAGGGACAGACAAGGATAGGCAGGGAGAGTGTCAGTGTCATATTCTTTGCTAAACCTTGTGTGCTGAACCATATTGCTAAACCTTGTGTGTAGGGACAGACAAGGATAGGTAGGGAGAGTGTCAGTGTCATATTCTTTGCTAAACCTTGTTTGTAGGGACAGAGAAGGATAGGCAGGGAGAGTGTCAGTGTCACATTCTTTGCTAAACCTTGTGTGCTGAACCATATTGCTAAACCTTGTGTGTAGAGACAGACAAGGATAGGCAGGGAGAGTGTCAGTTTCATATTCTTTGCTAAACCTTGTGTGCTGAACCATATTGCTAAACCTTGTGTGTAGGGACAGACAAGGATAGGCAGGGAGAGTGTCAGTGTCATATTCTTTGCTAAACCTTGTTTGTAGGGACAGAGAAGGATAGGCAGGGAGAGTGTCAGTGTCATATTCTTTGCTAAACCTTGTGTGCTGAACCATATTGCTAAACCTTGTGTGTAGGGACAGACAAGGATAGGCAGTCGAGAGTGTCAGTGTCATATTCTTTGCTAAACCTAGTGTGCTGAACCATATTGCTAAACCTTGTGTGTAGGGACAGACAAGGATAGGCAGTCGAAAGTGTCAGTGTCATATTCTTTGCTAAACCTAGTGTGCTGAACCATATTGCAAAACCTTGTGTGTAGGGACAGACAAGGATAGGCAGTCGAGAGTGTCAGTGTCATATCCTTTGCTAAACCTAGTGTGCTGAACCATATTGCTAAACCTTGTGTGTAGGGACAGACAAGGATAGGCAGTCGAGAGTGTCAGTGTCATATTCTTTGCTAAACCTAGTGTGCTGAACCATATTGCAAAACCTTGTGTGTAGGGACAGACAAGAATAGGCAGTCGAGAGTGTCAGTGTCCTATTCTTTGCTAAACCTTGTTTGTAGGGACAGAGAAGGATAGGCAGGGAGAGTGTCAGTGTCATATTCTTTGCTAAACCTTGTGTGCTGAACCATATTGCTAAACCTTGTGTGTAGGGACAGACAAGGATAGGCAGTCGAGAGTGTCAGTGTCATATTCTTTGCTAAACCTAGTGTGCTGAACCATATTGCAAAACCTTGTGTGTAGGGACAGACAAGAATAGGCAGTCGAGAGTGTCAGTGTCCTATTCTTTGCTAAACCTTGTTTGTAGGGACAGAGAAGGATAGGCAGGGAGAGTGTCAGTGTCATATTCTTTGCTAAACCTTGTGTGCTGAACCATATTGCTAAACCTTGTGTGTAGGGACAGACAAGGATAGGCAGTCGAGAGTGTCAGTGTCATATTCTTTGCTAAACCTAGTGTGCTGAACCATATTGCTAAACCTTGTGTGTAGGGACAGACAAGGATAGGCAGTTGACAGTGTCAGTGTCCTATTCTTTGCTAAACCTTGTGTGCAGGGAGAGAGAAGGATAGGCAGGGGACAGTGTCAGTGTCATTGTTGCTAAGCCTCCTGCACAGTATACACCTGAAGCTAGCCCTTATTGCTGTTTTTTCCTGGTGTGTTACACTGACAGGCATTTGCAGCACTTACAGCGGGCGGAGTGTGCTTCCTGCAAAATAAACACCTGAAGCTACCACTTATTGCTGGTTTTCCCATCTCACTGCAGGCCATTAGAATGTCTGGAAGGCAAACAAGGAGAGGCAGACAGTCAGAAGCCAATAAAAGAGGGCAAGCAGGCTCTGTGTCTGGGGGCAACAGTGCTGGTCGTGGACGCGGTGCATTGTCATCAGCACATGGCCATGGGACACGCTTGTCCTTCTTTTCGGCAGCTGGACATGTTGAGCCACATCATGCCGAAGACTTGGTAGAGTGGATGACCAAGCCCTCCTCATCCTCCTTATCCTCTCTCACCCAGGCTCAGGGTACTGGAAAAGCAGCTGCCAAAGCATCCTCTTCCCTGGTATCAATGTCATCATCAGTCACTCCTTCCCTAGACCCACCATGTCCTCCTCCTGAGGAGTCCCCCGAACTGTTTGAGCACAGTGTTGGGTACATGCTCCAGGAGGATGCCCAGCGTTTCGAAGGGTCTGATGATGATACCCAGCTAGAGGAAGGCAGTAGCGTGAGAGCAGAGAGAGGGGATGCTCAAGAAGGACACCAATCTGGCAGTCATGTTCCAGCAGCTGCAGCATACTGCCAGATTGGCTCCAGTGATGAGGAGGGAGGGGATGATGAGGTCACTGACTCCACATGGGTGCCTAATAGGAGAGAGGAGGAGGAGGAGGATGAGGAGGAGGCACATCTCCAATGAGGCAGGATGCCCTTGGGTGGCCAGCGTAAGGGCAGCACACCGACAGAATCACACCGCAGAGCTCCGCCTGTGCAGGGCGCTGCCTCTGCCCGTTATTCAAAAAGTTCTTTGGTGTGGGCCTTTTTTGAGGCGAGTGCATCAGATCGCACAGCTGCTGTTTGCAACATATGTCTCAAGCGTATATCGCGTGGCCAAAACATCAGCCTCTTGGGCACCACATGCTTGACCAGACATATGTTGACCTGCCATGCAGCTCGTTGGCAAGCCTACCTTAAAGACCCACACCAAAGAACAAAGCGGACCTCTCCTTGCACCGCATCAGCTGGGATCTCCAACCCCACTATACCTTCAGTCCTCTCTGAAACCTGCACTGAGAGGAATGAAGGTGTAGAATTAGGTGTGTCACAGCCAAGTACTTGCGGCCACTCTGCTAGCAGTACACCGACGTCCGATTCTAGCAGGCAAATTTCCCTGCCCCAGCTGCTGGACCGTCGAAAGAAGTTCACTCCCAGCCATCCACATGCCCAGCGGTTGAATGCTAGCTTGGCTAAATTGCTAGCGCTTCAACTGCTGCCTTTTCAGTTGGTAGAATGGGCCCCCTTCCGTGAGTTTGTGCAATGTGCGGTTCCTCAGTGGCAGGTTCCCAAACGCCACTTTTTCTCACGGAAGGCGATTCCGGCTCTCTACCGGCATGTGGAAGGCAATGTCTTGGCCTCGCTGGACAGGGCGGTCAGCGGTAAGGTGCATATTACCGCTGACTCATGGTCCAGCAGGCATGGACAGGGACGTTACCTTTCTTTCATGGCCCATTGGGTCACTCTTTTGGCAGCTGGGAAGGATGCAGGACAAGGTGCAGTAGTGTTGGAGGTTGTTCCGCCGCCACGCCTCCAAAATGCTACTACTGGTTGTGACACACCTCTCTCCTCCACCCCCTCCTCTTCTTCTTCCTTCATGGCCTCTTCCTGTGCTTTGTCCTCGGAACCAGCGGTGCTCCGTAGGCGTTCAAGGGGCTACGCAAGTACGCAGGCAAAAAGATGCCATGCCGTGCTTGCGCTGGTGTGTTTGGGGGACAGGAGCCACACTGGGGCAGAGGTCCTGTCTGCTCTGCAGGGGCAGGCCGAGAGGTGGTTGACGCCACACCAGCTTAAGCCAGGAATGGTGGTTTGCGACAATGGCACCAACCTCCTCTCCGCCCTCCGACAGGGACAACTGACCCATGTGCCCTGTGTGGCTCACGTCCTTAACCTCGTGGTGCAGCGGTTCTTGGGCAGGTACCCGGGCTTACAGGATGTCCTGAGGCAGGCCAGGAAAGTCTGTGTGCATTTCCGCAGATCTTATAATGCCAGTGCTCGCCTGGCTGAGCTGCAAAAGGAGTTGAACCTGCCCAAGAACCGCCTTATATGTGACATGCCCACCAGGTGGAACTCAACGTTGGCCATGCTGCAGCGGCTGCACACGCAGCAGAGGGCCATCAATGAGTACCTGTGCGACTACGGCACCAGGACAGGGTCAGGGGAGCTTGTTTTTTTTTCACCATGCCAGTGGGGCATGATCAGGGATGCATGCACTGTCCTGGCACCATTTGAGGAGGCCACGAGGATGGTGAGCAGTGACAGTGCATGCATCAGTGACACTGTACCTCTTGTCCACCTGTTGGAACATACGCTGCGTGGAATAATGGACAGGGCACTTGAGGCAGAACAGAGGCAGGAAGAGGAGGACTTCCTTGCCTCTCAAGGCCCCCTTTACCCAGACAGTGTTCCTTCTGTCCCACCCATCACACAGGAAGAGGAGGAGGAGGAGGAGGATTGTGTCAGCATGGAGGTGGAGCCTGGCACTCAGCATCATCAGCAGCAGTCTTTTAGGGATGATTTACAGTCCCAAGAAACCCGTGGACTTGTACGTGGCTGGGAGGAGGTGGCTGCGGATCATGTCGTCCTTAGTGACCCAGAGGACTCCGGACTGAATGCCTCAGCTAACCTACGCTGCATGGCCTCCCTGATCCTGCAAAGTCTGCGGAAGGATCCTCGTATTCTTCGGATCAAGGAGAGGGACCATTACTGGCTGGCCACTCTCCTTGATCCACGGTACAAGGGTAAGGTTGCGGACCTTATCTTACCGTCGCAGAGGGAGCAGAGGATGAGACAACTCCGGGAGGCCTTGCAGAAAGGTCTGTGCAACGCGTTCCCAGAGACTGGGAGGTTACAAACTCCTGGTCCTGGACAACGAGTTGCTGAGGCTTCGGTCAGTCAAAGAAGGAGCGGTGGGGAAGGTGGCCGTCTGACCGATGTGTTCAGACAATTCTTTAGTCCGCAGCCCCAAAGTATGATCGGTTCCAGCAACCATCGCCAGCGTCTGATATACATGGTGCAGGAATACCTAGGGGCAAGGTCAGACTTGGACACCTTCCCCACCGAAAATCCTCTGGCTTACTGGGTCTTGAGGATGGATCACTGGCCAGAGCTTGCACAGTATGCAATTGAGCTACTGGCCTGTCCTGCATCCAGCGTTCTTTCAGAACGCACATTCAGTGCTGCTGGAGGATTTGTCACGGATCACAGGGTGCGCCTGTCCACCGACTCGGTTGATCGACTGACTTTCATAAAGATGAACCAGTCTTGGATCACCACCAGCTACCACACACCTGAAGCTGATATAACAGACTAATTTATTTTCAAATGTCACATCCCTTCAAGACTGATGCTGATGCTGAGTGACTGTGCTGTTATGTTGACTGGCTATCCTCCTCCTCCTCAATGATCCAATTGATTATGATAGCTTGGAAGAACATTTTTGTTTCTGGGTGCCGCCACCAGTGCCTAAGGCCCAATTTTTCAGCCCCTGTTTATCAGGGGCATGTAATTACAATTTTTTATGCAATGCTTTGCAGCAGGGCTCATTCCTGCACTCCAACTAGAGTATCTGGGAGAGGTTGCAGTGTCGTGGGACCAGCACCAGTGCCTAAGGCCCAATTTTTCAGCCCCTGTTTAACAGGGGCATGTAATTACAATTTTTTATGCAATGCTTTGCAGCAGGGATCATTCCTGCACTCCAACTAGAGTATCTGGGAGAGGTTGCAGTGTCGTGGGACCAGCACCAGTGCCTAAGGCCCAATTTTTCAGCCCCTGTTTAACAGGGGCATGTAATTACAATTTTTTATGCAATGCTTTGCAGCAGGGATCATTCCTGCACTCCAACTAGAGTATCTGGGAGAGGTTGCAGTGTCGTGGGACCAGCACCAGTGCCTAAGGCCCAATTTTTCAGCCCCTGTTTAACAGGGGCGTGTAATTAGAATTTTTGATGCAATACTTTGCAACAGGGCTCATTGCTGTGCTCCAAGTACAGTTACATAGTTACATAGTTACATAGTTAGTCAGGTTGAAAAAAGACAAAGTCCATCCAGTTCAACCATAAAAAAAATAACTAAAATAAAATAAAATAAAAATATCGTGCACTCCCATATACCCAATTCTATACCCAGAGTTGATCCAGAGGAAGGCAAAAAACCCCAGCAGAGCATGATCCAATTTGCTACAGCAGGGGAAAAAATTCCTTCCTGATCCCCCGAGAGGCAATCGGATTTACCCTGGATCAACTTTACCAAGAACTGTTAGTACTCAGTTATATTATGTACATTTAGGAAAGTATCCAGGCCTTTCTTAAAGCAATCTACTGAGCTGGCCAGAACCACCTCTGCAGGGAGTCTGTTCCATATTTTCACAGCTCTTACTGTGAAGAAACCTTTCCACATTTGGAGATGAAATCTTTTTTCTTCTAGACGTAAAGAGTGCCCCCTTGTTCTCTGTGTTGACCGTAAAGTGAATAACTCATCACCAAGTTCACTATATGGACCCCTTATATATTTGTACATGTTAATCATATCCCCCCTTATTCTCCTCTTCTCAAGAGTGAATAAATTCAGTTCCTCTAATCTTTCTTCATAGCTGAGCTCCTCCATGCCTCTTATCAGTTTGGTTGCCCTTCTCTGCACTTTCTCCAGTTCCCCGATATGCTTTTTGAGAACTGGTGCCCAAAACTGAACTGCGTATTCCAGATGAGGCCTTACTAATGATTTGTACAGGGGCAAAATGATATCGCTCTCTCTGGAGTCCATACCTCTCTTAATACAAGAAAGGACTTTGCTCGCCTTGGAAACCACAGCTTGGCATTGCATGCCATTATTGAGCTTATGATCTACCAAAACCCCCAGATCCTTCTCCACTACGGATCCCCCCAGTTGTATTCCCCCTAATATGTATGATGCATTCATATTCTTAGCCCCCAAGTGCATAACTTTACATTTATCAACATTAAACCTCATCTGCCACATAGTCGCCCAATTAGACAGGGCATCGAGGTCGGCTTGTAAATTGGAGACATCTTGTAAGGACGTTATTCCACTGCATAGCTTGGTGTCATCTGCAAAGACAGAAATGTTACTTTTGATCTCAGACCCAATATCATTTATAAAGATATTAAAAAGTAAGGGTCCCAGCACTGAACCTTGGGGTACACCACTGATAACCTTAGACCATTCAGAGTAAGAATCATTAACTACTACTCTCTGAATTCTGTCTTTTAGCCAGTTTTCTATCCATTTACAAACTGATATTTCCAATCCTGTAGACTTTACCTTACACATGAGCCGTGTGTGGGGAACTGTATCAAACGCTTTTGCAAAATCCAAGTATACCACGTCCACAGCCACACCTCTGTCCAAGGTTTTACTTACCTCTTCATAAAAAGAAATCAGGTTTGTCTGACAACTTCTGTCTTTCATGAATCCATGCTGTCTGTTGCTTAAATAGTTTTTTTCCAGCAAGAACTCATCTATGTGGTCTTTTATTAATCTCTCCAGTATCTTCCCAACTATGGAAGTTAAACTAACAGGTCTATAGTTACTTGGTAAAGACTTTGTTCCCTTTTTAAATATAGGCACCACATTGGCCCTGCGCCAATCCAGTGGTACTATTCCTGTCATTAATGAGTCCCTAAAAATTAGATACAATGGCTTTGAAATTACAGAGCTCAATTCTTTTAGGATCCGTGGGTGTATGCCATCTGGTCCAGGTGCTTTATCCACCTTTATTCTGTCTAAATATTTCTGGACCATATCACTTTTGAGCCATTGTGGATTTGAGGCTGTGTCACTACCACCCCCATTATGGACATGAGCTCCCCCATGCTCCATTGTATACACAGAGCTGAAGAAAGTATTTAATAAATTAGCCTTCTCTTTGTCCCCAGTCACCCACTCTAGATTATTTTGTAAAGGGCCTACATGCTCAGACTTGACCTTTTTACTATTAATATATTTGAAGAATTTTTGGGGGTTTGTCCTACTATCTTTTGCAATCTGTCGTTCGTTTTGAATTTTTGCATCCTTGATTTACTTTTTACATATCCTGTTATATTCTTTGTAACATTTAAACGACACTAGTGTTCCTTCATTTTTATATTTTTTAAAAGCGCTTTTCTTATTGTTTATAGCTTTTTTAACTTTAACTGTGAGCCACATAGGTTTTATTTTTAGCCTTTTAAACTTATTGCCCATGGGAATATACTTTGCAGTGAGTTCACAAACAGTCTTTTTGAAGAATTCCCATTTATGTTCTGTGCCCATTGATGCCAATATTCTCTCCCAGTCTAAGTCCTGGAGAGCAGCCCTCATCCTTGGAAAATTTGCTTTATTGAAATTAAGTGTTTTTATCCTTCCTGCATGTATTTCTTGAGGCAGTATCTGTGAGGGGTTGCAGTGTTGTGGCACCAGTGCCTAAGGCCCAATTTTTCAGCCCCTGTTTAACAGGGGCGTGTAATTACAATTTTTGATGCTATACTTTGCAACAGGGCTCATTGCTGTGCTCCAAGTACAGTATCTGTGAGGGGTTGCAGTGTTGTGGCACCAGTGCCTAAGGCCCAATTTTTCAGCCCCTGATTAACAGGGGCGTGTAATTACAATTATTGATCTAATAATTCAAAGCAGGGCCCATTCCTGCGCCCACCAAGAGTAACTGTGAGGCCTTACAGTGTTGTGTCAACACCACCACCACCACCAAAGGCCCAATTTTTCAGCCCCTGTTCAACAGGGGCATGCAATTACAATTCTTTATCTAATAATTCACAGCAGGGCCCATTCACGCGCCCACCAAGAGTAACTGTGAGGGCTTACAGTGTTGTGGCACCAGCACCACCATCAAAGGCCCAATTTTTCCTACCACTGTTCAACAATGCCATGTAATTACAATTCCTGATATAATAGTTGACAGCAGGGCGTTCCAGCACCCACCAAGAGTAACTGTGAGTGCTTACAGTGTTGTGCGAACACCAACACCTAAGGGGCCAATTTCTGCAGAGTATATACGGCAGGTCCCTACTTTCAAACATCCAACTTACAAACGACTCCTACTTGCAAACGGAAGAAGACAACAGGAAGTGAGAGGAAATCTACCCCTAGGAAGGAAAATTCTCTCCTGTAAGAATTAATATGGGAGAAAGGTGTCTCCTCTCTACTGATGCTTTATCACCAATCCTTGTTTCAATAAAAACCCCACTTTTCAAAAACATTTGTCATTGGGACGGAAAGTGAGGTGAAATGTTCTGAACAGGGGCACAGACAGCAAAACAAATGTTACAGGGGTGATAACCCTTCACCATGTTTTCCAAAAAGCTTAAAAATATATTTTTTGTCTGGAGCTACACTTAAACAATGTACCTGTTCAAAATTACAAACAGATTCTACATAAGAACAAACCTACAGTCCCTGTCTTGTATGCACCGCCTGTATACGGCTGTTCAGAGTATATAGGGACTTTTTTATTTTGTGTGCGGGGTTACCCTTAATATCCATACAAGACCCAAAGGGGCTGGTAATGGGCTGGGGTAGGGGGGGGGTGATGGGGTAGCTATGCCATTTTTCTTAAAGATTTTCATCCATATTACCGGGACCAGACATTACATTAAAGCCGCAAGCAGTTTTAAATGGCTTTTTTTTTCCTTTAGAAATGTCATTTTGTGCAGGGACAGTTCTAAACACGGGAAACACGTGGCACTTCACAGGCATACTAGGGGCAAGCTAGAAGGGAAAAGCACCTGGATACACGCCTCCCACTGCAAGAAAGCTCCATCTCCTGAAGACAAGATCCTGACAACACCACAATGATGGTGTTGTATATCCTTTTCCTGTTGGGGTTAGTGGGGGCTCAGCAGGTAGCCAGTACACAAAATGACAAGTTATTCACCACATTCTAGTATAACTCTTCAAACACACATGTGGCCACCTTCATTTTTGATTACTGTAACATAGTCTCCTGTCCTCCAGTTCCCTGGCAATGTAACTTATACTGTGACACACCCAGTTACAGGAGGAAGCGAGCAGCTCCCTCCGGAAGCTTTGACCCTCATGTGTACATAGATGTCATAGGGGTCCCAAGGGGGGTCCCTGATCAATTCGGGACCAGGTAAAAGCTGGTTTTGAGTCTTTGATCCCCATATTAACTGTCAACAAGAATGTAGATTGGATTAATTACATATACTACAACCAAGGGAGATTTGTAAATTACACTAGAGATGCCCTCCAGGGAATTGCTGACCAGTTAGCCCCCACTTCTTATATGACATTTGAAAACCGGATGGCCTTAGACATGGTGTTAGCTGAGAAAGGAGGTGTCTGTAAAATGATAAAGAAAACGGGAACCTGTTGCACCTACATTCCTGACAATACTGGCCCAAATGGTAAGGTTACTCTAGCTATAAAGAAATTAGAAGATCTGTCATTGGAGTTGAAGAAGAACTCGGGTATTACAGACCCGTGGGATCAATATTTCAGCTGGATGGGTGGGTGGCAAAAGATGCTCGCCCAGATAGGGGTTACAGTATTAATAATCCTAGTTCTTTTAGCTCTGGTTGTATGCTGTATTCTGCCCTTTGTAAAGAAGTTAATGAGCAAGGCTGTAGATAACAGTACACCTACATTTCTCCACTTATGAAGGAAGAGGATAAACCTTTCACTCCTTTACAGTCACTCCCAGTCCATAATTTCACAGTCCTATAGGGATATAGGGAACCGCCTGACTGTCTTTCCCGGCTTCGTCGAGGGGGGTAGTGAAATAGTTACTGCCCTTCTCTATACTTAGCCTGAAAAAAGGTCCTGGGGAATGGTCCAGGTGGTAGTCAGGTCCTTTAGTTTGAGGGACAGATAGAAAATAGCCATTTTAGGGGGGTCTGTGAAGGAATGTGATGAGCATAATGTTAAACTAGAAAATGTCTATTCTCTATGCATCTTTACTATACTATAAAGTCTATATTGCTTTCTCATGTATACCACTGCTGTAATATTTCCTTACTCAAAATCAGTTTATAATAACACCCCCTCCCATCGAAAAGACTGGAGAAGGCAGAAGATGGCGAATGGCCCCTTCTCCCACACACCTTTGGAATGCGGATATGAAGATAGGACCAGAGGACAGCCCAGCATAACCATCACGTTTCTGTACTCCTTTTGTATTATAGCCAATGAGATGTGTTTATTAGTGTCACAATTAACAAATTAGTGACGTATCATGCTGTGTGTAAAAGCTTAGTACTGCCTAGAATAAATTATTAGATACGGAAGCAACGGATCTGCACGGATGTGTCAGACTCTGCTTTTCAAAACTTGCATGCAATTTTATCTAAACTTTACAATTCGGAACAGTAGTAGAATCCATATTAACCCCTTTGTGGTTAAACGACCATTACAGGTCCAGAAAAGCGGGGTGCTGTGTAATGTAAAGGGGTCCAGAGGTACAGGGTGCTGTGGAATGTAAAGGGGTCCAGAGATGTGGGGTGCTGTGGAATGTAAAGGGGTCCAGAGGTGCAGGGTGATGTGTAATGTAAAGGGGCCCAGAGGTGCAGGGTGCTGTGTAATGTAAAGGGGTCCAGAGGTGCAGGGTGCTGTGTAATGTAAAGGGGCCCAGAGGTGCAGGGTGCTGTGTAATGTAAAGGGGCCCAGAGGTTCAGGGTGCTGTGTAATATAAAGGGGCCCAGAGGATGTGTAATGTAAAGGGGCCTAGAGGTGCAGGGGACTGTGTAATGTAAAGGGGCCCAGAGGTGCAGGGTTCTGTGTAATGTAAAGGGGTCCAGAGATGCAGGGTGCTGTGTAATGTAAAGGGGCCCTGAGGTGCAGGGGGCTGTGTAATGTAAAGGGGTCCAGAGATGCAGGGTGCTGTGTAATGTAAAGGGGTGCAGGGGGCTGTGTAATGTAAAGGGGTCCAGAGCTGCAGGGTGCTATGTAATGTAAAGGAGTCCAGAGATGCAGGGTGCTGTGTAATGTAAAGGGGCCCCAGAGGTGCAGGGGGCTGTGTAATGTAAAGGGGCCCAGAGGTGCAGGGGTGCTGTGTAATGTAAAGGGGCCCAGAGATGCAGGGTGCTGTGTAATGTAAAGGGGCCCAGAGATGCACGGTGCTGTGTAATGTAAAGGGGTCCAGAGATGCAGGGTGATGTGTAATGTAAAGGGGTCCAGAGGGGCAGGGTGCTGTGTAATGTAAAGGGATCCAGAGATGCAGGGTGATGTGTAATGTAATGGGGTCCAGAGGTTCAGTTGTGGAGGGGGGGTACACAGTAGTAACAAAGAGATATTGAAGGATGCAGAGGTATGCCGGGGGCACAGTGGGCTGTTTTTACATTTTAAGGTGGGGGGGTGCCAGATATAGGATCCGCCCCGGGTGCCAGATGCTCTAGGTACGCCCCTGAAACTATCTGAACTGTCCCTACTCTAGCTGCACACTATGCAAAGCTGAATGATGGTCCTCAACACTACACTCACACTATCCCTAGACTGACACTAAACTAATATTCTACACTGACAACTGAAGCAAAATAGCACAGTATAGCAGCAGCACACTAACTAACTAATGGCACTGAACTATCTCTCTCCATGTCGAAATCACACAGAAAATGGCTGCCATTGAAAGAATACTTTTATACTGTGGGGCGGGAATGAGCCATGATTGGATAAAGTCATGATGACAGTGTCCAATCATGACTCTGACAGTGCTCAGTGCCCTGATTGGCTGAAGGTTTCACTGCTTCAGCCAATCAGGGCTTGCAATGCACTGTTCAGCGCCGCAAGGCATTGTGGTCGGTTCGGGGAGGCTGGTCGAATGACCCGAAGGTTCGGCTGTTTCCCGAACAACGAAAGTTCGGCCCAAACTTATGCTCGGGCCGAACCGTTTGCCCATCCCTACTTTACAGTCCCTTTTGAAATGTCCAGGATTTCCACAGTTGAAACAGGTTGGTGGTGGCCTCGGTGTGTATGGGGTGGTCTCCGCAACCATAAGTGGTGTGGGTTTTCTTGGTGGTCTGAGAGGATTCCAGACCCCTTGCTACCAAAAGGAGGGTGTTTAGGGGCAGCACAAGATACTCTGGGCAGGCCATGGTGAGGCCTTTTCGTATGGACTCCTTGAGGCCTGCCACGAAGGATGAAGACAGCATCTGGCTGTGTGCCTTGTTATAGGTGGTGAATCCCAAATCTGAGAAAACTTGTGTCAGCCTAGTATAAAACTTCTCCACTGACTCTGTTTTGTCTTGATACTAGTGGCTTGGTCGGCCAGCCTTTCCCTCGCAATTGTTCACAGAACTCTACACCTGAAGTAAAGGTATTGTCATTGACAATCCTTGCATCCTGGAAACACTTTTCCATGATTGGCCAGTAAGCGTCTCCTGCCTTTATTTCACAGAAGCTAACTATGTCCCTCCACGCTGCTGAGTAGGTTTTTTGTATCTGGGCCAACCTTCGGTAGAAAGGCATGGGTTGTTTTTCTGGGTCTGGTAGGGTGGTTACTAAAGCGGATGCCTGGGATGGGGTGAATGTGACATTCATGACAGATGTATTGGCTTCCGGCCTAGGAACCACCGTTGATGCCCATGGCATTGGGTGGGCCAATGGTCCATTGTTCCAGGTAATCAACTCCCCCTCATAGGAAAGTGGTGGAAAGGAGTCCGATAGAGATGCCGGAGGGTTCTGATATGAATGCAGGCTCCCGTCTGGTCTCGCTGCTGCGTCAGCGAGCGCCGGGACTCCCCCGGCTGGGGCAGTGGCACCCATTACAATAGGCACGGTGGGGGTTTGGGTCATTGGGGGAGGTATGTAGTAAGTACCGTTCGCTGTCAGGACTGGGTAGAGGGGGGTTACAGGGCCTGTAGGCCTTCCGGTGCTCTGACTAGGTGTACCAAGATGGCCGCCACTGGAAGGAGTCATAGGGAGTCTTCCGGCATGTTTACTGGGTGTACTAAGATGGCCGCCGGAAGGAGTGTGTTGGGCTAGGGGCGGGAGTACAGGCATTTGATGGCAGACGGGGCTCAATGGAGTGACAAGTGTTACAGTTATCATAGGGAGGCGGCTGATTATTTTCAGTCAGCACGCATAATGGTTCACTCTTATCAATGCATTGGTGATACACATACACTGTCTGTTTCCCCTGTTACACTTCCTGCTCTATCCATTGTTCTCTGTGGACGGCCTTTGCCACATTATACCAGGCTTCTGCTGTTTTCAGTAAGTTGTTATCTGACAAAGCGCCTCGTTTGTCTTTCATTATCTTCCGCCATTCTTCCGGCTGTAGCCGGCCTCCACTCGCGGTCATCCCACATACTTTTGTCAGCTTTCCCAATCTCTTCACTTACTCCACCCCCTCCCTTTCTGCCACAAGGTCAGATGCTGAAACTCCCTTTTCTGGTTGAACTATTTTCTGTCCCATCTTCTCTTCTCTGCTGGGGCCCTCCCAACAAGAATCCAAGATTTCTTACTCGCTCTTTCTCTGTCCCCTCATACTCTTCTGGCTGTTCCTGATGACAGGGACACCTCTCGATACCATGCCCCTCCCGCTCAGCCTCTACTTCTATCTGCCGTATCGACTTTCCTATTTTCCTTTTGACTGGATAGTGAACGTTCAGGCGGAAGACTAAGACTTCAGGTTTTCCGGGCAGCAGAGGGTGGCGTCCTAGTAGTTCCTGACTATATCCTGACTCCTTAGCTCTTAGTAAACCCCAAACACCCTCATGGATGCCAAACATTAATCCACAAACACACTTAGGACATGACATACAGTATCAACCGGCCGCAAAGAGAGAGAGAGATATGTTCCGAGAAGAGGGGCCCCCACAGAGTCTCCGCGCCGTCACCACCCGTGACGCGCACTCGACCGCTCCTCTCACGATGCGCACACCGCTCTGCCGTGAACGAGTAATTCTCGTGTCAATTCAATACCCTCGGCACAGCACTCCCCCTCAGGTTCTCCCTCTCTCCGAGACCAGATGGCAATTTACACAAACACAAAACCAGGCAGCAGATACTCAGGTACAGGTTCGATACAAATTAGACCCCGGGCAAGCAATTACCTGTCTCTGGTGACCGCCGGCAGCCACATCAGACACAGAGATAGACCAACAACGGAGATGGGTCATGTACTGGTAAGGTACTGAAAGGTATGTCTTACCATACTCTGGAGGTGATCAGTCTCCAGCCTGTCTGCGTTGGTTCACCTCGGCGCCTTCGCGATCGGCTGTCCGTTGATTCACAACCCGGCACCCCACGTTAGGGCGCCAGCTGATATGGATCAGACTAATCGTCTGGTGTGTATCTGCCCCCGTCCTGATTAAGCCAATATGATGTAGTGTATGCACGAGAAAAGGACCACACTGAGACCGTACTCAGATTGATGATACTCTCTTTATTGGTTCCGGATACATGGGGATTTATAGGTGAGCGACTAATGCTGTAAAGCAAATGTATCATTAGCATAACGTTATCTAGATACTCGTAGCTTGGTTTTGTCCATGTAAGGTGAACTTTCTCCAGGATCTGAGCGTCATCAGATAGGGTGTAGTCCTGGGCGGAGGCGCCATCTTTTAGTTACATTCTTCACTCGATGGGAGGGGGTGCTACTAGCGGCCATTTTGAGCAAGGAATATAAAAGCAGTTTATATACAGGAAAAATATAGACTTTATAGTATAGAAAAGAGGCAAAGAAAATGGGCATTTTACCTAATCCATCACAATATTATCACTGATTTCTGTATTGGTGTCACCGGTGATGTCAGTGTCAGTTCCCAGCCGGTGTCATTAGTACAGTGACAGTATATAGTATTATCACTCATCTCTGTATTGGTGTCACTGGTGATGTCAGTTCCCAGCCGGTGTCATTAGTACAGTGTCAGTGTATAGTATTATCACTGATCTCTGTATTGGTGTCGATGGTGATGTCAGTTCCCAGCCTGTGTCATTAGTACAGTGACAGTGTATAGTATTATCACTGATCTCTGTATTGGTGTCACTGGTGATGTCAGTGAGTGTCAGTTCCCCCCCCCCCCCAGCATCAGTTAGTGTCAGATTGCCCGTCACACTTTGGTAGTCCCATTAGAAGTCGCTGATCACCACCATTAGTAGTAAAAAAACAAATAAAATAAATAAAAATTCCAATATATTCCATAGTTTTTAGACATTATAACTTTCACACAAACCAGTCATTGGTATTATTTTTTTTACCAAAGACATGAAGCAGAATATATTTTGGCCAGAATGTATGAAGAAATTCGATTTTTTTATTTTTCTGTTGGATGTTTTATAGCGGAAAGTAAAAATATTATTTTTGTTTTGAAATTTTCGTTTTTTTTGTTTATATAATAAAAAATAAAAGAACGCAGAGGTGATCAAAAACACCAAAAGAAATCTCTATTTGTGTGAAACAATAATATAAATGTAATTTGTGTACAGCGTCACATGACTGAGCAATTACCAGTTAAAGTAGTGCAGTGTTAAATAGCAAACAATGGCCTGGGCTGGTCATGAAGGGAGGGGGGTGAAACCTCCCCAAGGCTAAACTGGGTAAAGAATATAAGTCCAACATTTCCTCTTCCTGATATGTGTCTGCTGCCGCATGTACTGGTATGAAGAAGTCTCCTGTTATCTTTGTATTGCTTCCTTTGTGTGAAATCCCTGGTGATCCTGCCAATCCCTCTACTTTCCGGTTAAGAACTGACCACACTAGGTAGGAGAGCACAGCGTGGTCAGTTTGCTGGCTGTGCTGAGCTTGGAAGTCAACCTGCTTTCCTCCAATGATCAGACTTGTGCTTACAACCTCCACCCTGCACCACCATTCACTGGGAAGACCGGCGTGTTGTTGTTTCTCCTATCCCAACTCTTTTCCAGCTGAGAACAGAGGGAATGTGATCACTTATAAAAAAGGGGAGAAAGGTACTTATAATATATTTTATATCTATACACAAATGTTTTGCCTTTCATTTCTATTTAAACTGAATGGGTTGTATTACAAGGTGAGGCTTACATACACTTTACCTTCTATCCCCCAATATCTGCTGTACTGATAAGTGTATGAGTATGATCTCAGGTATTAGTATGAAATCATGTCTGACAGAGCAAACTAAGGGGTCTTCTTATAGGAAATTCATTCAGCTGTTACACATATTGCTAGAATATAACACAGTGATTTCCTATGATTGTCAGCTCCATCTAGTGGCCATAAAACTGTATTTTTCATTAAATACCTCAATCAGTAAAAATAGCACAATAACGCTTTATGGCCACTAGATGGAGCCAAAGAAATCAGAGTATGAAATAAAATACATCCAATATTCATCAAGGCCGCTCACATTCATTCAACTATTTTTATTTTAAACAGACCTCTAAGTGTTTGTGAAATCTTTCACCCCAAAATGTACTCAGCCAATGAGAGGTAATGACTCCATTTTTATTTTTCTACTGCTATCAATGGCCAACACGGTACAACACTTCATCCATGTCTTTGGTGATCTCTGATCTCCTTATGAAGTGTTTCTTCCATGAAGAAGATCAGCCATGGAGTATATCTGAGGTGTATATCAGGGTGTGCTTCTTCCCCACATGAGAGCTGCGATGTCCAGCAACATTCATATAGAAGACATTTCCCACACTCAAGGCACTAATACACCTCAAGGGTTGTGTGGGATCGCTGATGTACAGGAAGACAGGACTTCAGTGAGGAGCAATTCCCTCACTTAGGACAGGAAAGTGGCTTCTCCCCCGTGTGAGATCTCTGATGTTTGGAAAGACTGGACTTCAGTGAAAAACATTTCCCGCACTCAGGACAGGAATACGGCTTCTCCCCCGTGTGAGTTCTCTGATGTTTGGAAAGACTGGACTTATCTGAAAAACATTTCCCGCACTCAGGACAGGAATACGGCTTCTCCCCCGTGTGAGATCTCTGATGTGTGTAAAGACTAGATGTCTGTGAAAAACATTTCCCGCACTCAGGACAGGAATACGGCTTCTCCCCCGTGTGAGATCTCTGATGTTTGGAAAGACTGGACTTGTCTGAAAAACATTTCCAGCACTCAGGACAGGAATACGGCTTCTCCCCCGTGTGAGATCTCTGATGTGTGTAAAGACTGGACTTGTCTGAAAAACCTTTCCCGCACTCAGGACAGGAATGTGGCTTCTCCCCCGTGTGAGATCTCTGATGTGCGTAAAGACTGGACCTTCTTGAAAAACATTTCCCGCAGTCAGGACAGGAATATGGCTTCTCCCCCGTGTGAGATCTCTGATGTGTGTAAAGACTGGACTTGTCTGAAAAACCTTTCCCGCACTCAGGACAGGAATGTGGCTTCTCCCCCGTGTGAGATCTCTGATGTGCGTAAAGACTGGACCTTCCTGAAAAACATTTCCCACAGTCAGGACAGGAATATGGCTTCTCCCCCGTGTGAGATCTCTGATGTGTGGAAAGATGTGACTTCTGTGAAAAACATTTCCCGCACTCAGGACAGGAATACGGCTTCTCCCCCGTGTGAGATTTCTGATGTCTGTGAAGAGTGGACCTTTCTGAAAAACATTTCCCACAATCAAGACATGAATACGGCTTCTCCCCTGTGTGAGATCTCTGATGTCTGGAAAGACTGGACTTGTCTGAAAAACATTTCTTGCACTCAGGACAGGAATACGGCTTCTCCCCCGTGTGAGATCTCTGATGTTTGACAAGGTCTGATTTTTGTATAAAACACTTCCCGCACTCAGGACAGGAAAACCTCTTATCTGTTGGAAGGACGGCACCGTCCCGCACAGTCTGAGGTTCCTCAGGATAAGAGGAATACGATGGTCCGGCACCGTCCCGCACAGTCTGAGGTTCCTCAGGATAAGAGGAAGACGATGGTCCATCTACACTGTGTGGTGCCGGATGGACATTTGAAGTAGTCGGGTTTTCTCCTGGACTATACTGTGTGATGTCCTCATCTTCTACTTTACAGTCTGGAGACAAAGTGAGACAATCCTCTGAGGTTTTCCTCATCTCCCGTCCATCTACTAAAATAGAAATAAAAAGATTATTACTAGATATGAGCTGATTGGTTCCCCTAAACCAGGACTCCGCCCATATCAGGCAGCTTTGTCTCTGAGGATCTTACAATTCCCCCCCTCAAGGTAACTAGTAAATGGGTCCTCTGATCTCCTACCAGTTCATTTCTTTATTCATGGACCTTAGTCAGAGAGTGAGGAAACAACGAGAACTGTCTTTTATAGGAGTGACAGTAATGAGGGGATTATAGGACGAGTGTCCCCGCCCCCTTCTATCACTCATTGCCATCTTTCCAACACATGAAGTCCTGCACTTCCTTATTTAGTCCATGATTTAGTCATGAATAACAGCAGGGCTGAGCCCCACCAGAGGTCAGAGAGTGAGGATGGGGGAGAACAACCAAGATGAAGACTGGACTGATCCTGAAGACCACCATCATTGGGTTATTGACTCCTCCCCCATTATCACTTTCTGTTTAACGTTCCAAAGTCTGAGGATGTTATCACATTATTATAAACATGTAAAAGTCTGTGCTCCAATCACATCATCAGATATAAAATGTCCAGCTTGTAGGAAATGGGTGTAACAAGAGAGAATACATGTTATGTGTATATATAGCAGTGGGTAGAGGGGAGAGAGCAGAGGTCAGGTGTATGTAATGTACAACATATAAGATACAACAGATAGGATTATATAGTATCAGAATGATGTAATGTACACCATAGAGTATATAGTGCAGGGGTCAGAAGTATATAATGTACAATATAAATTATATAGTGTAGGGTCAGGACTTCAGTGGAAGCTTAAATGTTTACATGAGACAAGTTGCAGAGGTCCCACACTGCTGCCTCCCATCTCCTGAGACTGCACTCAGTGACTTGGGTCTGAGACTATACAGACATATCCCTCCACCCGACACAGCCAGCAGACAACAGAGCAAGTAATCCTGGGAGAATTGTTCTGTCAGAGATAATGCTAGACCCGGGTATGGGGCAGAAGGCCCAAAGCACATGCCCAAGATGTCTAGGTCTAATAACGTCTATGGTGAACAATCAACATTTTGCTGCCAGCTGATCCACAGAATCTCCATAAATCCAGTCTAGAGACATAAATTGTGTCTGCAGCACAGAGAAGGAAGATTATCACCCAGTCCCCGCCCTACTCTGGACCAAACAGTGAGCAGTATGGGTGAAGGAATGTATTTAGTGTTAACTACTTAACGACCGGCCCATAGCCGAATGACGGCTACAGGGCGGTTCGCTAATTCTGGGAGGGCGTACATTAACGTCCTCCCATAATCGCGCCACCTTGGGCGTGCACACGGGAGTGTCCATGACCGCTGGGTCCTCTGGCATCACGGATCATGGCCGCTGATAGCAGCCGTTTACCATGTGTTCGATCTTTCAAATGTCTGAGCGATCACTTGTAAACAAACCGGCGTCATGTCTTGACGCCGACTCCTCTCTCCCCTCTGTGTACCGATCAGTACAGTGTGAGGGGAGAGATCGGTGGCAGCAGCGCAGTGGACTGGATCTGTATTGCCCACAGCACTGCTCAGTGACAATTGCAGTCACATCCAGTCATCCATCCATGCTCAGCCATCCTTCCATGCTCAGCTATACTCTGCAATACCTGGCCATACTCTGCCATACTCGGCGATACCCGGCCATGCTCAGCTGTACTCGGCCTCTATATGTGGCCAGGCTGTGGAAGTCTCACACATGTGGTATCGCCGTACTCAGGAGGAGTAGGAGAATCTATTTTGTCATTTTTGGTATGTACATGCTATGTGTTAGGAATATTGTATAAATGGACAACTTTATGTAAAAAAAAAAATGCGTTTTAACCACTTCTCACCCGTCATATGACGTCTTTGACTTTGTGCGGGGATATCTGAATGATGGGTGCAGCTACAGGCATCATTCAGATATCAGCTTTTTTTGGCCAGCGATTCCCTACACCATAAGAATGATCATAGCGGCTGTTCCGCCACTTGATCATTCTAACGGGAGGTGAGAGGGGATGTCCCCCGGCTCCCTCCGGTGCTTCTACCAACTCACCGCTACGATCAAAGCCAGGATCGTTTTTTTTTGGGGGGGGGGGGGATTTCAGGCCTCCCAGCGTAGAGGTGAGATGTGGAGTCTTATTGACCCCATATCTCACTGTAAAGAGGATCTGTCATGCCATATTCCTATTACAAGGGATGTTTACATTTCTTGTATTAGGAATAAAAGTGATCAAAAAAATTATTTTTGGGAAAAAAAAGTGTTAAAATAAAATAAATAAAGTTAAATGAACAATAAAAAAATAAAACATTTTTAAAGTGCCCCTGTCCCTGTGTGCTCGCATGCAGAAGCGAACGCATACGCAAGTCCCGCCCACATATGAAAACGGTGTTCAAACCACACATGTGAGGTATCGCAGAGAACGTTAGAGCGAGAGCAATAATTTTGGCCCTAGACCTCCTCTAACTCAAAACATGTGACCAGTAAAAATATTTAAAGCGTCGCCTATGGGGATTTTTAAGTAGCGAAGTTTGCCGCCTTTCCACGAGCGTGTGCAATTTTGAAGGGTGACATGTTGGGTATCTATTTACTTGGCGTAACTTCATCTTTCACATTATGTAAAAACATTGGGCTAACTTTACTGTTTTGTTTTTTTTAAAGCACAAAACTGTTTTTTCTCCAGTAAAACGCGTTCGAAAAATTGCTGCGCAAATACAGTGCGAGATAAAAAGTTGCAATGACCGCCATTATATTCTCTAGGGTATTTGCTAAAAAATGCATATAATGTTTTGGGGTTCTATGTAATTTTCAAGCAAATAAATGATTACTTTTACATGTAGGAGAGAAATGTCAGAATTGGCCTGGGTGCTCCAGAACGCCTGAAGGTGCTCCCTGCATGTTGGGCCTCTGTATGTGGCCACGCTGTGTAAAAGTCTCACACATGTGGTATCGCCATACTCGGGAGTAATAGAAAAATGTGTTTTGGGGTGTAATTTGTGGTATGCATATGCTGTGTGTGAGAAGTAACCTGCTAATATGACAATTTTGTGGAAAAAAAAAGAAAAAAAGAATTGTGGGAAAAAATGACAACTTCAAAAAAACTCACCATGCCTCTTTCTAAATACTTTGGAATGTCTTCTTTCCAAAGAGGGGTAATTTGGGGGGTATTTGTACTTTTCTGGCATGTTAGGGTCTCAAGAAATGAGATCGGCCGTCAGTACTTCAGGTGTGATCAATTTTCAGATATTGGCACCATAGCTTGTGGACTGTATAACTTTCACAAAGACCAAATAATATACACCAATCTGTACTTATTTTTTACCAAAGATATGTAGCAGTATAAATTTTGGTCAAAATTTATGAAGAAAAATTACTAATTTGCTCAATTTTATAACAGAAACAAATACATTTTTTATTTTTTTTTACTGAATTTTCAGTCTTTTTTCTTTAATAGCGCAAAAAAAAACCCAACCCAACGGTGATTAAATACCATCAAAAGAAAGCTCTATTTGTGTGAAAAAAGGGCAGAAATTTCATATGGGTACAGTGTTGTATGACTGAGTAATTGTCATTCAAAATTTGAGAGCACCGAAAGCTGAAAATTGGTCTGGTTAGGAAGGGGGTTTAAGTGCCCAGTGGTCAAGTGGTTAATGACCCACCTGTGCTGATCTCTGGAGGAGTGTCCTCCTCTATAAATGTCCTCGCTATTCCATCCTCCTCCATAGACTGCTGATCATCCCTCACATACCTCTCTTCTTCTTCTGCTTTAACCTCAAATTCTATATCAATTGGATCTCCACTCTAAATCAAGAAAATGAGAGAATATCATCTGTAAGATATAAGCTTTATTATTGTGATATCACATAAAAAATCCAAACATTGTTTCCACAAGTCCATGTTCTAGATCCAACCCACCAACCTTGCAAAAGGGAGGGATGGTGTGATCTTCCTGTGTGGAATCCCGGGAATACAGAGGATGGGGACATCTCTCTGGTGGGTTCCTGGTATTAGGTGGCTCCATCATATCCTTGTGTCCTTCTGAAAACTCCTCCATCACTCCATACTCCTCATCCTCCTCTTTATACTCTTCTTTAATATCAATATTACCATCCCCGAGGTTTCCACTCTGAATATATAATAAAACATTCATTGTAACAAACATGCTGTGTATAAATCAGAACTACCAATAATTTTCAATCATCTACCTGATGATGGTGAGGGATGGTGTGACCTTCCTGTGTGGAATCCCAGGAATACAGAGGACGGGGACATCTCTCTGGTGGGTTCCCATTACTGGATCCATCTGTAGGAAACACACACACTGACTGAATACATTGTTTCTATGTGTTTATCAGATGATGGGGGATCTAGGTGGAGCCTCCGTACTGCTCTCTCCTTTACAATAAAGTCTCCTCTTACCTGGTGATGTGAGGGGCGGCTGATTGTCCATCATGACGTCCTTGTAGAGATCCTTGTGTCCTTCTAAATACTCCCACTCCTCCATGGAGAAATAGACAGTGACATCCTGACACCTTATAGGAACCTGACACACACAATGATACAGTCACCATCCAGACACATCCCTTGTCTGTTACTGAATAATGCCCCAGAATTCCCGGCACCACTCACCTCTCCTCCATCATCTCTATGGTGACTTCTAGAATCTTCTTATTATTCTATTCTATCAGGGAGGGAGGTGGAGGCGATGTGATGGTCATATGATCTCCAGACTTCACAGGAGGAAAACTCTAGATCTGAACACAAATAGCAAAATCAATCAATGTTCCCAGAATCTTCCTCACCTCACCATTCAGGTTTCCATTATATTAAAGCCCCACTTCAGACTGAGATATAATTTACCCACACAGGACCCCCACACTCCGTAGGTTAAAAGCTTGTAGCAGGTATTCTGATGTCATTACATACAACACAGGACCAACAGTCCCACTTTGAAAGTGAGGATGCCAAGGGTCCGCCCACATCCTAAGAGCATCAGAAAAAAGCCAGGAACATGGACATTAGGAGGAGGAGCTGTGAGGTCAGTGTGATGTCATAGGATTCTCTGACTCTGGATGGAGGGACAATGGGAGGGGGAGCTGTGAGGTCAATGTGATGTCATAGGACACATAGGCTCTGGTTGAAGGGACATTTGGATGGGGAGATTTGAGGGACCCTCTATATGAGGTTCCTGTGAAAACCAAATCATTGTTCCTGGGTGTGTCCTACCTCTCTTAAGCTGAAGAGTGAACTTTGACCTTTACCATACAGAAATCTGTCAGGGATCTGTGAATGTAAGCTCTCATGTGAGGAGGTGATGTGCGGAGGAACTGAGTGTACACACCAGACAAATTTCTCCAGAGCTCCTAATGGTGGGGATGGATTTTGCTGAGTGCTGGGTCCAAGTTTCCACCCCCCCCCCCAGGATCACTGCAGGTGTGGAGAAAAGCTGTGTAAGAGTATATGGACGAGAGATGAGGAGGAGATCCAGGAATCAGGATAATGGTCAGGACAAGCAACAGACGAGTGCATCCAAGAGATGAAGCCGGGGTCACTACACAGAAAATCAATCCAAGGAAACAACAGGCAGGACGAGGAATAGCAAGAAGGAGCTCAGAGACAAATGAGAATATTGCTCAGGCAATGGGAGATTATCTCAGCATGACTTACATAATGAAGGAGATGAGGGGGAAAGGAGGAAGTCACTTCAGGCAGGGCTTGACAAATTTGCTTTGAATCTAAGAGCCAGCTAAAAAAGTTAGGAGAGTTTTTAACCACTTCCCTACCCAGCCATAGACAAATGACGTCCACAGATGGGATCTCCCATCCTGGGTGGACGTCATATGACGTCCTCGGCTTTGTAGGGGGATATCTGAATGATGCCTGCAGCTAGAGGCATCATTCAGATATCCTTTTAAAGTGCCGGCGATTCTGTGCACCATAAGAACGATCATAGCGGCGGTTCCGCCGCTTGATCGTTCTTATAGGCGGCGGGAGGGGACACCCCCCCCCCTCCCGCCGCCATCCGGTGCTTCTCCGGGCTCCCCTGTGCGATCGGGGACCCGGAGCGAATCTTCCGGCATCGTTGGTGGAGTCACGTGATGAGCATAGAGATGACTGGTGACCAGATGGTCACCAGTCATCTCTATGATCGTCGGAGGCCCGGGCGCGATGGGATGACGTCACGCCCGGGTCCTCAAATGTAAACAAAGCCGCCATTGCGGCTGTAAGTATGAGATCAGTGAAAACATTTTCACTGATCTCATGCTTTCCAGCCTGGAGGAGAGATGTGGGGTCTTATTGACCCCGCATCTCTCAATAAAGAGAACCTGTCACACACATTCCTATTACAAGGGATGTTTACATTCCTTGTAATAGGAATAAAAGTGATCAAAAAAAAAAAAAAGTAAAATCATTGTAAAAAAATAAATAAATAAGTAAAATAAATAAATAAATAAAAAATAAAAAAATTAAAACGCCCCTGTCCCCGGTAGCGATCAGAAGCAAATGCACACGTAAGTCGCCCACATATGTAAACGCCGTTCAAACCACGCATGTGAGGTATCGCCGCGTGCGTTAGAGCGCGTGCAACAATTCTAGCACTAGACCTCCTCTGTAATTCTAACCTGGTAACCTGTAAAAAAAATTAAAGCGTCGCCTATGGAGATTTTTAAGTACCGAAGTTTGGCGCCATTCCATGAGTGTGCGCAATTTTAAAGCGTGACATGTTAGGTATCTATTTACTCGGCGTAACATTATCTTTCATATGTTCCCAAAAAATTGGGCTAACTTTACTGTTTTGTTATTTTTTAATTCATGAAACCATTTTTTTTTTTAAAAAAAGGCGTTTGAAAAATTATTGCGCAAATATTGTGCAAGAAAAAATGTTGCAATGACCGTCATTTTATTCCCTAGGGTGTCTGCTAAAAAAAATATATAATGTTTGGGGGTTCTGAGTAATTTTCTAGCAAAAGAATGATGATTTGTACATGTAGGAGAGAAGTGCCAAAATAGGCCCGGTATTGAATAGGTACAAAAAGCCCTGTATTGAAGTGGTTAAGGGAAGTGTGGGTTATCGGCGCCTGGGGCAGGGCAAGTAATTTGCGAGGTGCAGAACACAGGACTTGGGGTGCAAGGTGCAGGACATGTTGTGCTGTGTGCAGAATGCAGGACATGTGGTGTAGGGTGCAGAATGCAGGACATGGGGTGCAGGGTACCAGAGAAGGGTGTAGGTCACCACAGGACATGAGATGCAGGAGAAGGGTACAGTATGCAGAATGTAGGACATAGTTACATAGTAGGTAAGGTTGAATAAAGACAATAGTCCATCCAGTCCGACCTGTGTAGGTGCACGTGTGTCATTGTCAATAATCATTTCCCATATCCCTGTACATTGTGTTCTTTAAGATGCACATCCAAGAGTCTCTTAAACATATCAATACTCCCCACAGCCACCACCACTTGTGGAAGAGAGATTCACATTCTTACCGCCCTGACAGTGAAAAAAAAAATAGGATTTTTATAACAGCTTACCTGAAAAATCCTTTTCCTGATAGTACATCACGAGACACAGAGCACCATAGTAATAACATATGGGTTATGGGCCACCTTCAGGTTATGGACACTGGCATAATAATGAACAGGAAGTCCCCCTCTATATAACCCCTCCCATACCGGGAGTACCTCAGTTTTGTAGCAAAGCAATATATATATATATATATATATATATATATATATATATATATATATATATATCCCAAACAAGAGGGGAGGAACCTCTGTGTCCCGTGATGTACTATCAAGAAAAGGATTTTACAGGTAAGCTGTTATAAAAATCCTATTTCCTTTAACGTACATCACGGGACACAGAGCACCATAGTAATAACATATGGGATGTCCCAAAGCAATGCCATCTGAGGGGAGGGAGACACAAAAAAATAAAGCAGACCGCCGTCAGACATGAGGACCTATAGTGCCGCCTGCAGAACGCTTCGCCCAATGGCGGCATCCTCCTGCTGACCTACATCCACCTGGTAGAATTTTGTGAATGTATGCACTGATGACCAAGTTGCGGCCTTGCAAACCTGAGCCATGGAGGCTTGAGGACGCACCGCCCAACAGGCACTGACTGCCCTGGTAGAATGTGCCCTTGGGTGAAAAGGGAGAATTTTTCCCTTTAAACCATAAGCTTGAACAATGGTCTGACGAATCCATCTAGAGAAGGTCGTCTTTGATGCCGCCTGCCCTTTTTTGGGGCCTTCTGGCAACACAAAGTGTCAGATTACCTAATCTGAGCAGTTGCTTTCAGATAGAAATTAACTTCCCTTACTACATAAAGAGAGTGTAGTAACTCTTCTTCTGCAGACACAGGTTCTGGAAAAAACAAAAAAGTAGGGAAATATCCTGGTTCATATAAAAACTGGATACTACCTTAGGCAAAAAGGATGGGGGAGGACGTAACACCACCTTATCCTTATGTACCACTAGAAAAGGCTCTTAACAAGATAAAGCTGCCAACTCAGAAACTCTTCTTGCAGTAACTAAAAATACCAATTTTCTTGTCACAAGAGCCAATGAAGCATCGCATATTGGCTCAAAAGGGTATTCCTGAAGGACTGACAAGACTAGATTTACAGTGCCTTGTGAAAGTATTCGGCCCCCTTGAACTTTTCATCCTTTTGCCGCATTTCAGGCTTCAAACATAAAGATATAAAATTTAAATTTTTTGTGAAGAATCACCAACAAGTGGGACACAATTGTGAAGTGGAACGAAATCTATTGGATTCTTGAAACTTTTTTAACTAAGAAAAAAATGAAAAGTGGGGCGTGCAAAATTATTCGGCCCCCTTGCGTTAATACTTTGTAGAGCCACCTTTTGCTGCGATTACAGCTGCAAGTCGCTTGGGGTATGTCTCTATCAGTTTTGCACATCGAGAGACTGAAATTCTTGCCCATTCTTCCTTGCAAAACAGCTCAAGCTCAGTGATGGAGAGCGTTTGTGAACAGCAGTTTTCAGCTCTTTCCACAGATTCTCGATTGGATTCAGGTCTGGACTTTGACTTGGCCATTCTAACACCTGGATACGTTTATTTGTGAACCATTCCTTTGTAGATTTTGCTGTATGTTTGGGATCATTGTCTTGTTGGAAGATAAATCTCCGTCCCAGTCTCAGGTCTTTTGCAGACTCCAACAGGTTTTCATCCAGAATGGTCCTGTATTTGGCTGCATCCATCTTCCCCTCAATTTTAACCATCTTCCCTGTCCCTGCTGAAGAAAAGCAGGCCCAAACCATGATGCTGCCACCACCATGTTTGACAGTGGGGATGGTGTGTTGAGGGTGATGAGCTGTGTTGCTTTTACGCCAAACATATCGTTTTGCATTGTGGCCAAAAAGTTCGATTTTGGTTTCATCAGACCAGAGCACCTTCTTCCACATGTTTGGTGTGTCTCCCAGGTGGCTTGTGGCAAACTTTAGACAAGACTTTTTATGGATATCTTTGAGAAATGGCTTTCTTCTTGCCACTCTTCCATAAAGGGCAGATTTGTGCAGTGTACGACTGATTGTTGTCCTGTGGACAGACTCTCCCACCTCAGCTGTAGTTCTCTGCAGTTCATCCAGAGTGATCATGGGCCTCTTGGCTGCATCTCTGATCAGTCTTCTCCTTGTCTGAGCTGAAAGTTTAGAGGGACAGCCAGGTCTTGGTAGATTTGCAGTGGTCTGATACTCCTTCCATTTCAAAATGATCGCTTGCACAGTGCTCCTTGGGATGTTTAAAGTTTGGGAAATCTTTTTGTATCCAAATCCGGCTTTAAACTTCTCCACAACAGTATTACGGACCTGCCTGGTGTGTTCCTTGGTCTTCATGATGCTCTCTGTGCTTTCAACATAACCCTGAGACTATCACAGAGCAGGTGCATTTATACAGAGACTTGATTACACACAGGTGGATTCTATTTATCACCATCAGTCATTTAGGACAACATTGGATCATTAAGAGATCCTCGCTGAACTTCTGGAGTGAGTTTGCTGCACTGAAAGTAAAGGGGCCGAATAATTTTGCACGCACCACTTTTCAGTTTTTTATTTGCTAAAAAGGTTTAAAATATCCAATAGATTTCATTCCACTTCACAATTGTGTCCCACTTGTTGGTGATTCATCACAAAAAATTAAAATTTTATATCTTTATGTTTGAAGCCTGAAATGTGGCAAAAGGATGAAAAGTTCAAGGGGGCCGAATACTTTCGCAAGTCACTGTAAGTCCCATTGACATAGAGGTGATTTAATCGGCGGATTTATACGCGTTACGCCTTGTACAAAGGCCTGAACTAAGGAATGTGAAGCAAGAGGCCTTTGGAAAAAGACTAACAAGGCTGAGATTTGACTCTTAATAGTACTCAAGGCTAGTTTCATCTCAACTCCTGATTGAAGAAAGGCGAGAATCCTGCTTATGACATACTTGCGAGGATGCCAACCCTTGTTTTCACACCAAGAAACATAGGCCTTCCAGACCTTATAGTAAATAGCCCTAGAGGCCAGCTTCCTTGCATTAATCAGGGTAGTGTCAGGGCTGGGCTCAGCCCTTCCTTCTCTGTGCTGGCAGCTCAGCTGTTAGCTAATTGCCAAATTCCATCTCTCCTCAGTGATCCACCTGTTGTTGATCCGCTTGTCAGTCCTGCCTACTTAAGCCTTCTCATTCATTTGCTCTTCGCCTTCGCCTGTGTTAACATCATAAGAGACTTTCTCCTGTGTTGCTATTGAAGACCTGCTTGACTGACGTCTCCTCTGTCTAAAGATCCTGCTTGCTGAACTGCTACCTTTATCGCTGGCTCTTGGACATTGCCTTGGCTGACTACCTGATCCGGTTACTGAACCCTGGCTATGCTTTGACTACGCTTACTCTGTTTATCTTTTTATTTTTATTATTAAACAAGTGTGATTTAACTGTACTTCTGTCTCAGTCTGATTCATGGTTCCTGTCAGTAGGCGAGGGCCATGATTTCAGAATAGGGATGAGCTGAACACCCCCCTGTTCGGTTCACACCAGAACCTGCGAACAGACAGAAAGTTTGCGCGAAATTTAGAACCCTATTAAATACAATGGACTTGAACGTTTGAAATCAAAAGTGCTAATTATAAAGGCTAATATGCAAGTTATAAACCTAAAACGGGTTTGGGGACCCGGGTCCTGCCCCAGGAGACATGTATCGAAGCAAAAAAAAAGTTTTAAAAACTACAGTTATTTTCGGGAGCAGTGATTTTAATAATGCTTAAAGTGAAACAATAAAAGTGAAATATTCCTGTAAATTTCGTCCCTAGTGGGTGTGTATAGTATGCATGTAAAGTCGCGCTTGTTTCCCGTGCTTAGAACTGTCCCTGCACAAAGTGTCATTTCTGAAGGAAAAAAAGTAATTTAAAACTCACTCGCGGCTATAATGAATTGTCGGCTCCCGGCAATGCATAGAAAAGTCATTGATAAAAAAATTTTTAAAAATGCGTGGGGGTCCCCCCAAATTCAACTACCAGGCCCTTCAGGTCTGGTATGGATATTAAGGGGAACCCTGCCCCAATAAAAAAAAAATGCTTGGGGTTCCCCCCAAATATCCATACCAGGCCCTTTATCCGAGCACGCAACCTGGCAGGCCGCAGGAAAAGAGGGGGGGACGAGAGAGCGCCCCCCCTCCTGAACCGTACTAGGCCACATGCCTTCAACATTGGGAGGATGCTTTGGGGGTCTGTGACCCCTCAAAGCACCATGTCCCCATGTTGATGGGGACAAGGGCCTCATCCCCACAACCCTTGCCCGGTGGTTGTGGGGGTCTACGGGCGGGGGACTTATCGGAATCTGGAAGACCCCTTTAACAAAGGGGACCCCCAGATCCCACCCCCCCATGTGAATTAGTAATGGGGTACATTGTACCCCTACCATTTCACAAATAAAGTGTAACAAACTGAAAAAAAAACCACAGACACCGTTGGGAAAGTCCTTTATTAAAAATAAAAAAAAACATTCCAGCGATGAAATCCAGTGTCCCGCGGTGATCCGATGTCCAGCGCTGTCCACACGAAACATCATTGGCTGAGCCTGAGCGAACCTGATGGGGAACTTTCTCCATATTAACGAAATTCAAAATGAACGAAAAAAAAAATTACGAATCTTCGGAAAACGGAAATCAAAACAACGAAAATTCGAAAAAACGTAAATTCTATTTCGTTAGTTCTGGACGTTGGCCAATGGCCAATAAGCTTGTCCCTTCCCCTGAAGAGGTTGTCTCTTCCCCCAATGAGCTTGTTTCTTATTCCCTTGTGTGTTTTTCTGTGCTAGACTGCAGTGCATTCCATCCACAGTCCAGATAGGTTGTGGTTGGGTAGGTTGCACTGTTCTGTTGGATTTGTGAGTAAAGTTGTGACTTGTGAGAGAGAAATTCTTTGTTTCGTAAGCATACTCTGTCTAGATTCTAATTTCTATATTTGTATTTTGTAATATCTCTAACATATTTTTGTTTTCTCCTATTCTGACACATTATGTAAAATTACGAATTATGCCCCGATTACTAATCTACGAAAACAATATTACGAAAGTACGAATAAATGAGCCAGTCAATCTCACGAAAGTACGAATTACAAAATTACGACGAGTAGTGTTTTGAATAAACGGAAAATGTATTCTAACGAAAGTACGAATGTAACTAAATCTACAAAAGTAAGATTTTCCAATCAACGGAAATTAGACACGAAAATATGAATCATTGCAAATCAACGAAAATATAGTTCTTACGAAAATACGAATGCAGCCGAATATAAAATATAACGTAAATACGAATTTCGAATCAACGAAAATTTGACTAAGGGAAAAACGAATCAACAGAAAAATAACTCTTACGGAAATACGAAAGAGTCCGAATACGATAACCCACGTCTTACGAAATTACGAATCGTTACGAATCAACGGAAACGCACAGAAACAAAACAAAACTAAAAATGTTTTTATGTTGTGCACATGTCTACTATACACACCCACTAGGTACGAAATTGAAAGGAATATTTCACTTTTATTGTTTCACTTTAGGCATTATTAAAATCACTGCTCCCGAAAAAACGTCAGTTTTTAAAACTTTTTTTTGCATTGATACATGTCCCCTGGGGCAGGACCCGGGTCCTCAAACACTTTTTAGGACAATAACTTGCATATAAGCCTTTAAAATTAGCACTTTAGATTTCTCCCATAGACTTTTACAGGGTGTTCAGCGGCTTTTCGAATTTGCCGCGAACACCCCAAATTGTTCGCTGTTCGGCAAATGGGCGAACATGCAAAGTTCGAGTCGAACATGAGTTTGACTTGAACTCGAAGCTCATCCCTACTTCAGAAGATGCAGCCAATCCACTTGTTGATAATATTTTTTCCAGATTGGATGACCTGGATCACCGCGTGGATCAGGTTGCCACGGGCGATAAGGACGCTCCTGAGTCACACGGCTCATCTAGAGTCTCCTACTGTGGCCGCTCCGGTAGTCCCTGTGCAGGCAGACCCTGCTGCTGCTCCAGTCTCTGTGCAGGCACCCGCCTCAAGTATTACCTCTTTAAGAGGTATGTCTGGTTCCGCTCCGCTTCCCCAGCGATTTGGGGGCGATCCAGTTCAGTGCAGAGGGTTTCTCAACCAGGTTGAGATATACTTTGAGATGCTGCCCCAGACGTTTCCCACGGACAGAAGCAAAGTGGGTTTCGTGATATCTTTGCTTTCTGACAGAGCCTTGGCCTGGGCAAACACTCTATGGGAGACGCAAAAACCTGTGGTCCTGAGTTACCCAGAATTTGTGACTTCCTTCAAAAGGGTTCCTGCACGCTCCGCCTCTGCTGCCAAGTGCCTCATGTCCATCAAAGTACGAGGACGGTTGCCGATTATGCCATTGAATTCCGTACTCTGGCAGCAGAGGTTGCTGTGAACAATGAGGCCCTCGTGGCTGCTTTTTCTCATGGTCTCTCGGATAACATTAAAGATGAGATAGCAGCCCGAGATATACCCACTGAGCTGGAGAAGTCGATCACATTTGCCATCCTCATTGACTCCAGACTCAGAGAAAGACCCTCTGTTAAGGAGCGCTTGCGGAAGCCTCCTGTATGTTTGTCTCCGAGCTTTGCAGTCCCACCCTTGCCTCCCTCACCTCCCATGCCTCCTGGTACCAAGTCGGTCTGTGAGGATGAACCCATGCACTTGGGCTTCACGCGTCTCTGCGGATGAGAGAGCCCTTAGGAGGAGGGAGAGATTGTGCCTTTAATGTGGCCAGGCTGGTCACATTTTGAAGTCTTGTCCTACCTGTCCTGGGAACGCCCGAACCTTGAGGTCCCGTCTTGGACAGACCTTAGTTGGCATTGTTTCGTCTCCAGTTGCCCAGAAGGATAAGCCCCTGGTTTTGGTTACCCTGTCTTGGGCTGAGTCGTCCGTCGAGATAAAGGCTCTAATCGACTCCGGGGCTGCAGGCCTGTTCATTGATGCTGCCTTTGTGTCTATGCACTCAATTCCACTGCAGCTGCGTGACACTCTACAGCCTGCCCATGTGACTCATGAGACAGTTCCGTTGTCCATGGTCGTAGGGGCTCTTCACCATGAGATAATCCAATTCCAAGTTATTTCCTCACCTAAGTTTCCGCTGGTTATTGGTTATCCTTGGTTACAAAGGCACAACCCGTCTTTTGATTGGCTCCGTGCTGAGGTTCTGTCCTGGTCGTCACAGTGCAGTGAGAGATGCTTCCAAAAGGTAGCCAAGGTCCTGGGCACCTCTTCACTCTCCTCCCTGTCAGAGGAGTATTGCGATTTTAGCGATGTCTTTGATAAAGGTCAAGCCAGTACGTTGCCTCCACACCGGTCGTATGATTGCGCAATTGACCTTCAACCTGGTGCCATATCCCCTCGTGGCCGGGTTTACCCTTTGTCGGTCTTGGAGGATAAAGCCATGGAGGAGTATGTTGCAGATGCACTTTCTCGAGGTTTCATCCGCAAATCCTCGTCTCCTGCTGATGCTGGTTTCTTTTTTGTGAAGAAGAAGAGTGGTGAACTGAGACCTTGTATTGATTATAGGGGTCTCAATCGTTTCACCATTAAGAATGCCTATCCGAACCCGTTGATTACAGAGTTATTTGACCGCCTCAAGGGACCAACGCTTGATTTGAGAGGGGCATACAATCTCGTGAGGATTAAGGAGGGCAACGAGTGGAAAACTGCCTTTAATACCAGAACAGGTCATTATGAATATCTAGTAATGCCTTTTGGCCTCTGTAATGCTCCGGCAGTTTTCCAGGAGTTTATTAACGATGTCCTCCGAGATTTGTTGCAGTTATGTGTGGTGGCTTATCTCAACGATATCCTCATATTTTCAAAGTCCCTGGAGACCCACCACACAGATGTCTGTCGAGTGCTTCAGAAACTAAGAGAACGATCTCTATTGTAAGCTGGTGAAGTGCAAGTTCCATCGTGAACAGGTTAAATTCCTGGGTTATGTAATTTCCACTGCTGGTTTTTCGATGGACCCAGAGAAACTTTCTGCAGTCCTACAGTAGCTTCGACCCGTGGGTTTACGTCCTCTGCAGCGTTTTCTTGGCTTTGCCAACTATTATCGGAAGTTTATTCATAACTTTGTCTCTGGTCAAGTCCCTGACTAATATAAAGGACGGTAACCCACAGACTTGGTCTCCAGAGTCCAGTAAGGCTTTTGAGAGTCTTAAGACTACCTTTGTTTCTGCTCCTGTGTTGGCACATCCTGATCCTACGTTGCCTTTTATCCTTGAAGTTGATGCTTCTGAGACTGGAGTTGGCACCCTTCTGTCTCAACGTCCTAGCTCAGACAGCCCTATGTATCCGTGTGGCTACTTTCCCAAGAAATTGTCACCTGCAGAGTGCAATTATGAGATTGGTGACAGAGAGCTTTTGGCAATAATTTTAGCCATGAAAGAATGGAGACATCTCCTTAAAGGTACCACTGTGCTGGTTCTCATTCTTACTGACCATAAGAATCTCACTTTCTTGTCTGAGGCTAAGCGCCTCTCTCCCAGAAGGGCACAATGGGCTCTTTTCTTGTTGAGTTTCAATTACATTGTCTCATTCTTACCCGGTACTAAGAATGTAAGGGCTGACGCCTTGTCAAGACAATTTTCCTCCACTTCCAAAATGGAGTCGGTTCCGGCGATTCCTCCTGATCGTATTCTGGCTACGGTTCGCACCAGTCTCACTTCTCCTTTGGGAGACAAAATTCTGGCTGCTCAGGTCGATGCTCCCCCTGAGAAACCTTGTGATCGCTGCTTTGTTCCCAAGAGTCTCCGCACTGCCGTGCTCAAGACTTGCCATTCTCCCAAGGCTGCTGGCCACCCTGGGAAGAATCAACTCTGTTGGGCCATTTCCCAACAATTCTGGTGGCCTAGTCTACATGCTGATGTAGCCGCCTTCGTAGCTGCCTGTTCCGTGTGTGCACAGAGTAAGACTCCACAACATCTTTCAGTGGGCCTCCTACAACCCATACCCAATGGTGAGAGGCCCTGGACCCACCTGTCTATGGATTTCATTGTGGAGTTACCCAACTCCCAGGGCAACACAGTTATCCTTATGGTGGTAGACCGGTTCTCGAAAATGTCTCACTGTATCCCACTTAAGAAGCTGCCTACGTCTAAGGAACTGGCTTCCATTTTTGCTCGGGAGATCTTTTGCTTACATGGCCTAACCAAGGTCATTGTCTCTGACAGGGTCAGCCAGTTTGTGTCCCGGTTCTGGCGAGCCTTTTGTGCACAATTGGGAATTCAGCTTGCTTTCTCCTCTGCGTATCACCCGCAGTCTAATGGGGCCGCAGAACGAGCCAATCAGTCCTTGGAGCAATTCCTGCGTTGCTATATTTCTGACCATCACAACAACTGGTCAGACCTCTTACCATGGGCGGAGTTTGCTCACAATAGCGCTCTGAATTCTGCTTCCCGTTTGTCCCCGTTTATTTCGAACTATGGTTTCCAACCTTCCATGTTGCCTGACTCGTTTGTTCCTCAGAGTATTCCTGCGTTAGAGGAGCATCTCCGTGGTCTTCGTTCCACTTGGGTACAAGTCCAGGAGGCTCTGCGACAGGCTAACAAGAGGTACAGACTCCACGCTGACCGCAGACGCCTGCCTGCGCCTTCTTACCAGGTCGGGGACAGGGTCTGGCTGTCTTCTCGCAACCTCCGACTTCGTGTTCCTTCTCTGAAGTTCGCACCTCGGTTTATTGTACCTTTCTTTATTCTTCGCAGGATAAACCCAGTGGCTTATGCTTTGGACCTTCCTTCCAGTATGCGTAAAGCCCTGTACACACGATCGGATATCCTATGGATTTTCGTCCGATGGATTCTTTTCATCAGACAAACCGAACGTGTATGGGACCCATCGGTCTTTTTTTCCATCGGTTTTAAAAAATAGAACATGTTTTAAATTTTTCCGATGGATAAAAAACCGATCGAAAACTCAGATCGTCTATGGGCAAGTCCATCGGATCAAAAACCCACGCATGCTCAGAATCAAGTCGACGCATGCTCAGAAGCATTAAACTTAATTTTTCTCGGCTCATCGGAGTGTTTTACGTCACCGCGTTTGGAACGGTTGGTTTTTTGACTGATGGTGTGTGGGCAAGACTGATGGAAAACAGTTTCATCGGATATCTGATGGACAAATCCATCGGACTAGAATCCATAGGAAATTCGATCGTGTGTACAGGGCTTATCTCTAATGTGTTTCATGTCTCCTTATTGAAGCCTTTGGTCTGCAACCGTTTTACTACCCCTGTGCCACGTCCTCACCCTATACAGGTTAAGAATCATGAGGAGTATGAAGTACAGTCCATTGTTGACTCCCGTAGGTTCCGTGGGCGCATACAGTACCTGGTGCATTGGAAGGGGTACGGTCTGGAGAAACGCTCTTGGGTCCCATCCTCGGACGTACACGCCCCTGTACTCCTCCGTGATTTCCATAGACGTTTTCCCCTCAAGCCCAGTGGTCCTCCGAGGGGGAGGGGTCATTGAGGAGGGGGTACTGTCAGGGCTGGGCTCAGCACTTCCTTCTCTGTGCTGGAAGCTCAGCTTTTAGCTAATTGCCAGCTTCCATCTCTCCTCAGTGATCCACCTGTTAATCCGCTCGTCAGTCCTGCCTACTTAAGCCTTCTAGTTCATATGCTCTTCGCCTGTGTTAACATCACAAGAGACTTTCTCCTGTGTTGCTGTTGAAGACCTGCTTGAATGACGTCTCCTCTGGCTACAGATCCTGCTTGCTGAACTGCTACCTTTATCGCTGGCTCTTGGACATTGGCTTGGCTGACTACCCGATCTGGTTACTGAACCCTGGCTATGTTTTGACTACGTCCCCCTGAAGACGTAATCAACACGAAACGTACGTCGGCGGCGTAGCCTGGTCACGTGATACACACAGAATGCTCCATCCGGGATTCTGACTGCAGCAAACGGTGGCTTCGATGCATGCCGCTTCCACAGGGTCACGAGCCGCTGGCTCCACACCACACGCTTGCAGCCCCAGTGCCGGGATGGGGACTTTTTAATGTAAGAGGCCACCCAGGCCATACGTTCTTTTATATATTTTTTACTGTTTTATATAAATAAGTTTATGGTTTGCACTATGGAGTTTTCCATTTTGTGTTTCATATCCTCTGAGACCGAGGAAGGAGGTTCATATTCACCAGTTTCTGTCCGTATGTGTGCAGGCACAATCCTGCTCAAGCTGTTTGTGACCATCTTTTTAATTAAAGAGGTCAACTTCATTTGGTAAGCGCAATCCACTACCTGTGCACTTTGGGTGTATGTCTTCATTGGAAGATTTGGCGAAGGAATAAATTTGTGCACTCCTTTGAAGGAAGAATCACAGTATAGCATGAACTTTATTGAAGGTGTTTTCACTTGTCGGATTTGAAGCAACACCGTTTTATTTTTCACAGTTAAAGTGGACTTTCTTCATATTTTTTTATATACAATTTTATATAAAAACAATTTTTTTGATTGTTTTTTGTGTGGGAGCACGTCAATCATCACTATTGGGACTGAATATTATATAATTCGAATCATCGTTCTATTAATTTTGTATGGTGATTGATATAATTATTTTTCAGGTGTATATCCAATATCACACCACTGTGGTGTTTTTATTATACACGGTTTTCCACTTTATTAATTTAACCACTTCTCTACTGTGCACGAAAACCCCCTTCCTGCCCAAGCCATTTTTCAGCTTTCAGCGCTGTCACACTTTGAATGACAATTGCGCGGTCGTGCGACGTGGCTCCCAAACGAAATTTCCGTCCTTTTTTTCCCACAAATAGAGCTTTCTTTTGGTGGTATTTGATCACCTCTGCGGTTTTTATTTTTTGCGCTATAAACAAAAGAAGAGCGTCCAGTTTGGAAAAAAACACTATTTTTTACTTTTTGCTATAATAAATACCCATTTTTTTTTTTTTATAAAATTTTCCTCAGTTTAGTCCGATACGTATTCTTCTACATATTTTTGGTAAAAAAAAAAAAAAATCGCAATAAGCGCGTATTGATTGGTTTGCGCAAAAGTTATAGCGTCTACAAAATAGGGGATAGATTTATAGCATTTTTTTTTTATTTATTTTTTTATTAGTAATGGCGGCATTTGCGATTTTTTATTGTGACTGCGATATTGCGGCGGACACATCGGACACTTTTGACACATTTTTGGGACCATTCACATTTATACAGCGATCCCTGCTATAAAAATGCATTGATTACTGTATAAATGTGATTGGCAGGGAAGGGGTTAACCACTAGGGGGCGGGAAGGGGTTAAATATGTTCCCTCAAAGTGTTCTTACTGTGGGGGGAGGGGACTGACTGGGGGAGGTGACCGATGGTTGTCCCTATGTACAAGGGACACACCATCAGTCTCCTCTCCCTCACAGGACGTGGATCTCTGTGTTTACACACAGAGATCCACTTTCCTGCTCGTTTCCCGGGCTATCGCGGGTGCCCGGCAGCAATCGCGGCCGCCGGGCACGCGCACCAGGGCCTTGTGAACGCGGCGGCGCGCGCCTCCTAGCTCGTTTTAAAGGGAGGACGTCATATGACGTCCTCCCAGAACGAGAGTGCCTCCGCCCGCCGTCTATTGACAGTGGGCAGGGGACAAGTGGTTAAAGATACATGTTGTCACAGATTATTTAATTTTAATCTAGTGTGATTAGCGCCCCCTTTCACACACTAACTATTCTCAGATAGGAGATCTTTACTCCATCCGCAGGGGAGCAGCTTTTTTAATACTTCCATTATTTTATATATAGTATTAATTATATTCAGTGGCGCTGAATCATATACCTAAAAATATGTTTTGACTACGCTTACTCTGTTTATCTTTTTATTTTTGTTATTAAACAAGTGTGATTTAACTGTACTTCCGTCTCAGTCTGATTCATGGTTCCTGACAGGTAGTTATTACTGAGCCTGAAAGCCCCTCGATGCTTTAAAATGAGGGCCTCAACAGCCAAACCGTCAAACTTAGCATTCATAAGGCAGGATGGAACACTGGCCCCTGCGAAAGCAGATCCGGGCAGGACGGCAGAGCCCAAGGACCTGCCACCACCATCCTTACGATCTCTGCATACCAAGGTCTCCTGGGCCATGCTGGAGCAACTAAGATCACCAACTTCCGTTCCCCCTTGATCCTGCGTAGAAGACGCGGAAGCAACTGAACTGGAGGGAACGCATAGATTAGTGAGAACTGATCCCAAGGGGTCACTAAGGCATCCGTTCCGCAGGCAAGCAGATCCCTTGTCCTGGACACAAACCTATCCAACTTTGTGTTGAACCTTGACGCCAATAGGTCTATGTCCGGGGTACCCCACTTCTGGCATATGGCCAGAAAGACGTTGGGATGTAGAGACCATTCCCCTTGGAGCAATGGCTGGTGGTTTAAGAAGTCTGCAAGTCAGGCAAGGTACATGCTCTTCTGCCCAAGCCAGAATATGGCTTACCTCTCTCTGGGCAGTATGACTTTTGGTGCCGCCCTGGTGGTTGATATAGGCCACTGCTGTGACATTGTCGGACTGAGACCTGACTGGATAGCCCCTTTAACCTGCCCGTCCAGGCCCTCAGGGCCAGGAGTGCCACCTGAATCTCTAGAATGTTGATGGGTAAGGTCTTCTTGGACTCTAACCATATCCCCGGAACCGTGTTCTCTTCCAGAACTGCTCTCCAGCCCAAAAGACTGGCATCAGTCGTCACTAACTTCCAAGTAACCGGTGTAAAGTTTTTCCCCTTCTGCAAGTTCTTGGTCAGTAACCACCAATTGAGACTCTGGTGTACGCTTGGAGTCAAACGCATTGGGCAAATAAAATCCTGGATCTCCTCGCTCCAGGCAGACAGGATACCGTTCTGTAACAACCTTGAATGGAACTGAGCATAGGGAACTGCTTCGAATGAAGCTACCCTCTTCCTTAACAACCTCATGCACAGGCTGATGGAAGGACTCTCCCTTGCCCTGACCGTGTGGTCCAGATCTCTTATAGCACAGACCTTTTGCTGAGGTAAAAACACCTTCTTGTGAGCTGTGTCTATGACCAGACCCAAGTATTCCAGCCTTCTTACTGGGCGCAAGGACGATTTTCCTAGGTTGATAACCCAACCTAGATGCTCCAGATACCTGACTGTGCTGACAACACTCTAGTCCAGCCTTGTCAGGGACTGATCCATGTTGTTTCAATTTTATGAAGATGTATTTAATATGTATTGTCATAGAGTCGCCCAGTGTTAGTACTCCCACATAGACATGTGCACAACCAAAAAATGAGTTTCCTATCGTTTCGTTTCGTCTCGTTCCGTAGGTTCGTAAAGATTCGTAATTTCGTAAGACGCGAGTTTTCCTATTCGGACTCGTTCGTATGTTCGTAACAGTTTAATTTTCGTTGATACTGAATGATTCGTAGTTCTGTCTAAGTTATTTTCGTTGATTTGAAATTCGTAATTTTGTTGATATTGAATGATTCGTATTTCTGTTTAAGTTATTTTCGTACTTTCGTAACAGTTTGATTTTCGTTGATACTGAACGATTCGTAATTCGTAATTTTGTTAGATAATAATTTTCGTTTTTCTGTACACTACTCTGCCGTTTCTGTTGATTCGTAACATTGTTTTGTTTTCCTTGATTCGTGTCTACTACCGTGCTTCGAATGGATTCGTAATTTTTTTATACTTTCGTAAATACATCTCGGCGCCGTCATTCGCAATCTCGCGTTACTAGTTATTTTTATTTTCAACACGCGGCTATAGCCGCGTGTTGAAAATGAAACTAAAATACGTCCACGTGCTTCGAATGCATTCGTACTTCCGTAAATACATCGCGGCCATTCGCAATCTCGTATTTTAGTTTCGTTTTCAACAAGCGGCTATAGCCTCCGCCCCTGTACGCCATTTTGAGAGGGTGTAAGTGGTGTGGTGAGGGAGGAGCAGAGAGCAGTGCAGAGAGTGATATTGTGGTTTTTGTAGTTGTTTTTGTGTGGTTTGGTGGTTTTATTGCAATTAGAATGTCTGGGAGTGAGAATGGACGTGTGAGTCTTGTAAGTGAGAATGTTGGTGTTAGTGAGTGTGTTGGTATGAGAGTTGGTGTTGGTGTGACTGAGAGTGGAGGGGAGCGGAGGAGTGGAGGAGGGGACTCAGAGGAGAGGCGTGGAGTGGAGGAGAGGTGTGGAGTTGAGGAGAGGCGTGGAGTGGAGGAGAGGCGTGGAGGGGAGGCGTGGAGGGGAGGGGAGGCGTGGAGGGGAGGAGAGGCGTGGAGGGGAGGGGAGGCGTGGAGGGGAGGGGAGGCGTGAAGGGGAGGAGAGGCGTGAAGGGGAGGAGAGGCGTGCAGGGAAGAAGAGGCGTGGAGGGAAGAAGAGGCGTGGAGGGAAGAAGAGGCGTGGAGAGGAGAGTATTGTTGGGGAGAGGAGGAGTGGAGGGGAGAGTAGTGGAGGTGAACGGAGGCGTGTAGTGGAGCCAAGGCCTGAAAGGGAGTGTGGAGGTGGAGTGGAGCGGAAGCATGCCAAAAAACGGAGACATGTGTCCCCCCCTACATCAGATAGTGCTGAATCAGACATGCAGCAACCCCACCACAAAAGTAAGCAAGAAAAATCAAGGGGGCCTGTATATACCCAAGAGGAGAATGCAGCATTGGTTGCTGCAGTTCTAAAAGACAAAGTGACACTCTTCTGCCAAACCGTGCCAACATCCGAGAAGGCAGCAGGCTGGGGACGGGTCCAGGACTCCGTGAATCTGGTCTCCAAGTTTTGCAGGCCCACCACTGGTGTCAGACACAGGTAATTATTGCAATATTTATTTTTTTTTGTTCACAAACATTTTTATTGGTTACAAAAGGGTGGTACAATCACTCAGTGGTGTATTTATGTTTTGTGCTGCCCTACACCTGACTAAACTTGTGCACCCCCTAATTTAAATATGACCCACCCTTTCCTGTCAATGCCACGCCCATTCCTGTTTAAGACCCGCCCTGTCATCTGTAAACCACAGCCTATTCTCTTTAGGCTCCACCTTTTCTTTTTAGAGCCCCACCTCTCTCTCCGTACATTAACCACCTCCCACCCGGCCACTGCACATAAATGGCTGTGTGGTCATTTCCTCGTCAGGAACGTCCCTCAGAACGAGCCATGCGCTGCGGCTCGATCCCGTGATCATTATGATCACAGGATCCAGCTGAGCAGAGATCGGATATGGGCGCTGTGATTGGCCCTCCCGATCACGTGACGGCTGATCTGTGACAGCTCTCTGTGTGATGATGATTTTACACAGAGAGCTGTTACAGATCACCCCACAAACAGTACACCAAGCACCACTGTCACCCCTGTCCCCATAAAACACCTGTCTGTCCTCCATCACTGCAACACCAAATAAACACTGACTTGGGTTATTTTTACAGAAGAAATCTAGCAGCATCATTTATGGTCAAAATTTATCAAGAGAAATTACTTTTTTTCAAAATTTTATAACAGAAACTAAGAAAAATGCTTTATTTTTGGGCAAATTTTCAGTCTTTTTTTTATTTGTAGCGTAAAAAATAAAAACACCAGTGGTAATTAAATATTACCAAAAAAAGGCTGTATTTGTGTGAAAAAAATTATAAAAATTTAATTTGACTACAGTGTAGCATGACCGCGCAATTGTCAAAGTGTGACAGCGCTGAAAGCTGAAAATTGGCCTGGTCTGGGAAGGAGGGGGGTGAAAGTGCACAGTATTGAAGTGGTTAAAAGTGGGTACCAAGTGCAGCCTCATCAGTGCCCATCAAATCAGCCTCATCAGTGCCCTTCAAAGCAGCCTCATCAGTAGGGGTGCAACGGATCAAAAAACTCACGGATCGGATCAATTTTCGGATCAGCAAAAAAAAAAAAGACAAAATCTTGTTACACCCACCGGAGTTTTAGATTTCATTTATTTTCAACACAAAATGGAGCTTATTTGCTTAAAGTGGTTGTATACCCACAAATATGAAATGCACCTACAGGTAAGCCTACATTAAGGCTTACCTGTAGGTGCTTGCAATATCTCTGAGACCTACACGGTCTCTGAGATATTTGCAAAAAAGAGTGCACCGCTATCTACGGCGCATGCGCGCCGTAGATAACGGCGGCTCTTGAATGGCAGCCTGCCGGACACTGCCGGAATTCACGCATGCGCGGGGATCGTGTCGTTCCCCGCGCATTCGCGGGAGTGACGTCATCGCCGCTCCGGCCAATCACAGCGCCGGAGCGGCGATACCCGGAAGTCACTCCGGGTATCATGGATGCGACGGAGGACGTGTCCGAGGACCGCTGCGGGGGCTTCGATCTAAGGTAAGTGATTGATAATGAGCTAGTATGCTAGTCATACTAGTTCATTATGACTTTGCCTTGCAGGTTGTGAAAAAAAAAAAAAAAAGTTTTGCGGTATACAACCGCTTTAAATACAGTATTTGGAAATCCGACGGACTCTTTACATGTTACATTTTAAAAGCAGCAGCAAACCTGCTGACCTTACATGGTTGCTAATGTGACAGAACACCTCTGATTTTCACATTCAACTGTTGAATGTGAAAATCAAAGGTGTTCCGTCACATTAGCAACCATGTAAGGTTTTCTGTTGCTTTTAAATTTAACATGTAAACAGTCCGATGGATTTCCAAATAATGTAGCATATAAGCTCAGTTTTGTGTTGAAATTAAATGAAATCTAAAACTCCGGTGGGTGTAACAAGATGTCCGCTTTGCCCCTTCTCTATCATTACTGTGCAGGAGTGTGGGGTGGAGCAAGATGGCGGCGAAACGTCACTAGAGCGGCCGCGGCCGGGTGTACCAAGATTGCCGCCGCTCTGGAGCTAGGCCGAAGCCGCGGCCTTTCCTACAGCCAAGGCTCCGGAGCGCTCCGCCGATCGTGTGGTGATCCGATCCAAACAAGGTGGCCGTTCGGATCACCACCGATCCGTTGCACCACTACTCATCAGTGCCCATCAGCGCAGCCTTGTCAGTGCCCATCAGTGCAGCCTCGTCAGTGCCCATCAGTGCAGCCTCATCAGTGCCCATCAGTGCAGCCTCGTCAGTGCCCATCAATGCAGCCTCACCAGTGCCCATCAAGGCAGCCTCGTCAGTGCCCATCAAGGCAGCCTGATCAGTGCCCATCAATGCAGACTCACCAGTGCCCATCAGCACAGACTCATCAGTGCCAAATAAGGGTCTCCAATTGCATTCTAATAATACCAAATTATGTGCGCAGACTGCACTTCCTATTTAAGCACCCTTTACATTGGGCCGATTTGGCATGCGATATCGGCAGCTATTGCTGGCAATGGCACCGTCTGCATTGATGCAACGAAAAACTTTGTGGCACCGCACAGATTCCCAAAAGTAGTTCCTGTGCTACTTTTGGCGACTTAGGGGGTGATTTGAATAGACATATGTGCATGAACCCGCACAGATGTCTGTCAAATCGCCCCCTAAAGTCAGACTGCATTGCTGGTTTGAAATTGTGAGAGTTTAGCTGAACTTGCACGGTTTCTAACCTGCATCAGTGTGAACCTGGGCTGAATGTAGTCAGCAGGATGGGTAATAAAATTCAGACTGATCTACAATCAGAAATTACACTTTTCTTCATATGTCAGAAGGCAGCATTAGGCCGTGTTCACACCTATGTGAATTGGATGTTGGTTTACCTGCATCCAATTCGCATAGCAGGAGAATGTAACTGGCTCTCTATGGAGCCAGTTCACATATCTCCAGGGGCAGCTGTGGAGTGCACTGCGTCTTTGGCTCTGTTTCAGGGCCAAATTCAGGCAAAGATTCGGTCCTGATTCATCCCTGAAATGGAGAACAGGGATGCACAGCGTTCTTGTGCGATCCGCGGCCAGTTCCAGTGGAAACCCTGCCAAAGCCTAGGTTCACATTGGAGCAATTTGTCATGCGATTTGAGAGATTAAATTGCATGACAAGTCGCAGCCTATTGGAGGCAATGGCACTGTTCCAATCGGTGCGACACCGATTTTGCAGCGTTACACCGATTTGCAAAGGTAGTTTCTGTATTACTTTTGCCGATTTCAGGTGCGACTTTAAGAGACATCTGTGTATGAAGCCCCACAGATGTCTATCAAGTAGCACCTGCAATAGTGCTGACCTTGCTACTTTGAAATCGCGTTACTTCAAGTGAAGTAGCGCGATTTCAGAGAATGATCAATGTGAACCAGGGCGGAGATATACAAGTAGCTATGAAAGGTTAACCACATATACAAGCACACACCAAGGTGTTAAGGCCAGACCTTCAAGGGTCGGACTCACAGCTAATTCTACTTCAGCAGCCTGTTCTGCCTGGTGCCTACTTGGATTAGGATATACTGAAGTTACATCAAAAAAGCTGCTGCTATCTGTTGTGATATTGTCTGATATTTTTTTTACATCTGGAGGCTGAGCAATTCCCTCCTGCTCAAGCTGTAAAATTTCAATTTTTGGCTGCCTAAAATTATGGACACTAGCAACAGCCTTAGTACTAGGAACTGCACAGCCTCTCTTGTAAAAAAGAGACGGTGTTACAGTTGGCCTCTTTTTTGAAGTTGTTGCTGTGTCACACTGAACTTTTTCCTTTGTTGCTTCCCTTGTGGTGGGAATGTGATGAGTGGGAGAAGTAGAGTCCATTATAAAATATTTCTATTTTAAAATAGTATTATTAATTCAATCTTATTTTATTTGTTTATGCAAGGAAACGACAGAAAAAGACATACATTGTCTTAAACATTACAAACATTGATAGGATACATCCTCAACAGGCATCATGTGTGTCAGAACAGAGCAGGGCTAAGTACCATCAGATGAAAGTATACACAAACCTATTTGGAGAGTATGAAGTAGGGTCACTCAATGGGTTATAGGTAGTAGGTAAATTGAAGCCCTGGTACGTTATCCTACTGGGTTCTTAGAGGTGTATTTATGTGTAGAGAAAAGAGAAAGAGTCAGAGTCAGGGGCAAATAGTAGGGGTACACAGATAGGGGACAGGGATCAGAGATCAGAATCACTCCATCAAGGTCCGAGAGTGGTCTCGTCCAGGGCACACTCCGCCCAAGAGATAAACTCCGAGGAGTACCGAAACACGGACCACGAAGTCCATGTGAGAGAGAACTGTTCACTTTTGTCATTTTCCTCCGCCACCAGGCGTTCAAGGTCCCTAATGCGGTCCACCTCAACAGCCCAATCCCCCAGGGAAGGCATGGTTGCCGTTCTCCAATGACGGGGAATCACTACCCTGACCGCCGCCAGAAAGTGTCGCAAGACATCATTTCTGATGGATTTAAATGATCCAGGGAGAATAGACAAGAGAGCCACCTCAGGTGAAGGGTGGATAGAGGTCGCCATCAATTTGCAGTAGAGTGTGAAAATCCGCTGCCAGTACCTCCGCACAGGAGGGCACTCCCACCAGATGTGGAGCATGGTTCCTCGGGAGCTGAGGCACCGCCAGCAGGCATCCGACACCTCCGGATTGAAGTGGTGAAGAGATGATGGACATCTGTACCATCTTGTTAACAGTTTAAACCCCTTCTCCTGGGTCTTGGTGGCTATGGACAATTTATGCGTCAGGGTAAAACATTTTTGCCAGTCAATAGGGGAGATAGTGTGACGGAGGTCTGTCTCCCAGGCCACCGTATACGGTGGGAGGCCAGGGGAGTAAACATCGAGCAGAAGGGAGTATAATTGAGATACAACATGCGTTGGAGGTTCCACCTGCAGGAGCAGTTCCTCGAATCCCGTCGGTTCAGCAAGAATGTCTGTAATAGATGGGAAAGTCCGGATGTAGGAGGCAGTCTGTTGCCTCCGAAGCCACTGCATGGGGTGACGGGAGGTCAGACCGGTAGAGGTATCTGACCTCAAAGTGGGGTCTGCACGAAGAACCTGGGCAAGTCGCCTATGATCCTCTCTTCGCCATGGTCCGAATCTTGCTACTGACATAGCTGGCAGAAAGGCCGGGGTCCCAAAAAAGGAAGTCATAGGCCCCATGCGGTTTGATAAGCCCCTTCTGGACAGCATGCGATCCCAAATCTGGATCGTTTGATGGGTAAGGTCATTAAGAGGGCCCGAACCCCCCGTACCGTAGGCAAGGTCCAGGGGAGAGCGGAGAGTTCAATTGGGTTCATGTGGCTTTCCAATTGAACCCAAAGCTTGGTTGAAGAATGATGGAACCAATCTAGTATGCGGGTGAGCACCGCTGCTTTATGGTATAGGGAGGCATCTGGGGCTCCAGCCCCCCCCCCCCCCGAGCCTTTGGAAGAGAAAGTGTTTCATACCGTATCCTGGGACAGGCCGCATTCCAAATAAATTTGGAAAACAGTTGGCGTATTTTCTTAAAGTACGAATTAGGTATGTGAATAGGGATGGTCTGAAACAAATACAGGAACCTAGGGAGAACATCCATTTTCAGGGCATTCACTCTACCTAGCCATGAGAGCTGTTTGGACGCATAATTGATTAAATCTGCCTGGGTCCTAAGAAGTAGGGGGGCAAAGTTCAAGGAAAAAAGTTGGGAAGCATCCGCCGGTATTTGAATTCCGAGATACCTTATGGAGGGGGAACCAGTTTTGAAGGGGAGAGAAGACGATAGTCTTCGTAGGGCCGACGTAGGCAGAGATATGTTGAGGATTTCCGATTTATTGTAGTTGACCTTGAAGTTGCTAACTTCTCCAAATTTCCGAAACTCCTGTAATACCAAGGGCAAGGATGTGTGAGGGTGTGTCACAAACAGGAGCAGATCATCTGCAAAGAGGGCAAGTTTAGTATGTGTGGGCCCGACTGTTATGCCTTGGATAGAAGGATTGTTACGTAGAGCAATAGCTAGATGTTCCATAGTGAGAACATAGAGGAGGGGGGACAGTGGGCATCCCTGTCGCTTCCCGTTAGATACAGAGAAGGCTGGAGATAGCGAGCCATTTAGTCTAATCCTAGCATATGGAGAGGAGTAAAGGGACATTAAAATAGTATTATTAATCTTTTTTTTTTATAAAAAAAAATAAAATAATTGGTTCTGGAAAATAAAGGGATTGAGGACTGGAGTATTCTTATTTTACCGGTCCATGCAAAAAAAAAATATATACTAATCTACTTCTCCTACCATGAATACGTAGTATATGCTGCCTGGGCTGGCCTAGTAGTGGCACTGGCTAACACAACAAAAAAAATAGGTAGGGGCAGACAGACAGCAATATAATAAAACACAGTCCCAGAAAAGGGAAAAAAACTAACTTTAGAAAATCCTAGGAGTAATAGAAATAGTAAGAAATTTATAATTTCTATATCAATCTCTTTGAATGACTCACAAATCAAACACCACCCACACCCTGTCTAGAATGTAGTCTGACAAAGAAGAAAAATACAATATGTCAGAGATATTACATAAATAAAATTATAAATTAGAATGTAGACTCTAGAATCTCAATCTAATATCCTTAAGAAACAAAGAATTTCTCTCTCCCAAGTAAAAAATTTACTCACAAAATCCAACAGAACAGTGCAACCTACCCAACCACACCCTATCTGGACTCTGGATGGAATGCACTGCAGTCTAACACAAAAAAACACACATACACACACACACACATTATAGCACATGTCTATAAGAAACAAGCTCATTGGGGGAAGAGACAACCTCTTCAGGGGAAGGGACAAGCTTATTGGCCATTGGCCAAAGTCCAGAACTAATTCAGAACTAACGAAATAGAATTTAAGTTTTTACGAATTGTCGTTGTTTTCATTTCCGTTTTCCGAAGATTCGTAATTTTTTTTCCGTTCATTTTGATATTCGTTAATATGGATCTTTGTTCGTTATTCGTTGTTTTGTTTTTCGAATATTCGTAATATCTCGTTTTCGTTCATTTTTATTTTTGTTATTTTTTATCTTTTTTCTGTGTTTTCGTTGTTTTTATGTTTTCATTTTTCACTTTTTCATTTTTTGTTTGTTTCAAATTTACTAAATTCGTATTTTATTTGTTTTCCATATTCGTTCGTTTAGATTATTCGTTGTTCGTTTGTAATGTTATCGAACCGTTCGTTCATTCGTATGTTTACGAATCAACGAATATAACGAATTTTGATGGATAACGAATTCGTAACTAAACGAATTGCACATGTCTACTCCCACAGCCCGCTCTAAAGAGCTGACTGGGGCAGACTGACGCTGGTTGAGTCCTGCCTGGTAGTGGAAAACTTCTTGAGGTTGGAGAGGGGTGTTTGCAGAGTAGGGATATGTCCGCCAGTGAAAGGGCCCCTATGCATTAGCACAGATGTTCGTCTGGAGGGGACATGTTCACTCTGCAAGGACATTATCAGTTATAGGCTGATGTACGCTCTTGTCTCTGCTGTGTCTGATCAGCACAGGTTGGGATTCGTAGCGTGCACCTGCAGATAGCCTCCCATCCACAAAGAACAATAGTATAATCCGGGTATGCGTTGTTCTCTGGAACAGCGCAGAATAAGGATTCCTATCAGGGGTAATATGGGAGCTTTTAGGTTGTTATAATCAGAGACGGAGTCCATGTTTGTTCAGCCATGCGACTTCCTTTGTTCCAGGAAAGGCAATACACCCTGTCTCTGCACAGACACACCCATAGGACTCCTTTAGCCATTATTCATTGGTTATATAAAAATAAGATGCGCAATATAGGTAAACCAAAATTGATGTAAAGGTGAAGATCAATCGATGACCTTAATATAGTCCATATATGTAGAATGATGAAATCCAACAGAAGACAGTCTATGTAGTTGGGAGCGCACCCAGTATCCTGAACACAGCTGCACCATCCCTACAAAGACTGCACTTCTATATACATATAGTCCATATATAAATAGGGCGGCACAGTGGTGTAGTGGGTAGCACTCTCGCCTAGCAGTAAAAAGGGTCGCTGGTTCGAATCCCAACGACACTACCTGCCTGGAGTTTTCATGTTCTCCCTGTGCCTGCGTGGGTGTCCTCCGGGTACTCCGGTTTCCTCCCACACTCCAAAATTGGCCCTAGTATATGAATGTGAGTTGGGGACCTTGGATTGTGGGCTCCTTGAGGGTAGGGACCGATGTATGTGTGGAGCGCTGCGTAAATTGATGGCGCTATATGGGTACCTTAAATAATAATATAATAGAGGAGCATGTACAGGGATAGGGAGAATTGTACACACACACCCACACTCACTCAGGTTGAACTGGATGTAACTATGTAAATATATCACAATCGGATATCCAAATTATTATATAGTCTGAAATCCTGTGACTCTTCAATGCAACAACAATAGGATTGAGTTCAAAAAGTTCTTAAAACTTAAAATCAGTGGCATCAAACTTGAGAACCCAAGAATAGTGCTCTGTGATAGACAGAAAAGGGTATCCTCCACCTTCAAAATGACTGCCGCTTACCAGAAGGGTAGATCCCCAGAGAGATCTATATTAGCAGATGGCTTACACCCCAGCCCGGGTCTCTAGGTGGTCCCACCTTTTATCATTCTACATACTGTATATGGACTATATTAAGGTCATCGATTGATCTTCACCTTTAAATCAATTTTGGTTTACCTATATTACTACTTTGTGTGTGTCTCACATTTATAGTTGCAGCAATTTATTACAGTTGATCACTTTAGACAGTGCAGTATTATACACCTTTTCATTATTCATTGGTTGTTTGTATTAACTCATCCTGTTGGAAGGATTTCTTGTTAGGTCATATCCTGTGATGTCACTTCCCTTGGAGGAAGTGATTGGCTGCTGGAGCTTCCTGTTTGTCATAGCTTTTGTCTTTTATGAATAAAAAGCCAAGCATGCTGGGCAGAGGGCAGTCATGCTGATGGAGCTGAGACGTAAGCTATGGTGATGTCTGTTTACTTGGGGATATATGTGAAATAGAGTTGTAAGTAAGATGCATTATATCATTAGACGAAATGCGTGCTTATTAGCACAGGAGAAATGCTGTGTGCATGGCGTACAGCTTAATTTCCCGGACAGAATGGAGAGCCAGGACGGAGTGATTAGGACCTCCTTAGCATCGGATCAAGATGAGGGAGCGAATACATGCACGTTCCGATGCGTTAGGGAGGCTCTGATTTGCAAAAGAACACATTTTTTGTCTTTTTGAAATAATGGTTCTCAGGATTTTGATCGTATGTCTGTTGTGTGTGTGTGTGTGTGATTTGTCAGCATGGATTGGGAGTTTGATCGTATGTGTGATGTCTGAGTGACTGATGCTGGGTAACAAGTTTGTAATGCATATGAGAAATGTATATAGTGTAGTGTAACTGACTATATTGAAGTTGCTTGGAAAAGTTACTTTTGTGTGATGTATTGAGCAGTTTGTTTAAACCACCATATGGATAATGCGGGGGTAGGGCAGCCAGGCATGGCTGTTCCATTGTTTACGATTAGGGATGAGCCGAACACCCCCCGGTTCGGTTCGCACAAGAACTTACGAACGGACCGAAAGTTCGTGCGAACTTTAGAACCCTATTAAATACAATGGATGTGAACGTTCAAAATCAAAAGTGCTAATTATAACGGCTAATATGCAAGTCATTGTCCTAAAAAGGGTTTGGGGACCCGGGTTCTGCCCCAGGGGACATGTATCAATGCAATTTTTTTTTTTAAAAACTGCAGTTTTTTTGGGAGCAGTCATTTTAATGATGCATAAAGTGGAAAAAAAAGTGAAATATTCCTTTAAATATCGTACCTGTGGGGTGTCTAAAGTATGCCTGTGAAGTGCCACGTGTTTCCCGTGTTTAGAACTGTCCCTGCACAAAATGACATTTCTAAAGGAAAAAAATGGTAATTTAAAACTGCTTGCGGCTTTAATGTAATGTCTGGTCCCGGCAATATGGATACAAATCATTGAGAAAAATGGCATGGGTATTCACCCCTGTAACATTTGTTTTGCTGTCTGTGCACCTGTTCAGAAGATTTCACCTCACTTTCCGTCCCAATGACAAATGTTTTCGGAAAAGTGGGGTTTTTATTGAAACAAGGATTGGTGATAAAGCATTAGTAGAGAGGAGACACCTTTTTCCCATATTAACTTTTACAGGAGAGAATTTCCCTTCCTAGGGGTAGATTTCCTCTCACTTCCTGTTGTCTCCTTCCGTTTGTAAGTTGGATGTGTGAAAGTAGGGGCCTTCCGTTTATACTCTGCAGAAATTTGCCCCTTAGGTGTCGGTGTTGCCACAACACTGTAAGCCCTCACAGTTACTCTTGGTGGGCACTGGAACGTCCTGCTGTGAACTATTATATCAGGAATTGTAATTACATGCTATTGTTGAACAGTGGTAGGACAAATTGGGCCTTTGGTGGTGGTGGTGGTGTTGCCACAACACTGTAAGCCCTCATAGTTACTCTTGGTGGGCGCAGGAATGGGCCCTGCTCTGAATTATTAGATCAAGAATTGTAATTACATGCCCCTGTTAAACAGGGGCTGAAAAATTGGGCCTTAGGCACTGGTGCCACAACACTGCAACGCCTCACAGATATTGTACTTGGAGCACAGGAATGAGCCCTGTTGCAAAGTATTGCATTAAAAATTTTAATTACACGCCCCTGTTAAACAGGGGCTGAAAATTTGGGCCTTAGGAACTGGTGCTGGTGCCACAACACTGCAATCCCTCACAGATACTGTACTGGGAGCACAGCAATGAGCCCTGTTGCAAAGTATTGTATCAAAAATTGTAATTACACGCCCCTGTTAAACAGGGGCTGAAAAATTGGGCCTTAGGCACTGGTGCCACAACACTGCAACGCCTCACAGATATTGTACTTGGAGCACAGGAATGAGCCCTGTTGCAAAGTATTGCATTAAAAATTTTAATTACACGCCCCTGTTAAACAGGGGCTGAAAATTTGGGCCTTAGGAACTGGTGCTGGTGCCACAACACTGCAATCCCTCACAGATACTGTACTGGGAGCACAGCAATGAGCCCTGTTGCAAAGTATTGTATCAAAAATTGTAATTACACGCCCCTGTTAAACAGGAGCTGAAAAATTGGGCCTTAGGCACTGGTGCTACGACACTGCAACCTCTCCCAGATACTCTAGTTGGAGTGCAGGAATGAGCCCTGCTGCAAAGCATTGCATAAAAAAATTGTAATTACATGCCCCTGTTAAACAGGGGCTGAAAAATTGGGCCTTAGCCACTGGTGGCGGCACCCAGAAACAAAAATGTTCTTCCAAGCTATCATCATGAATCGGATCATTGAGGAGGAGGACGATAGTCAGTCAACATAACAGGACAGTGACTCAGCATCAGCATAGGCAGTCTTGAAGGGATGTGACATTTCAAAATAAATTATTCTGTTATATCAGCTTCAGGTGCTTGGTAGCTGGTGGTGATCGAAGACTGGTTCATCTTTATGAAGGTCAGTCGATCAACCGAGTCGGTGGACAGGTGCACCCTGTGATCCATGACAAAGCCTCCAGCAGCACTGAATGTGCGTTCTGAAAGAACGCTGGATGCAGGACAGGCCAGTAGCTCAATTGCATACTGTGCAAGCTCTGGCCAGTGATCCATCCTCAAGACCCAGTAAGCCAGAGGATTTTCGGTGGGAAAGGTGTCCAAGTCTGACCTTGCCCCTAGGTATTCCTGCACTATGTATATCAGACGCTGGCGATGGTTGCTGGAACCGATTGCATCGGTCAGACGGCCACCTTCCCCACCGCTCCTTCTTTGACTGACCGAAGCCTCAGCAACTCATTGTCCAGGACCAGGAGTTTGTAACCTCCCAGTCTCTGGGAACACGTTGCACAGACCTTTCTGCAAGGCCACCCAGAGATGTCTCATCCTCTGCTCCCTCTGCGATGGTAAGATAAGGTCCGCAACCTTACCCTTGTACCGTGGATCAAGTAGAGTGGCCAGCCAGTAATGGTCCCTCTCCTTGATCCGAAGAATACGAGGATCCTTCTGCAGACTTTGCAGGATCAGGGAGGCCATGCAGCGTAGGTTAGCTGAGGCATTCGGTCCGAAGTCCTATGGGTCACTAAGGACGACATGATCCGCAGCCACCTCCTCCCAGCCACGTACAAGTCCACGGGTTTCTTGGGACTGTAAATCATCCCTAAAAGACTGCTGCTGTTGATGCAGAGTGCCATGCTCCACCTCCATGCTGACACAATCCTCCTCCTCCTCCTCTTAATCGTCCTCTTCCTGTGTGATGGGTGGGACACAAGGAACACTGTCTGGGTAAAGGGGGCCTTGAGAGGCAAGGAAGTCCTCCTCTTCCTGCCTCTGTTCTGCCTCAAGTGCCCTGTCCATTATTCCACGCAGCGTATGCTCCAACAGGTGGACAAGAGGTACAGTGTCACTGATGCATGCACTGTCACTGCTCACCATCCTCGTGGCCTCCTCAAATGGTGCCAGGACAGTGCATGCATCCCTGATCATGCCCCACTGGCGTGGAGAAAAAAACCTGAGCTCCCCTGACCCTGTCCTGGTGCCGTAGTCGCACAGGTACTCATTGATGGCCCTCTGCTGTGTGTGCAGCCGCTGCAGCATTGCCAACGTTGAGTTTCACCTGGTGGGCATGTCACATATAAGGCGGTTCTTGGGCAGGTTCAACTTCTTTTGCAGCTCAGCCAGCCGAACACTGGCATTATATGATCTGCGGAAATGCACACAGACTTTCCTGGCCTGCCTAGGGACATCCTATAAGCCCGGGTACCTGCCCAAGAACCGCTGCACCACCAGGTTAAGGACGTGAGCCACACAGGGCACATGGGTCAGTTGTCCCTGTCGGAGGGCGGAGAGGAGGTTGGTGCCATTGTCGCAAACCACCATTCCTGGCTTAAGCTGGCGTGGCGTCAACCACCTCTCGGCCTGCCCCTGCAGAGCTGACAGAACCTCTGCCCCAGTGTGGCTCCTGTCCCCCAAACACACCAGCGCAAGCACGGCATGGCATCTTTTTGCCTGCGTACTTGCGTAGCCCCTTGAGCGCCTACGGAGCACCGCTGGTTCTGAGGACAAAGCACAGGAAGAGGCCATGGAGGAAGAAGAAGAGGAGGAGGGGGTGGAGGAGAGAGGTGTGTCACAACCAGTAGTAGCATTTTGGAGGCGTGGCGGCGGAACAACCTCCAACACTACTGTACCTTGTCCTGCATCCTTCCCAGCTGCCAAAAGAGTGACCCAATGGGCCGTGAAAGAAAGGGAACGTCCCTGTCCATGCCTGCTGGACTATGAGTCAGCGGTAATATGCACCTGACCGCCCTGTCCAGCGAGGCATGGACATTGCCTTCCACATGGCGGTAGAGAGCCAGAATCGCCTTCCGTGTGAAAAAGTGGCGTTTGGGAACCTGCCACTGAGGAACCGCACATTGCACAAACTCACGGAAGGGGGCCGAGTCTACCAACTGAAAAGGCAGCAGTTGAAGTGCTAGCAATTTAGCCAAGCTAGCATTCAACCGCTGGGCATGTGGATGGCTGGGAGTGAACTTCTTTCGACGGTCCAGCAGCTGGGGCAGGGAAATTTTTCCTGCTATAATCGGACATCGGTGTACTGCTAGCAGAGTGCCCGCAAGTACTTGGCTGTGACACACCTAATTAGGGCCGAAACAACCAATCGATTAATCGACAACTAATCGATTATGAAATTAATCGATTACCATTTTCATAATCGATTAATCGGCCAGTAACATAATGGGGTTAAAAAAAACTAAAGTTAGCCCTTTATAGTACAAAAAGAACAAATCGCTACTGTAAATAATAATTTCACTGCCCCACAGTAAAAAATGAACCCCCTACAGTAGCGATTATTTGCTCTTTTTGTACTAATTTTAGTTTTTTTAACCCCATTATGTTACTAAACATCTCAGGCCTGGGTCACACCTCTGTGTTTTTTGGTGCTTTTTGCAGAAACACACTACAGTTCATTTACATGGTTTCCTATGGGACACGTTCATATCCATGATTTTTTCAGCTGCTGCGTATTTGGAAAGGGCAAGGACTTTTTTTAACGCAAAACGGTGCTACTTTGACTTTTGGTTCAATATACTTCAATGGAGAAGCTGCAGAAAAGCATGTTTGTGTTTTTTAATCTGCCCAACAACAAATTGTCCCCAAAAAATGTAAAAAGCAAATTGCAGCTTAATTACCATCCTCCATTTAAAAAAAAAATGTTATTAACCGATTAATCGAAACAATAATCGTTAGTTGCAGCCCTACACCTAATTCTACACCTTCATTCCTCTCAGTGTAGGTTTCAGAGAGGACTGAAGGTACAGTGGGGTTGGAGATCCCAGCTGATGAGGAGCAAGGAGAGGTCCGCTTTGTTCTTTGGTGTGGGTCTTTAAGGTACGCTTGCCAACGAGCTGCATGGCAGGTCAACATATGTCTGGTCAAGCATATGGTGCCCAAGCGGCTGATGTTTTGGCCACGCGATATACGCTCGAGACATATGTTGCAAACAGCAGCGGTGCGATCTGATGCACTCGACTCAAAAAAGGCCCACACCAAACAACTTTTGAAATAACGGGCAGAGGCAGCGCCCTGCACAGGCGAAGCTCTGCGGTGTGATTCAGTCGGTGTGCTGCCCTTACGCTGGCCCCCGGAGGGCATCCCGCCTCGTTGGAGATGTGCCTCCTCATCCTCCTATCAGGCACCCACAAGGAGTCAGTGATCTCATCATCCCCCTCCCTCCTCATCACTGGAGCCAATCTGGCAGTATGCTGCAGCTGCTGGAACATGACTGCCAGATTGCTGTCCTTCTTGAGCATCCCCTCTCTCTGCTCTCACGCTACTGCCTTCCTCTAGCTGGGTATCATCTTCAGACCCTTCGAAACGCTGGGCATCCTCCTGGAGCATGTACCCAACACTGTGCTCAAACAGTTCGGGGGACTCCTCAGGAGGACACGGTGTGTCTAGGGAAGGAGTGACTGATGATGACATTGATACAAGGGAAGAGGACGCTTTGGCAGCTGCTTTGCCAGTACCCTGAGCCTGGGTGAGAGAGGATGAGGAGGATGAGGAGGGCTTGGTCATCCACTCTACCAAGTCTTCGGCATGATGCGGCTCAACACGTCCAGCTGCCGAAAATAAGGACAAGTGTGTCCCATGGCCACGTGCTGATGACGATGCACCGCGTCCACGACCAGCACTGTTGTCTCTAGACACAGAGCCTGCTTGCCCTCTTTTATTGGCTCCTGACTGTCTGCATCTCCTTGTTGGCCTTCCAGACATATTAATGGCCTGCAGGGAGATGGGAAAACCAGCAATTGGGTAGTGTATATTGTGCTGGAGGCACACAACACCCACTAACTCCAGCAGATGCCTTTATTAGAGAACAGCAATGACGGGTATATACAGGTGTATACTGTACTAGGGCACACAACACCCACTAACTCCAGCAGATGCCTTTATTAGAGAACAGCAATGACGGGTATATACAGGTGTATACTGTGCTGGGCCACACAACACCCACTAACTGCTGCAGATGCCTGAGAAAAGAACACACTGTCCCTGCCTGCCTATCTAGCTTAGAGAACAGCAATGAACAGCAACTCCTGCCTGCAGATGCCTTAGAAAAGAACACACTGTCCCTGCCTGCCTATCTAGCTTAGAGAACAGCAATGAACAGCAACTCCTGCCTGCAGATGCCTGAGAAAAGAACACACTGTCCCTGCCTGCCTATCTAGCTTAGAGAACAGCAATAAAAGGGTAGATATAGGTGTATACTGTGCTGGAGACACACAACACCCACTAACTCCTGCAGATGCCTGAGAAAAAAATAGACTGTAGAACACACTGTCCCTGCCTATGTATCTCTTTCCCTGCACGCCGGAACACACTACACAAGGCCTTTTATAGTGTGGGGCGTGTACTAAACCCCCCTGAGCTATGATTCGCCACAGGCATCCTGTCTGTGGCCAATTATGGCTCTCCTCGCTGCCGGCGCTGTGATTGGCCAAGCATGCGGGGTCACAGTGCATGCTTGGCCAATCACAGCGCCGGCAATGCAGTGCGATGGCGCAGTGCATTGTGGGCCGTTTGCATCACACAAATTTGGCGCGAACGGCCCACAAAGTTCTGGTTTCGCCGAACAGGCAAACAGGCGATGTTCGAGTCGAACATGCGTTTGACTCGAACACCGAGCTCATCCCTACTTGCGATGGGGACTGTTTGTTGAAAGGGCTATGCCCTGTGGGAAGGGAACTCTAATGTTCTGATCAAACATTTTCCTGTGTTTGTGTGGTGACCTTTTAGGGTGAGAATATGAACTTTAGGTGGGGACAAGAGTGTATGTTTTAAGTTGTGCTATTTTGTGTTTCTTTAACATTTATGAATGTGTTGTTTGGTTGGCCAAGGGTCCTAGTAGTTAGCCCAAAGTGTTTTTCTATGGGTTGTGTTCATATTGTTTGTCAGTTTTTGTGGGGAGAAGTTTTGGTTTTCTAGTGAAGAAATCTTGGTTTGTGCTGGTTTTGACGGGATCAACATTTTTTCGTGGCCTGATTGTCGTCGGCCATTTTTTGTAGTACCGTGTGGTCGTGGCCTGGCTTTCATCGACCATTTTGTTGTAGTCCAGATTTCATCTGCCATTTCCTTTTGCTGTTGTTACCATGTGGCTGTACTTCGGCTTTCATCGCAACATTAAACAGCGGCCTGCAACACTTTGCGGCCGAAGGAAGCATCCGAAGATGCAGCCACATCAACCTTATAGAATTTCGAAAAGGTATGAACGGACGACCAGGTCGCCGCCTTGCACACTTGTGCAACCGACGCTTGATGTTGGAAAGCCCAGGAAGCATCAATTGCCCTGGTGGAATGCGCCGTAACCGGAAAGGGAGGCGCCCACTCCTTAATGGCATAAGCCTGTATAACAGTCTGTCTGATCCACCTAGAAATGGTGGCAGACGACACCGCTTGGCCCTGTTTTGGACCAGAGACTGACACAAACAGTGAGACAGACTTCCGAATAGAAGCAGTAGCCGCCAGGTACACCCGTAAGGCTCGCACCACATCCAAATTGTGAAGCGCAACCTCTCTAGGATGCGATGGGTGAGGGCACAAGGACGTAAGGACAATGTCCTCATTAAGGTGAAAAGCCGAAACGACCTTTGGAAGGAAAGAAAACGGCCAAGGCTGAAATCTGACCCTTAATTGTGCTCAAAGCCAGCCTTTGGGCCACACCACGCTGCAAGAACCGCAGGATTCTGGGGATAGAGTACGTCCGTGGACACCAGTCTAGCTCTTCGCACATCGCGATGTAAGCTTTCCAGGTACGGTGATAGATCTTTCTAGAAGAAGACTTCCGTGCCCTCAGCATGGTTGAAATTACCGAATCCGAAAGACCTCGGTCCTTCAGCACCTGGCTTTCAATAGCCATGCCGTTAAAACCAGAGACCGTAAAGGAGGATGAAAGATAGGACCATGAGACAGAAGGTCCTCCCTCATGGGCAGTCGCCAAGGGATGTCCGCGACGAGACGTACCAGATCGGTGTACCAGTGACGCCGAGGCCAATCCGGGGCAATGAGGATCACCGGAATGCCCTTGGCCGCTACCCTGCGCAGCAGACGAGGAGGCAACTGCAGTGGAGGGTAAGCATATATCAAGCGATATTGACCCCACGGGGCCACCAACGCCTCCGAGGCATCCGTCCAGGGTCCCTGGACCTGGCCACAAACCTTGACACCTTGCGATTGAGTCGAGACACCATCGGGTTCACATCCGGCATGCCCCACCGCAGACAAAGGAGTTGAAACACCTCCGGATGCAAGGACCACTCCCCCTGGTCCAGGGACTGGCGACTCAGATAGTCCGCCTGCCAGTTTTCTACGCCCGGAATGTAGATGGCCGACAGAGCCAGCACGCTTCTTTCTGCCCACCTTAGGATGTGGGCGATCTTGGATGCCGCAGCCGAGCTCCGAGTGCCCCCCTGATGGTTGACGTACGCCACGGCCGTGGCGTTGTCCTACTGGATTCTGACCGAGCAGCCCTGTAGCCTCATTGACCATGCGGAGAGGCACAGTCTGATCGCTCGCAATTCCAGAACGTTGATTGGTAGACAAAATTTGTCCAGAGCCCTTGAGCTGACCGGACTCCCAAACTCCTCCCCAGCCCGTCAGGCTGGCGTCCATCGTAACCATCGTCCACTGGATGGGGAGGAACGACCTCCAGGAACCGAAGAGCCGGGGATCTCAGCCACCACGTCAGGGACGCCCTGACAGAGTGACTCACCTGGATCTGAAGATCCAATGACAACGGGGACTTGTCCCAAATGGACAGAATTTCCTTCTGCAATGCCCGAGTGTGTGATTGGGCATACGGAACTGCCTCGAAGGAGGCCAACATGAGTCCCAGGACTCTCATGCAGAAACGGATTGACGACCATTTTTAGGACGTCAGAACCCGAACTGCCGACTGAAGTGTCTGTAACTTCTCTGAGGGTAGAAACACCTTCGCTGCCGAAGTGTCCAGGATCAGACCCAGATACTCTAAACGCTGAGTCGGGACTAGAACCGACTTCTGCATGTTCAGGAGCCACCAGAAGTCCCAGACTATTGTCACATTTTCCTCCAACTCTGAGCCATTTTCTGCTCTTAGAAGGAGATCGTCCAGATAACCCACGATAACAATTCCTCGCTGTCTCAGCAAAGCTAGAACCGGGGCAAGCACCATGGTGAAAGCCTGTGGTGCCGATGCTAGGCCGAAGGGAAGAGCCACAAACTGATAGTGAACTTCGCCTATGGCAAAGCGCAGAAACTTCTGGTCACTTGCACAGATCGGAACGTGCAAGTAGGCGTCCTTGATGTCCAAGGACGCCAGAAAATCTCCTTGGTGGAGTGTCGCAATCACCGTGCGAATGGATTCCATCCGGAATTTTTGTACCTTCACATAGGCATTCAAGGCCTTGAGGTCCAGGATTGGCCGGACCCCGTCCTTCTTTGGAACAACAAACAGGTTCGAGTAAAACCCCTGAAACCTCTCCTGTGACGGAACCGGCACAATAACTCCGCACCTGAGCAGATCCTGTACAGCCCCCAAGAGGGCCACCCGGCAGGCAAGGAGAAGAGGGAGGTTTGAGGGAAAGAATCTGTTTGGGGGCCACGAGCGGAACTCTATCCTGTATCCCGAGGTGATCACCTTGCACACCCACCAGTTGGAGATCCGGGAGGTCCACCAAACCGTGAACCCGCGAAGACGTCCCCTCACCCCAGAGTCGGGCAGGGGCAAGACTTCATGCGGTGGCGGGCTTAGAAGCCGGCTTGGTTGGCTTACGCACCCAGGGACGCTTCTGTCCCCCAGCCGCACTTTTTTCAGTCTGGGAGGGCTTACCCGTGGATTCTGACTGTCTTCTTCGCTGGAAAGGAAGGGCCCGGCCTACAGTGGGGCTCTTTTCCCTTAACAGACTGAGGAAGGAAGGTGCTCTTACCCCCTGTGACATCCCTAATAACGTCATCCAGGGTGGCCCCAAACAGTCTACCGCCCTTAAAGGGCAAATCAGCCAGGAGCTTCTTGGAAGCCAAATCGGCCGACCAGCATTTCAGCCAGATAAGGCAACGTAACACCACAGCAGAGATAGAGGCCTCAGATATTAAAGGGGCCGCATCCAAAGTGGCATCGCACACAAAGACTAAACCCTGCGCAAGTTGGTGAGCAAGGGCAATGGTCTCTGGAGGGAGATTATGCTTCTGCACCGTCTGGTGCAAAATCTTTGCCCAGCCTGTGAGTGTCTGAGACACAAGGGTCGCCGCCACTATAGGGCATAAGGCAGACCCCAACAAGGCAAACATAGTTCTACTCACCACTTCTGACCTCCTGTCCGTGGGGTCCTTAAATGCAGGAGTATCTTCCATTGGGAGCGTGGTAGCCTTATTCAAACGGGTGACCGGGGGGTCGACCACTGGGGGGAGAGCCCATTTTTTAACCAGAGCCTCCTCAAAGGGGTACCTTATAGATAGGTGCCGCGGAACAGTCAAAGTCTTCTGCGGCTTATCCCAGACTTGGTCGATGAATCTATCAAAAAAGGGCACATATGGAAAGACCTTTTTTGAAGAAATGGCTTTAAAGGAACCAAAGGAGACAGCCTCCACCTGAGGCTCCTCAGCCACATCATTCAGCTTGAGAGTGTCCCTCACAGCATCAATGAGTTCACTTACAAGCGCCCTGTCAGTCACTGGTTCAGAACTGGGGACTTCCTCACAAGGAATGTCCTGTTCAAAAACATTAAAATCCTCAGAGCTAGGGTCCTGAGCAGCAGCAGCTTGGCCCATATCTGAGTCAGAGCACTCCGCTACTGGAGAATGTGTGGGGAGAGGGCGCTTTATAGCTCCCTTGCGCTCGCACACCGCTTCCATCCTGACAAGGAACGATTCCAAGCCTGCCGACAACTGGTCCATAGGGACCGCAGGAGCACTGCCAGTTGCCTCTAACAAGTGTGGGGAAGCAGGTGAACCAGACTCCATACTGCCACCCTCTGAGACCTTATGCACAAAAGTGAATAATACAGTCCACCCACTGGCTGCGCTGAGGCTGAGGAGGGGATACCCAGAGGACTCACCAACCCTTACAAGGACCGCTCAGCTCTGCTGTATGATACCGCGCCGCGCGAGTGAAGCCTGAGGAGAGTGTGAGGAGATTCGCGCTGCAGCGGCGATAGAGGCCAAAACCAAAAGTGAAAGCGGCGCGGCTTCAAGAAAATGGCTGCCGGCCGCATGTAAGCTGTGCCAATGATCCGCGGCAAGATGGTCGCCGAGCGCCGTTTTTAAAACACAGCATAGCCAGCGCTAATGGCGTCTCCAAACACTCACACCTCGCAGCCCCAGCACACAGACATGAGCGCCCCCCGCCAAGCCAGAGTGACCCCCAAGTACCCCCACACAGCACAGCGCCAGTACAGGGTGCAGAGAGCAGCATAACAGGGGAATACAGGGAGAAACCCCCCATACAGAGAAACATAGCCAGCATGTACTCACCTGCAGCAGGAGAGACTACTTACCCGTCCCAGTGGCTTGTTTCAGACAGACCTATCACAGAGTAGTACTGAGTAGCTGTCGGCCCGGTCCACCGCGAAAGATACAGTAAGTACTGTTCAATCTTGAGAGGACCGCGGGAGCATAAAAGCCACCCGGCCACCCCTGGAGTCATGGGGCATGTCGTGAACTGAGTCTCACGCACACAAGGCGAGGATCAGCATGCTCGATGGTCGGACAGGGAAGACTACGAGGATACCAGTGTACACAACCTGTTGCCCAGCCGACAGTTGATTGAAGGTCTCAAAAATAAAATAATACAATTCCCAAAGGAATAAAATTAAAAATAAAATCTTCCAGGAGACAGGCTCCTGAGAGAGCCATGTCTTCTCCTTCTGCTAGGCAGAAAAAAACTGAGGCTGCAGGTAGGAGGGTTATGTCCGGAGGAACCGCCCCCCCCCCCCGGGCGGGGCTGTTCAGCTCTGGTTTAGTTATAGAATGTATGTTTCTAACATCTAACATTCTGCCTAGATCTTCTCCTGCGAGCAGGGACATATACCACACATTTACAGTATTAGAGCTGTGTCAGTCCATGGACGATAAGTGAAAAGTAATTTTTGTTTGTAGACGCGCAGTTTGGTCTTGTTAGAATCTAGTAGGCACCATTTTTGTTTTCCTTTGTGTGTGGGAAACCATGCAGTCTTGTATTTTTTTTTCCTTTAAGTAAATGTAGGTTAGCTGTGTTTGGTGTTTTTTTTTTACTGAATTTCGGTTTGGGGTGAGGTCTCTACTTTTCACTGAATTTCAGTGGATAGTGAGACTAACTTTGATTTGAGTTTTAGATAGACATAGTGCTAGGCTTCCCCTCCCCCTCCCTGTACATTGATATGTAAATAAACCAGTTTGATGGGTTCTTAGAGCTGAGCATGCAACAGGAAGTTGGTGGGAGGAGCTTGGGGTCCTATGACACAAGCAAATGAGATTTGTGCTAGGAAGGAAAATGGAAAACATTTTGACTTTTGAAAGAGTGTTTTAAATTTAATTCCAGTTTTAAACTGTAATACAGTTTTGGGTAGAGAGTAGAGTTGAGCGGACACCTGGATGTTCGGGTTCGACCGGTTCGGCCGAACTTCGGAAAAAAGTTCGGGTTCGGGACCGAACTTTAACCCGAACCCGGACCCGAACCCGAACCCCATTGAAGTCAATGGGGACCCGGACTTCTAAAGACTAAAAAGGCTCTAAAAAGGTAATGGAAAGGGCTAGAGGGCTGCAAATGGCAGCAAAATGTTGTTAAGAGCATGGCAAGTGCTCTGCAAACAAATGTGGATAGGGAAATAACTTAAAATAACATAAAAAAAATAAAAAATAAAAATAATAATCTTGACCTAGGAGGACGAGGTCCATATGGAGTAGGAGGTTGAAGTGGCGGTGGATGTGGCTGTGTAGGTGGAAGCGGCGGTGGAGGAGGACGAGGTAGCCAACACTGATTCAAAAATACAACAATGGCTGTGTAATGCCGGTGATGTGTCGAATTCTGTCCCCCGTCAAATAGTGTCCACCCTGTACTGCGCTTGCTCAGTATGTAGGACAAGGGGATTTCGAAAATCTCCCAAGACGAACGGCGCCTGCGTGGTGAGTTCAGGTGAAGGCCACACCATCCATGGTTCAAGACGAGCCAAGTGAGGCCGTGCCCGAAGCGTGGCGATTGAACCGAGCCCGTGAGGGGCCCTGTTACTATGTGCTACCGTATGTCCACTTGGATGGTGGGGCTTGAACCTGCACTCACAGCGCAGGCGCCGTTCATCTTCGGAGATTTTGTGAATCTCCTTGTCCTCTGTACTGCGCAAGCGCTGCACCTTCGCAGTATGGGCCGGACACAATCCGATGGCCAGACAGTATTTGTCACAACACCGGTATACATGTCTATTCTGCACAAGGTACGGGCAAGTCCTGTGGGATCCATGCCTGGTTCATTTTAATGAACGTGAGCTTGTCCACATTGGCTCTGGACAGGCGGCTGCGCTTGTCTGTGATAACGCCCCCTGCCGTGCTAAATACACGTTCAGATAATACACTGGCTGCAGGGCAGGCCAGCACCTCCAAGGCATAAAGGGCAAGCTCAGGCCATGTGCCCAATTTGGAGACCCAGAAGTTAAAGGGGGCAGACCCGTCATCCAGTACGTGTAGGCCTGTGGACACATACTGCTCAACCATGTTGGTGAAATGCTGCCTCCTGCTAAGACGTTCCATCTCAGCTGGTGGTGCTGGTTGTTGTGGCGTGCTGACAAAGCTTTTCCACATTTCAGCCATGCTAACCCTGCCTTCTGAGGTGCTGCCGGTGCCCCGGCTGCGTTGGCGACCTCTTCCTCCTCCTCTGCCTTCGCCTTGTGCTTCCACCGTACGCCCGCTGTCAGGTGGGAATGCCACCAGCAGCGCGTCTACCAGCCTGCGCTTGTACTCGCGCATCTTACGATCCCGCTCCAGTGAGGGAATTAAGGACGGTACGTTGTCCTTGTAACGGGGATCCAGCAGGGTGGCCACCCAGTAATCAGCACCAGTTAAAATGTGGGCAACTCGGCGGTCATTGCGGAAACACTGCAGCATGTAATCGCTCATGTGTGCCAGGCTGCCCAGAGGCAAAGAAAAGCTGTCCTCTGTGGGAGGTGTATCGTCTGTGTCCTCTGTATCCCCCCAGCCACGCACCAGTGATGGCCACGAGCTGGTCTGGGTGCCACCCTGCTGTGAAAATGCCTCCTCCTCCTCCTCCTCCTCCACCTCGTCATCCTCCAGAACTGTTCCCTTTCTGCCGGACAATTGTGTACCTGGCGTTTGTTGGTGCAGGAACCCACCCTCGTAGCCACTTGTGAAAGACTGCCCTGAAAGCCTTTGAAATGATCCCGCTTCCTCCTCCTCCTCCTCCTCTTGTGCCACATCCTTTTCCATCATCGTCCAAAGCGTTTTTTCAAGGAGGCATAGAACTGGGATAGTAACGCTAAGAACGGCGTCATTGGCACTGGACATGTTGGTGGAGTACTCGAAACAGCGCAACAAGGCACACAGGTCTCGCATGGAGGCCCAGTTATTGGTGGTGAAGTGGTGCTGTTCCGCAGAGCGACTCACGCGTGATTGCTGCAGCTGAAACTCCACTATCGCCTGCTGCTGCTTGCACAGTCTGGCCAGCATGTGCAAGGTGGAGTTCCACCTTGTGGGCACGTCACATATGAGGCGGTGAGCGGGAAGGCCGAAGTTACGCTGCAGCGCTGACAGGCGAGCAGCAGCAGGGTGAGAACGCCGAAAGTGCGCACACACAGCCCGCACTTTCTGCAGCAGCTCTGGCATATTAGGGTAATTTTTAAGGAACCTCTGGACCACCAAGTTCAGCACATGCGCCAGGCAAGGGATGTGCGTCAAACCAGCTAGGCCCAGAGCTGCTACGAGATTTCGCCCATTATCGCACACCACCAGGCCGGGCTTGAGGCTCACTGACAGCAACCACTCATTGGTCTGTTGTTCCATGTCCCTCCACAACTCCTGCGCAGTGTGGGGTTTTTCCCCCAAACAGGAAAGTTTTAAAACTGCCTGCTGTCGTTTACCCCTGGCTGTGCTGAAGTTGGTGGTGAAGGTGTTACGCTGACTGGATGAGGAGGCGGTAGAGGATGAGGAAGCGGAGTAGGAGGAGTTAGCAACAGGAGGCAAACTGAAGCGCCCTGCAATCCTCGGTGGTGGAAGGACATGCGCCAAACTGCTATCTGCCTCAGGCCCAGCCGCCACTGCATTTACCCAGTGTGCTGTTAGGGAGATATAACGTCCCTGACCGTGCTTACTGGTCCACGCATCCGTAGTTAGGTGGACCTTGCCACAGATGGCGTTGCGCAGTGCACACCTGATTTTGTCCCCCACTTGGTTGTGCAGGGAAGGGATGGCTCGCCTGGAAAAATAGTGGCGGCTGGGCACGACGTACTGTGGGACAGCCAATGCCATCAGGCTTTTAAAACTCTGCGTCTCCACCAGACGGAATGACAGCATTTCAAAGGCCAGGAGTTTTGAAATGCTGGCATTCAGGGCCAGGGATCGCGGGTGGCTAGGGGGGTACTTCCTCTTCCGCTCCAATGTTTGGGAGATAGAAAGCTGAACGCTTCCATGGGACATTGTGGAGATGGTTGGTGACCCAGGTGGTAGTGTTGCTGGCAGATGCTCTGTTTGCGGGGTGGCAGGTGCCACTGTCACTACAGAGGTGTATGAAGAGGCAGAGACTGCAGCAGAAGAGGAAGCAGGAGGAGCCAGAGACCTTTCTTGGTTTTTGAGGTGTCTACTCCACTGCAGCTCGTGCTTTGCACTTAGATGCCTGGTCATGCAGGTTGTGCTCAGGTTGAGAACGTTTATGCCTCGCTTCAGGCTCTGATTGCACAGCGTGCAAACCACTCGTGTCTTGTCATCAGCACATTGTGTGAAGAACTGCCATGCTGGGGAACTCCTTGGACCTGGCTTTGGTGTGCTCGGTCCCTTGCTGCGTTGGGCAGTAGCAGACATACTGTCTAGCTGACAGACGCTCCGCTTTTGGACCCTGCTCCCTCTTCTGCTGTGCTGGTGGCTCTGTGCGACCACCGCCTCTTCCTCCAAACTACACTGGTCACCTGCATAACGTTGATTCCATGTGGGGTCGAGGACCTCATCGTCCTCCACATCATCTTCCACCCAGTCTTCACCCCTGCCCTCCTTGTCTGTCTGCACAATTGCGAAAGCAGCAGCAGTTGGCACCTGTGTTTCGTCATCATCCGAGACGTACTGCGATGGTCCTCCCATGTACTCATCATGAAACATAAGTGGTTGGGCATCGGTGCACTCAATGTCTTCCACTTCTGGGGCAGGGCTAGGTGGATGGCCCAGGGAAACCCTGCTAACAGAGTCATCGAAAAGCAGAAGAGACTGCTGCATGATTTGGGGCTCAGACTGCTTGGCTGATTTGCAAGGGGGTGAGGTGAAAGACTGATGGACATGGGTTTCAGGTGCCAACTCTGTACTTTCATCAGAAGAGTGGGTGGGAGACAATGTGAAGGAACCCGAGGCACTGTCAGCAACCCAATCTACTATCGCCTGTACTTGTCCTGGCCTAAACATTCGTACAGCCTCATTAGGCGCGACAAAATACCGCCGCAGGCTCGGTCGCCTACTCGCACCTGAGGAAGGTGTTTCACTTGTGCGTGTATCTGGCACAGATCCCCCACGTCCTCTCCCTGCAACAGGAGCTCCACCAGCAGCACCACGACCGGCGCCACCACGTCCCTTTGACCTTCTCCTCATATTTTCAAAATTTAGGATCTTGCCCTAAATGGGTGTTTTTGGAAGCGCAGAACACAACCAACGTACGTAACCGCTGAATCGCACAGCTACAGAACTGCAGAAAATGCTATTCAAAAAAAATTTTGTTTTTTTAGCATAGCAACGTAGGAGAAAACTATAAAGAAATTGTTTATTTCAAACACCTCAAAATATGTATAACACACTGCAAACTTTTTTTGGTGCCACTAAACGGCGTTTTTTGGAAGAGCAGAACACACCCACAGTACGTAACCGCTGAATCGCACAGCTACAAAACTGCAGAAAATGCTATTCAAAAAAAATGTTGTTTTTTTAGTATAGCAACGTAGGAGAAAACTATAAAGAAATTGTTTATTTCACACACCTCAAAATATGTATAACACACTGCAGAAAATGCTATTCAAAAAAAATGTTTTTTTAGTATAGCACAGTAGGAGAAAACTATATAGAAATTGTTTATTTCACACACCTCAAAATATGTATAACACACTGCAAACTTTTTTTTGTGCCCCTAAACGGCGTTTTTTGCAAGCGTACATTAAAGTGCAATTTTTTTTTTTTTTGCCCTAAACGGGTCTTTTTTTGCACGAGCAAAATAAAATGCCTTTTTTTTTTTTTGCCCTATGGGTCTTTTGGAAAAGAGAACAATAAAGTGCCTTTTTTTTCCCCTAAAAGTTAGATTTTCTCTGACACTGGGCTCATGGCAGTGTAAAAAGACTGCACTGCAACACAAATAGGTAGACCTATGCAGATCGCTGATTTTAATCTCTGAATCTGGACTCCTATATAATATATCTCTCTCCCTAAAAGCACCAACACAGGAACCTGGCCCTACACTACACTATCTCTCTATCTTTTCCCTCAGATTGTAGAATCAGGACTACCTCATCTATATTTCTATCTCTCCCTAAAAGCAGCAGCAGCAGACTAGATCCTCTCCCTATCTATTCTGAAGCAGAGTGTCATGTGTGCTGTGTGCCTCTAGCTTATATAGAAGCTGGCTCACATGTTGCACTGACCAATCACAGCCATGCCATTAGTAGGCATGGCTATGATGGCCTCTAAGGGCACACCAGCTAATCAAAAGGTGATTGGCTGGCCCCTGAAGCATTTCTAAATGCGTTATTAGATTGCCGAACCCGAACCCGGACTTTTGGGCAAAGTCCGGGTTCGGGAAAAAGCTAAAGTTCGGTACGGACCCGAACTTTACAGTTCGGGTTCGCTCAACACTAGTAGAGAGTAAACGGGAAGGCATCCACGTTATTGTTGTATCATCTAGATACAGGTAGAAAGAAGCCATAATATTGTTTTGAATAGTGGAGGATTTCATGGTGCTTTGTAGTTTGTCTGACAAACACGTTTACAGGGCTGCCGATTATCGGTCGAAGAGCATGTAAATTGTGAGGAGTAGATTCTAGCATACTGGGAGGCCGTGTACCATATTTTCCGGCGTATAAGACGACTTTTTACCCCATAAAAATCTTCTCAAAAGTCGGGGGTCGTCTTATACGCCGGTACCTGCCATGTAGAATCTCCTGTCAGACCGCGGCCGTCCATTTTTCAAAAGCCGCGCCTCCTCCTAGTGCTGTTCTGTGATAGGCGGAACACTCAGCTTCCCAGCAGAGCCTCTGTTTAGTGTTCCGCCTAACACGGATGCCCCCTCGTCCTCGGATGAGAGGTCATCTGTGATAGGCGGAACACTGAACACAGTGTCTGCTGGGAAGCTGACTATTCCGCCTATCACAGAACAGCACGAGGAGGCGCGTCTTTTGAAAAATGGACAGCCGCGGTCTGACTGGGATTCTACATGTCAGGGATAAGGTATGTGATCGTCGAGGGGCACAGTGAGGTATGCAATGGAACAGTGAGGTATGCAGGGGCACAGTGAGGCATGCAGGGGCACAGTGAGGCATGCAGGGGCACAGTGAGGCATGCAGGGGCACAGTGAGGCATGCAGGGGCACTGTGAGGCATGCAGGGGCACTGTGAGGCATGCAGGGGCACAGTGAGGCATGCAGAAACACAGTGAGGCATGCAGGGGCACTGTGAGGCATGCAGGGACACAGTGAGGCATGCAGAAACACAGTGAGGTATGCAATGGCACAGTGAGGTATGCAATGGCACAGTGAGGTATGGTGAGGCATGGCTAGTCGGAAGGGGGTCATCTTATACGGCGAGTATATCCCAAAACCCAAATTTTAGCTGGAAAATTAGGGGGTCGTCTTATACGTCCAGTCGCCTTATACACCGGCAAATACGGTAAGTTAATTGGAGAACGCCGGGTGACAGTACTGTAAAAATACTCACTAAGCAGTACTGCTCCGAAGATTAGTGCAAGGGTGTCCTGGACGCGGGACACTTCACAAGTGATTTGAATCGTCATGGGTAATGTCGGTCCATGCGTTGGAGGAAAAAAATGAGGCTCCACACCAGTCAGACAGCTGCACCGCACATGAGGTCTGGGTTTGGGGCTCCAGATATGAGTCCCCTTAAAGAATGACATACATGGTCACAGGGTACAGTAAGGTGTATTCCTTTGGAAGGTACTTTTGCTGTCTGGAGGTACGAGACCTCAGAATAAAAATACCTTCGAAGTAGTCCAGCTGTGGCTTCAGAAATCTGTATTAATGAGTGGGTTGATGGATGCGTAGTACACGCTTTTGTGGTAAAAATTTTGTATGGCTGGTCCATGCAACGTTTTCGAGCTGCTCTCATGTTTTTCCCATTGTGTTTTTTTTCCCTATCGCTAAAGGAATGAAGGCAGCATTCTGGCTGTTTGTTTTGTTTTTTTCATTTTTGTTTTGGAAACTATGAAGTATCTCCCCCACATTTGTATCTGAACGTTTGTATGTAGTAACATGAATATATTCGAACTTACTGCGCGGATCCTCCTACGCATCGCGGCTGTTGTATTTTTGTAGGAACGGGAAAGTAAGGGTTACAGAGGGTTTTCGTTGAATTGGTTTTGAAGAATGTCATTGACAATTTACCAATGTCATTATTGTTTGCCATTCTTTGCAGGTTAAATATGAAGGATAGAGTAATAATTTTTGCTTGTAAGTATTTTTTTTAATAAATACACAAGCCTAAGGAGGTAAAAGTATCAAAGCCATTTCATTGTTTCTTTTTTTTCCTGCACCACTCCCTGCATTTTGTCCTTTAGTTTGTAATGAGGAAAAAAATGGGGGGATAAATGTAAGAATGACAGTTTTTCAAACTAATACTAACCTTTCTAATTCTAACCAAGTTTGTGCCAAGACTGTCTTTCTATGATGGAATTTGAATCAGCAAGCAGCAGTCTGGTGAAGGACGCTCCCATAAGAACATTTTGGTCAATGGTTCCTGTATTACACCCCAGATGGTAAGCCACGCACAGGTTATGCAGTGACCACAGTCCCACATGTCTGGGTTATTGCCTTATGAGGCTTGTTTGGAGGTCAACCAAAACCAGAGTTGTACTTTCCTCATTAGCTGTCTCAGATGATGAAGTAGGTGCAGTCACTGTAACTTGAACTTCAAAAAGGTCCACCACAGGGTTCACGAGTCCCTCCTGGACCCTGACACAATAACCTTCTACATTCTTTCCAACCAGGTGACTGGGTCGTTGTAAAGAAGCTTGAGGGACGAGACCACGCCAGCCACTGCAAGAAGCTGCTCAACCACACCAAGGAATTGAGGAGTATCTTTGTTTATTTATATTTTTTTGTTTATTAAATTTTAGCAAGGGTAACGATGAAAAGCATCCCAACTTATTGTTTAAAGTGTATTCTCCGACTAATTAAGAAAGCGAACAGGACAAATTTCTGGGTCTACTCTGAATCTCCACCGAGCTTTAGTCCCTAGCGATGACAGCGGTACATACTATTTATGATGTTCATATTGGTATGAGGAGTTTAGACAAACTAGGAAAGACTCCAAACAGACACTTGTAAATAGAATTTAACAATACATTTCTAGAGGATAAAATTGGTTATAGTTTTAAAAATAGCTCTGCCTCTTGTTGGTTTGGGTATAGGGACAACTAGGTAGCCCACAAGTGTGTTCCAACTTTAGTTTGGTGCTTATGCGGATCTACAACTTATAAGGTAATATCCCCTAATGCAAGAGGTTCATGCGTGCTGGTGAAACTCGTCCCAGCATCTTATGTTGCGGCCGATCGTGAGGATCTGATGGCGAGAGAGAAGGTAAGAATGGTAGGGACAGCTAGAAGAAAATTGTTCACCACCCCCAACCAGGTCTGGGCATGGTTTCCTGCATGTACAAGGTGGGGGGGGGGGGGCTTGAGCTTATGATACGATTGAACAATTTCTCATCCATTGTGGATGGGATGTTCATTTAAACTGTTGAAGCCAGAGCTATAGCTATTGAAGGTTGTAATCCTTTTAAGGGTTTGAGAAACTTTGGGGATTTTTTATTTTCCATTGGATCGTGGTTGAAGGAAGTAGGAATATATATACTCATGTCATTTTGTTTCTATTTCTTCTATATGTTGTGATATGGTGCTCCTGTTGCCTGATTGGACGCGTGACCAGAGCCCGAGCAGATGACCACACCTTTCTTGATGAGACGCCCCCGAAGCCCAACCCACGTACAAGACACAGAGGATCCCAGACCGACCGGGAATTACTACAGCTCACCATATCATCTCTCCTGAATAACAGAGTCTACATGTGAAGCCGTGTATTCATTTCCAGGTGTAAGAAGATCAAGATTCATCGAGGGACACGTGGGGCATATGACAAAGAGGAGGAGCTGTCGTGGAAATTTTATAAAGATGTATTTAATATGTATTGTAGAGCTGCAACTAACGATTATTTTGTCTGTCGACTAATCTATCGATTATTTCTTCGATTAGTCACGACTATAACGATTATTTTTATTATTTTTTTTTACTTAATCTAGTGTGTTCTATTTGTGATTAGCTAATTAATCCTTTGGATAACTTTACAAAAAATGATAAGTACAAATTCTAATATAATATTTCAACCTTTATTAAATTTTTTCAAAAAAATACTTCGATGTGGTTGAAGTTTTTACAGTATACAAAATAAAGTGCCAAAAATAAAATGTAAACACTTTAGCATCAGCCATGAAAATGCCATATAAATTCTGCCTAACACTTTGCAAAAGAGGCATCCACGTCATCTCCCCCACTCACTGTAATATCTACGTCATCTCCCCCCACTCACTGTAATATCCACAATCTCCCCCACAGAAATTAATTTCTGTGGGGGAGATTGTGGATATTACAGTGAGTGGGGGAGATTGTGGATATTACAGTGAGTGGGGGGAGATGACGTGGATATTACAGTGAGTGGGGGAGATTGTGGATATTATCAGATCAGATATTACCATCAGATATTATTATTACCATCAGATATTATTACTACCATCAGATATTATTATTAATATCTGATGCTAATAATATCTGATGCTAATAATAATATCTGATGGTATTACCAGATCAGATCCAGGAGCAGTGAGGGGTGATGACATCAGCGCGCACCTAGGCAGCCGCTGCCGGTTGTACCAAGATGGCCGGCCGCTCCGGAGCTAGGCCGAAGCCGCGGCCTTTCCTAAGGCCGGGACCGCGGAGCGAGTAGTCGGCGTCTTTCGCGCACGTCGATGTATTTTCGTAGTCGACTACGTCGACGCATCGTGGCAGCTCTAATGTATTGTCATAGTGTTGCCCAGCGTTCGTACTCCTGCAGCCCGCTCCAAAGAGCTGACTGGGGCAGACTGACGCTGGTTGAGTCCCGTCTGGTAGTGGAAAACTTCCTGAGATTGGCAGAGTGTTTGCAGAGTGGGGATATGTCCGCCAGTGAAAGAGCCCCTGTGCATTAGCACAGACGTTCGTCTGGAGGGGATATGTTCACTCTGTAGGGCTGCAACTAACGATTATTTTCATTATTTTCGGTTTATAACCTTAAAAACAAAATAGATAATTTTGCTGCGATTTGCATTTTTACTTTTTTTTGGTCAATTTGTTGTTGGGCAGATTAAAAAAGACAAATTGCCGCAAAAATGCATTACATGCTTTTCTGCAGCATCTCCATTGAAGTATATTGAACCAAAAAAACAAAATAGTACCGTTTTGCGTTAAAAAAAAAAGTCCTTGCCCTTTCCAAATACGCAGCAGCTTAAAAAACCATGGATGTGAACGTGTCCTATAGGAAACCATGTAAATGAACTGTAGTGTGTTTCTGCAAAAAGCACCAAAAAACACAGGAGGTGTGACCCAGGCCTGAGATGTTTAGTAACATAATGGGGTTAAAAAAACTAAAATTGTTACAAAAAGGGCAAATAATCGCTACTGTAAGGGGGTTCATTTTTTACTGTGGGACAGTGAAAGTAATATTTACAGTTTGCTCTTTTTGTACTATAAAGAGATAATTGTTTTTTTTTTAACCCCATTATGTTACTGGCCGATTAATTAATTATGAAAATAGTAATTGATTATTTTCATAATCGATTAGTTGTCGATTAATCGATTAGTTGTTTCGGCCCTATCACTCTGCAAGGACATTATCGGTTATAGGCGGATATACGCTCTTGTCTCTGCTGTGTCTGATCAGTACAGGTCGGGATTGGTAGCGTGCACCTGCAGATAGCCTCCCATCCACAAGGAATGGTAGTATAATCCGGGTATGCGTTGTTCTCTGGAACAGCACAGAATAAGGATTCCTATCAGTGGTAATACTGAAGATTTTGGGTTGTTATGATCAGAGACGGAGTCCATGTTTGTTCACACGTGCGGCTTCCTTTGTTTCCTGAAAGGCAATACACCCTGTCTCTGCTCAGACACATCCATAGGACTCCTTTAGCCATTATTCATTGGTTGTTTGCATTAATTCATCCTGTTGGAAGGATTTCTTGTTGGGTCATATCCTGTGATGTCACTTCCCTTGGAGGAAGTGATTGGCTGCTGGAGCCATCACTTACTGTTTGTCATAGCTTTTGTCTTTTATGAATAAAAGGCCAAGCATGCTGGGCAGAGGGAAGTCATGCTGATGGAGCGGAGACGTAAGCTATGGTTATGTCTGTTTACTTGAGGATATACGGGAAATAGAGTTGTAGGTAAGATGCATTATATCATTAGACGAAATGTGTGCTTATTAGCACAGGAGATATGCTGTGCGCATGGCGTTCAGCCTAATTTCCCGGACATCCACTAGTAGTAGGTCGTCTAGGTATGCAACTACCGCAATACCCTGGGCCCTCAGTCTTGCCAGAAGCGTGGCCAGGACCTTTGTAAAGACTCGTGGCACTGTGGCCAATCCGAAGGGCAGGGCCACAAACTGAAAGTGTTGCTGTTCTACTGCGAAACGCAGAAACTTCTGGTGAGCAGGAAATATTGGAACATGGGGATATGCGTCCTTGATGTCTATTGACGCTAGGAGTTCTCCTCCCTGAAGGGTGGATACCAATGACCGGATTGATTCCATGCGAAAAGTCTGAATGTTTAAGAATCGGTTCAGACCCTTGAGATCTAGAATGGGTCTGACATCTCCACTTGGTTTTGGCACCGTGAAGAGATTTGAATAAAACCCTCTTCCTTGTTCCTCTGGGGGGTCTCCATGATCACCCCCTGAAGCAGCAGCCAGTCTAGAGTTTGAAACAAAGACCCTTTTTTTATCAGGTCCTTGAGAACGCTCGATCTTAGAAAATGTGGAGGTGGAAACTCCAGAAACTCTAGCTTGTATCCTAGAGACACTATAGAGATGACCCATCTGTCCTGGATCTCCTCCTGCCAGGCTTCTGCAAACTGCAGGAGCCTTCCCCCCCCCCCACTCAATCGAGCGGGGCGCCCCTTCACAAAGAGGCCTTTGGACTCTGTTTCGCAGATTTTTGTCCCCCGGGTTTTTTCTGGCCCTAAACTTGGTTCTGAAATCTCCCTCTTGGGGTTGATGGCGGAGGCCGTAGAGACTGCCCCAGGCGAAGGAGAAGCAGAGCGTTTAAATGAAGGACGCCTGCTCCTTTTTTTTCACTGGAAGAAGGGTACTTTTTCCACCCGAAATTGTAAGAGAACTGTCAGCACGCTCCGGGCGCATCCGCGCGTGCGCAGATGCGCCAATGCGCACGTGCGCGGGCGCACGCGCGTTCGCGGGAACGCGTCCACGCTTTCCTCTGGCGCCAGTCGGCCTATTTAAGGGGCGCACTGACACCAGTCTAGCGCTGACGGATCTTCAGCGTTCCAGTACCCCTACCTGCTATTACTTGAACCTGCCTGACACCTGTTACCGAACCTTGGCTTCCCCTGACCTTGCTGCTGGACTTCGCTACTTCTCTGATTACCAGTTTCTGAACCCGGCTTCCTGTTGACCTCGCTCCTGCCTAATGTCTATGTACCCTGCTGTCCGCCTGCTGCTGAACCCGGCTATCCATGTGACTACGCTCCTGTTTCCTGTTTGGCCCAACTCCGTTTCCCGGGTCTCTGCAACTTCGGTCCTGCGATCTGCTGCGACCTTCTGCCATCCCAGAGTCGCATCATCTGTTCCAGGCTTCCAGGGCTGCTTCTGCAGGCACTCGTGTTCCTCCGGTCCCTTGGTTTCTCCTGTCCTCACCTCCAGCGGAGCCAGGGCCGGAGATACAAGAGAGGCTGACCTTGTCACTTCAGACTCCAGTCAGGTACGTGACAGTATCCGTCAGCCAGCAATGGAGTCTGAAAGGGAGGCCTCATCTTTTGTGGACTTTTGCCAATCCCTCTCTGCACTATCCCGGACAGTACAGAACCTTCAAACCAATCTGAACCGGATGGAAGATCAGCTCCTGAACCAGCTTGATGCATCACCTGCTTCCACCTCTCCTGCTGTTGTGAGCTCTTCTGTGCAAACCGATTTCAGTCTGCTCTGCGTGTCCCTCACTCCTCCAGAACCCAGAGTGCCGTTGCCTGAGCGATTTTCCGGGGATCGCAAGCAGTATCGCACCTTCCGAAATACCTGTGAACTTTATTTCTCCTTGTTACCCCAAACCCTCTCTTCTGAAAACATCAAAGTGGGGTTCATCATTACCTTACTGCTTAAAGAACCTCTTTCCTGGGCTCATCATCTTCGGGAACAACACGATCCGGCTTTGACAACCGCTAACTCCTTCTCTGCTATGTCCCAGCTGTATGCTGATCCTTTTCTCCAGCAGACTGCAGAATTCACGCTCAGCAGACTCCAGCAAGGCCTAAGGTCTGTTGAAGACTATGTGTCGGACTTTCGTGTTCTGAGCACAGATACCCAGTGGAATAGGGCCGCTCTGCACCATCAGTTTCGTCTCGGACTTTCTGATTCTTTAAAAGACGAACTAGCCCGTGTGGGCATACCCACATCCCTGGAAGATTTGATCAACTCTGTTATTCAGATCGATCGGCGGCTACGAGAAAGACAATCGGAGAGGACCAATACCACGCCACCAGTATCTTCTAGTACCATCTCCTCTCTCTCTGCAATCTCCGCCAGAACACCGAAAGTGCCCATGAGGAACAAGGGGTACAATGACTCATCCTGTGGAAGTTTCCCTAGACCACCTCTGTCTTCTTCGGAACGCCTACGGCGACAGCGTAACAGACTTTGCTTTTACTGCGGAAAGACTGGCCATTTCATACAGACTTGTCCTGTGAAACCTGCCAAAGCCGCTTCTCCGCTGCCCTACATGATGCATCTTCCCGGAAGGGGCCAGTCCCACCTTTCCCTTCCGCTCCAGCTCCAGCTATCTGAAAGGACTATTCTTGTATCCACTATTATAGATTCTGGTGCTTGCAGCTGCTTTGTGGATTCAGCATTTGCCACTTTACATCAGCTGTCTCTATGTACCAAGAAGCAGGGATTTGCCGTTCATCTGGCAGATGGCTCTGGTCTTAAGTCCGGGCCTGTAACACAAGAGACTGTACCCATCTCCTGCCAAACTTCCTCTGGGCACCGGGAACTTCTCCGTCTGGATGTGATCGCCTCACCCATGTTTCCTATTATTCTGGGGCTACCTTGGCTAAAGGCCCATAATCCCCATATTGACTGGTGCTCTGGAGATGTCTCCTTCTCGTCCAAGTATTGCCGGACACATTGTTTTCCTGAAGGGACTTTCTTGATCTATTTATTATAGTTTACCTTGATGATATCCTTATTTTCTCTGATACGAAGGAATTACATCATACTCATGTGAGGAAGGTCTTGAGTAGACTTCGTGATCATCACCTCTATGCCAAAGCTGAGAAGTGTGACTTTGAAACGCAGACTATACAGTTTCTCGGACTTGTCATCTCTGATGATGGTATAGCCATGGATCCTCAAAAGGTCGCGGCAGTCCTAGAATGGCCGGTTCCGACTGACAGGAAAGCGGTACAAAGGTTTGTGGGATTTGCCAATTTTTATAGAAAGTTCATTAAAAACTTTTCTGGCATAATCTCTCCCATTACTCAGCTAACCAAACAACATGTCCCTTTTCGATGGACCTCGGAAGCACAAGTATCCTTTGAACAACTAAAGACCCTGTTCACTTCAGCTCCCATCCTGAAGCATCCCGACCTGTCCCTGGCCTATGTCTTGGAGGTAGATGCCTCCGAAAGTGCCATTGGGGCTATTCTATCCCAGCGACAAGGTCCCAAATCTCTACTACATCCCGTAGCCTTCTTCTCCAAAAAACTGAACCCGTCTGAAAGAAACTATGACGTTGGTGATCGGGAATTGCTAGCCATTAAAGCGGCACTTGAGGAATGGCGTTACTTGTTAGAGGGAGCCTCTCACCCTATCCTCATTTTTACCGACCATAAAAATTTGGAATATTTAAGAACAGCCAAGCGACTAAGACCCCGGCAGGCAAGATGGGCGTTATTTTTCTCCCGCTTCATATTCCATATCACCTTCCAGCCAGGCTCCAAAAATGGCAAACCTGACGCGCTCTCGCGCATGTTCCATGATCCAGTCCAACCTTCTGAGCCATACACTATCCTGCCTGCCAAGAATTTCCTTCTTCTTCAACCAGACCTGATTTCCCAAATAAAGGCAGATGTGACTGAGCACCCACCTTCTCAAGATTTACCTCTCCAGTTTAAAGACGGACTCTATTTCCAGAATGAACAGATTTTTGTTCCAGAACAGGTCAGAGTCTCTGTTCTCAACCGGTGCCATGATCACCCCCTGGCAGGCCATTTCGGCATTCACAAGACTACAGACCTGATTTCCCGTTCCTTTTGGTGGCCTGACCTGACACAGGACTGTAACAAATATGAAAAATCTTGTGTCACATGCCTGCGTTGTAAAACCAATCGAGCCAAGACTTGGGGTCTCCTAGAAAGTCTCCCTATACCAAAGAAACCCTGGAGTATGATATCTATGGATTTCATCGTGGAACTTCCCCCGTCTGAGAATTTCACCTCCATATTTGTCGTGGTAGACCGCCTGACCAAAATGGCACATTTTGTACCCCTACAAGGCACCCCGTCTGCCGCTGAGAAGGCCTCCACATTCATCAAAGAAATTGTAAAACTGCATGGAGTCCCCGATAACATTGTCTCGGACCGAGGGGTGCAGTTCACTTCAAGATTTTGGAGGTCCCTGTGTGAAGCACTAAACATTGAACTCCGTCTGTCCACTGCTTACCATCCTCAGACAAATGGACAGACGGAGAGGACTAATCAGACTTTGGAGCAATACCTACGGTGCTTCACCTCCTTCTCTCAAGATGATTGGTCTTCTCTTCTTCCACTGGCGGAGTTTTCCTATAACAACTCCATTCACTCAGCTACCAAGCAATCTCCTTTTTTTGCTAACTATGGATATCACCCTTCCTTTTTGCCTGAGGTGCCCATAGAATCCTCCGTACCTGCTGTACAGGACAGACTGGACTTTTAACTCCAACAACAAAGTGCTCCAGGATACCATCTCTAAAGCCCAGATAAGCAACAAAAGGTTCTTTGACAAGAAGAGAAGGGGTAACTTGAACCTGGAACCAGGAGACAAGGTCTGGTTGTCTACTGCAAATTTAAAATTCAGGTGTCCTTCCAAAAAACGTGGCCCTAAATTTTTGGGGCCTTTTCCAGTTAAAAGGAGAATCAACCCTGTGGCCTTTGAATTGATTTTACCTAAAAGTCTGAAAATCCATCCCGTGTTCCACATCTCTTTATTAAAAACAACGGTACCTAACCCGTTTCCCAACCGAGATCTGGAAAACCCTTCTTCAATACTCGTCGAAGGCAACGAAGAATACGAAGTTGAAGCTGTACTAGACTGTAAAACCAGGAGGGGCCAAACACAATTCCTGATTAAGTGGAAAGGTTATGGCTCAGAAGAGAACTCCTGGGAACCAGCCTCCAATGTGCATGCCCCACAGAAAGTTTGTGCCTTTTTTCAGTGCCATCTGGAAAAGAAGCCCCTGAGGGGCATCCGGAGGCTGCCCCTAGGGAGGGGGCAATGTAAGAGAACCGTCAGCGCGCTCCAGGCGCATCCGCGCGTGCAGATGTGCCAATGCGCGCGGGCGCGTTCGCGGGAACGCGTCCACGCTTTCCTCTGGCTCCAGTCGGCCTATTTAAGGGGCGCACTGACACCAGTCTAGCGCTGACGGGTCTTCAGCGTTCCAGTACCCCTACCTGCTATTACCTGAACCTGCCTGACACCTGTTACCGAACCTTGGCTTCCCCTGACCTTGCTGCTGGACTTCGCTACTTCTCTGATTACCAGTTTCTGAACCCGGCTTCCTGTTGACCTCGCTCCTGCCTAATGTCTATGTACCCTGCTGTCCGCCTGCTGCTGAACCCGGCTATCCATGTGACTACGCTCCTGTTTCCTGTTTGGCCCAACTCCGTTTCCCGGGTCTCTGCAACTTCGGTCCTGCGATCTGCTGCGACCTTCTGCCATCCCAGAGTCGCATCATCTGTTCCAGGCTTCCAGGGCTGCTTCTGCAGGCACTCGTGTTCCTCCTGTCCCTTGGTTTCTCCTGTCCTCACCTCCAGCGGAGCCAGGGCCGGAGATACAAGAGAGGCTGACCTAGTCACTTCAGACTCCAGTCAGGTACGTGACAGAAATCTTCTGAATGTTTTTATCCAAGTCATCGCCAAACAACCTCTCCCCATGGAAGGGAAACCCAGTCAGTAGTTTTTTGCAAGTTAACTCTGCCGACCAATGTTTAAGCCATAGGACTCTTTGCATATGTCCTAGGAGAAGAGCGAGGCATGACGTCTGATGAATAGACTCTTTAATGGCGTCAACCACAAAACAAAGGGCCCTAGGCAGTTCTGCTAGGTCCGGGACCTCTTCCCCTTTGACAACCTGTTTCATTTTGTCATTAAGGAATTGACAAACGCCAAACGCTGCTACCGCAGGTTGCGCTACTGCACCAGCCATAGAAAACGATGCTTTAAGCAATGATTCCAGCCTCTTATCCGCTGGATCCTTAAATACCTGAACATTGTTCACTGGCATAGGCGTAGCCTATTGCATTAGGGTGTGCACCTCAAACCAAAGCTCAAACACACGTGCATCTCTCTCTCTCTCTCGATCTCTTTCTCTATCTCGATCTCTCTCTCTCGATCTCTCTCGATACATACACACACACACACTCTTACAAATAAATGTTAACAGACATTTTAAAATGTATTAAAACATTAATTAAAAAAACATTTATCAATGTAAACAAACATCATTTTTATAACTTATTAATTAAATAATCTTTTAACATAAACAAAGCTTTTAAATAAATCTCTAAATCAAAAAAGCAATTTTAAAAACTGAACGGTAAGTAGGATTTTTTTTTAAATAAGTGTCATGTTTTGTTATCCTGAATTGTATTTACTGCTTTAAATAAATTTGTTAGATTTCCCCAGCAATAATATATTCCCTTAGCAACAATAGATCCCCCAAGAACAAGACATCTCAGTCCCCAGCAACAATAGATCCCTCATGGCAACTATAGCTTCACTAGCAACAATAGATCTCTCTCAGCAACAATAGACACCCCCCAGCAACAATAGATCCCTCCCATTAACAATAGATCTCCCCACAACAATACATCACCCCCAGCAACAATAGATCACCCCCAGCAACAATAGATCACCCCACAAGAAAATACCCCCAGCAACAATAGATCTCATAAGGCCAATGCCAAATCTGGGTAATGTCAGCACACTGGCGGCAATTGATGGGCACAGTGGCGGCAATTGATGGGCACAGTGGCAGAAATTGATGGGCACACTGGCAGCAATTGATGGGTACAGTAGCTACGTTTGATGGCACAGTGGTGGCAATTTATGGGTACAGTGGCTGTGTTTGATGGGCACAGTGGTGGCAATTTATGGGTACAGTGGCTGCGTTTGATGGGCACAGTGGCTGCGTTTGATGGGCACAGTGGCTGCGTTTGATGGGCACAGTGGCTGCGTTTGATGGGCACAGTGGCTGCGTTTGATGGGCACAGTGGCTGCGTTTGATGGGCACAGTGGTGGCATTTGATGGGCACAGTGGCTGCGTTTGATGGGCACAGTGGCTGCGTTTGATGGGCACAGTGGCTGCGTTTGATGGGCACAGTGGCTGCAACTGATGTGGGTTTTTTTTCAGCTTGTTTGAGCACCAGCCACCACTGCTCCAATGTGGGCTGACGTACAGGTACGTTAACCCACATTTGGCACTGCTTTCCGTCCGCCATATATTGGGGCTGTGGACTTATGGGAAGTGGTTAATATACACTTGGGATATATTTTTTTATACCAAAGACATGTAGTTATATATATATATATTGTGTAAATAAGTATGTTTATATATATATATATATATATATATATATATATATATATATATATATATAACATACTTATTTACACAAAAAAATATATATATATATATATATATATATATATATATATATATATATATGAGAGAGAGATATAGTTAGTGACACAAGCCAGCAAGCCAGGGTAAGGCAATTGATTGGCAATTTTTTTTTTTTATTATTATTTTTTTGCATGATCATTTGTCCACATGACAGACTCAGTGCTGCCTGTCTCTCACACTCGCTCACTCACCTACCTTGATTAAACAGGCTGCCTAAAGTCCCCCACTCGCCTGCCGCTGCCGCTAACCAGGCTACTCCGCGGCTTCTAATGGAGGAGAGAAAGGAGAAAGGCCGGAGGGGGGGGCGGAGTGCAGATTTAGATTACTCCGCCGGCGCCTGCTTCACCTGTAGCCGGAACTATAGGAGCTGCATCGGCAAATGCGGCTCCAGGATGGGCTACTCCGCGCGACTAGTTCCCTCCCTGCTCATTCCTCCCTCTCGGCACACAGTTGTATTTGGAGGCCGGACATTACCCCCAGACAGTGACTGAGAGACTGACACACAAGGACACACATGTACATAATTGCATTCAGTGCAGAACAAGAGAGCACAGCAGGGATGATTAGGGTGTGCCTGGGCACACCCGGCACACCCCGTGGGCACGCCTATGTTCACTGGACAAGTTTGACTTTTATTCAGGGAAGATACAGCAGCATCTACAGCTAGTACACTCCATTTCTTAGTAAACTTCTCCTCCATAGGATACATTTGGGAAAATCTCTTAGGAGGAATACAATGCCTGTCTGAATGTTCCCAGTCAGCATAAATAAGCTGTTCCAGCAACAAGTGCATAGGGAAAGCATGGGAGCCCTGAGGAGGCTTCAGAGAACCTAAAGAGAAGAAGGGAACTTCAGCCATCTCTGCCAGGGGCAGCTTATACCCAAAGCATACTGTCTCAGTGAGCGATTGAATTAACAATCTCTGAGTTTGTGAGGCTGAAAAAGACTCCTCTGGGGCTGAGCCCTCCCATAAGGAACCCTCCTCGCGTCCTTCTAGCAAATCCTCTAAGTGTGCATCCGGATCCTCTATCCATTCCTGTTCCGCCGAGGATGGGCCCGGAACAGGAGAAGGAGATCTGTCGCATTTTTTCCCAGCCTGGGAGGACGACGCAAACAAATTAGCTATTTTGCCCTCTAAACCAGCCAAAGCTGCTGCCAAGTTCCTTAGTGATGTATGCAGAGGCTGGAATGTTGGAGGTAGGCACAATGTCTGACAATGGCTCAGACTGGTCAGCCATTTCAGTACTTTCAGGGGAGGATGGTGCTGTGGAGGCACGACTAGGAATCCCAGGACCTGACTGCTGCACTCCTGCGCCCCTTCTCCCAGCTCTTGCCCCTCTCTTTTGGGAATACATAGTCCTAAGCCCAAAGCAGAGGTACTAATTAACATGTGGCAGCGAAATTTGGCTCTACGCCACAACCAATCTCCTGTGCTAATAAGCACACATTTTGTCTAATGATATAATGCATCTTACCTACAACTTTTTTCCCCCTATATCCCCATCAACAGACATGACCATACCTTCGTCCTCATCTCAGCATCACTCCTCCAGGGAGCAGTGTGCCTGGCTCTTTTATTTGTAAAAGACAAAAGCTCTAACAGGAATTGATTGCCACAATAGCCAATCACTTCCTCAATACAAGATGACATCACAGGAAATTACAAACAGTAAAGGGGAGGGCACTCACAGGAAGGGAAAGGGGGGGGAAGTGCACACGACATCCTACCAACAGGATGAGTTAATACAAACAACCAATAAATAATTGCTAAGGGATTTTCTATGGATGTGTCTGAGCAGAGACAGGGTGCATGGAAGCTAAACAAACATGGACTTTGTCTCTGAACCCAAAAGCTCCCGTATTACCGCTGATAGGAATCCTTATTCTGCGCTGTTCCAGAGAACAATGCATACCCGGATTATACTATCGTTAGCTCTTTAGAGCGGGCTGCGGGAGTACTAACACTGGGCGACACTATGACAATACATATTAAATACATCTTCATAAAATTTCCACAACACATGCATCTATTGCTGAGCCTAGTCTTAGCAATGGTTAATATGCTGCTATCAAATGCTACAGCAGATGCTGAGTAGATGGGTCTTGAAAATGCCTGTACCTAACACCCAGCGCTTACGTGCCCCTGGACTAGTGTCTGTGTCTCTCCGTCAGCCACCATGACACAGCCTGCGCTTCTCTTTTAAAAAAGCCGGCTGGTCCGAGCCTGTGCCATTAAGGAACATGCACGCCGATTCACGTGCACGTCGGCGGCACCAGACCCCGCCCCCTTGTGACATCCTCTCACTCTTGTACATGAGGGAGGGAATCCTCGTGCGTGCGCGATGCACAACGGGAAGACCCAGGGGGAGGGAGGTATCCAGCCATTGCCCCAGTTTACGGCAGATTTGGAGTCCCCACAGATCCCCCCCTTTGGATGGCTGACTACAGGAGAGGGAGAGTAAAACTTCTGCACAAGTGCTGACACACAAAAATCCACCAGGCAAGCATGGTATGTTGACACGAGGTATGATAATACACCCTCTAGTGGCAAAAACAGGCAAGACATCATGTTCTCATAAAAAAGAAGCCCATAGGATTTACCCAGGATCTTCTTAACTTACCATTCCCGCTGCAGGGTACTGCTAGAATATCACAGCGACCCAATCTTCACCCATCACGGCGAGATGGAGCCGTGCCAGACCTTCAAGGCCGGGGTCCCCTTTAGATTTAGGGTCCACTGCCTTGGACCTGTATAGCGCCCTGCCAAGGCAACGTGTGAAATAGTAATGTGACCAAGGTGCTGGATCCCAGGGCCCAGCTCTACTGAGAGAAGCGTTACAGGCAAAACCTTGTTCTTCGGTACCGAGGCTCAGGTACCATTCACTATGGCTTTTGCTGGCTCTTTGGATGGATCACATTGCGCAGCCCTATGCAGGACCATTTACGGAGCTTTTCTTTAGCACAACATTAACCGTGACCAATACCTTATACACCGAAAAGACTGAGGTACTCCCGGTATGGGAGGGGTTATATAGAGGGGGACTTCCTGTTCTTGAATATGCCAGTGTCCATCTCCTGAGGGTGGCGTATAACCCATATGTTATTACTATGGCGCTCTGTGTCCCGTGATGTACATTAAAAAAACTCCCTACGCAGCTTAAGGTTAAACCGATTCTCCTCCAATCTCATTGTGTGTCCCCGTGTCCTCTCATGCCCCCTGAGACTGAATAGCTTCTGGACTGGACCTTCTAAAATCCTTCACTCTCTTTAAATAAACTAACAGACACTGTCTGACATCTAAACAATGAAATTAACTTTCCTTCTTGTTCTGAGGATTGTCACAAAACAAAGGAAGGACAATCTCCTACGTCCTGTGGAACCGTTAGGCCACCTTCGGAAGGTACAGGGGATCCTGCCTAAGGATAATCCTGTCTTCAAATAATAAGAAAAGGGGCTCTTTTACAGACAGAGCCTGGAGATCACCTATCCTTCTGGACATTGCAATGGCCTGCAGGAAGGTTGTCTTAAGGGCAAGTAATTTAAGTGGGATATGAACCAAGGGCTCGAATGGTGCCTTGGTCAGGGCTCCGAGGACTAGGGTAAGATCCCATGGCGGAAATTCATTCATTTGCACCGGAGACATCCTCTCCCTAGTCAACAAAAATCTCTTGATCAGTGGGTTTAGTGCCAGTCTCCTGTCCAAAAAACTGGACAAGGCTGCCACCTGGACCCTGAGCGTCTTAGTAGCTAGACCCCGATCAACGCCGTCCTGGAGGAAGTCCAAGATTGCAGGGATCTCCTGCTGGGAAGTTCCCCTCCCCTGAGACCAACGCAAGAAGACTCCCCAGAATTTAGCGTAAATACGCTTGGTAACCTGCTTCCTACTCTGTAACAGGGTGTCAATTACTCTCTCTGAACACCCCCTCTGCCGCAAGCTCCCCCTTTCAAGAGCCTAGCCGCTAGCTTGAAGAAACCGGGATTTGGGTGGCAGACTAGACCCTTTAGGAGAAGGTCCTGCCGCTCCGGAAGATGCTGTGGAGGGGACACAGACCAATTTCCCAGGGTAGGGAACCGGGTCCTCTTGGGCCACCAGGGAGCAATTAAAATCAGTCTGCCCTCGGACTGACTCAGCTTCTGCACTATCTTTGGGATCAGAGCCAAGTGGGAAAGGCATAGGCCAAGTGGAAGTCCCAGTCTTGAACCAACACGTCCACCCCCTCGGCTTATTTCTCCCTGGACAGTGAAAAGAACCTCTTCATCTTCCTGTTCCCTCTGTGCGAGAAGAGATCTATCTCCGGTCTGCAGAAGCGTTGACACGCGAGGGAGTACACTTCCGGGTTTAATTCCCACCCTCCCTGGTGAATCGGTTGTCGAAAGAGGTAGTCTGCTTCGACGTTGCAGACTCCCTTTATATGCACTGCTGAAATTGAGGGGATCCTCTGTCCTGCCCACTCCAGGAGTTCCTGAGTCAGGCCCAAGAGAGCGCAGGACCTGGTGCCCCCCCGGTGATTCAGGAAGGCCATTGTGGTTGAATTGTCGGAAAGGATCTGAACCTCTTTCCCCCGGATTCTTTCTTCGAAAGCCTTTAAAGCTTCCCTGACCACCAAGAGCTCCCGGAAGTTGGAGGAGGAGCCCCTCTAAACTTGGTTCCGGACACCCTGCGCCCGCAGTTCTTCCAGATGGGCCCCCAACCCCAGGCGCTGGCATCGGTCGTCACCCTGAGGGGTAAATAAAAAAGTGTTGGTTTTTGTTTTTTGTTTTTGAGTTTATTTCATTTCATTAGATTTTTGCTTTCTTCAGACACAAACTTCTCATCAGAGGATCAGCATATATTTGATTACTAATATGTTTTTTGATCCATCTGTCATGTGCTCGCAGAGTATTCCACACAGCGCCGGTAGGGGCAGCTTGCGTCCTATGACGTGCATGCCCACTTTTTCCCATGAATCCTTTTCATGGATCGGCGTTGGTGCCTTTCCAGCGCGGTGTTCGTCTCGGGCACAGATGTGCTTGGTCCGGTTTCCGCGCTTCCAGGGCAGGGGACCGTTTTCGTCCCATCCGACATACCATAGCTCTGCTACTCTGCAGAGTCAAGTAGTCCATACGTCACATCAGCGTGACACACAAGAGAGCGGTGATGCGTACATCACGCTGCGTTCCATCTCCTTCTTCTACGCCGCGCTGTGATGATAATACAACACACTGCGCAGGCGCGGGCGTCTCCTACGTACCTCGCTGCCCTACATAACCTCCAGCTCACTCTTCATTTTGGTGCACTAACGGTGCCACTGTAGGAGGTCCTCCATACTGAGCCCAGGTAATGGTATTACCATCCATTTTCTATACTCCTTTCTTACTTGTGTCTGTGTTATATTTTTACTTGGACACAATTTGTGATTCCATACAGGCATACTCCATACATAGGAGGATCTACTTGTCTTTTCCTCTGGATGTATGTGAAATACAACAGCCGTCTCTCTATACCACTATAACCTGTATGGTTATTTCCTTTTAACCATTGGGTAAGTGCTATAGCTATATTTATGTATATATTGCTTGAATATACACAGATACCTGTGCTGGTTATGGAGGATACGAGACACATATATATACTTACATCATACTATTTTTTAGTATTCCATAGATCTAGTCCGATACATATATTTTTTCAGTGTCTTTATCGGCTGACAGAGTGAGTGTGGGAGTCAGTTACAGGTACTTTAACCCTACAATATGGATCTTATTTATAGATTTTGTTTTTTCCAATTGTTGCAACCTGTTAATCAGAACAAAAAAAAAATCACTTATCTACACAGACTGATTAGGTGCATTTATGCACCATCGCCCTATTTTATGGGTCCTTCTTTCTGATATCTCAAAAGAAATCCGTTTTCGGTTCTATCTTTACCATTAATTGTCCTCTACACATTTTGGTAGGTGATATACATATTTTCCTTACACCTTACATATCCTCACCATAAGTAGTATTTGGTCTATAGTCCTGTTTCCAACCTTACTCCCACCTTCTATATACAGTGGTCTTTCGGGTGTGGACTTGGTGATCCTCGTTGGAATCTATGCTGTGCGCTGACTGCTCTATACATTTTTTATACTATTTTTAGCCATTGCTAAATCATAGTTTGATCCCATGGATGAATGTCTGATGTAAGATATAGTTTTATTTATATTTTCTTCTCTCTTTCCTCCCCCCCCCCCTCTTTCTTTTTCTTCTTCTATTACCTTTGTTCGATTTCATGATTTTTATGTTCTCTGCCTTTTTACTGCAACACGCAGAATGCATTTTATCTAATTTGTATGTACTAATACGATATATATGTCTTACCAGATGGTATTGCTCTGTACACTTGAAATAAACCCCTGAAGAAGGGCTTCATGCCAGAAACGTTGGGTCAGGTGCCACGAGCTACGCCCACAGGCATTCGCACGAAATATATCCATCATTTGGTTATGGTTTTGTAACATATGTATCATCAAGTTTTTATGATTACGTGTTTATTTAATAAATATTTATTTTTTGTACTTCATATTATTTTGTTTGTCAGTCACTTTTAAAGTCCCATATTTCCCAGGGAGGTTTTTTCTTTCTTCCAATCAGGGATGTGGTGACTGTCAAACTCTTTCTGTGATTGGCGGGATACTCCTTTTCGTCTAAGGCTGCCCTTTTTCCATCCCAGGAGGATAGGAGAAACTGCTGGAGAGTCCTGGAGTGGAGCCCATGGCACCACAGGAATACAAGCTGTCATTAACCCGAGGACTCTCATAACTCCTCTGAAGGAGACCTCCTCTGCTTCTAGGAGGGATGAGACTGCAGCTATCAGGCCCTCCACTTTCCCCGGGGGGTAACACGAGCTTCTGTGCCCTGGAATCTACCAGGAAACCTAGGTAAACCTTGGTCTGCGCCAGAATCCGATTTTTCCTGACTGATAACACCACCCCAAGGACTCTAAAGGTACTTACTACTTTGTCCAGGTCGGACAGTAGGAGATTGCGACTCTGGTTGTAAACCAAAAGGCCATCCAGATAGGGGAACAGCTCTATCCCTTGGAGATGGAGGTACAAAACCACCTCTGCAAGGATCTTTGTGAAAACTCTCGGGCTGGCTGCCAGCCCAAAGGGTAGGGCGCAATACTGCCAATGCTCCACGCCCTGACCCGAGACAATCGCAAATCGTAGAAATTCCTGGTGCCCTGAGAAAATGGGGACGTGAAGATAGACGTCTTTTAGGTCTATCGTGACCATAAACACCTCCTTCAGAAGATGCTTCCTGACTTCTTGTACCGTAGGAACCTGTTTAGCCTTCTTAAATTTATTATAAGGCGGTACTTTCCCGAGGACTTTGGGACTAGGGATGAGCTTCGTGTTCGAGTCGAACATACGTTCGACTCGAACATCGGCTGTTCGATCGTTCGACGAAGATCGAACGATTTGGGCCGTTCGCGCCAAATTCGAGTGACGCGAACGGCCCACAATGCACTACGCCATCGCAGTGTCATCCAGGCGCTGTGATTGGCCAAGCATGCACTGTGACCCCGCATGCTTGGCCAATCACAGCGCCGGCAGCGAGGAGAGCAATGATTGGCCACAGGCAGGATGCCTGTGGCCAATTATTGCTGAGGGTGTTTAGTACACGCCCCACACTATAAAAGGCCGCCAGCATGGCGGCCTAGTGTAGTGTGTTCCGGAGCAGGGAAAGAGAAGCATAGGCAGGGACAGTGACATTTATTTTTTTCTTGCTTAACCTGGATTCCTTTAGTTTAGGGAAAGAGAAGGATAGGTAGGGAGAGTGTCAGTGTGTTTTACTGTGCGAATCCTTGTTTCTAGGGACAGGGAAGGACAGTGAGGGAATTCTCCTTGTGCTATAGTGTGCTTTAAAAAAACATTTTTTCTAGGGACAGAAAACTATAGGTAGGGAGAGTGTCAGTGTGTTTTACTGTGCGAATCCTTGTTTCTAGGGACAGGGAAGGACAGTGAGGGAATTCTCCTTGTGCTATAGTGTGCTTTAAAAAAACATTTTTTCTAGGGACAGAAAACTATAGGTAGGAAGAGTGTCAGTTTCTTTCACTGTGATAATCCTTGTTTCTAGGGACAGGGAAGGACAGTGAGGAAAATTCTCCTTGTGCTATAGTGTGCTTTAAAAAAACATTTTTTCTAGGGACAGAAAACTATAGGTAGGGAGAGTGTCAGTGTGTTTTACTGTGCGAATCCTTGTTTCTAGGGACAGGGAAGGACAGTGAGGGAATTCTCCTTGTGCTATAGTGTGCTTTAAAAAAACATTTTTTCTAGGGACAGAAAACTATAGGTAGGAAGAGTGTCAGTTTCTTTCACTGTGATAATCCTTGTTTCTAGGGACAAAGAAGGAAAGTGAGGGAAATTCTCCTTGTGCTATAGTGTGCTTTAAAAAAACATTTTTTCTAGGGACAGAAAACTATAGGTAGGGAGAGTGTCAGTGTGTTTTACTGTGCGAATCCTTGTTTCTAGGGACAGGGAAGGACAGTGAGGGAATTCTCCTTGTGCTATAGTGTGCTTTAAAAAAACATTTCTTCTAGGGACAGAAAACTATAGGTAGGGAGAGTGTCAGTGTGTTTTACTGTGCGAATCCTTGTTTCTAGGGACAGGGAAGGACAGTGAGGGAATTCTCCTTGTGCTATAGTGTGCTTTAAAAAAACATTTTTTCTAGGGACAGAAAACTATAGGTAGGAAGAGTGTCAGTTTCTTTCACTGTGATAATCCTTGTTTCTAGGGACAGGGAAGGACAGTGAGGAAAATTCTCCTTGTGCTATAGTGTGCTTTAAAAAAACATTTTTTCTAGGGACAGAAAACTATAGGTAGGGAGAGTGTCAGTGTGTTTTACTGTGCGAATCCTTGTTTCTAGGGACAGGGAAGGACAGTGAGGGAATTCTCCTTGTGCTATAGTGTGCTTTAAAAAAACATTTTTTCTAGGGACAGAAAACTATAGGTAGGAAGAGTGTCAGTTTCTTTCACTGTGATAATCCTTGTTTCTAGGGACAGGGAAGGACAGTGAGGAAAATTCTCCTTGTGCTATAGTGTGCTTTAAAAAAACATTTTTTCTAGGGACAGAAAACTATAGGTAGGAAGAGTGTCAGTTTCTTTCACTGTGATAATCCTTGTTTCTAGGGACAGGGAAGGACAGTGAGGAAAATTCTCCTTGTGCTATAGTGTGCTTTAAAAAAACATTTTTTCTAGGGACAGAAAACTATAGGTAGGAAGAGTGTCAGTTTCTTTCACTGTGATAATCCTTGTTTCTAGGGACAGGGAAGGACAGTGAGGAAAATTCTCCTTGTGCTATAGTGTGCTTTAAAAAAACATTTTTTCTAGGGACAGAAAACTATAGGTAGGAAGAGTGTCAGTTTCTTTCACTGTGATAATCCTTGTTTCTAGGGACAGGGAAGGGCAGTGAGGGAAATTCTCCTTGTGCTATAGTGTGCTAAAGCATTCCTCATCAACCATCTTTGAAATCCTTGTTTTTTTGGACAGTCAGGGAAATTGTCGTTGTGCTATTCTGTGCAAAAGCAATCATCCTCAACCATATTTAGAAATCCTTAAGTAAAGGGACAGAGAAGGACACCTGAAGGTAGCCCTTATTGCTTTTTTCCCATCTCCCTGCAGGCCATCTATTAGAATGTCTGGAAGGCAAACAAGGAGAGGCAGACAGTCAGGAGGCAATAAAAGAGGGCAAGCAGGCTCTGTGTCTGGGGGCAACAGTGCTGGTCGTGGACGCGGTGCATTGTCATCAGCACATGGCCATGGGACACGCTTGTCCTTCTTTTCGGCAGCTGGACATGTTGAGCCACATCATGCCGAAGACTTGGTAGAGTGGATGACCAAGCCCTCCTCCTCCTCCTCATCCTCTCTCACCCAGGCTCAGGGTACTGGAAAAGCAGCTGCCAAAGCGTCCTCTTCCCTGGTATCAATGTCAGACTCATCATCAGTCACTCCTTCCCTAGACCCACCATGTCCTCCTCCTGAGGAGTCCCCCGAACTGTTTGAGCACAGTGTTGGGTACATGCTCCAGGAGGATGCCCAGCGTTTCGAAGGGTCTGATGATGAAACCCAGCTACAGGAAGGCAGTAGCGTGAGAGCAGACAGAGGGGATGCTCAAGAAGGACACCAATCTGGCAGTCATGTTCCAGCAGCTGCAGCATACTGCCAGATTGGCTCCAGTGATGAGGAGGGAGGGGATGATGAGGTCACTGACTCCACGTGGGTGCCTAATAGGAGAGAGGAGGAGGAGGATGAGGAGGAGGCACATCTCCAACGAGGCAGGATGCCCTTTGGTGGCCAGCGTAAGGGCAGTACACCGACGGAATCACACCGCAGAGCTCCGCCTGTGCAGGGCGCTGCCTCTGCCCGTCATTCAAAAAGTTCTTTGGTGTGGGCCTTTTTTGAGGCTAGTGCATCAGATCGCACAGCTGCTGTTTGCAACATATGTCTCAAGCGTATATCGCGTGGCCAAAACATCAGCCGCTTGGGTACCACATGCCTGACCAGACATATGTTGACCTGCCATGCAGCTCGTTGGCAAGCCTACCTCAAAGACCCACACCAAAGAACAAAGCGGACCTCTCCTTGCACCGAATCAGCTGGGATCTCCAACCCCACTATAACTTCAGTCCTCTCTGAAACATGCACTGAGAGGAATGAAGGTGTAGAATTAGGTGTGTCACAGCCAAGTACTTGCGGCCACTCTGCTAGCAGTACACCGAAGTCCGATTCTAGCAGGCAAATTTCCCTGCCCCAGCTGCTGGACCGTCGAAAGAAGTTCACTCCCAGCCATCCACATGCCCAGCGGTTGAATGCTAGCTTGGCTAAATTGCTAGCGCTTCAACTGCTGCCTTTTCAGTTGGTAGACTCGGCCCCCTTCCGTGAGTTTGTGCAATGTGCGGTTCCTCAGTGGCAGGTTCCCAAACGCCACTTTTTCTCACGGAAGGCTATACCGGCATGTGGAAGGCAATGTCTTGGCCTCGCTGGACAGGGCGGTCAGCGGTAAGGTGCATATTACCGCTGACTCATGGTCCAGCAGGCATGGACAGGGACGTTACCTTTCTTTCACGGCCCATTGGGTCACTCTTTTGGCAGCTGGGAAGGATGCAGGACAAGGTGCAGTAGTGTTGGAGGTTGTTCCACCGCCACGCCTCCAAAATGCTACTACTGGTTGTGACACACCTCTCTCCTCCACCCCCTCCTCTTCTTCTTCCTCCATGGCCTCTTCCTGTGGTTTGTCCTCGGAACCAGCGGTGCTCCGTAGGCGTTCAAGGGGCTACGCAAGTACGCAGGCAAAAAGATGCCATGCCGTGCTTGCGCTGGTGTGTTTGGGGGACAGAAGCCACACTGGGGCAGAGGTCCTGTCTGCTCTGCAGGGCCAGGCCGAGAGGTGGTTGACGCCACGCCAGCTTAAGCCAGGAATGGTGGTTTGCGACAATGGCACCAACCTCCTCTCCGCCCTCCGACAGGGACAACTGACCCATGTGCCCTGTGTGGCTCACGTCCTTAACCTGGTGGTGCAGCGGTTCTTGGGCAGGTACCCGGGCTTACAGGATGTCCTGAGGCAGGCCAGGAAAGTCTGTGTGCATTTCCGCAGATCTTATAATGCCAGTGCTCGCCTGGCTGAGCTGCAAAAGGAGTTGAACCTGCCCAAGAACCGCCTTATATGTGACATGCCCACCAGGTGGAACTCAACGTTGGCCATGCTGCAGCGGCTGCACACGCAGCAGAGGGCCATCAATGAGTACCTGTGCGACTACGGCACCAGGACAGGGTCAGGGGAGCTTGGTTTTTTTCTCCACGCCAGTGGGGCATGATCAGGGATGCATGCACTGTCCTGGCACCATTTGAGGAGGCCACGAGGATGGTGAGCAGTGACAGTGCATGCATCAGTGACACTGTACCTCTTGTCCACCTGTTGGAGCACACGCTGCGTGGAATAATGGACAGGGCACTTGAGGCAGAACAGAGGCAGGAAGAGGAGGACTTCCTTGCCTCTCAAGGCCCCCTTTACCCAGACAGTGTTCCTTCTGTCCCACCCATCGCACAGGAAGAGGAGGAGGAGGAGGAGGATTGTGTCAGCATGGAGGTGGAGGCTGGCACTCAGCATCATCAGCAGCAGTCTTTTAGGGATGATTTACAGTCCCAAGAAACCAGTGGACTTGTACGTGGCTGGGAGGAGGTGGCTGCGGATCATGTCGTCCTTAGTGACCCAGAGGACTCCGGAGCGAATGCCTCAGCAAACCTACGCTGCATGGCCTCCCTGATCCTGCAAAGTCTGCGGAAGGATCCTCGTATTCTTCGGATCAAGGAGAGGGACCATTACTGGCTGGCCACTCTCCTTGATCCACGGTACAAGGGTAAGGTTGCGGACCTTATGTTACCGTCGCAGAGGGAGCAGAGGATGAGACAACTCCGGGAGGCCTTGCAGAAAGGTCTGTGCAACGCGTTCCCAGAGACTGGGAGGTTACAAACTCCTGGTCCTGGACAACGAGTTGCTGAGGCTTCGGCCAGTCAAAGAAGGAGCGGTGGGGAAGGTGGCCGTCTGACCGATGCGTTCAGACAATTCTTTAGTCCGCAGCCCCAAAGTATGATCGGTTCCAGCAACCATCGCCAGCGTCTGATAAACATGGTGCAGGAATATCTAGGGGCAAGGTCAGACTTGGACACCTTCCCCACCGAAAATCCTCTGGCTTACTGGGTCTTGAGGATGGATCACTGGCCAGAGCTTGCACAGTATGCAATTGAGCTACTGGCCTGTCCTGCATCCAGCGTTCTTTCGGAACGCACATTCAGTGCTGCTGGAGGATTTGTCACGGATCACAGGGTGCGCCTGTCCACCGACTCGGTTGATCGACTGACTTTCATCAAGATGAACCAGTCTTGGATCACCACCAGCTACCACACACCTGATGCTGATATAACAGACTAATTGATTTTAACATGTCACATCCCTTCAAGACTGATGCTGATGCTGAGTGCCTGTGCTGTTATGTTGACTGGCTATCCTCCTCCTCCGAGTCCTCAATGATACGATTGATGATGATAGCTTGGAAGATCATTTTTGTTTATGGGTGCCGCCACCAGTGGCTAAGGCCCAATTTTTCAGCCCCTGTTTTACAGGGGCGTGTAATTACAATTTTTTTAGCAATAATTTGCCATAGGGCTCATTGCTGTGCTCCAAGTACAGTATCTGTGAGGGGTTGTAGTGTTGTGCCACCAGTGCCTAAGGCCCAATTTTTCAGCCCCTGTTCAACAGGGGCATGCAATTACAATTCTTGATCTAATAATTCACAGCAGGGCCCATTGCTGCACCCACCAAGAGTAACTCTGAGGGCTTACAGTGTTGTGGCAACGCCACCACCACCACCACCACGAAAGGCCCAATTTTTCAGCCCCTGTTCAAAAGGGGCATGTAATTACAATTCTTGATCTAATAATTCACAGCAGGGCCCATTGCTGCACCCACCAAGAGTAACTCTGAGGGCTTACAGTGTTGTGGCAACACCACCACCACCACCACCACCACCACCACGAAAGGCCCAATTTTTCAGCCCCTGTTCAACAGGGGCATGCAATTACAATTCTTGATCTAATAATTCACAGCAGGGCCCATTGCTGCACCCACCAAGAGTAACTCTGAGGGCTTACAGTGTTGTGGCAACGCCACCACCACCACCACCACCACGAAAGGCCCAATTTTTCAGCCCCTGTTCAAAAGGGGCATGTAATTACAATTCTTGATCTAATAATTCACAGCAGGGCCCATTGCTGCACCCACCAAGAGTAACTCTGAGGGCTTACAGTGTTGTGGCAATGCCACCACCACCACGAAAGGCCCAATTTTTCAGCCCCTGTTCAAAAGGGGCATGTAATTACAATTCTTGATCTAATAATTCACAGCAGGGCCCATTGCTGCACCCACCAAGAGTAACTCTGAGGGCTTACAGTGTTGTGGCAACACCACCACCACCACCACGAAAGGCCCAATTTTTCAGCCCCTGTTCAACAGGGGCATGCAATTACAATTCTTGATCTAATAATTCACAGCAGGGCCCATTGCTGCACCCACCAAGAGTAACTGTCAGGGCTTACAGTATTGTGGCACCAGCACCACCATCAAAGGCCCAATTTTTACTACCACTGTTCAACAATTATATGTAAGTAAAATTCCTGATATAATAGTTGACAGCAGGGCGTTCCAGCACCAACCAAGAGTAACTGTGAGTGCTTACAGTGTTGTGCCAACACCAACAACTAAGGGGCCTATTTCTGCAGAGTATATACGGCAGGTCCCTACTTTCAAACATCCAACTTACAAACGACTCCTACTTGCAAACGCAAGAAGACAACAGGAAGTGAGAGGAAATCTACCACTAGGAAGGAAAATTCTCTCCTGTAAGAATAAATATGGGAGAAAGGTGTCTCCTCTGTACTGATGCTTTATCAGCAATCCTTGTTTCAAGAAAAACACCACATTTCAAAAACAGTTGTCATTGGGACGGAAAGTGAGGTGAAATGTTCTGAACAGGGGCACAGACAGCAAAACAAATGTTACAGGGGTGATAACCCTTACCTATGTTTTCCAAAAAGTTTAAAAATAGATTTTTGGGCTGGAGCTACACTTCAACAATGTACCTGTTCAAAATTACAAACAGATTCTACATAAGAACAAACCTACAGTCCCTGTCTTGTATGCACCGCCTGTATACGGCTGTTCAGAGTATATAGGGCCTTTTTTATTTTATGTGCGGGGTTCCCCTTAATATCCATACAAGACCCAAAGGGGCTGGTAATGGGCTGGGGTGGGGGGGGGGGGTCATGGGGTAGCTATGCCATTTTTCTTAAAGATTTTCATCCATATTACCGGGACCAGACATTACATTAAAGCCGCAAGCAGTTTTAAATGGCTTTTTTTTCCTTTAGAAGTGTCATTTTGTGCAGGGACAGTTCTAAACACGGGAAACATGTGGCACTTCACAGGCATACTTTAGACACCCCCCAGGTACGATATTTAAAGGAATATTTGACTTTTTTTTTTCACTTTATGCATCATTAAAATGACTGCTCCCGAAAAACGACCGTTTTTAAAACTTCTTTTTGCATTGATACATGTCCCCTGGTGCACAACCCGGGTTCCCAAACCCTTTTTAGGACAATAACATGCATAATAGTTGTTATAATTAGCACTTTAGAATTTGAACGTTCGCATCCATTGTATTTAATAGGGTTCTAATGTTCGTACGAACTTTCGGTCCGTTCGCGGGTTCTGGTGCGAACCGAACCCGGGGGTGTTCGGCTCATCACTATTTGGGACCACAAAGATGTGAGAATAAAACCCTTGACCGCGTTGCTCTACTGGGACAGGTACTATAACACCCTGCTCTTCCAGCTGCCTAAAGCTCTGAAGAAGACCCAGCGCTTTCTGCTGATCCCTGGGTAGGCGGGTTAGAAGGAAGCTTGGGGGAGGTGAGGAGAGTAGTTCCAACCTGTAGCCCTCTCCTATCCATAGGATGTGGGGGCTTTGAGTGATCCTTTCCCACTAAGTGACAAAGTGAGAGAGCCTTCCCCCCACCCTGACGTCACTTGCTATCTTTGTCAGTGGATTTTGGGCCAGAAAAGAGGAGGCCTCCTTTTTGGTTGCCCTTACCAACTCCCTATTTCTTGCCTTCCTTCTTATCCCTAAACCGGTTCTTAACCAGGGGGCCTCGAAAAATACCTTCCCCTATCTTTCTTAGGCTTTATCGGAAACTTCTTGCCCTTCTCTGTAGACCTAGAAAGGGCCTGGTCCAACCCAGAACCAAAGAGTAGGGAACCCCCAAAAGGTAGACCATACAAACGTATCTTAGATGTGTTGTCTCCATCCCAGGTCTTAACCCACAAGGCCCTCCCTGCGGAATTCAGAAGAGCCACAGACTTAGGGGTCGTACATACTGTTTCAACCACTGCATCTGTCAAGTAGGCCACGGCTCTACCAATCACCTCCAAGGAGTCCAAGACCTGTTTGGACTTGTAAGTTCGTGACACGTGGTCCATCAACTTTGTGACCCACATGTCTGTGTTCCTGGCCACACCGGCCTATGCCAAGGCTAGACTCATGGCCGCAGCATTGGCCTCCCAGGCCCTGCACAGAAGAGTCTCGGACCATTGGTCCATTTGGTCCCTGATATTGCCTCCATCCTCGAAGGAGAGGTCAGATTGTTTGGACACCTGTGCTAGGGAAGCATCTAGTCTGGGTGTCATAAAAAATCTTTCCTCCTCTTCCTGGGGTTCCACCATTTTTATCTTCGTCATCACCAGCGTACCATCATCTGATCATTCGGTATCATCATCGCATCATCCCATCACCATCAGCAGTTTTTCCACCATGTTCAACCTTAAATATTCAACAGACTCCCTGCGTAGCCTAATAAATACTGCCGCAAGACTACCAACCTCCATCCAAAAAATACTAAGGAAAGAATACCTGCTAAGAATCGACAAATCGATCACCAAAAAACAAGATAACATCACTTCAACTACAACATCTATCACGCGCCCTGATCAACACCAGATCTGCAGTCAAGCACAGACAGGAAATCCATGACTTCATCACCCAAAACAACATAGATAGCCAGCTTTCCGTGATAAAGAGGCAAACACCAGAATGTAACACCATCCTAACCGAATTGGTGCCTGAGAACTACTGCATCCTAACCGAGCATAGAATAGGACAACAAGGAGGAGGCCTAGCAAATCCCACCTCTCACTCATCAAACCAACTCTACAGAACTCCTTGCCGTTCATGGAGACACTCACTCTGAAACTTCAAACTACACCTGAGGAAACCGTCCACATACTGCTATGCTACAGACCACCAGGTCCAAAGACAAATCTCCTTACACCCTTCACCGAATTCATCTCGACAAACACCTTGAAAAACGAAAACTTTTTGTTACTCTGGGATTTCAACCTCTGGGCTAACTCCGTCCAGGACCCCATCGCCACCTCCTGCATCAACCAACTGGAAGAACTAGGTCTGCAGCAACTGATAAATGCCCCCACGCATGGTTCGGGTCACATTCTTAACCTCATCTTCAAACAAAACATGGATATCAACACACTGGACAACATGCCTTTACCCTAGACGGATCACCACGCTATCAAATTTAAAATGACCACCAACACCATCCCCCAAAAACCGAAACACTCAATAACTACACACTGGACAAGATCTCAGAAGAAACTACACTCTGAACTCTTCAAAACCACACTATCAGAAACATAGGAATGCTAAATCAAAACCAATCAACTGAACAAACACTCAACTCCTTAAACAAAGCATTACTACGAACAGCAGACACAGTCGCTCCGAGACGCAGAGCACTTATCAGCAGAAACAATTCGGGCTGGTTTAATGACACTCTTACTTTACTGAAGCATGAACGCAGAAGAGTGGAAGGAGCCTGGAGAAGAAACCCAACAAAGGAAAAACACATTAACTACAAAGCACTCACTAATAAATTCCACAAAGCGATGTTCAAAGCAAAAAAAGAAAATTTCTCCAACACCATCTCAAAAGCCCTAAACCGACCTTGCGAACTTTTCAAATTAGTCTCTCAAACTACGAACCCCACCTGTTTAGAGCCCCCAGAAAACGAAACTCAAGAATTCTGCAATGAACTATCGGATTTTTTTAATCGACAAACTCGAAAACATTCGGGAAATAATTCAACAGAAACAACCAACCTCACTCAGCCTAAGCAAGAAGAGGAAATCAATACAAACATTATACAATCGATTACATTTTCGCTGGTCCCGATCACCATCGACACCACCAAAAACATCATCAGAAGTCTCCGAGACAGCACATCACCAAATGACACCATTTCTACAAAACTCCTGAAAGAATGTACCGACATCTTGGCACCCAACATAACACAACACATCTCGTAAATCAATCGTTTAAAAGGGGGCATGGCCTGCGTGCAAGCTGATGGCAGCTTAACCTCGGAGCTCCTGGAACCCAGCGAAATCAGCGGCCCGCAACGAACCACCGGATCATCCTAACAATCCGTTTCCACGGTAGATCTGACCCCAAGTGACCGGGCGATCATGACACGGAAACGCAACATGCCGAGGAAGCCACAGCGCTTGACGGACTTCTTCGTGCTGAAGCACCAGGAAGGTAGGCAAGATGGCGGTGGGCCGGCATCCACGCCGGAGGCCCGGCCGCAGAATACAACCAACAAGAGGTCATCTGCCCGCAATAATACATCCCCTAATGGCACCGGATCATACACTGCCTCCCCAGTGTCTGGTAGTCCGGCAAAGGCTAAGTTTAGGCTGGATGGAGCTGGATGCGGCCTAGCCCCCAGCCCCATCACAGATTCAGGGGATGACACCAGAGAACTGCCGGATTCTATCGAATCCTTCCCTACTCAGCATCAACCAGTCATGGACACAGTCCTTAAGGATATGCTCCTTTCCCTAAGAAGCTCATTACAGGGAGACATGATCAACTGTATGCACAAGTTTCATAAAGAGATTCAGGCAGTAGAATCTAGAGTAGACCACATTGAGCACAAAATGGAGGAATATGCCGATACTATTAATGACTTGGTGGATTATACAGAGGAAAGGACAGAGGACAGTGAATGGGTTAAGGCCAAGTTGGCAGACCTCAAGGACAGGTCCAGAAGGAACAATTTAAAAATTAGAGGGAATCTTGAAACAGTCCAGCAATCTGACCTATGCAACAGCCCTATTTCAATCCCTCATTACTGATCTCTCAGATATGGATGCTACGAATGACAGAATCCATCGCCTGCCTAAACCTACATATTTGCCTGACCAAGTGCCTAGAGACGTGATTCTGCGCCTACACTTCTACCATATTAAGGAACAACTTATGACGGTGATGCGCAAACGGGATCAGATCCCCACGCAACATCAGAATTTGCAGTTCTATGCCGACTTGTCCCAATACACTTTGCAGAAGAGGAAAAACTTAAACACCATCACTAAGACTCTGAGGAACCACAAAATTCTGTACAGGTGGGGTTATCCCACTAAACTGACCATTGTGAAAGATGACCGTACATTCATTGTGGACTCTCTTGAAAAGGGCATTTCACTACTGGAGGACTGGAAAATCCTTCCTGAACAAGCAGACATGCCTCATTCTACAAAACATCTAAAGCAGTTAGAACCTGAATGGAAAAAAGTCACCAATGGGAATACTACATCACATTCTTAAATCCGGATGGTAGCTGAGATGCTACACATTTCTTTTCCCTGGGAGGCCTTCCAGGAAAGCCTTTTGGCTTGAACTTATCCCCCCTTCTACATGAGCAGCATAAGGCTGCATACAGGTTTTTTCTTTTTTTCTGAGCTGTTGATAAGTGCAAGACCCTTATGCTTGTTATTCTCCTACCAGTTTTACGGTTGTTTCACCTTGTTGTTATTCTGTTTCTGTCTTCTGTCTCCTCGCCACCGACCGGCTGAACTGAGATGTAAAGACACTACACACAGAAGAACATACTCCAGGACTCATTCTCTCCTAAGACATCGCATCTCTTCTTGGAATGTGAGTACAATTTATTTACACACTTATCATACCCAGACATCCTGCCATTTTCATTTTGGCCGCAAGAGGGTGCTCTTGCTCTATTAATGAAAATGTTCAGTTTTCAAATCAAACTTACTATTTCCACACTAAATGGGGATAAACTTTCTTTCAATTAACACTAGGGCCTAAATCACCCTGTCAAGATGAAATCTATGTGGAAGGAAGCACTCTCCTACAAAAGTGACATCCTATGTGTGCAGGAAACGCATTTTTGCGACATCTCTCCACCGATTTGTGCTCATAAACAGTTTCCATTTGTTTTTACAGCCAACACAAACAACAAAACAAGAGGAGTGCTCACAGCCATTAGAGATTCTGTGGCCTTCACCTTACATGAGGTGATCGCGGACACCCAAGGACGTTATCTGATTATTATATGTGATCTAAACTCAGTCGCATACATGATCGCAAATGTTTACTTTCCTAACCAACATCAACTGCACTTCTGCCACAAGCTCATGAAAAAAATACGCAAGCACCAAAAAGGTTCTCTAGTAATTTGTGGAGATTTCAGTTCTACCCCAGACCCTGCTATTGACTCCTCCCATGGCAGAAGAAGGAGTGGTCAACCCCTCTTACAGCCCATTCATGCTCCGGAACTATTTGATGCATGGAGGTGCCTACACGCAGGTGAGAGGGACTTCACTTTCTTCTCACCCCCTCACAGATCCTACTCGAGGATTGACTTGTTTCTAGTAGATCAGCAGACATTATCTAGAGTATCCTCGGCCTCCATAAACACTATCACAAGGTCGGACCATGCTTCGATCACACTACTGATTGAAGGTTCAGCTTCCACCTCCACGACTCCAATGTGGAGGGTTAACTCTTATCTACTACAACAGAAAGACTCTAAACTTCACATAGAAAAGCACCTAAATGATTTTTTTTATGATGAACGTACCATCTGTCAAAGACCCATTTATATTGTGGAATGCCCATAAAGCATTCATTAGAGGGATACTCATACAGTTAGGGGCGAGAGTGAAGAGGCAGCGGCAGAAACGGATTACTGATTTGACCACTGACATTTTTAGACTTGAATCTACTAATAAGCGGAGCCCTTCCATTCATACTTCCCAAAAGTTGACTCAACTGCGGTGCGATCTCAGGACCCTCCTGCTGGAGGATTTTGAGAGAGTACCTAGGAGACTAAAAATGTCCTATTATGCTATGGGTAACAGAGCAGGGAGGTTATTGGCCCACAAACTGAAGGGGCACAGATACAAAACCAAAATTCCATACTTGTATCATCCAACTTCTAAACACAAACTTCACCACCCTCAAGATATTGCTTATGCATTTAGCCATTATTACAGTACCTTATATAATTTGAAAGATGATGCTAATACACATCAGCCCAATCCTGATCTAATCAATCAATTTCTACAAAAAATTTAATTACCCAAGCTTTCCCAAGAACAGTTGGAGTCACTTAATGTACCCTTTCATACATCTGAGATACAGAAGGTGATCGAATCCCTCCCACCTAGCAAATCCCCTGGCCCGGACGGCTTTGCTGGGGAATACTATCAAACGTTCAAGATTCTCCTCGCTCCCCACTTAGAACGCATATTCAACACTGCCGCTGCCTCCTCGTCTTTACCCCCAGAAATGCTGAAAGCCATTATTGTTACACTACCGAAGCCGGGTAAGGACCCCACTTCTCCACCAAACTTTAGGCCCATCTCCCTTCTTAATAATGATGTGAAAATTTATGCTAAACTAATAGCCACACGCCTCGTTGATATTCTCCCAACCCTAATCCACCCAGACCAGACTGGCTTCACTATAGGTAGGCAAACTACTGACGCTACTCGAAGATTAACAAATATCATTCATTTGGCGAAACTACATAAAAGACCTTCTCTGTTGTTGGCTTTGGACGCAGAGAAGGCCTTTGATAGAGTTCATTGGCAATATATGACCCGGGTATTATCGGAGTTTGGTTTCTCGGGGAACATACTGTCAGCCATCTTGGCCCTCTACTCAAAACCTTCGGCACAGGTGTTTACCTCCAGGAGTACTTTCTAAAACGTTCAATATAACTAGGTTGTCCCCTATCCCCCCTCATATTCAATTTAATAATGGCCACATATATGCGCAACCACCCTAATATTAAAGGATTCCCTATACAAGACTCATCTCACACTATCAGTCTTTTTGCAGATGACATCATTATGATCCTCACAGAGGTGGAGTCCTCCCAGGCTTCGGTGCATTCTGCATTGGAAATGTTCAATCGAGTGTCGTATTACAAGGTCAATGAGAGCAAATCATACATTTTAGGTCTGGGAATTGATTCTCCCACACAGGACAAACTTCAATCACGTTTTCCATACACTTGGAGTGAGGAGGGAATCAAGTATCTAGGTATTACATTGACGGCCTCCACTGATAAACTAGTTAAGTCAAATTACACACCTTTTCTGCAGGGCGTAGCAAATAAACTCACGGACTTAGCGAAGGTAGAATTGTCATGGTCAGGGAGGTTGGCAGCCTTCAAAATGGTAATCCTGCCTCAGCTGCTTTATCTATTCAGGACGCTATGCATCCCAGTCCCAGCCTCTTTCTTTTCCACAGCACAAACTTTACTAAATAAGTTTCTTTGGCAGGGGAAGAGGGCGAGGTGTGCCTTTAAGAAACTGGTAGCGAGTAGGAAGGCGGGTGGAGTTGGCTATGTATTGATAAGGGACTATTACATCGCCGCTACGTTAGCACAGATGAGAGCTTGGTTCCCCCAGCTGAGGGCGTCTGGCCCCAGATGGTTGGAACTGGAAAACTCGCAGACTCAAGGGCATCAATTATATGATATGCTTCTAGCAAACGGACATCATACCTTCCCAGAATCTGACCTATCCCCCACAATAGTGGCCACGCTGCGCGCGTGGAAGATCTAAGTGACCCAACGCTATACTGGGGACACGACTAAAACTTTACCCCTTACACTAGATAGTTTAGCTATAATCATCCCGGACCTTAATATATCACAATGGACGGCTAAGAGAATATTATCTACAGAGGACTTAATGGTAGGGCCCACACCAAAGACTTTTAGATCCCTACAATTAGAATATGGTATAGAAGAGAGAGAACATTATAAATATCTTCAACTGACGCATTTCCTCCGCAACACTCCACACCACATGGTTTGCTTACCGTGGAGAATGGTCCTATACCTCACTAGCACTACTACTAGCATTAAGGGTATCTCACTATTTTACAACGAATTACACGATAAAGATAGATTCCTAGATTCCTTAAATCCACACATATCAAGGCATGGGAAAGAGATATGGGACTGTCCTATACCACGGAGCAATGGCAAAAAGCATTAATTACCACTTATACAGCGACTAAGAGCGTCAATCTATGGGAACTTACCCACAAAATATTGCTCCGATGGTATCTGACACCCTATAGGATCTCCAAATTTGGTCCTCAGCACTCCCCACTTTGTTGGAGAGATTGTGGAGGTATAGGAACACTGCAGCATATACTATGGACGTGTCCAGCGATTAAAACCCTCTGGACCCAAACAGCTAACCTAATTAATACGTTAGCGGAGGTGCACGTTCCTCTAACTGAAGGACTAGCAATATTGTCCTTGGACATAGAGTCTATTCCAAAAGAACTACGAACTATAGTCATCCATATATTGATAAGTGTCAGATTGTCTATCATGAGACACTGGAAAGACAAGAACCCGCCTTCATTTTCTGAAATAATTCAAACAACTAACACTCATGCAACTTATGAACTAATGTTCGCCTCATCCCAGGGCAACTTTCATAATATGTATACTAGATGGTATAAATGGTTAGATTGGTATAAGGCGTAGTAGAGGATATGGGTAACACTACACTTCTCAACCCTGAAACTACAACATATTCAGACGATGGCGAAATGAGACACACTCTTTGTTCTTCTTTCCTTTCCCCTCTTTTCTTCCTCTTCTTTTCCCTTCCTGTTTTCCTTTTTCTTTCTTTTCTAATCTTCACGTTTAAAAGTTATCAACCCCTGTATTATATGTCATAGAGATGACAACACTATTTGGTTATTCGTGGTTTCTGAAATATGACTTGAGTTATTCAATTTAGCAGATCCCATGCAGCCCTAAGTGGTTGGGTTGGATGGATCAAGTTTTTTTTTGCACTAACTTCAGTAAAGTACAGGAGATGTGGTCTGGGGGGTCCCCCCTCCCCGTGTGGCACAGTGTGATCCCAGATGGGGTGCCTGGAGGGAGGGACAGCCTCCCCTTCATGTCTTGTCTAATCTTACATTTAAAAGTGCAATGTATAGCAACATATTGTGAATGGTTAAATGTTATTTAACTTCTTTTTTTTCTTTTATTGATAACGAATATCAAATATCTAGTTTTTAATAACCAATCGACAGCGCATATTGCTCAACAAAATTCTGATGTATGACATGCTTAAGTACCAACTTTTTCTGAGTTATGTATACCTGTGTTTTCTTGAAAAACTCTTAATAAAAATGTATTGAAATTAAATTAAATCAATCGTTCAAAGAAGATATAGTTCCGATCTCCCTCAAGCAAGGCATAGTCAAACCCCTCCTAAAGAAACCCAACCTCGACCCAAAAAACCCAAACTACCGCAGACCGGTAACAAGCCTTAACACCATCTCAAAGATCATAGAGAAAGCAGTAGTACAACAGCTACAACTCCATTTGGACTCCCAAAAACTCTTGGATCCACTTAAATCAGGCTTCCGCCCAGGCCATGGCACAGAAACAGCCCTTCTCAAAATATGGGATGACGCCCTTGAAGCTGCAGATGACGGAGAATCATGTCTTCTGGTGCTGCTGGATTTCAGTGCAGCGTTCGACACAGTAGACCACAAAACTCTACTCACCCGCCTTAAAGAAGTAGCAGGAGTCGCAGACCCTGACCTACCCTGGTTCGCATCTTTCCTAGAAAATTGTTCTCAGATAGTGAAACTAGGAGCCTTCACCTCTGAAACTCGCGCAATTTCTTGCGGCGTCCCTCAAGGATCACCCCTGTCACCCGTGCTTTTCAACATCTACCTGCGCCCACTCCTCAAAATCATCAGCAAACAGGACCTGTGCTACCACTCACACGCTGACGACACCCAACTCTACTTTCGTATCACCGGAAAAAAAGACCAATATCACGGACTGGAAAATTGCCTCACATTGATCGATGATTGGATGACAGTTTCCTCAAACTCAATGGATCCAAAACAGAACTTGTTCTCCTCCATGCAAACCGAAAAAGACAAAAACTAAGACTTCTTGAACACCACCCACCATTCTTGGACAGACCATTACCCCGAGCACCAAAGTCAAAAGTCTCGGAGTCATCTTTGACTCGGAGATGTCGATAGATGCACAAATAGGATCAGTAGTCAGCGGATCGCACCATCTCCTCCGCCTGCTGCGTAGACTCATCCCCTTCATCCCAGAAGAGGACATAGCAGTAGTAGTTGGAACAATCATCAACTCCCGACTCGACTACGCAAACTCCCTCTACATAGGACTACCTAAATACCAGATTTCGCGCCTACAAGTCGTCCAGAAAGCGGCAGCCAGACTGGTAACAGGGAAAAAACCTTGGGAATCCATCACCCCTTTACTGAGGACCCTGCATTGGCTAACCGTAAAGGATCGGGTCACATTCAAGACCCTCTGTCTCACCCACAAGTGCACACAAGGAAACGCTCCTCAATATTTATGCGAGAAGATAAAACACTACACCCCCAATCGCATTCTCCGATCAACCAATCAAAACCTCCTGCACATCCCCAAGTCCTGCTACAAATCGTAAGGAGAACGAAGATTTGCAGTCCAAGGACCACGGCTATGGAACGCTCTACCCACGGACATCCGCATGGAAGAAAACCATTGGGCCTTCAGGAAAAAACTTAAGACCCATCTATTCTGAAGGTTAGGACGTCTATGGAGGCAAAGCGCCTTGAGGAGATTTAGTTTGCATTTGTAGCGCTATACAAGTTATTCACTCACTCACTCCTCCTTGAAGGGGCACCTGCATTTCCAGGTCTTAAAATTTAAGAGCTTCCTCTTAGGCTCCTTCCATTCTCTCAGAATGATGTATTTGAGGGCCTGGTGGATTGGGGTTTAACCAGGCCTTTATACATCCTGTCCTGGGCAGAAAACTGAGCTGTAGGCTCTTGGATATCTTCTGACGCATACACTGCACTAAGGAGACCTCCATATTATCTGCAGAAAAGATGTGTCTGCCTGGTCTGGAGTCCTCTTCCTCCTCCTGGTTGTCCTCTATTTCCTCCCCCTCATCAGATCGTAGACCTCTGCTTCCTCCTCAGAGTCCTGAGAGGGCAGTGACCGCAGGGGTTCAGGGCGTCTAAATCTGCCACCTGGATCCTGAGTTTCTGCTCTATTAGTGGGGGGACCCTCCTGTGAGGCTGAAACTTGCACTGCCTGGGCCCTACTAGAGTGGGGCTCGGGTTCCCTAGGTTTCAGGGTTGCCTGGAAAGCCTCGAGGGTCGTTAACATCTCCATCTGTATGGAGAGAAAGTCCCTCATAACCTGAGAGGTCTCCTTCCCAGCTAACTTGTGGATATACTTGTAGGGTTTTGTGTGGTCCTGTGACAACTTGTCATTACAGTATCCACACCTCTTGGAATGGAAAGAGGTCTTAGACTTAGACCGGCTGGTGACCACCTGAGCAGTAACGTCCTCCCCTGAAAGAGACACATTTTCACACTTACTTCAAACAGAAATCACCCTCTACTGTACCCTACAGGGGTAAGAATTAAGGGGACCCTCCCCCCTCATTACCCCCACCAGCTAGGTAGACTCACCCCATGTGGTCTCCTCCACTGCTGTTGCCACTGCTGGCCCCTCCTCTCGCTCCATCTCTATACCACAGCTTGTCCTGCAAGGGAGGAAGCTGCATCATTCCTGCCGCTGGCATAATGGCGCTCGAGCGCTGGCCGGCGCAATCTCCTCTCCCCTGCAAACCACACTGCTCGACCCAGATGCCCAGGAGTCGGGGCCCACCGCAACGGCGTGCCCCACGGGAAATCCGACCGCCAGCTCCCCCTGCTAAACGGACACCCGCCAGGTAAGGGGGAGGAAGCAGGAAACAATGGTCCCTGAAGTTCTGGGTACCCCATTGTACCCAGGGTCCTTCAGCACTCAGGGGGGCTATTCCAAGCTCTGCTGCCCCCCTTGAGGAAGATGGGGAAACCCCCCACCAGGAAGGGCAAGTCCTTCCAGACCCAAAGGCTTCACATGCCTGCGGTCCGGCTCCCAGGGGGAGGCCACCAGCCCCCTGCTTCGGGTCTATTAGAAACGGAGCAGCCAGATCTGATGCGGAAAAGACAAGAGCTGTGTGGAGCACAGCCACGTAAAGAAGCAGACATTCAGAATATTACCTTCACCCCTACTCTAACATTGGAACCTACACTGCGAGATGTCCTTATGGCAGTACAGACTTGTAACAATTCGATACTATCATTAACAAATCAAATGGTTGAACTAAAGGAAGATATTACAGTTATGAGACAGGAAAATCTGAAAATGTCAGAAAGGACTACCGAAGTGGAAACAAGAGTAGGAGAGCTGGAGGATTCTATTCCTTTATTTAAAAAAAACTGAACATGGCAAGAATGCAGATAAAAGATCAAACCCAGACATTGGAAGGAATGGAGAATAGACAAAGACGCAATAATATTTCGCATATTAGGGTTACCAGAACATGAGGAAGGACACTCACCGGTTAACTTTGTTGAAAAATGGTTGATGGATATTTTTGGGGGGGCAGGATTTTCTAGATCTTTTGCCATAGAAAGAGCACATCGTATAGCAAGTCATTCCCCCCCGCCAGGAGGTAGGCCGAAGCTAATGATTATAAAGTTGCTAAACTCCCAAGATAGGGACAATATACTTTCTAAGGCAAGACAGAAGGGTAACATCGAGTACAAGGGTAATAAAGTGTCTTTCTTTCCTGATTTCTCAGAAGTTCAGAAGCAAAGGGCAAAATTCAAGGAAGTTAAAAGGCAACTACAGGATCTGAAGATTAAATATTCAATGTTGTTTCTTGCGAAACTACGTGTTACAGATCGAGATGGAGTGTCGTTTTTTGAAACACCATAGGCAGCTAATGCGTGGCTTGGTAATAGGCAAAAGTAAAGTCGGGTAGATATGCCAAGCTCTAGAATCTACCTGTATATGATTCTTTTTTTTTCTTTTTTCTTTCCCGGAGGGGGATATGGGAGGGGTTCATAGGAAGAAAAAGGAGAGGGGAAAGAAATTTTTCCTCCCTTTCCCTTTTTTTTTACTTCCCGTTTCCGGTATCCCCCAACCGGGAAGATATATATGGTACAGACGTAATGTCGGAGATGGCTACAATGGGCCTCCAGTATGTGTTCCGTGTGGACAAGAGGTATGTGGAGGATCCCGTCTCTTTGGGGTGGGTTGCTCAGCATGTGGTGTTGCTTTCCGGATACAGGGGGAAGGGGGAGGGGGGTAGGATGGTGGGGTGTAAATAAAACAATTTGTACAGGGGTTAGGGTTGAGGTGAGGTATGGTGTTTGGGAGGGGGGAGGGATGTTTTTGTTTTTTCTCTTCTTCTGTCTTTCCTCCTCTCTGCCCTCCTTGTCTCTTCTTGCCTCTCTCTCTTCCTTTCCTTTTTTTTCTTTTTATCTCGTTTTGGGCTCTCTGCCTTTCTATATGCGTCTTCTCTTCCTGCTCTCTTATATTTGCTCTTTATGTTTTGTATAAGACCACCCTATGAGGGTAATGGTTATAATTATATAATGGGAGTTTAAGGGAGGATGACAAGTAAAATTAAGATAATGTCATGAAATGTCAGAGGAATGGGAGAGAGCAGAAAGAGACACGCGGTAAAGGAAGCAATTGAATTTTATAATCCTGCAATAGTTTGCTTGCAGGAGACACATAGGGGGAAGGAGGATGATAAAACGTTTGATATATTTAAATATAAGTATGGATTTCATGCTACGTACTCCACATAATCCCGAGGAGGGAGTATCTTGATTTCTAGTTCTATTAGGTTTACGTGCAACCAATGTAATAAAGATGTGGCTGGGTGATACGTGATGCTTCTTTGCATCCTAAATGAAAAAATGTTTTTTTTTGGTAAATGTTTATATTCCCCCTCCTTACAAGGATGATGTACTAAAAAAGGTTTTCGAAAAAGTGTCACAATGGCCGGATGTACCAACAGTCATAATTGGAGACTTCAATAATGTATTAAATGAAGAGATGGATAGGCAAAGCAATACAAATAGTAATGTGAAGGGTAAGATAACAAGATTGGCCAGTCAGATACAGGAGATGGGCCTACTGGATATGTGGAGATTAAGATTCCCGGATAGTAAAGAATACTCATGCTGTTCAAGTACATATGGGTCACTATCAAGAATTGATATGACTTTGGAAAATGGGAATGTTCTGCCCTGGGTAAAATCAGTTCAGTATGAAGCAAGGGGGACTATCTGATCATTCACCACTGTCTTTGTCCTTGGAGTGGAAGGAACAATTGATTAGACCTCTGTGGAAAGAAAATCTTCAGTGGCTATCTTTGCTCCCAGAGAAGACTCAAATAGAACCAGCACTTCTATGTTTTTTCAAAGACAATAAGGGATCAACCTCAGGGAGGATGGTCTGGGATACAATGAAAGCATATCTTAGAGGTGTAATTATTAAAGAAATCTCTTAAATCAAATTAGCTACAAGACAAAAGGAGGAAATGGTAATGCAAACAGAACAATCATTTATATTAGTTGCCATTGAAGAGAAACGTGCAGTATGGCAGGAAGCACAAAAGATATATAGAAATTTTGTTATAATAACCAAGTCAGAGAAAAGTAGAATCTTGCATAGTCAAAAACATTATGAATTGGGGGAACAGGTGTGTCATATTCTGGCAATGATAGCACGAAACCAGGAAGGCCCGTCTAGTATAACTGCCATTGAAGATAATGAGGGAATAGTGATGTACGATACAGAGAACATTCAAAGGATATTTGTGGATTTCTATTCGCGATTCTACAAATCCGAAATATCAAATACAAGAGAAAAACTGAAAAGTTTCTAGGGAATTTAAATATGCCAAAACTGTGTTTAATAGATAGGGAATCTCTGGATACTCCTATAACTTTGGTAGAGCTGGAGGAAGCTGTGAGGCAAATTCAGAATAAAGCATCAGGGATGGATGGACTTCCTGTGGAGATATACAAAATATACGGTCAAATTTTGCTTCCAGAACTTCTGGAGGTATTAAATGAAGCATATATCACACAGGAACTCCCGAAATCTATGATGGAAACAATAATAATTGTCATTTTAAAACCTGGCAAGGATCCATTAAAACCGGATTCATATCATCCAATTTCTCTTCTTACATCAGATATTAAGATACTAGCTAGAGTTTTGGCTAATAGGCTATCCAGACATATTGTTAACTTAATACATGTAGATCAAACAGGCTTTGTCCCTTGTAGGACAGCAGAAACAAACATAGGCCAATGTGGTGCCTATATTTAAAAAGGAAACAAAGTCTTTACCAAGTAACTATAGACCTGTTAAAATTACTTGAGTATATACGGTATTTATCACTAATCACTGTTGCTTGATTGGAATTTGTGATTTAATGTTGATATTGATATAGGTTTATAGTTTCCACTAATATCAATTACTACTATTAATACCTAATTAATTTATTCTAGCGCCCTCTATCACTTGCACAGAATTCAGAGAGTAGTGGTTAATGATTCTTACTCTGAATGGTCTAAGGTTATCAGTGGTGTACCCCAAGGTCCAGTGTTGGGACCCTTACTTTATAATATCTTTTTAAATGATATTGGGTCTGGGATCAAAAGTAAAATTTCTGTCTTTGCAGATGACACCAAGCTATGCAGTGGAATAACGTCCTTACAGGATGTCTCCAATTTACAAGCCGACCTCAATGCTCTGTCTAATTGGGCGACTATGTGGCAGATGAGGTTTAATGTTGATAAATGTAACGTTCTGTGCACTTGGGGGCCAAGACTATGTATCATACATACTAGGGGGAGTACAACTGGGGGGATCCGTAGTGGAGAAGGCTCTGGGGGTTTTGGTAGATCATAAGTTCAGTAATGGCATGCAATAGCATGCTGCGGTTTTCAAAGCGAGCAAAGTCCTTCCTTATATAAGAGAGGTATGGACTCCAGAGAGAGTGATATCATCTGTACAAATCATTAGTAAGACCTCATCTGGAATATGCAGTTCAGTTTTGGGCTCCAGTTCTCAAAAAGGATATTGGGGAACTGGAGAAAGTGCAGAGAAGGGCAACCAAACTGATAAGAGGCATGGAGGAGCTCAGCTACGAGGAAAGATTAGAGGAACTGAATTTATTCACTCTTGAGAAAAGGAAATTAAGGGGGGATATGATCAACATGTACAAATATATAAGGGGTCCATATTGTGAACTTGGTGTTGAGTTATTCACTTTACAGTCAACACAAAGGACAAGGGGGCACTCTTTGCGTCTAGAGCAGTGGTCTCCAAACTGCGGCCCTTTGCTTGCCTTTATCCAGCCCTTGGGGCACTATCCCTCCCACTGATACGAGACACTATTCTGCCATCTGACACTGACAATGGAGCACTATTTCTCCCACTGACACCACTAATGGGGCACTATTCCTCCCTATAATACCAACGATGGGGCACTATTTCTCCCCTTCATACCAGGTGTTTATTTCCACAGATGCCAGGAAATCTTCCACTTCCGCTGGCCAAAATCCGGCCCTCCAAGAGTCTGAAAGACAATAAACCGGCCCTTTGTTTTGAATGTTTTGAGACCCCTGGTCTAGAGGAAAAGAGATTTTGCCTCCAAATATGGAAAGGTTTCTTCACAGTAAGAGCTGTGAAAATGTGGAATAGACTCCCTGCAGAGGTGGTTCTGGCAAGCTCAGTAGATTGCTTTAAGAAAGGTCTGGATACTTTCCTAATTGTACATAATATAACTGGGTACTGACATTTATAGGTAAAGTTGATCCGGGGAATATCCTATTGCCTCTCGGGGGATCGGAAGGATTTTTTTCCCCTGCTGTAGCAAATTGGATTATGCTCTGCTTAGGTTTTTCGCCTTCCTCTGGATCAACTGTGGGTATAGAATTGTGTATATGGGATTGAATGATATTATTTTTAATTTTTTTTTATGGTTGAACTGGATGGACTTTGTGTCTTTTTTCAACCTGACTAACTATGTAGCTATGTAACATCCGTAGGTTCTTTCTGAATTTACAATTACCAATGGACAATGAGGGAACTGGCGCCATCTTGTCATTGGATGCCAGGAAGGCATTCGGAATGGGAGTACCTATGGATAGTATTGACTGCCTTTGGTATAGGTCCAGGCTTTTTAGCTTGGCTAAAAATATATAAAAAGAGCCAAAGGCTAGGTTGAAGATCAATGGCACTATGTCGCCGGTTCTCTCATTGTCCCAGGAGACTAGACAGGGCTACCCTCTATCCCCCCTCCTATGTCGCCGGTTCTCTCTTTGTCCCAGGAGACTAGACAGGGCTACCCTCTATCCCCCCTCCTGTTTGCGTTGGCAGTGGAACCATTGGCCTCTTCAATCAGACAGGCCGAGGGGATAGAGGGATTTCGTCGTGCAGGAAAAGAGGATAATATAGCCTTATACGCAGATGATGCTCTTATTTTTTTGAGAGACCCTACAGAATCTTTAGGGGAACTTATGACCCTTGTATTCACATTTGGACAGATCTCAGGGTTCTGCATCAATTGGGAGAAGTCGGTCTTGATGCCTATACATAATGATAATATTTTTTTACCAGACTGCACTAAACAAATTAAAATTATTCATAAAATCAGGTATTTAGAAATTGAAATAACGCGAAATGCAGGGAACTATGTAGATCTGAATTTCAGACCATTATTATCTAGGTTTAAAGATAAAAGCCTGAGCTGGTGCAAACTCCCATTAACTGTGATCGGAAGAGCTAACCTTATAAAAATGTTTTGGATTCCGCAGTTTTTGTATATTTTTCACAACTCCCCGATGTGGATACCAATGTTCTGGTTCCGCAGGATAGAATCTCTTTTTCGTGAACTTATTTGGAAAAAAAAAACACTCTCGGGTAAAATTAACAACTTTAATGCTAGCTAAGGAAGAGGGGGGGATTAGATATTCCACAGCCAAAGAATTACTTCTTAGCAGCACAAATACGGCAGTTTTTTGTCTGGACAGGGTTGAGGAAGAAGATCCCATACAGAGATTACTTCTGCCGATGGGTAATGGATACACATTGCTGTCCACATTAGAGGCAAAAATTAAGCAAAGAGATAGAAGATTTGTGTCAGGAAAATTATTTGCTAATGTATGGCAGGAAATTAAAGAAGATATTACAAATATTACGGCTATATCTCTTACACCCCAACTTGGAATAATGGATACTATGTAGAAATTCAAAAATTAAAGGAGTTTGAGCTCTGGCAATCCCGAGGTCTCAGATATGTTGAGCAATTATTCTGGAAGGGTAACATAAAATCCTTCTGGGGTGCAGGAGAAGGGTGCAGAATGCAGGACATGGGGTGTAGGGGTACCAGAGAAGGGTGTAGGTCAACGGAAATGGGATGTAGGACATGGGGTTCAGGGTACCAGAGAAGGGTGTAGGTCAACGGAAATGGGATGCAGGAGAAGGGTGCAGAATGCAGGACATGGGATGCAGGGGGAGGGTACATTGTGCAAACTTCAGGACATGGGGAGCAGGGTGCAGAATATAGAACATTGGGGTGCAAAGTGCAGGAAATGTGGTGCAGGGTTCAAAACGCAGGACATGGGGTGCAGGGGAAAGGTACAGTGTACAGAATGCAGGACACAGCAGTGTGTGAGAGCAGAGTGGATGGAGAGGACAGCTTGTGTACATAAAGCAGCATGTCCCTCCCTGGCTGGTCTCTTAGCTGGCTGCTTTGCAGGCTTGTCCCGGTTACTTAAACACTGTTAAAGAAAAAGTATTATGGCGCAACCGATACCTAATTTTCCTTAAACCCAGCGCTATGGAGAACAATCCAATTCAGAGTAAAGCAAAAAAATCCCCTAACAATAAAAAAACATAAATTCAATACAACGTTTTGATATTGGCATATTTGCCTTGCTCTAACAGCCACAACCTAGGCCCTAAGGTATTTTTATGAAAGCTAACTATACCTCTAGACTTCTATTGGACTATCTCCCTTGATCTCTGGCCTTGGGAGACAGCCTCATAAAATGTGCACTAGTGCATCCAGGACAGTGATGACTTCTGGCGCTGGATGTAAACAAACATTGAAGGCTGTTGGATTGAAGAGAGAACTGAATATCTCTGTTTGAGTGGACACCCAGAGAAGCCTGTCCTCTGCTGGATCCCATATCTGGATTTCGTATGAGGCCCGTTATCTGCTGAGATCTGGTGAGTGCAATCCCTATGGGGAGTCTTTTTGAAACACCTGTCTGAAGTGATCTGGAGGAAGGTGCACATTCCACAGAAAACGTATAAGAATTATTGACATGTGTTAATTGAACTTTCAGTTTGGGATACATAATCCAGATTGGGCTGCTGACACTTTTACTGTTGTCTTTGGGACAATAGGGAACCTTATTGATTTTAGTATTAATAAGAGCGCTGCATATGACAATTAGATTAACACTGAAAGGTGTTACAAACCCGATTTGTCCTGGTTACTACTGTAAGGACTCTGTAGTCCTGTTTCTCAGCACCTTGTGGGGTGTCATGTTGGAGATTCTGTCCCTCTCATTCCTCTTTAATCTGCTGGAGGACTCTGCAGTAGACATGGGCTGAAATCTTCTAACCTGAACGGTGAACCCCATTGAGGTCTATGAGAGCTGAACAGGAAAACTCTAAAGTTTCATTTTCAAGGCTTATATGCAAGTAATTGGCAATACAAGGGGTATGGGGGGTCCAGGTACTTCCTTGTGGGGCATGCATCAATGCAAAAAATATTACTTTTTTTTAAACATTAATTTTATCAGGAGCAGTGATTTTAATTATGCTGTGGGGGGGAAGCAGGAGCCGATGGTGACAATAATGCAGCCACAGAAAGGAGAAAGATCGGCAGCGGGAGATCAGTGAGATGAGTCCTCTCATGCCGCTGTCCTGACCAGTCCACCCCTGGACTTCACAGATTGGGTGCTGCCGCTGGCTCCTCCTGTCTGAATAATGTGTCCGGGTTTCAGGCAGAAACATTATTCAGACCAACAGTGAGAATGGGCTGACAAGAGCCCAGGGGCCAGGATGTCATTTCTAGTCACCATGGTGATCTGGGATTTGTGCCCTGACTTCAGGTGACCATAGATACATGGAAATTCAGCTGGTTCAGCAGGGATCTGTCACATTTCCATCCATGTGTGGTCACTGCCAAATAGAGTTGCCACCTCATCCCTTTAAACCCGAACACATATTAATTACACAGGTTCTGTTGCTAATTGAATGCAGGTAAGGCACTAAGTGAATTTATTTACCAACTTAATCAGCCACAGAACCTGTGTAAGTAATATGTGTTCGGGTTTAAAGGGATGAGGTGGCAACCCTACAAGTGCCGGATAAAAGTCACTCGATCAGCGGCTGCAGCCAATAGCTTCATCACTGATCTGTGTATTCTGAGAGCGGAGGTGCGCCCTCCATTGTCAGAATACAATAGTGCAGCGGGGAGGATTCCCCCATCCCCCTCCTATGTGTGGACTGGGGAATAGGGTGACCACATTTCTAAACTACCATTCAGGGACACCCCCCTTCCCAAAAATCAGCTTGTGCTGTAACGAATCACAGCACAGTGATTGGACACAAGAGGTGGGATTTATGATTTCTCCAATCACAAGCAGGGGGTGGGGATTGTGCTCCTCCAGGCATTCCCGGCCAGGACAAGTACTGTCAGTGAGTAAAGCAGTGATGTGGCAGCCTTTTTTGGGGGCATCAGATTGGCCCGGGGTGTAGCTGTGTCAGTTTCATTCCGGGACACTGTATTGTCCTGGAATGAAGGTGCCCGGGACAGACCTGCAAAATGCGGGACTGTCCCGGGCAATCCGGGACACGTGGTCACCCTACTGGGGAATCACTTTAGTTTTTTCACTCACCCCGCTGGCTGAACGATAAAACTGAACCATGTATGTACAGCTTTGGAGGGAAGATATATTAATCATCAACTGATCCCACTGAAGGGGTTAATCTACTTATTACCTCCTCTGCCGCCAAATCCAGCAACGTCTCCTCTCTACTTCCTCCTGACTCACCTCTCACCCGGAACTTCTTGTCTGTACCTGACATCACTTCCTGTCTTCCATAGAGACTTCTTGTTTGTCTTCCATAGAGACTTCCTGTCTGCCACCTTGTGGAGCTCAGAGGAACTGCAGAAACATCTCGTAGCGTGAACACGGCCTTGTGCTGGGTGTGTATGTACTGTATATCCTTATAAATGGAGTCATCTCCACTCCCACCAAGGGGGATAGAAATATATTACTGCTCGGGGGGGGAGACATTTTGGCCCCTTTGATTTTGCAATAAAATTGAGGTCAGATTTAGTCATGTAGAACATCTGTTATATGGATACAAAGATCCCCAGCCGAGAGGAAAGGGTGGAAATGACTCCTGATCCCCAGATTTGGCCAATTATGTCACCAATATAAATAGAAAAAAACCTGCGCTATGTGTAACAACTCAAATACCTACAGAAATAACTTATACCGGACTGCTGCTGTAACAAAGGTAAGTATTCCCTTTATCAACTTGTAGCGCACCCACCTCTCCCCTTACCTGCCTTTAATTTCTGGCTCCTCGCAGGAAGGGAGAGGCACACCGCACCACAAGCCCGTACCCTCCTGTGTTGAGCGGTGTTAGTTTTCGGGCCTGCCTGCGGCTGGAGTTGAATCCTCCCGAGGATGATTCTCACCTCTACCTTAGATAGATGCAAGTCCTTGTTTTTCCCCAGGAATATAACTGTCCACACCAACTGAAAGTCCAACTTCAATATTTATTTCACACGGATAATAAATAGTCTCTTTAACAGCAGACAGGTTGAAACAAGACACAGGACAGCTTAGGTGGGAGGAGGTCCAGGCACAAACTTGAATCAACTCTTTGACTGTTTAGGTTTCACAAACAGTTATGGCGCACGATCTCTGCCACAGACCGTGAGGTTGGTCTCTGCCACAGACTGAGTGAATAAAGTCACTGCCACTGACTTGGAGAACAGGTCACTGCCACTGACCGGGTGAATAAAGTCACTGCCACTGACTGGGTGAATAGGTCACTTCTACTGACCGGGTGAATGGAGTCACTGCCACTGACTTGGTGAATAGGGCACGGCCCTATGAGGCCACTGCCACTGACCTTGAACGTGAACTTCCTTCTTAAGAGTATCTGGCCCATGTAAAGGAGAAGACATCCCTCCGGAGAGTTACCAGAGGTCCCCACCGTCACCACGACTCTGCGCTGGGTCTTCGCAAAAGGTAACCTTCCTGGCCTCCTCGTCCTAGATCCGGGTCCCCTCGCAAGGCGGCACCCTGGGAGTCCTCGATCCCTAGCGGACCCCAGCCGAAGGTGCTGGGCTCTGGGCCTCCAAAATAATACCTCACTCCAGACTGAAGGTGTCTGGGATGGAACAGGAACTCGGCCTCCGTGCCTAGGGCACCCGGAGATAACACACAAACACACCCAGGCCAAAGGTGCCTGGGTGCGGACCTCGAACCAGGCCTCTGGGCCTAGGGCACCCGGAGACGACACACACACACACCCAGGCCGAAGGTGCCTGGGCGCGGACCTCGCACGGAAGATGGCCGCCCCTTTTATACCCTCTCCCGACAGGCACAGCAGGTTCCCCGCCGCGCCTTACTACTGCCGAGAGGGGACACAAAAGGCACAGCCTTCTACTGGTGGTTCAACCTAGGCCTATGGCGACAGCGCCACCTGTAGGCCCCAGGGAACTGTGCACCAATATAATCCCCTGTGCACAGAAATGGTCCATTAACCCTAACAATCAGTGTGTCTGAGCCTAATTACCACTCAGACACTTCCCCTAAATTGAACACCCCGCTACAAACTAGAAGAGCATTATGTGTCACAGCACTGTCCTATTGTGTGTGCACATAAATTATCACAAATACACTTATAGCGCACAGACCTTTCTCCCAGCCTGCATTTAACTTTGGCTCCTCGCAGGAGGAAGAAAGGCACACTGCACCACAAGCCCGTACCCTCCTGTGTAAAGAAGTTGAGCGGTGTTGTTTTTGGGTCCTGTCTTCAGCCATAGTCAAATATCCCCCTGAGAATGATTCCCACCTCTACCGTGGGTAGATGCAAGTCCTTGACTTCCCCAGTAATGTGAATGTCCAAACCAGCTGAAACTCCAACTCAATATTTATTCTCACGTTGCAATAAACAGTCTCTTGGATAGGAAAAGGTTGGAGCAAAGGAAAAAGGAACGGCTCAAGGTGTGGAGGAGGTCCAGACACAAAACGTATCTCAAACTCTTTACTGTTCAGATTCTCAAACAGTTTTAAGGCGCACGGTCTCTGCCACAGACCATGAGGTTGGCCTCTGCCACAGACCTGGCGGATAAGGCCCCTGCCACGAACCTGGCGAAACTTGGCCTCTGCCACAGACCTGATGGATAAGACCACTGCCACTGACCTGGTTAACTTGAACTTCCTTCCTAGAACATGGCCCCTATCAAGGAGAAGACGTCCCCCTAGAGAGTCAACAGACCCTTCCTTCACCGTGACTCCCGCATCGGTCCTTCGGAACTGATCCTCCCTTCTCTTAGGGTGCGGGTCCCCTCGCAAGGCGGCACCCTGGACTCCTCAATCCTTAGTGGGCCCCAGCCGAAGGTGCTGGGCCCCGGGCCTCCGCTGCAACCCCTGGGTCTTCATACCCAGGCAAACAGGACGGCAGGGTAGTACCTCACCCCAGGCCAAAGGTGCCTGGGATGGAACAGGAACACAGCCTCCGGGCCTAAGGCACCAGGAGATGATCCCACACACCCAGGCTGAAGGTGCCTGGGCGTGGACGAATGAAAAAAACTGGAGGCGTCTGCCCCTTTTATATCCTCTCCCAGCATGCACAGCAGGTTTCCCGCCCCGCTGTACGGCTGCTGAGAGAGGTCACAAAAGGCACAGCACTGTATTGGTGGTTCAACCCTAGCCTACCGTGGCAGCGCCACCCGCAGGCCACAGGGAACTGCACACCAACACTATCCCCTGAGGACAAAAATGGTCCATAACTCCTAACAATTTAAGGTGTCTGAGCCTAATTACCACTCAGACACTTCCCTTAAATTAACCACCCCGCTACACATTCCCCCCACTAATGGACACTGGTCCCCAGTGTCTGGAGCAAACCCATGCCTCCCGAACCCGAGTCAGCATTGGCCTATTCAAGAGACAAGAAAAAAAAAAATATTAAAAACTGCTTGTTTATGCCGGAACCCAACATGGGGGAAAGGGAGTTGAATGTAGAAATGAAAGAAGAGCAGTAGAAACACAATGTGCACATTACAGTCTCAAATGTCACATAAACACATCTCCAATATTTACATTCCCTCCCCTTCTGCACTAGCTAAAACCACCCTATTCTCAGTGTTTTGCTTGGTGTCCACCTGCAGAGGGAGAAAGCACATATAAACCCAAACATGTACAGCAGAAGTGAAAAGATTCTCCCCGGAGGAACAATCCTTTCCTTCCAAAAGTAAAACACATTTTTTTTTCTAAACCAGAGTCTCTTCCCTTCCCCCTTTTTTTTTTAGACTGTGCAACACCGCCACCTAGTGGGAGTGCCACCGTCAAGACACCCGTTCCAGAAACTTTCTCTTCTTCTTTGGCCCAGAGCTGAACTACTCTACCCCAAAGTCCTTGTGTCTTTGCGGTGCAGAGAGAGGGGGAAAAAAAAACAATTGCTCCCACTCTTCCAACAAGTAGAATACCCTTCTGTGTGGGCAAAAGTTCTTGGGCTCCAGAGAGTGCACTCCGGAAACAAAAGGCAAAAATAAAATAAAGAGTCTGGTCTCTCAGAGATAATACTGTGGAGGCGGCAACACCAGTGGCTTCCAATGTTTGTCAAAAGTGTCGATGTGGTATTCGACATTGTCTTTGTCCTTTCGGCAAATAACCACCTTATCCGCATGTATGTGCCGACCAAGCATCCAGGCTTCCCTACAGTCCTTATACCAATTGGTAGCTGGAGCAGAACACGAATAGTACCTACAGGCCTGGGGTACCTTAATATGTGTCCAAACAAAATCCGCGTACCACCAGTGTCTATAGGCCTCTACTTAGAACAGAAGCTCCTTTGACAGGTACGGGTACTCCCACCCGTATTCACTGGCAACCTTCTGGTTAAATAACCTCTGCAAACGGGACAAAGGTGGCATGGTAAGACGATCTCCCATACCAGACAGGACTATGGCGTCCGGGTGTCGAGGTACTTTCACTACCTCAGGACCAGACACAGGGGCCCGCAATGACACCCGCCCTATCCCAACAACGGATCCAGGTATCTCCAGCGGTGGAAGGGTAGGCAACAGGACAGATCCCTCCTCAGGCTCTGGAGCCTCCACCCGGGGTGTGCTCTCCCCAGTGGACATGGGTGGGTCCCTATTTCTATGGGACAAGGACAGGGGCATCTTATCCCAACCCTTCCGCTCAAATACCTCATCAATGGCTGCGTCGTCTCCTGCATCGGAGACCGGATCCAGGTCAGAGGTGTCACATTCCTCCGCCGGCAGGTACAGTAACTCCAGGTGGATGATGAATCACCGCCTCCAACCAGTACAAGGGCCCTGGGATCCCCGACACTTCGGACCTCAGACAGAGTCTCTTTCCCCGGCTTACCTCGGCTTGTAGCTGAGCCAGGACGTCCGAAACTTTTCCCTTCGAATGCATCTGTTCCGAGTAAGCGCTGGGGCGTAACTCCACCACGGCCGCAGGAAGCCTTCACAAAGCCAATCTTCCTCTTGGGCGGTGGGAGTAAGGACTCTGTGGTGACCGAGGCAGCATCCTCCGGTCTCTCCGACTCCGGTTCCTCAATCTCCGGAACATCTCTGCTCGTGACTTCCTCCGAAGTCTCAACAGTGCGCGCAAGGGTGGCTGCAAAAGCTCTGGCTCCTTCCTCCAAAGTGGTGGCGCCTGTAAGGCAGTTGAGGCGGAAAGCTTGAGGCTTCTCTGTGGGTTGCTCCACCTCAAATAGAAACTCCTTACATTGCTCGCATCTGCCGAAGGGCTTGAGATGCACTAACAGTCCCGAGCAGCCGGGACAAACCACTCCGAGGGCCTCCACATCTCTGCATACGTAGAGGGCAAAACGTCCCCGGGGCTTCAGCCGAATTCCCGTATCGGTCACGGAAGCAGCAAACGAGGTCACATTCATGGTGGTTGTGGCCGGAATCCATGAGGCATGAGATGCCATGTTACCCGCTAGCTGTGCCATTGCGCACTGTCCTTTTCGCGCCAAAGTCCCCACGTGCAACTCCTCACATGGCCAGACTCCTCCCATCCTCTGCACTGTTCGCAGGCTTTCTCTGTAGGCACGCCCACGAACTACGCAGTCAGGGTTCTCCTCGTGGTGCAAATCTCAATATGGCCGACCTCCACGGAACTTCACTGGGGAATAAAGTTCAAACTCTGGGGGGGATTTCAACACTTTCCAGCCGCAAACAAATCCCGGACTTGAGCCCCCACGTATAGCGCACGGACCTTTCTCCCACCCTGCATTTAACTTTGGCCCCTCGCAGGAGGAAGAAAGGCACACCGCACCACAAGCCCGTACCCTCCTGTGTAAAGAAGTTGAGCGGTGTTGTTTTTGGGTCCTGTCTGCAGCCATAGTCAAATATCCCCCTGAGAATGATTCCCACCTCTACCATGGGTAGATGCAAGTCCTTGACTTCCCCAGTAATGTGAATGTCCACACCAGCTGAAACTCCAACTCAAAATGTATTCTCACGTTGCAATAAACAGTCTCTTGGATAGGAAAAGGTTGGAGCAAAGGAAACAGGACAGCTAAAGGTGTGGCCTCTGCCACAGACCTGATGGATAAGGCCCCTGCCACGGACCTGGCGAAACTTGGTCTCTGCCACAGACCTGATGGATAAGGCCACTGCCACTGACCTGGTGAACTTGAAATTCCTTCCTAGAACATGGCCCCTATCAAGGAAAAGACGTCCCCCTAGAGAGTCAACAGACCCTTTCTTCACCATGACTCCCGCATCGGTCCTTCGGAACTGATCCTCCCTTCTCTTAGGGTGCGGGTCCCCTCGCAAGGCGGCACCCTGGACTCCTCAATCCTTAGTGGGCCACAGCCGAAGGTGCTGGGCCCCGGGCCTCCGCTGCAACCCCTGGGTCTTCATACCCAGGCGAACAGGACGGCAGGGTAGTACCTCACCCCAGGCCAAAGGTGCCTGGGATGGAACAGGAACACAGCCTCCGGGCCTAGGGCACCCGGAGATGATCCCACACACCCGGGCTGAAGGTGCCTGGGCGTGGACGAACGAAAAAAACAGGAGGTGTCTGCCCATTTTATATCCTCTCCCAGCATGCACAGCAGGTTCCCCGCCCCGCTGTACGGCTGCTGAGAGAGGTCACAAAAGGCACAGCACTGTATTGGTGGTTCAACCCTAGCCTACCGTGGCAGCGCTACCCACAGGCCACAGGGAACTGCACAACAACACTATCCCCTAAAAAATGGTCCATAACTCCTAATAATTTAAGGTGTCTGAGCCTAATTACCACTCAGACACTTCCCTTAAATTGACCACCCCACTACACACTAAAATATGATGGGGCGTGGCAAAGCTGCCGAGGTGAGTGGACACAGCTCTGTGCTACTGCCGATTAACAGCATATAATCAGCTTTACAGCTCTCCCTCAGCAGCCAGCAACGGTGTGGGGGCTTCGATGCAGTCTGCTTCTCCACCCGATCAACACTGCAGTGGCGCTCGACAACTAGAACGATGACCCGGTGTCATGGATATTCAGTAATGTTTGTCTGCCATCTTACCTTCTTCCATGTGTTCACCTTAGAGGCCAAACTCTCTCACCTGGCTGCTTTTATAATCTCTCCTCCCAGCCTGGCTCCACCCAGGCCCTATCACAGAACTTTATATTAACCTGTGCACTGCAATACTGCTTTGCTGATCAACGTGTTTGTTAAGCATTGTGTGTTTGGGTTCCTGCCTGCTGTGTGCTACGTCTGTCTCTGTGTTACGATATTGGCTTGTTCCCAACTATCCCTGTCTGCTTGTGACCTTGACCTTCGGCTTGTCCTTCGTTTATCCTTGTCTGCTTGTTGCCCTGACTTTGGCTTTCCCCTCACTATTCTTGTATCCTGTGCTGCTGCTTCTCCTCTATCCTCTTTACCCTACGGAGCGTGAGCTAGGGGACTCTGGGGGCCGCGACCTGGACCCAGCTGCAGCATAGGCCATCCTCACCACTAGAGGCTGTGGTGAAAATCTGCTGGATCTTAGACGAATCCTGGCGAATCTTGGGCTCTAGCTCCCTGTGGATCCCTGTTGTGCTCCACTGGTCCCGCTTTCCACAACCACCCAGTGTCCCATCCGCAGCAGTCGGCCATAGGGTTCACTACCTTGTGGTGCACTCCTGACCCCCAACGGTGTGCATCTGTCATCTGGCCACAGGTGAACTGACAGTTTGATCAGCCATGGACCCGGCTGACGTGCCGCTCCCGCAGATGATCCATTGCAGGGCATAGTCCGCAGACTTGAGACCCAGGAATCCAATCAGACTCAGGTGATGCGATTCCTTCAGGATCTGGCTTCCCACTTCGAGCAGCTGCAGGCCTCCTTGGGAACCCCGAATCTGCAACCTCAAGTACAACCAGCGGCTGCACCTATCGCACCAGTTGCAGCCACACACTCACTACAACTGCCAGCTCCGTTACGTTTCTCTGGGGACTCCAAGGCCTGCAGGGGGTTTCTCAGCCAATGCATGATTCATTTTGAGCTTCAGCCTCAAAACTTCCTGTCTGATCGGGCTAAGGTAGCCTATATAATTTCCCTCCTCTCCGGTGAAGCTTTAGCCTGGGCTGCCCCCCTGTGGGAGAAGAATGATCTGGTGGTTTCCAACCTGTCCGACTTCTTGAAGCTCTTTCGTAACATCTTCGAGTAGCCGGCTCGTGCTTCTTCAGCGGCTAGTGCTTTCTTACGTCTTTGCCAAGAATCTTGTTCAGTGGGACAATATGCTCTTCAGTTTCGTATCCACACAGCTGAATTGAGCTGGAACAATGAGGCCCTGGTGGCTACCTTTTTACCTGGCCTCTCTGACCGAGTGAAAGACGAATTAGCGGGAAGAGCCATCCCCGCCGGTCTGGACAATGTAATTTCTTTGTGCAATCAGATCGACATTCGTTTTCAGGAGAGGTCCCTAGAAAAGGGACGCCAGCACTCCCTGGGCCCTAGCCAGTCTGAGCTCCCCTCCCTTCATCCTATGGAGCATCTTCTGTCTGCTGAGGAACCTATGCAGCTGGGCCGGACCAGACTAACCCCCGAAGAACGTGCTAGGCGCAGAACTCTGGGCTTGTGTCTCTATTGTGGGGGCAAGGGTCATTTTCGTGACTCCTGCTCGCTTCGTCCGGGAAACGCTTGGGTCTAATACATTTGGAAGGTGGAATATTGGACCCAGAAACATCACCTTCTCGTCTTCTCCTGCCGGTGTTCCTTAAGGGACGCTGTGGGAAGAGGACAGAGGGGACGCCATGGGAAGAGGACAGAGGGACGCCGTGGGAAGAGGACAGAGGGACACCATGGGAAGAGGACAGAGGGACGCCATGGGAAGAGGACAGAGGGACGCCATGGGAAGAGGACAGAGGGACGCCATGGGAAGAGGACAGAGGGACGCCATGGGAAGAGGACAGAGGGACACCGTGGGAAGAGGACAGAGGGACGCCCTGGGAAGAGGACAGAGGGACGCCCTGGGAAGAGGACAGAGGGATGCCCTGGGAAGAGGACAGAGGGATGCCCTGGGAAGAGGACAGAGAGGGACGTTGTTGCGGTCAATAAGCCCTAGAGAATAGCAGGCTAGGCACTTCCTAATGGCTCAGTCCCTGGGAATAGTAATGGATAATGGCCAACAGGCCCTCTTACCAGCGTGGCTCTCTGGTGGTGCGGGTACAGGGGTACAGTGTGGCTCCCTCTCTGTTGGTGCGGGTACAGCGTGGTTCTCTGGTGGTGCGTGTACAGCGTGGCTCTCTGGTGGTGCGGGGTACAGCGTGGCTCTCTGGTGGTGCGGGGTACAGCGTGGCTCTCTGGTGTTGCGGGGTACAGCGTGGCTCTCTGGTGGTGTCCCCCAGCAGAGTATTCTCTTTTGCTCCTCTTCTAACACCCCCTCCCTCCCCTCCAGCAGAGTGCTTGCATGCTGGGGGAACTGGTGCCGGAACTCTGCAGTGACTTCATTTCCCATGATGCCCCCAGAGCCTTCTGATTGGCCCTCTTCTGTGGCCAATCATGGGGAGGGAAACAGCAGGCAGGAAGCTGGGTGGCAGCGAAGCGAATCCAATTAGAGCCGCTCTCTCTCTCTCTTCTTCCTTCAGCTTACAGAAAGGGAAGGGGGCGGCGGGGGAGATGCAGACAGCCCGCAGCTCTCCTCTCCCTGTCACAGCGCCGCTGCTCTATTTGCCAGAGAACTCGGACGCGGCGCTGTGACAGGGAGAGGAGAGCTGCGGGCTGTCTGTATATCTCCCCCGCCGCCCCCTTCCCTTTCTGTAAGCCGAAGAGAGAGAGAGAGAGAGTGGCTCTAATTGGATATGCCGCGCCGCCGCCCAGCTTCCTGCCCGCTGTTTCCCTCCCCATGATTGGCCACAACAGAATCACGGCTGTAGGGTGGGGGAGGCTTGACGGGTCCTATTAAAACTGCTTCCTGGCCCCCTCCGCACCTGGCGTGAGCCACTGCAAACCTAAGCAGTACTCCCCTGATAGTGGCCCTGTGTGCGGGAGTCGGGTGCGGGTGCCATTTTCATGGGGGGGGTGGCCAGCCGCCCCCCCGCAAAGTGCCACCCTAGGCCTGGGCCTTGTCGGCCTAGGCCAGAACACAGCACTGCCGGTCGGTAATGTTTATGAAGGTTTGGAAGCTGGACCTGGATGCGTTCTTAAAGATCTGGGAAGGAGAAGCGCTAACCTTTCCAGCCCAAGAAATGGCGCCTGCTCTGTGTGAATGAGCTTGGATGTTTTACAGGGGAAACAGCAATGATGCCTGGTAGGCTTCCATCATTGCATATTTAAATCACCCTGTGATCGTAATAATTTGACTTCTTCTTGCCTTTATCTGGGCTACAGAACAAGCAAAGCTAGAGGTTGATCTCCAATCTATAGATCTCATCCTACACAATGTTCATTCAATGAGATACCTGCCCATGGACATTTAGATAATAGTAAGGTGACCAGATTTTTTAAAAGAAATCCGGGGACATATTTTTACTAGTAATGGCGGCAATCAGCGACTCCCTGCCCATCACCGCCGCCGCCCGCCTCACAGCCTGTCAAGTCTTACTCTCCGGGCCCCGGCTACTACTGGGTGGGGAGCGGAGGAAGATCACTCTGCCAGGGAAGGCAAGGAGAAAATCTGGCAGGCAGCTGGCCGGTACTTGGGGCAGAAAAACATGCTAGCGGAGCTGAATGGGCATGCACCCGAAACTGAAGAAATATTCCCTCCGCTCCGACCAGCACATGATCATCAGAAAGGGGCACAGATAATTTGAAAAAAATACACCCCCCTAAGCTAGAGGGGGTGTGTAAATCAGATTTTATTTTTATTCTGCACTGACTGTCTTTGAAAATGCCCCAGCACTTGTTTAAATCCAATTCAGGGACAAAACCAGGGACAGACTTGGTCCAGGGACAGTGTCCTCAATCCAGGGACTGTCCCCGGAAACCGGGGATGTGTGGTCACCCTAGAAAATAGGCCCTATTAATTATCCAGCAAGATTCATGCCCTAATGCTAGCTATATAGATATCTCCATCCATAGCCAAAATGCATATGCCCATACTGATGACCTTTCTCCCCTCTGAATGCTGGAATGGCAGCTATCAGTGTCTGGAAAGAAACTGGGTAAAAAATTAACCTGGCAACTTTATAAATGACAGGAGCTCTGCCCAAAGTTGGAAGTCTGAGTTCATAAGGCACATTGTGATGCTGGTGGTAAGTTATGCAGATCACTTCTCCAGAAGATTGAGCCTGTAGTAGTAACAGAACATTTACTTTGACTTGCTACAGCTGTTCTAAAAGGAAGGGTGTAAAAGAAAGATGCAATGATGTTTTTAACATATACAAATGTACCGGGGTCTCCTTTAAGGCCCCACGGACTACGTTACCCAGAACCCCGTTTGGCACCCAAGGTGCAATGGCCACCTGCAGAGACTCATGGGTGGGGTATAAAAAGGGAGGGCGAGGCTAAGCTCGGCCTAAGGAAAGGAAAAACGTACCGCTCAAAAGCTTGAGAATTCACCAAATGGCTGCTTCTGCCCGGTCACTCACACAGGTTTCTGCTAAGCTCGGCCTCTTTGGACACCGCGCTGCTAGCAAGAGGACTCCCTGTGCGGACCTGCCACAAGTGCAAGGCCCAAAGCCTGGGCCTTGCACACTTCCAAAGAGCCTTCCACCCCACTGCGGAGCCTGTGGGGCTCCTGATCTCTATTTGCTTTACGGACATCAGTTGGACCAGAGACCCGGCTGTCGCAGACCCTGTGTGCGGAGACACAGCGGTGGAAGTCACGGACTAAGACTGAGTCCAGAGTGGTGAGAGAGCACTTGATCACAATTATAACCGAGTACTTTTGTTTAGGCCTATTGACTGCCTTGGCCCATCGTGCTATACTTGCTACCATGACCAGAGACTAGTTCCAGAACTGAATTATATCGTCTCCGGGGAGGTTTTTCCTTTACCATAAACTGTTCTTTGGATCATAGTATCTTGAATAAAAAGAAACAGCAGGGAAGGCATCTATTAGCTCGATGCGTTTCGTAGCTGTAGCGCTACTCTTCAGGAGCAGATGCAGAGATATTGTCTAAAGATGTTTAAAAGTTGATAAGTGATCATGTAAAAATGTAATAAAGACTATAGAAAAATAAAAATAGTAAAAATTGGTCACTCATACTTGCAAGTCAAATCAGAGTCTGGACATGGACTGAGGGAACTGGAGGTAGGCTGGAATGTCAGTCCACCCCGGAACCTGAGGTGGCTAACCCCAAAAGCATCAAGATGGAAAAACCAACCAGGGGAAGAACATTCCGAGGGTAGTTGCCCCATGGGTTGTGAAAAGGACATAAGGGTGTATACCATCTGAAAAAATTATAATATAATAGTATTAATAGTAAATAAATGTAGGGATCAATATAGGAATTATAATATAGTAGATGGGGCATGGCATAGTGATTATTTATGGGTTAAAAAATGTAGCATTTCATCCATTAATATAATAGGTGCAGTGGTAGCTAAATAAGTAATGTTGTACTAATGTTGAAATAATAATAACAGTGGAAACCAAAAAGTGGACCAAGAATAACCTAGGTAAAACAAAGGAGGAGGGGGGTAAAAAGAGGAAGAGTAGCGCTACAGCTACGAAACGCGTCAAGCTAATGGATGCCTTAGCTGCTGTTTCTTTTTATTCAAGATACCATGATCACGGTTCACTGGAATATACCTATATATCACTTGCTGTGGGAATACGTTGCAACTAGTCTGGTGTGTCATCATTATGTCATTACTGTGGCTCTAGGCCAATATGCTATCAGTGTGTCATTATGCTATTCTGTTAATTTATTACTATGTATCATGTCATGGAATAAAAGTTTTTTACTTTACTATGATGGTTACTACATGTCTATGCATTTACTATATGGCACTATAGATGGCTCCACCACCAGACAGCATTATAGTACCATGCAATGCTATTTTCCTGGCTGCACGCTTCAATTCAAAGTCCCAAATTTTTTTTTTAGTTCTTCTATATCATCACTACACTAACCTACCTGATTCCTACACTGACCACTACACTGACCTACCTGATTCCTACCCCCTCCATTGGGAGGGGGGGCGTGTCAAATCTTCAGCTCTAAGGGGCTCATGCTGGGCCCTGTGGTCCTTCATTAGGAGGATGAGGTCAGTAGCAGACTGGCAGTGCTGGGGGGATGGGTTAAGTGGCAGTGGTTGGGAAGGGATGGGATCACTAACTCTCACTTGCTGTCACCTGTTAGTCAGTGTCCACTTGGGAGGTGAGAGGGGCATGGTGAGGGGCATGGTGAGGGGGTGGGTGAGGGTGAGAGAGAAGGGGAGTGGGGAGAGAGAGAAGGGGAGTGGGGAGAGAGAGAAGGGGGGTGGAGAGAGAAAGAGAAGGGGGGTGGAGAGAGAAAGAGAAGGGGGGTGGAGAGAGAGAAGGGGGTGGAGAGAGAGAGAAGGGGGTGGAGAGAGGGAGAGAAGGGGTGGGAGAGAGAGAAGGAGTGGGAGAGAGAGAGAGAGATATGAGGTGGTAGAGAGAGGGTGGGGGAGAGAAAGAGGGGTGGGGGAGAGAGAAAGAGGGGGTGGGGGAGAGAGAGGTGGGAGAGAGAGAGAGGGGTGAGTAGGGGGAGAGAGAGGTGGTTGAGAGAGAGAGAGAGGGGGGTGGATGAGAGAGAGGGGGTGGATGAGAGAGAGAGAGAGAGGGGTGGATGAGAGAGAGAGAGAGGGGGTGGGTGAGAGAGAGGTGGGTGGATGAGAGAGAGAGAGAGGGGGTGGATGAGAGAGAGAGAGGGGGGGTGTATTGAGAGAGAGAGAAGGGGGTGGATGAGAGAGAGAGAGGATGGATGAGAGAGGGGGTGGATGAGAGAGAGAGAGAGGGGTGGGTGGATGAGAGAGAGAGAGAGGGTGGATGAGAGAGAGAGGGGTGGATGAGAGAGAGAGGGGGGGTGGATGAGAGAGAGAGAGAGAGGGGGGTGGATGAGAGAGAGAGAGGGGGGTGGATGAGAGAGAGGGGAGGAATGAGGGAGAGAGAGGGGGGTGGAAGAGAGAGAGGGGGGATGGATGAGAGAGAGAGAGGGGGTGGATGAGAGAGAGAGGGGGTGGATGAGAGAGGGGGTGGTGTATGAGAGAGAGAGAGAGGGGGATGGTGGATGAGAGAGAGAGGGGGTGGATGAGAGAGAGAGAGGGGGGGTGGATGAGAGAGAGAGAGAGGGGGGTGGATGAGAGAGAGGGGGTGGATGAGAGAGAGAGAGGGGGTGGATGAGAGAGAGAGAGGGGGGTGGATGAGAGAGAGAGGGGGTGGATGAGAAAGAGAGGGGGGTGGATGAGAGAGAGAGGGGGTGGGACTGGGAGAGAGAGGGGGATGGGAGAGAGAGGAGAATGGGAGAGCGAAGGGGGATGGGAGAGAGAGGGGTGAGTGAAATTGACCCCCTAGGCTGGCCTGCAGTCCTTCCTGTGCCCCCCTGTCCCAGTCCCTGTCTGTGGGTAGGTGTGTGTGATGCACCTACCTCCTGCCCATCCTCCGGGCCCTCGGTCAGCCTATATTTCTTCTTGGGAATGGTCACAGCTGGAGCCGACGTTGGAGAAGGTGTGCAGGCTCTGGAGGTGTCGGGGGTGCTGTCTTCTCTCACTCCCTCTCGTGCTGTTCCTTCCAGGCAGCCTCCTGCTGCTCAACGGGGCCGCCACTCTTTGTTGCTGCTGCTGTTGACTGCCCTGGCCTGCACCCCGCCACCACCGGACCAGCGAGACTGTCCCTCTCTGGTATGTCAAGGGGGCGGCCTCGGACTCGGAGCTCAGCTGCTTTGGGTCCCAGACTCCCAGGAGCAGAAGCGTGGAGGAGGAAGAAGTGAAATCCTCCCTCGCTTTTAACACTGAACATGGAGGGGGTGCACTGCAGCCGTGATGTCACTGGTTGCTACACGCCAAGCGGCTCTAGCAACCAGTGGACAGGATGAAAGTCAGGTGGAGGTGGTGCCGGAGCCAGCGCTACCGCGGCTCAGTCCGCCCCTGTCCCATGAATTCATCATGACTGTTCCCAGTGCTTCATTCCCGGACACTGTATTGTCCCGCAATGAAGGTGCCCGGGAACAGGGACACAGATACCAATTACGGGACAGTCCCGGGCAATGGGGCACCCTAGCTCCTTTCCTGGTGTCAGTTGATGATGGCACCAGGGAATACTCACAAAACCACCCTATAGCTGTCCATTCAGGGGGGTTTGCAGCATAGCAGGCTGCATACTGTCCCGGTTACCAACCTAGTTTACCTGCCTCGGCAGACATGTACCCCATCCTCCATCTGGGAGGTAGTCATGGAAGCTGGATGCCTCTGCTCCAGCCATGCAGTACTCCCTTTGGGGAAGCCAGCAGCCATGATCCATCTTTTAAAGTGATTTGTCCAAGGTCACAAGCCGACGCTAGGATAACATCCAACATCTTCCAGGAAGTCTCCCATGGCTGCACTGACCTTCAGAGTACTTAACCTGCGAGTTGTGGCCCCTTCATGGGTAAAAGCAGATACAGGGATTTGATCCTCTACTGAATGAAGGCTTAGCAACAAAAAAGAAAACACGAACCTTCGCTGTATATATGCAAAAGACAAAAAACCTTGGTAATGTCTCAGCGACCAGAGATTTTCTCTCTAAGATATTTACACACATGCAATCGATGAACATTAATGCATTAAGACAACCTATTGAAGATTGTCTCGTACAAGGTAAAGGTCAGGTAAAAGCCTCCCAATTCATACAGTCACATATACAAATCAGGGCTAAACTTCAAGCAGGTCATTAGAACTATTAGGTTCAGTTTCCTCTAGTGCAGGGGTCTCCAAACTTTTCAACACGAGGGCCACATTGTAGATTTTACAAGTATTCGGGGGCCGAAAAAAAAAACTGTTATGTATAAAATATCAGCGGTGTCCTCATCAGCGGTGTCCCCATCAGCAGTGTCCCCATGTCCCCATCATTGCTGATGGGCACACTAATGATGGGGACGCCACTGATGGGGACACCGGTGTCCCCATCAGCAGTGTCCCCATCATCGTTGATAAGGACACCGCTGATAGGGACATCATGATGGGGACACCGCTGATGGGGACACCCCATCAGTGTCCCCATCATTGGTGTCCCCATGTCCCCATCAGTGGTGCCCCTATCAGCAGTGACCCCATGTCCCCATCAGCGGTGTCCCCATCAGCAGCATCCCCATCATTGCTGATGGGGACACCGCTGATGGGCACACCAATGATGGGGACGCCGCTGATGTGGACACTGGTGTCCCCATCAGCAGTGTCCCCATCATCGCTGATGAAGACACTGCTGATGGGGACACCGGTGTCCCCATCAGCAGTGTCCCCATCAGCAGTGTCCCCATAATTTCTGATGGGGACACTGCTGATGGGGACACTGCTGATGGGCACACCAATGATTGGGGATGCCGCTGATGGGGACACCAGTGTCCCCATCAGCAGTGTCCCCATCATTGCTGATGGGGACACCGCTGATGGGCACACCAATGTTTGGGGATGCCGCTGATGGGGACACCGATGTCCCCATCATCGCTGATGGGGACACCGCTGATGGGGACCCTGGTCTCCCCATCAGCGGTGTCCCCATTAGTGGTGTCCCCATCAGCACAGCAATGTCCCCAGAAATATCCCCATCAGCACAGCAATGTAGCAATCTCCCCTGTAGTGTGCTTATCAGCGTTGTGCAAAACAATAACATGATCAGCCTCTTACCTCCGTACTAGCTGACTTCAGCTCTTCTGCAGCTCCTGTCTCCGAGGCGCGGCACCTCTCCTCTTCCCGCCCGCGGTTTGAAGTTACGATCCTTCCATGAGTGACGTCACAGGCGCGGCACCTCCCCTCTCCCCGCCCGCTGTTTGAAGTTACGATTCTTCCACGAGTGACGTCACAGGAGCGGCCCCTCCCCTCTTCCCGCCCGCTGTTTGAAGTTACGGTCCTTCCACGAGTGACGTCACAGGCGCGGCACCTCTCCTCTTCCCGCCAGCTGTTTGAATTACCGATCCTTCCACGAGTGTAGCAGGGAAGAGGGGATGTGCCGGGCCTGTGACGTCACTCGTGGAAGGTTTGTAACTTCAAACAGTGGGCGGGAAGAGGGGAGGTGCCGCGCCTCAGTGGTCCCAGGCAGCAGCCAATCTAAAAAAACGGCGTGGCTTCTCTTAAAAAAAAATAAAAAAAGGCGTGGCAGCATGGGCGGCTTTTTTTACACTGCGGGCCAGATAAAACACACAAGCGGGCCGGATGTTGCCCGCGGGCCGGGGTTTGGAGACCCCTGCTCTAATGCGACATGCCATGCGACCCTGGACACAAAGTCGCATGACGAGTCACGGCCCATTGATTTCAATGGCACCTGTTCCAATCTATGCGACTCAAAGTTGCAACGACCTAGAAAAAGGTCCCAGCACAACCCCGATGCGACCTCTGATGCAACCCCGATCCAAAGGCTGTAAAGTTGGATGAAAGCTGCACTCTAAAGTCACAACAGCGGAAACATAGCCTCAGAGTCCATACATTAGATCACATGAGGCATGATCTACAAAAAGTACCAAAAGAATATAACTCGAATAACACAAACATAAGCTCCAATGTTGTGTATTTAAATACATAGATTTTTAACATACTTGGAGAAGTGTGAGGTCAGAGACATAGAGTATTCGTCTAATACCCCCCCCCCCCCCACACACACACACACACACACACACACACACAATTCATATGCAATTAATACGAACTATTCATATAAATGTTACCGGCCTCAAAATGTGAATTAAGAGAGCCGATAATTGTAGACGTGATGAGATAAGGTGATCAGCTTGGCGTGGACTGCAAAGAATCACACAACAGCATAAGACAGGACCACTGGGTTTTATGGCTGAAAAATTGTTTGACACCAGTCACATGGTGGGTGGCCTTATATAAACTCTGTTTGTGTACCTTCTCTGCCATCTACTGGGTCTTGATAGAATAGCAGGAAGGTATTTCTTTAATAGAAATAAAATAAAATAAATGAGTATGTACTTTGCTTTGGGGTGTCTGTTTTGTGACCATATAAACCCCAGTCCGTCACACTCTCCCCTCCTTCAGTTAATGGCTCCCGACATTAAACTCAATGGTTATCTGAACACTGTTTAGTGATTTAAGTAGCCCAGATAGGTACTTGTTGCCACCAAGGAGCTATGTTAACTACCTGGCATGTCATGGGAGTAGCTAGCATTGTAGGAGTTTGTACGGTGTGAATCTGACTTGGTATGTATCTTGGCTGACCTAGTGTGTCATATGTAAAGATCTCTTTAGGCTTAGCTTGTCTGGTAGATCTTCTGACAGGAGTTGAGTTATCTCTATCAACATCATTCTTCATTTGCATATCTTGGCCCACAGGTAAGTCTTGACTTAATGAGGGTAATTCTGCAGTGTCTAGTCCCACCATGTCTGTAGCCCAGATTTGGTCGCCAACTAATGTTCCATCATTTTGTTCTTGTTCAAGATTGGGTGTGGTAGTTGTAGGATAGAACTCTTCAGTAGAAACTCTTAAAGGGATTTTCTGTACGTTTTGAGAGTTTTGTTGAGACACAACACGATCATGACTTTCTGTAGTCTCTGGTATATAAGGATAATACCATCTTTCTTCATCTGAACATTCCTCCTCCTGGTCCACATCCATTCTGGTCTCCTTTCTGTTACTTGATTGTCTTTGTTTCATTGGTACTCTTGGAATGTGTCCTTCAATTGGTAGGTCATTTACTGGTAGTAAAAGATTTCTGTGCAGCACTCGAATAGTCTTTTTACCACTTTCAGGCTGAATTTTGTACACAGGCCCATCTTTGATTCTTTCTACCACTTTGTGTACTGATTCTTCCCAGTATGAACGAAGTTTACCAGGTCCTCCTCTTTCAGAGAGATTTCGTACTAAGACCCTATCACCTGGTTGAAGAGGTGCTCCTTTTATCTTCTTGTCATAGTACTTCTTCCCTTTAGCAGATGATTTTTGGCTATTCTCGGATGCGATTTTGTAAGCTTCTTGCATTCTGGATGCCCATTTTTGAGTAAATGTTGGTTGACTTTCTGATTCCTTTTCCAAGTTTAGGTTGAGAATTAGGTCAATAGGCAAACGAGGAGATCTTCCATACAATAGAAAGAATGGCGAGAATCCTGTGGCTTCATGCCTGGTGCAATTGTATGCATGAACCATATGTGGAAGATATTCTTTCCAATCTGACTTTTTCTCTTCCTCTAAGGTGCGAAGCATCTGTAACAAAGTACGGTTCAGTCTCTCCACCTGGTTACCCTGTGGATGGTACGGAGTAGTTCTTGAATGAGAAATCCCTGCCAATCGTTGCAATGTCTGAAACAAGTTGTTTTCAAATTCTCTTCCTTGGTCATGGTGGAGTTTCTCTGGATAGCCAAAACGTGGTATGAAATCTTGAAAGATCTTTTCTGCCGCCGTTTTTCCGGATTTGTTCTTAGTGGGATACGCTTGTGCAAAGCGTGTGAAGTGGTCAACTATTACAAGTATATACTCATATCCTCCTTTGCTTTTTTCCAAGTGAAGATAATCAATGGATACTAACTCCAAGGGTGAACTGGTAGTAATCGAACCCATAGGTGCTCTTTCGGTAATATTTGGACGCTTTTGTTTGATGCAGTTGCACTTCTTCAGCACATATTCATCAATGTCTCTTTGCATAAATGGCCAGTAAAATCGTTCACGTGCTAGGTGGGTTACCTTGTCTGTACCAATGTGACCCATGTCATCATGAAGATTTTTTAAGACCAATGGTTTTAGCTTTTCTGGTAGGACTAGCTGTTTTCGGGTTCCAGCGTGTCGGTAGAGGATTCCTTCATCAACTCTGAGTTTGTTCCATTCATGTATCAAACGTCTTGTTTTACTGGTCATACTCTCCTTTTCTTTGTGGTTTGGGATCCAATCGTTCTCCTTAAGCCAGACAACTTCTCTAATGTTGGTATCGTCTTGTTGTAATGCTCTGATATTCTCCTGAGTCATTGGGCAGATTGTCTGTCCTTTCAGCAATTCTTCGGCCACATCACTTTCTGAGTGAAAAGTCAATGAAGCCACCCATAGTGCCTCTTCTTTGTCGACAGCTTTACTCCCTTGCCACATAGCTGACACAACCTCAGATGGTACAAACTCTGTATACTCACTCAGATTCTTTGTGAGTTCCACCGGAAATCGTGACAGTGTATCCGCGTCTGCATTCTGTTTACCTGGCCTGTACTTGATATCGAAGTGGAAATTGGCCAACTCGCCAACCCAGCGATGACCCACAGCATTCAGTCTGGCAGTACTCAATACATATGTCAATGGGTTGTTGTCTGTGTAGACTGTGAATGTTGGAGCGTAGTACAAGTAATCTCTGAATTTGTCACAGACTGCCCACTTGAGAGCTAAAAACTCAAGTTTACCAGAGTGAAGATGGTAATTGCGCTCTGCTGGAGTCAATGTTCTGGAGCCAAACCCGATAACACTAAGTTTTTCTCCTCGTCGTTGGTACAGAACAGCACCTAGGCCTTCATTGGAAGCATCAGTGTGTAATACGAAGGGTAGGTCAAAATCAGGGTATGCTAGTATTGGTGGATTGGTTAGCATGTCCACCAGTCTGGATACTACAGCTTGATGTTTGGGTGTCCATTGAATCGGTGTTTTAGATGGCACTTGTGTTTTGTTCCCATTTTTCTTTGTAGGTTTCCCTTGATTGTTTTTGGTAATGAATGTAGCAGATTCTTTCTCAGTGTTCTGCAAAAGTTCATACAGTGGTTTAGCAAGTCGAGAGAAATCTTGAATGAAGGACCTGTAGTAGCTCAGGAATCCTAACAAAGATCTGACTCCTCCCACTGTTTTTGGTTCTTTCCTTTTCAAATGTAATACCGCTTCAAGATCTTTTGGGTCAATTTTTATGCCTTCTTCTGACACCATTCGTCCAAGGTATCGAATCTGTCGTTTAAAGAGTTCACACTTCTTCGATCTAAGTTTGATACCATGCTCGCGCATTCGACTAAGCACTTGCCTAATATCATTGACATGCTCCTGAAAAGTTTTGGAGTAGCAAAGTACGTCATCCAGGTATGGAGAACAACATTTGTCTCTGATGCCCTCTAGTACATTTTCCATGCATCTCTGAAAAGCTTCTGGGACATTAGTTAATCCGAACGGAATACGATTCCACTCCAGGAGTCCCCAGGGGGTGCTAAAAGCCGTCAGATGTCTGGAGTCTTCATGCACAAAGCCTTGATGATACGCACTACCCTGGTCCAGGATTGAGAACCATGTAAATCCTCCTAAGCTATCCAGCAGATCTTGTATTCTGGGTAGTGGATGTCTATCTGGGATAGTCTTTCGGTTTAACTCCCTAAAGTCAACACATAGTCGTAGGCTACTGTCCTTCTTTCGAACACAGACAACCGGTGATGAGTATGCGGAAGAAGATTTTGTTACCCAACCTCGGTCAAGAAGGTTTTGGATATATTCTTTCACTTCCTTGTATAGGGGTTTCGGTATCGAATTGTAGCGTTTCTGGACAGGAGTTTCATCTTTCAGATTTATCCTCAATTTCAGGTTAGGAATGCATCCTATGTCTCCCTCATCTTGAGCAAAGACATCTGATTCGTCATATAACATTTGTCTCGCTATCTCCTGTTCTTCTTCTGAGAGATCTTCCAAATTGACAGGTGGGTGCCACTTAACAGATTTTTTAGTGGATAGCTGATTTCCAGTGTCCACTTGATTCAACTGGTTTACATGAAACGCCCTTTTCTTCTGGTCAATTCCCTTTCCATCGTCTTTGTTTGGAGACCATGGTAGAATTTCAGCTGCTGGAGAAATGGTACCCAATACTGTTCTGGGCGGAAGATAGATGTCATGTTGAGCACGGTTCAGTATAGGTATCTTCACCAGTTTAGAGAACCCATTTGGCACATCTACCACTGAAGGAAATAGTTCAAGTCCTTCCTCATCTGGATATTCTGGAAGTGGTTCAAATGGCATGATTCCTCCTTTTGGCCATGCTCTAATTCTGCATTTGACTTCACAGATCTCGCCTCCTTTAATCTGGAGTCCCTTCTTCCCCACTTTGACCATACGACTATCGGATATTTCTCCTGGGTCAGTTGCTTGACTGACAGCATTGACAATGTTATTCGCTACACTCTGTCTTACATTCATAGCTTCACTCAGCAAGATAGTCAGGTTTTGGGTGCTGTTTGGTCGGTCACAGTTTTCTCTGATCAATTCTTCGATCACATTAAACCCAAGAATTGGATTGCCATTACAGCAGTCACTCACCAGCATTGGCACATAGATGTCTGAGTTTCCATGTCCACTACTTTCGAATTCCAGGCAGACTTCAATCCATCCGATGAAGGGAATGATAGAACCATTTGCAGCTGTAATAGATAAGTTGTCATCACAAAGTAAATCTTGTATGTGCCTAATGGAGACGCTGGGTAGAAACTTTTCTAACCATGCCTTCCCGACAATGCTGACCTGAGCTCCTGTGTCCATCAACATGTCAACCGGAACACCATTCATCCGACATGACAGTAGGCATTTTCCTCCAATTAATTGTGCTACGTGTTGTTTGGAGAATCCCTTCTCTTTTGGGAGTGTTCTAGTTGACCGGTGGGTGAATACCCTGTTTACCTTCGCACGGGACAGATCATTTGAGGTGGTCACTGGTTGTCCCTTCCCAGTGACCGTCTGTCGTTTCCCGACTGCCTTCTTTTCTTCAAGCAATCAACCGCTCTGTGTCCTGTCCAACCACAGTAGAAACAGTGGTAGCAGTTCTGACTCTCTCGTTTAATGCAATCATCACACCTGGGTTTGCAGTGAGCTGTATCTGGAACTTGAACATTGGTTAGTGGCTTAGTCCTTTGGTTTCCAACAACAGGAGTTTGCTTCATCATCTTTTCCAGGTTCTTTGTGAGAGCAGAAACCTGTGTTGTTAGTTCCGTTAATGCAGTGTGATTTGCTCTATCATCTTCCTCAACTCTCTTTTGCAAGGTGTCTTTTTCACTATTACCTGGTGTCTGTGATGAATGAACAGTAAGAGGTTTATGTTTAGGTGCACTGTTTAAGCGTCTCTGTCTTTCTGTTTCCTCATCAACTGATCTGGTGATCTGCTCTATGATAAAGTCATCCGTTACTGTCAAATCAGACACGTAAGGCTTGATATCTCGTCTAACATTAGAGTTTTTTTCGTTTAGTCCCTGATACAGTGTATGAAGGAATATGCCTTGCACCAGTTTTTTGTCATAGTTAAGCTCTCACCTATCATGTTGTGATGTGGACAGAACTTTTTGTTTTAACCCCACTAGCCTGTAAACAAATTGTTGTGCTGTTTCTCTTTCTTGCTGGGTAGCATTGCTAAGGTCCTGAAATAACTCATTACCACTTCGTTCTCTCATATGTGACTTCAAAAACCTTTTCAATTCAGCAACAGTAAGATCATCTTTGTCAGTCAACATATCTTTAAAATGACCAGGTTTGATTATTCTCAACACGGTGCGTATAATTCCAGATTCAGGGAATTTTTCTGTTAGACCCTTGTCAATTTGTCTGCACGCGCTACTGTAACTCATGTCCGAACCATGATCTGAAATTACACCACCATGCATTTTGAATTCTCTACGTGGCAATAAAGCAACAACGTCAGTTAATCTCACCACCTCCGATACCTGTTCAGTCTTTGCAGTCCCACTACTTATTTTTTTTGCAGCGGTTGCAATGTCCACAGTTGGTGTACTTTCCTTGTTAAGTTTTAGTTCATTGATCTTGTCTTGGATGATGAGTAGGTAAGACATGCCTTGATCTTCTAACTTCTCCAGCTGATCACTTCTCAAGTAGTCTTCAATAAATTCAACGAGTTCCATTTCATTGGAACCAGTCACTGATGGAACGTCCACATCTCTTTCATCTTCCAGCGTAATAGCGAGGCTATGCAGCTGTTCTTCACTAAGCAGATGAAGTTGTTTCCGGATATCCCACATCACGACGAGGAGACGCCATATCTGTTGCACTCTGAAAACTTGCACTCACAAGGCAGACGACACTCACGACTCTCCTTGTAGCTCTGTAGTAGGCTCACGCTTGTCTCGCGCTTCCCTCACACTGGTAACACAATGAATCCGGGACGAGCCCCCAAAATGTTACCGGCCTCAAAATGTGAATTAAGAGAGCCGATAATTGTAGACGTGATGAGATAAGGTGATCAGCTTGGCGTGGACTGCAAAGAATCACACAACAGCATAAGACAGGACCACTGGGTTTTATGGCTGGAAATTGTTTGACTCCAGTCACATGGTGGGTGGCCTTATATAAACTCTGTTTGTGTACCTTCTCTGCCATCTACTGGGTCTTGATAGAATAGCAGGAAGGTATTTCTTTGCTAGAAATAAAATAAAATAAATGAGTATGTACTTTGCTTTGGGGTGTCTGTTTTGTGACCATATAAACCCCAGTCCGTCACATAAACACATATCATAGATATAGCCTAACCTCTGGCTACCAATCTATTACACATCTATTCAGTGGAGGAACCCAGGGAGCTCCAGGTGATAGAAGTCTAGGCACACCAACTGGAGTGCATAGCAGATACTGTTACCCCATAATAGGTGCAGCTTCAGCTTTTAGACATAACCAAAACTTTTATCTGGAACAGAAGTAAAAAGTGAGTCTCCTTAAACTACATATTTAAACAATGTATGTTAACAGAGATCGCTGTACACTTATCTTTGCTTTATATAGCCCACACTTAGGTTGGAGACCGACATGTCCAAATCTAGTGATAAATGAAAGCTTCTGACACCTTTGGATAAGCCCTGAAGTGTGCAACAGGAGCAATCAGAAGGCAAACACCTGCAGGTATTAACGATCAAACCTTGCATGGAGGTTACGCCCAGGAGAGCTTTACACTTAACTGTTAGGACCTCTGCCTCCAAATGACCACATTAATGGTGGACAGGAACACAAAGCACATTCACCCTGTGTTTGTAGGAGGTACAGGATTTCAGCCCGTAACAGAGGATATGGTGTTTGACCAAACGCGAGTAAGGGAGGGCTTCCTTTGAGCCTTCGCACTCACGAGGATAGCTGCTTCTCCTCCGGCGGAGAAGTAGCCTTTGTGAAAAATCAAGGAAAAAAGGTTTGTCATTTATTTCCCCCCAATGCTCTTTAGGAATCCCTTAACCTGGACTCCCCTTCAAAGAGCATTGCAGCACTGGAGCTGGTATCCAGATAGTAGATAACTTGTACTTGCAGGCTGTGTATCTGTCCCTTAGGTGGCTCCCCTTTTGCTCCCATCCTCTGTCCTAGAGGGAGAGGACACAAGGCGGAATGAGCCTTATACCAAGAGAGACAAGGTTCAGATGATCACCCAGCACCCATCCACCTAGGGAGACCCAAATGAAGCCCCACAACTAGTAGGGAAAAATTGGGGATACACACACAGCCAGACTCCCCAGACCAGCCCTGTTGGTCTGTGGATAGTACAGAGAATAATCTCAAAACCCTTGGTGCCCCCTTCATCAGGGAGCAAGAAAAGAGGAACCCCCATTTGCCTCTTTGTTACCTTAGGGCCAGAGTCTGCAGGTGTCCCAGACCTGCTTTCCTGCTTACATACTCCTTCCTGGTGACTTACCAGCGCAGGAAAAAATGGCTTCCACCATCTTCTCTGTAGTCCTGAAAGGTCGAGCAGTGTGGAACAGTGCATGGAGCTTGTAGAACTGACCACCTGGTCAGCGTCTGCTACCAAACTATACAGTCCTGACATGCACTTTTCTTCCACCCATAAGGCATTTTCTTGGTGCACACCGGACACTTTTTTCTGGGTGTCTCTGTTTTGTTATCTCTGGGCTCGTGGGCTTTGTTCTGTAATGAATCAAATGACAAGCGCCAGCACATTACTTCCACTGAAGTAAATACCCGTTAACAAAAACACCCTGTGGATAACAAAATTCTAATCTAAGAATTTTTTTAAAGTACCCATCACCGGAGCCTATGCTAGTGTAGTGGGTGTCTCATAATATAACCTGCAGATCCTGACAAGTTTGCCAGAACAATGTACACAGGCTTTCCGGCTTCAGTTAGGGAGAAGTTGCCTGCCATGTCTGGGTTTATCTCCACCCCTCCTCCTTCCTGTTTTCACAGACTTGAGGGAGTGTAATATGAGTTGACACACACACAGCTCTGGATTGAGTGACCTTGGTTGTGTTCCTATGGCTGGAGAGGAAAACCAATTAAGAGCAGAGTTACAACAGCCAATGGAGTAGATTGTACAGAACTAAGGAGAGCAGCAATGGATTCTGGGACATGAAATTCTCACACCAAACGGCCCCATAGACTAGTACACAGGGGGAACTACTAACCCACACTGCACCTGTGCTACCAGGATGCAGTGCGCCACCGCACAGCCTGCTGGGGGATGTTATATAACAGGCTAGTAAGGCCTCAGCACGGTCTCTTGGGACGCCATCTTGCAAGCGGCAAGAGGCCTGCAGCGAGGGTGCTTAGGCTGGAAAAGCCTGGGCCTAAAGTGACAGAGTCCTAAAGTGACAGAGTCCTAAAGTGACGGAGGCCGGACCTTCTGTCGGAGGGATCCCAGCAACATCCCTGCTGATCGGACCAGGGAGAAGGACAGCTCCACACTCCTGAGTCACCTATCCACCAACGCCTGGCGACTGGCTAAGCGGAGGACCAGGGACAACGACTCGTCCGGAGGCTGCGAACTAAGAGGGCCCTGTCGGAAGATACCTGCGAGGCGAGGCCTCATGTGGTGAGAGGGCACATGCCCACGAACACGATTAACTGTGTTGCAGGAAGGTGACTTCCACAACTGTACTTATTCACTTAGACTTGCTGGTATCTGCAATACCGTAATCAGAGTCACGCTGCATCCAGGATTAAGTTAGTACAGAGAGAAGGATCAGCATCCATCTGTCCCTTTCATTACATATGTTAATTGAACAATCTTTCCTTTGGATTACAAATTTTTAATGTGCACCAACCAAGGCTAGCGAAAACTACTGTTAACTGGAAAGAACAATTACAGGATTCAGCTTATCTGTCTGAACTAATACAGTAGGACACGTGCATGGGAATTGCCCGCTAGGGGGAAACTAAGAGCATATAGACTCATGCTATAATAGAACTTGTTTATATAGCTAGTATATTTCTGAGAGCTGGGTGAGGCCTAGTGGAGAGGTACTCCAGTGCTAACGCATACCTCCCAACTGTCACAGGATCCTCCTTCCCGCAAGAGTTAACTGCTTCCCGCACAGCAGGAAGGAGAGAAGGCAGAGGAGGAGAGGAGGAGAGATCCACCAGCAGGTAAGCCCCCCTCCCCCCGATTTGTGTCCAAATTAGCTTCCCCCCCGTGATCACCCCCCCCCACGACTTTTTTTTTTGGTGATAAATTTTTCTTTCACAAGCCCAGCGCCCCCCCGCTCAACAACTTAGTATTTCGGGGACAAATTTTTTTGTATACTTAGGTCGGATTTCACTTTGCATTTTTTAAACTGATTGTCTATTCATATATCATTGACTCTCACAGGGCCCTGTTTAAAGTCAACTGTTGATGTTTAACTGTGCCTATATTTTCTTCACCAAGTAAACACTAATTTCTTGGTTAAACTGCATTTGGTGTGGAGTCTTATCTGGGGTCATTGGAAAGTTGGCCAATACAAGGTAACAACGCTTAACTGTATCTGTATTGCTGTATGGTATCATTGTGGTTCCCAACTGCTAGTGGGTTGCTCAATCAGTGTATTGTCCAGTTGTGCCAAGGGGAATTGAGCCAAACTTACAGGGGTTGATAGGCAGCGTACAGGCCCAAAACTAACCAGCAGCTCCTACGGGGGTAGTGCTACACTAGTATGTGTGACACCAGTCCACCCTAAGCATACACAATAAACAGGCTCTGGAAAAAACATAACGTCCCCTGTGCCCCCACCACAGGAGGATAAGAAAAGGAAAGGAGCAGTCTGCCCCCTATTTTCTTACCTTAGGGCCTTCATCAACCGATGGCGCCTCCAGACCTGCTTCCATGGATGCTGGTATCTCCATGTTGCTTGGAAGCCTTCGGCGCCATCTTCTTATACAGGCCCCTATTTAAGGAGGTGTGCAGAATCCAGAGCGGCGCTGTGGATCCAACGTTGCCCTCTGGCACAGCACGCCTGTTTATCCTTCGGATTCCCTAGCTAGGGCTTCACTTCCTGGCGTCTGGTCTGGGTGTACCAAGATAGCCGCCGTCTGACTTCTTCTGGAGCCAGAAGCTACCTCATCACTCTGCCCCCCCCCAGCACAGTCCACATGCTGGGGATAGAGAAGCCCTGTAACATGGGGATCTCTTGAAACAGCAGAAAAAAGACACCCTGACCATGCGGCGGCCTGCGGCTTCACTAGGAGAACAACCTGCTGTGCCATTCCGGATGGACCCACTGGATTACCTCCTCCACTCCTCACAGGTAACCTCACTGAGGATACAGCCATAAATCGGGAGAGGGGTTCCCTTATTTTCACCCAAGACCGCTTCCTTCAAATCTCTGGGTGGCCCAAACTGACTCATACCCCAGGAGAACTACCCCTGTTGCACTGGGTATGGACGTCGGGAGGCCCCTGCCCTCTAGCACGAAGGCCGGAAAAATAACAAACATCCGTTTGGAGTTCCTGTCTGGCCGGAGGAAACACAAATACTGAGGAGCTAATACATGTGCAGTGCTTTTTATGATGTGGATCATGTGTTTCCTGTGCTAGGTGGGTGGAGCCTGATTTGGAAAAAATACATTGAGTGCCTTTATTATTTTATTTCCTTTTTTTGTGAATGAGTAGGAGTACTATGTACCCAAACTTATTCACGTGGGGTGGCAGTATCTGGACACTTCAAGATTCTGATAAGCCCCCCACAACCACCAGGCCAGGGTTGTGGGGGTGAGGCACTTGTCCTTATCAACATGGGGACAAGGTGCTTTACCATGAGGTGTCCCCCCTGGGAAGGCATCCCCTGTTGAGGGCACATGGCCTGGTATGATTCAGGAGAAGGGAGGGGCTTCATGCTTGTCCCTCCCCCTTTCCTGGTCATCCAGGCTGCATGTTTGGATTAAGGGTCTGGTGTGGATTTTCTGGGGGAGAGAGGCACACACTTTTTCTGTGTGAGGTCCCCCTTTAATATTCATCTTACACTCAGAGGGTCTGATATGTATTCGGGAGGCTCTATACATTTTCTCATTCTTGCTGTAGGATGGGTTACAGAAAAAGTGAAATTTACAAAGAAAAAATGAATCAATTTAAATTGCCAGAAAATTACATTTCATTGTCAAGGTCCCCCAAATACATAGAAGAACCTCGGAGGGTCTGTGTGCCGTTTTGGTAATTATAAGTGTATGAGTATGATCTCAGGTATTAGTATGAAGACATGTCTGATGAAGGAAACTAAGGGGTCTACTTATACTAAATTCATGGGATGAATGTGACAATCATTCATCCATCCATTACATTTTCTGGCCATAATGTAGCAAAGTGATTTCCTACGATAGCCAGCTCCATCTAGTGACCATAATGGGGTATTTTTCCTGACATACCTCCATTAGTAAAAATATCACAATACCGCATTATGGCCGCTAGATGGCGCCAAGGAAATCAGTGTATGAAATTAACCAATTGCCGACCAGCCGCTGTCGTTATACGGCAGCAGGTCGGCACGATCTCGCGAACCGTCGTAGCTGTACGTCTGTCCCTGTAAGCGGGATAGCGGACGCGCGCCCGCTGCACAGCGGGATTGCCGATGCTCGTGACCGGTGGTCGCAATGACGGGCAGCCACGAGGGATCGTGGGCACGAGAGGCAGAACAGGGACATGTGTGCGTAAACACACACATCCCAATTCTGTTCTGAGAGGAGATGGTGAGGTTCCTACAAGCTGGGAACCACGATCTCTCACCTCCTATAGTCAGTCCCATCCCCCACAGTTAGAATACTCACCTAGGGAACACAGTTAACCACTTGATCGCCCCCTAGTGTTAACCCCTTCCCTGCCAGTGACATTTACAAATGTAATCAGTGCATTTTTATAGCACTGATCGCTATATAAATGCCAATGGTTCCAAAAATGTGTCAAAAGTATCCGATGTGTCCGCCATAATGTCGCAGCCCCGATAAAAATTGCAGATCCCTGCCATTACTAGTAGGGTTGAGCGGACCTGAACTGTAAAGTTCGGGTCCGTACCGAACTTTTGGGTTTTGGGGTCCCAGACCCGAACCCGAACAATTGACTGTATGTTCGGGTCTGGTGTTCGGCAATATGCATGTAAAGCAGCGCTTGTTTCCCGTGCTTAGAACTGTCCCTGCACAAAGTGTCATTTCTGAAGGAAAAAAAGTCATTTAAAACTCACTCGCGGCTTTAATGAATTGTCGGCTTCCGGCAATACATAGAAAAGTCATTGATAAAAAAAAAAAAGCGTGGAGTTCCCCCAAATTCAATTACCAGGCCCTTCAGGTCTGCTATGGATATTAAGGGGAACTCTGCCGCAAATTTTAAAAAAAATGCGTGCGGTTTCCCCAAATATTCATACCAGGCCCTTTAGATCTGGTATGGATTTTAAGGGGAACTCCACCCCAAATTAAAAAAAAAATGGCGTGGAGTACCCCCAAAAATCCAGACCAGACCCTTTATCCGAGCACGCAACCTGGCAGGCCGCAGGAAAAGAGGGGGGGATGAGAGAGCGCCCCCCCTCCTGAACCGTACCAGGCCACATGCCCTCAACATGGGGAGGATGTCCCCATGTTGATGGGGACAAGGGCCTCATTCCCACAACCCTTGCCCGGTGGTTGTGGGGGTCTGCGGGCAGGGGGCTTATCGGAATCTGGAAGACCCCTTTAACAAAGGGGACCCCCAGATCCCACCCCCCTATGTGAAATGGTAATGGGGTACATGTACCCCTACCATTTCATGAAGAAAGTGTCAAAAATTACAATAGCCAGTTTTTGAAAATTCCTTTATTAATGTCTTCTCCTTTCTTCCATCTTCTTCCATCTTCTTCTTCCAGCTTCTTCTTCCAGCTTCTTCTTTTCTCCATTCGGGTTTCTTCCTCTTCATCTTCATCTTCCTTCTTCAGAGAGAGTTAAAATACTGTCACAAGATTGAAAAATGTGGTCCCTTTGTGTCAACGCGTTTCGCCATGAGGCTTTTTCAGGACAGCTTGGGGATAGCAAGGAGAAAACAGGGCTTGCTATCTGCAATACAATGTTGTATGGTTATAGTACATATAAATATATGCAAACAGTGTATTTCATTACATAGACAAACAAAAAAGAGAGAAACAAAGAAAGAACAAAATGCAAGAGTGCGCTAAAAAGCAGTTGGTCCAAGCTATCATAGTCCCATACATACCTTGGGACTGACAGGAGATCTATTAGCCCTTATTTAAAAGAGGTGCAATATTGCACAGATCCAATACAAAGGATGCAGGTCATTCACATCTATAAGATAGTATGAAACAAAACAAAAAATACAAAAAAGATATCAGGAATTGAAAAAATCATTATAGGTATTTCTCGTTGAATAAGAGAATAAGTAATAGATTGAATACCTCAATAGTGTCAAAATAAGGTGTAGGGTACATCCTATAATGAAAGAGAGCTATACACAGGGGTCATGTGACTTTGCACATCCAAAGAACACCCACTGTCTATAAGAAAAGAAACAAGAGAAAAAGGAAAAAAGGAGAATTTTGTATATAACCAACTGTCCTATTAATATATAATTCACAAGCAAAGTTATGAAAAAAAAAAAAAAAAAAAAGAAGTACTTACTTTAGTTGCCACTGGCAAAATCTCACAAACGCCCATGGAGACAGCTGCATGCTGTGCACATGGATTGAGGCTAAGATGGCCATTTAAATACACACAAAAGCCCACGAAAATCGCGGCAACCGATGACGTCATAAAAGAGCGTCATTCGGAAGTTTGTGGGTTTAGCCAGGAAGAATGTAAAAAGCCATAATGGATGCTGAGGCAAAAATCGCCCTCCAGTGGACAAAAGAATATGTGCAGACTAAGCTGGACATAATAAACAAGCATAGAATATAACAAATGGACGCCATCTAGTGGTCGCAAAAGAAAATGGAGATTCTTTTATGAGAGAAAACAGGTATAGCTAATAAAGAAAGAAAAAAAAAAATAATAATAAAAAAATAAAATAGAAAGTTTTTAGAGAATGACATGTTGGAGTATAGCTTCTAATAGCAAATAAAAACTAAACAAAGATGTATCCAAAAAAGGCAGCATGGGCCAAAGGCTTAAAAAGCGCACAAATGAAAAAGGTCTAATGTCTAAAAAGCATCATGTAAGTGTAGCGGGGCCTTTAAATTTAGTTGGGATACACCTGGGTGGTAATATGACCCAAGTGTGTAAATTATGAGAATTGGACCAATTGTATTCGTGGAGGACTGGGTGGTGTATTATTCTCCTTGGCCGGTGGGTGGCGGGGTACCCGCAGGCTCAAGGTAGAATCACCGCCACAGTGCTACCCTTTTTGTCCCTTTCCGGAGATGGTACGGCAAGGGCGGGGAACCTGCCGTGGTGTTGATGGGAGGAGATAAAAGGGGGAGACACCCTGGCCACGAGGTCTTCGGGATCTTCTCTTCACGCACCCAGGCACCTTAGGCCTGGGTGCAGGCGGTTCGGAGTTCCGGCCCAGGCGCCCTAGGCCTGACCGGAATGGAGTTGGGGTCCATCCCAGGCACCTTCAGCCTGGGGTAAGGTACTAGATCGGAGGCCTGGGGCCCAGTGACTTCGACTGGGTCCCGCAAGGGCGAAGTGATCCGAGGGTCCCTGAGGTGGACGGGGCCCGTGTCTGAGGTGAGGAGGCCAGGGAGGTCACCCGTCCGGAGAGTCCGGAGCAGCATCAACCCAGTGACGGATGGGCCTCCGGTAACTCCCTTGGAGGGACATCTTCCCCTGATAGGGGCCGCAGCGCAGCGAAGGTACTCCTAAATACGTCCTCTTGAGTTGCTGGTAGAGACTCACAAGTTCTAAGTTCTGCTCGAATCAAGGCTATGATAACCGCTGGTGAAACCACAGTGGTTTAGAGTTATAATCATAAATAGAAGTGTGAACATCAAGTTGGACCTGAATACTTGCCAACATCCCTAAATTTGAAATCAAGAGAGGAAAACCCCCCACATAGGATGGGACTTTAGCGGCAACAAATTTATGAAAGTAAAGAATACATTTTTACATTTTATTGTACAGAAAATATATATATATGTATCAAAACATGACAATTCATTAAAGTATTAAAAACATAAAGTGTGAATATTGCTTAAATGATTACAATAACCAAGTCCGCTTGTCTCCCAACGCGTTTCGGGATGTATCATATCCCTTCGTCAGGGGCTGTAATGCGGACAAAATCACACTGTATAAAAAACAAAAAATAAGTTTAAGCACAGAATATAAAATGGTGTATATACATCAACATCTGCTGGACAAAGCAACTAAACCCAAGGACCCTACATTGCCAAGCATAATATCACATACCTACTACAGAGAGCAAACTCATAAGAGACCAGCAGGTTGGACCCCCCGATGGCAGTGCAGCAGCGTCTCCAGCGCAGAAAACGCCAAAATTGGGTCGATACCCACACCTCCCCACGAATCCCAAGGAGCACCACTGACACACGCACAAGGGTCTGAAAATACAGTAATATTTTATTGACACATTCTGTTCGGAACATGTCAATGCATGCACCAATCCCATGTTTACACATTTTAAGGAACAACGTATCTATCTTAGAGAACTGGGCCATACCTGGTGACAGCCACCAACGAAAAGCACCCAGATCTTCTTTGCACATAGAGACTTTAATCATCCCAAGTTGCCCTGATTATTCCTTGCAACAGGGGAGAAAAGAATAACTCCAACATCTGTTGATGGGGAAGAAAAAACCTTCCATCAGAGACACAGGCGTGATTATGAGACTACTATGCACACAACCATAGCCATATGGGTAATGTGCATGAGAAGAAAAGAGACATATATAAAGGCTACAATAACCTACCTCATGCAAAAAATGCTAGACTTGCATAGGTAGGTGACCAAACCAAGGGGCTTCACCATTGACTTCCACAAATAACTGCACAAGATGGAATGTGCAGAGCGTGGAGACAAACGGGAAACCCAGTCTGAAAAGACAAGACAACAATGGCATTCAAAATCACATCATGCCAACTTATTCTGCTCAGAAGGATGTGCACAGCTTTACCTTTGTTGTTAGCGCCGCGTGTGTCCCTACACCTGCCGCTCAGTATGTCAACATTGAGACACTGAGTTCACTGCTTTATAGAGGGGGAGCTGTGGGCGGTATCGCCTGACACCATGACGCAATTGCGTCTGATGCCGTGCGTCTCCGCCCATCTCCCATTCCTCAAGTTGAATGCGGCATCACATGACGCCATGACGCAAACACGTCCAGCGTCAAGCGCTCCAGCGTGCCCCCACGTGACTACAGCCGGAACGCAGGAAACAGGATCAAACGCGAGGCGTGCATATACATCAGGGAGCTTGCAGAGGGTACAAAGGTCCTGGCAGAGAAGAAAAACAAACCCACACTACACTAAACCAAATCCTTCATTGTATAATCATGGCACATAGCAGAACGAGGACATGGAATTGAAACCAAAATACCCCATATCTGCAAGCCACAAAACATACTATGCAGCAGTGCAACACCACCATATAAGAACAGCAAGAAAATATATAATAAAATAGTGTCCAAAAGAGGAAAAAGAAAATAAAAGTTTGTTTCTTTCTTTACACAGAGAACCAAATAGGTGAGCCGCATATATATATATCTCGATTCACTATATAATACTTAGCAATAAATTTGTTTGCTTTTCGTTTTGTTTGCTCATTCCTGGGCATTGGTGCATATAATAAGTAAAATATGTATCAGACCCCTGATATAAAGTGCCAGCATGGCCCAGGATCCCGGATGAAGGGCGCGAGGGTGCCCCCCGCACCAAGACAACCCCTGACAACCGAATGCCTAGGGGGTCAAAGGTGACGAGGGCATCCCGCGTCACAACACCCACAGGCGCATATGTAGCCCCCCCATCTCCGGCAATAGCCAGGTGGGGGGGCCCAGTGGCCACCTAGGTGGCCCGGGTGCGCCAGATGGGGGGTGAGAGCAGCACACCCAAAAGGAAACGCAGCCGCCCACCACCCGAGGGTCCACACCCAACAAGTCAAGTAAGACCAGCTCAAACTCAAACAGATATATACATGTAAACAAGGAAAGATGAAACAAAGAATGCAGAGAACACAGAGAGAGCAGGAAAGCAAGACCATGTTGAAAGGAAATCTCACTCTAATAGGGAGAACTCTATTCTTTCTCACATCCACCGGATGCGAATCCTTCCAAAAATGGTCTAAAACTTAACTGCTCATTGAGCCCAGGAGGCATGGTTGCTCCGAGGTCCGCTATCCATCGAGTTTCCCTTTGAAGTAACAGTTTATTCCAGTCTCCTCCCCTTGAGTTGGAGTGAACACGATCCAATATTAAAAATTGGATCTTTGGGAATTTGCCGTTATGTTCTAAAATAACGTGTCTCCCAAGAGGTAGGTCTGGATTTGCCATTTTCATTGAACTTATGTGTTGTGACAGCAGGAAGGTAAAGTCACCTGGTTGCATCCAGGGGGGTAGATATATTTCGCCCAGATTCAGGCTTTACGCCGACTTATACAACTAGGTGGAGAGTTGTATAAGCCCAGCTGAGGCTAGTGGGCTCATGGATGACTCATACCTCTAGGGAGAGTGTGGGGCGTCGTGTAGACAGGGAGTTGATGAGACCAGCTGAAGCTTGTCAGCTCATTTAGGCCTCTATAAAAACTCCCAGATTCATTAGGTGTTAGCTCATGCCTGGACCCAGACCTGTGTGGACTGTCTAGGGAGAGTGAACCCCTGTGCGGTGAGACAAAGCCTGTGTGGCTATTTGCTTGGACATTTAAAACAAGGGACTTAGGGACTAGGACAGCACTAGGCTGATCCCAGTTGTTAGTTAGGAAACCTGTATGTTTAGTCAGAGGTCAAGTTGACCAGGATTTATTTTGTTTATGTTTCTTTTGGCTTTGCTGTGTTTTGTCACTGTAAATAGAAAATAAACCGCACCTTTTTTTGATTTTGAAAACCACAACCTCCGTTTGCTGGGCCTGGTTTTGTGTGGGGAGCCCATCCCGGGGGTCACACACACCCGCTGCCGAGCTAACCCCCTCACAGTTGGTGGAGAATGCGGGCAGTTTTTTTTTAAGCCAGCATGGAGGAGATACTGAAGCAGCTGGCTCTAGCAAATGCCAATCAACAGCAGACAAATGCAGGTTTGCAAAAGAGCCTTGCAGCTCATCAACAGAGCCTTGCAGCTCAACAACAGAACTTCGCAGCCCAGCAGCAAGCTCATCAACAGAGCCTTGCAGCCCAGCAGCAAGCTCACCAACAGAGTCTGGAAGCTCAGCAACAAGCCCAGCAGCAATCTGAGGCCCGCTTCATAGACCTGTTACAGAAGCAAGAGCAGAGACTACAACAAATGGAAGCAGTAATGCAGCAACGTCCGCAGACCAGTGAGGAAAGCCGTCCCACTAATACCGCGTCCTTTGGGGTGAGTCGTTTATTGACAAAAATGACTGGAGAGGATGATCCAGAGGTATTTTTGACCACATTTGAAAGGACTGCTGAAAGAGAAAAGTGGCCTGAGGAGCAGTGGGCTGGACTGGTGGCTCCTCTGTTAACTGGTGAATCGCAGAAGGCTTACTATGACCTAGAGCCTGACCAAGCAAAAGACTATGTGATGCTAAAAGCTGAAATATTGGCAAGGCTGGGTGTCACCCAGGCTGTCCGGGCTCAGCGTGTGCATAACTGGACTTTCCAGCTTGGAAAACCCCCCAGGTCTCAAATGTATGATCTCATTCACCTGAGCAGAAAGTGGCTACAGCCAGAGACTTTGTCCGCACCAAAGATTGTGGAACGTGTTGTAATGGATCGGTTTTTGAGAGCTCTTCCTACTGCCATCCAAAAGTGGGTAAGCCATGGAGACCCAGAGACGGCCGATGGTCTTGTGGATCGTGTGGAGAAATACTTGGCTACAGAGAACCTGACGGCCTCTTCCAGAGACACTCAGACTTTCCACCCTAAGACCAGACCATCCCCAGGGGCGGATAAGAGGATTCCAAGGGGTGAGGGTGGAGAGAGTGAGAGGGTGGGAGCTCTACCCCAAGTTTGGCGAGAACAGCCTGGGAAATCAGCGGCTCAAGAGGCGGCAAGAAGGATCGTTTGCTACCGCTGCCGGCAAGCGGGACATATTGCAGCCAATTGCCCGGTTGTGGAGGAACCCATGCAGTGTGACTTTCTGACGGGCAGACGTCAGTCGCTGTGTGCGACAGTCGCATGCACTGCCATTCGAGGAACTGAGAAACATTTATGCAAAATGTGTGTTAATGGTAGAAATGTTGTGGTATTGCTGGATTCAGGTAGCCTTGTGACCCTGATAAAGGCTGAGTTAGTTAAAACAGAGGTCTCTGGGAATAGCAAGGTAGCTGTTATTTGTGTGCATGGGGACACCCGAGAGTATCCAGTGACTACAGTGTGTTTCGAGACCCCCAAAGGTACCCTCTCTCATCCAGTGGGCTTAGTATCTCAGTTACCGCATGACGCCATTGTGGGAAGGGATTTTCCGAAGTTCTGGGAACTGTGGGATGATCCTGAGCCCCCCACTGGTGCCCCTATGTACCAGGAATGTGATAGCCAGAACTCCCCTGAGAGTGGTGAGGACTCTCCGGAATTTCCCTTATCAGTATTGGCAGGGGAGACTCAAGAAACTGGAGAGGAGCCCACCTCCTCAGACGAAAACCTACCGTCTGTGGAGTTTTCTGATCTTGAGGTTCACAGGGAAAACTTTGCCACAGAACAGTTGAAAGACCCCGCCCTAATAAAGGCACGGGAAAACGTAGTGAAAATAGATGGCGAGTTAGTGAACCCAGATAATACCTGCACTTACCCATACTTCAGCGTAGAGAAGGACCTACTGTATCGGGTGGCAAAAAGGGGAGAAGAAACCGTTGAGCAGCTTGTGGTGCCCAAACCTTACAGGAAGTTGGTGTTGGAGTTGGCCCATGGGCACATTCTTGGAGGTCATCTGGGGACAGAGAAAACCCGAGAGAGGGTATTACAGAGATTCTATTGGCCGGGGGTGATGAAGGACATAGAAAATTATTGTTCCTCCTGCCCTGTGTGTCAGAGGTCGGCCCCGATGCCACATTTCCGTAGCCCGCTGGTCCCTCTACCCATCATTGAGGTCCCGTTTGAGAGGATCGCCATGGATTTGGTAGGTCCTATAATCAAGTCCGCTAGGGGGCACCAGTACATATTAGTTATAATGGACTATGCCACCCGTTATCCAGAAGCGATCCCTCTCCGAAATACCTCGGCCAAAACCATAGCCAAAGAGCTATCTCTTGTGTTTAGCCGGGTGGGTATTTGTAAAGAACTGCTTACTGACCAAGGTACACCCTTTATGTCCCGGGTTATGAAGGAGCTGTGTAAATTGTTCAAAGTGACGCAATTACGTACATCTGTGTATCACCCCCAAACCGATGGGCTGGTTGAAAGATTCAACAAAACCCTAAAACAAATGTTGAAGAAAGTGGTGGATAGAGATGGAAAGGATTGGGACTGTCTACTTCCTTATCTGATGTTTGCTATTAGGGAGGTGCCCCAATCCTCTACGGGATTCTCCCCCTTTGAGTTACTGTATGGGAGACACCCAAGAGGGCTGTTGGATATTGCCAAGGAAACTTGGGAAAGTGAGAGTTCTCCCCACAGGAGTGTGATTGAGCATGTCGCCCTGATGCAAGACCGAATTGCACAGGTAATGCCCATCGTGAAGGAACATTTGGCCCAAGCGCAGTTAGCACAGCAGAGAGTGTACAACCGTGGAGCCAAGACCCGTACCTTTTCCCCGGGGGATAGGATACTGGTACTTGTCCCTACGGTTGAAAGTAAATTCCTTGCCAAATGGCAAGGCCCCTACGAGATAATGGAAAAAGTGAGCGAAGTGAATTACAAGGTCAGACAACCAGGAAGGCGAAAGCCCGAACAGATCTATCACGTTAATCTGTTGAAAGCCTGGAGGGATAGAGAGTCCCTAGTCGCAGACACTTGGTCACCAGCTCAAACTGGTTGCGTGATTCCTGAGGTTGGAATAGCAGCCACCTTGTCACAACCCCAACAACAGGAGGTTAAGGAGTTTGTGCTTCGCAACAAGGAGGTATTCTCTGAGCTGCCGGGACAAACATCTGGGGTAGAGCATGACATCATTACCCCGCCCGGTGAAAGGGTGAAGTTAAAACCCTATCGGATCCCAGAGGCCCGACGGGAGGCAATACGGGAGGAAGTACAGAAAATGCTGAACTTAGGGGTGATAGAGGAGTCCCAAAGTGATTGGTCTAGTCCCATTGTGTTGGTGCCTAAACCGGATGGGAGCTGGCGATTTTGTAACGATTTTCGTCAGTTGAACAAAGTTACAAAATTTGACACCTACCCCATGCCACGTATAGATGAGTTGATCGACCGGCTGGGAACAGCCCGATACATGACGACTCTTGACCTCACAAAAGGGTATTGGCAAATCCCCCTGGCCAAATTGGCCAAAGAGAAAACCGCATTTGTAACCCCAGACGGGGCGTTCCAATATAAAAGAATGCCGTTCGGGTTACAGAATGCGCCGGCCACATTCCAGCGGAAAATGGACCAGATGCTGAGGCCCCATCGGAAGTATGCTGCGGCTTACCTGGATGACGTAATTGTCCATAGCACAGATTGGGCCTCACATCTGCCAAAAGTGCAAGCAGTCCTGGACTCTGTTCGGGAAGCGGGGTTTACGGCTAACCCCAAGAAGTGTACCATTGGGCAGGAGGAGGCCAAATATCATGGGTACACCATTGGGAGGGGAGTAATAAAACCCCAACTCAACAAAGTCGAGGCCATCCAGAGTTGGCCACGTCCCAACAGCAAGAAGCAGGTACGAGCCTTTCTGGGAATCGCTGGGTATTATCGGCGATTCATTCCCCACTTTGCCTCTAAGGCTGTGCCCCTAACCAACCTAACGAAGGGGAAAGGGTCGGTCATGATTAAATGGACCCCCGAGGCTGAGGCAGCATTCCAATTCTTGAAACAAGCCTTATGTAGCCAGCTAGTGTTGTACTCACCCGACTTCTCTAAAGACTTTGTCGTACAAAGTGATGCGTCAGATGTGGGGTTAGGAGCAGTATTGTCCCAGGTCTGGAACGGGGAAGAGCACCCAGTCATTTACCTCAACAGGAAGTTGAAGTCCCATGAGGTAAATTACGCCACCGTTGAAAAGGAGTGTTTAGCGGTGAAGTGGGCTCTAGATTCCCTTCGGTACTACCTGCTAGGTAGGCACTTTGACATGGTTACGGATCACGCTCCGTTAAAGTGGATGGCTCAAAACAAGGAAACAAATAGAAGAGTGAATAGGTGGTTCCTGGCCCTCCAGGAATTCAACTTCACAGTAAAGCATCGCCCTGGCGTTCAAATGGGGAATGTGGATGCTTTGTCTCGAGTACATGAATGCCTGATTGCTGGTGTTCCAACCCGAGGTTAAAACAAGAGGGGGGGGTATGTGACAGCAGGAAGGTAAAGTCACCTGGTTGCATCCAGGGGGGTAGATATATTTCGCCCAGATTCAGGCTTTACGCCGACTTATACAACTAGGTGGAGAGTTGTATAAGCCCAGCTGAGGCTAGTGGGCTCATGGATGACTCATACCTCTAGGGAGAGTGTGGGGCGTCGTGTAGACAGGGAGTTGATGAGACCAGCTGAAGCTTGTCAGCTCATTTAGGCCTCTATAAAAACTCCCAGATTCATTAGGTGTTAGCTCATGCCTGGACCCAGACCTGTGTGGACTGTCTAGGGAGAGTGAACCCCTGTGCGGTGAGACAAAGCCTGTGTGGCTATTTGCTTGGACATTTAAAACCAGGGACTTAGGGACTAGGACAGCACTAGGCTGATCCCAGTTGTTAGTTAGGAAACCTGTATGTTTAGTCAGAGGTCAAGTTGACCAGGATTTATTTTGTTTATGTTTCTTTTGGCTTTGCTGTGTTTTGTCACTGTAAATAGAAAATAAACCGCACCTTTTTTTGATTTTGAAAACCACAACCTCCGTTTGCTGGGCCTGGTTTTGTGTGGGGAGCCCATCCCGGGGGTCACACACACCCGCTGCCGAGCTAACCCCCTCACAGTGTCTAGAGGCTCTCTTATAGAATTGGAGCTTTGTTTTGCCTATACAGAAACGGGAGCACTGGCATGTTAGGAGGTATATCACACCCTCCGTCTTACAATTAAAGAAATGGTGAGGCTTATATGGGCGGCCATCAGGTAAGACGTTGCCTTGTTTAATGTTCATATATTGGCATATCTGGCATCCTCCACAAGTAAAGGTGCCAAATCTCTTACATGGATCCTTCCTGAATTCACCTCGGAATTCACTTTGGACTAAGTGGTCTCGAAGTGATGGTGCTCGTCGATAGGTGATGAGCGGCACGTCAGAGACAAACGGACTTAAGGTGGGGTCTATGCGAAGCAAATGCCAAAACTTATTAATAATTTTTTTCACTATGAGATGTTGGTTATGGTATCTTGTGATGATTCTTACGTTTTGGGAATCATCACTGATACCCTTCCTGGCAAATAGGAGCTTGTGTCTGTCCTGCCCATTCGCACGTCTGAAAGCTTTTTTCAGGCATGTGTGGGAATAGCCCCTCAACAAGAGTCTATCTCTCAGTGAGTTGGCTTCCTTGATGAAGATCTCGTATCTAGAGCAGTTTCGTTTAAGCCGTAAGTACTGGCTGTATGGAATAGAATTAACCAAGGCAGGGGGGTGAGAGCTGGTTGCATGTAAAATTGTATTCCCAGCCGTGGCTTTACGAAATAGCTCACTGGATATACTCCCATCAACGTTTTTCTTGATGGTTACATCAAGGAAGGGTATGCCAACAGAACTGGAAGTCATTGTGAATCTCAAATTGAAGTCATTAGAGTTCATGATGGACATAAATTCATCCAATTCTATTATAGACCCTTTCCAAATCATAAAGATGTCATCAATGTAGCGGAACCAAGCCGCTACATTGTGACGATACATTGGTATAGTGGTCCAAAGAGATTCTTCCCATTCCCCCAGGTACAGGTTGGCATACGATGGGGGCACACGATGTCCCCATCGCCACCCCCTGTACCTGGAGGAAGTAGGATCCATCAAAGGAAAGGATATTATGCCCCAATATGAATTCCAAGGCCATCACAATGAATTCACCCAGTCTATGATCAACCTCATAAATAGGGGAAATTACATGTCTGATGGTCGCTACACCCAAATGGTGAGGTATGGAACTATATAATGCCTCGACATCGATGGCTACTAATAAGGCATCCTCGGGTAAAACAAGACCATCAAGTTTTTGCAAAAGATGAATGGTATCTCTGATATAAGATGGTATTTCAACTACAAATGGCGGCAAATGGGTGTCAACGAAGACACTCAGATTTTCGGTAATGGCTCCATTACCTGAAATGATCGGTCTGCCAGGTGGCTCTAATAGATTTTTGTGAACTTTAGGCAGACAATACAATGTGGGGATTCTGGGATATTTGATCCTCAAGAATTCCCATATGTCCTGGTTGATGACGCCCTGGGAAAAGGCGCCATCAATCAGTGCGTAAAATTGGGTTTCAAACTTGGCAATGCTAGATTTGGACAGTGGTTTATACCAATCAGTATTGGACAAAATTTTACGACACATGGTTTTATACTGGTCGTTTGTCATAATTACAATATTGCCCCCTTTGTCAGAGGGCTTAATTGTGAGAGAATGACATTGCTTGAGTTTGTCTAGAGCAGCTTGCTCAATAGCCGTTAAGTTGCAAATATGTCCAGATTTGCGAAGTTTGGCAATCTCTGCAGTTGTCAAAGATACAAATGCTGCCAAATTAGGGTTAGTGTGAAGTGAGGGAAATTTATCAGATTTTTTCTTCAAATTGCAGACAGAGGGAAGTGACATCGCCAACACGTCAGGCTCCCGTCCAGAGGCCTCCAACTCTACGGCAAAACTGAGATCCGGAGAATATTGCTCGTCCTCCAGGGACAGCAGAATCTCCAGATCCCTTTCATGCTGGGCAGCAATGGGACCATTGATATCACCCTTCTTGGAGTAAAGACTTTTGAATAACAATCTTCTTGCGAAGAGATTCAAATCCTTAATAATCTCGAAGGTATCCGGGTGTGAATCAGGGCAAAAACTTAACCCTTTAGATAACACCCTACTCTCCTCTGGTGACAGAGGATAATCAGAGAGGTTGATGATATCCAAAGACCCACTGCTTGCCCCTGTCAAGTCTAATGGCATATTCCCTATGTTTCCGGGATAGGTCCCGAGCCCTGTGGAAAAAACCTAACATCACTAATCTCATCAATGTTGGTTCTAAGTGTATCTTGGGAAAGGTGAACACCCAAGTGTTGAGAAGAGTGTTGTATGGTGTTAGAGGGCCCTGTCACCAAGGGAGAAGAGACACCACGTGACATATTATAGTTACCAACAATCCCAAGAGGAGTGGTAGAGGGTTGGTGATCCAGAATTATTTTCTTTGTATCTTTGAAGTCTTCCCCAGACAGTGGGCGCTTGGGTTTGTTTTTTCTGCTACGATTTTGAGAAGAAGAAACGTTAGCATTCGAAGAAGAATTAGAGTCCTGATTTGGTATGGGTGGGCACGCTGGAGCGCTTGACGCTGGACGTGTTTGCGTCATGGCGTCATGTGATGCCGCATTCAACTTGAGGAATGGGAGATGGGCGGAGACGCACGGCATCAGACGCAATTGCGTCATGGTGTCAGGCGATACCACCCACAGCTCCCCCTCTATAAAGCAGTGAACTCAGTGTCTCAATGTTGACATACTGAGCGGCAGGTGTAGGGACACACGCGGCGCTAACAACAAAGGTAAAGCTGTGCACATCCTTCTGAGCAGAATAAGTTGGCATGATGTGATTTTGAATGCCATTGTTGTCTTGTCTTTTCAGACTGGGTTTTCCCGTTTGTCTCCACGCTCTGCACATTCCATCTTGTGCAGTTATTTGTGGAAGTCAATGGTGAAGCCCCTTGGTTTGGTCACCTACCTATGCAAGTCTAGCATTTTTTGCATGAGGTAGGTTATTGTAGCCTTTATATATATGTCTCTTTTCTTCTCATGCACATTACCCATATGGCTATGGTTGTGTGCATAGTAGTCTCATAATCACGCCTGTGTCTCTGATGGAAGGTTTTTTCTTCCCCATCAACAGATGTTGGAGTTATTCTTTTCTCCCCTGTTGCAAGGAATAATCAGGGCAACTTGGGATGATTAAAGTCTCTATGTGCAAAGAAGATCTGGGTGCTTTTCGTTGGTGGCTGTCACCAGGTATGGCCCAGTTCTCTAAGATAGATACGTTGTTCCTTAAAATGTGTAAACATGGGATTGGTGCATGTATTGACATGTTCCGAACAGAATGTGTCAATAAAATATTACTGTATTTTCAGACCCTTGTGCGTGTGTCAGTGGTGCTCCTTGGGATTCGTGGGGAGGTGTGGGTATCGACCCAATTTTGGCGTTTTCTGCGCTGGAGACGCTGCTGCACTGCCATCGGGGGGTCCAACCTGCTAGTCTCTTATGAGTTTGCTCTCTGTAGTAGGTATGTGATATTATGCTTGGCAATGTAGGGTCCTTGGGTTTAGTTGCTTTGTCCAGCAGATGTTGATGTATATACACCATTTTATATTCTGTGCTTAAACTTATTTTTTGTTTTTTATACAGTGTGATTTTGTCCGCATTACAGCCCCTGACGAAGGGATATGATACATCCCGAAACGCGTTGGGAGACAAGCGGACTTGGTTATTGTAATCATTTAAGCAATATTCACACTTTATGTTTTTAATACTTTAATGAATTGTCATGTTTTGATACATATATATATTTTCTGTACAATAAAATTTAAAAATGTATTCTTTACTTTCATAAATTTGTTGCCCCTAAAGTCCCATCCTATGTGGGGGGTTTTCCTCTCTAGAGTTATAATCAGGATAGTGCCTCGACCTGCTCATCCCGCCGTATCAGGCTGTTATAAAGTTTCAACCAGTTGGCTGCTGAAGCACTGTTTATTGTGAATCTTGCAATAAAACAAGAGTTGGACTGTGATCGGTGTGTGTGACTCTGGTTAATGGGAGCGAAGGGAGGTGACAGCACAGCAGGACTGAATCCATAACTAATGCACACTGACCCAAGGAAAATATTGATTCTGGCCTTCACCTCACCCACAGCTATGGGGAGGACATGGGCCGTAGCGCATCTCACCCTGTCGTGTGACATATCCCTAGACATAGGAGATGGGGTGAGGCCGCTACATAAGTCTGTGATATACATATTTTGTGAACAACAATGGGTTATCTATCAAAGTTCCACATGGAATCACCACATATGTTGAATTCAATACATCTATGTGTACTGTATATTAGCTGATATTCTAGTATAAATTTCCTAGTCTTTATATGTAAAAGCAAATTTGAATAGAGTACATATATCCAATCTAGAATGTATATAGAGTACATTATTTCTTATTCTGTTTTTCTGAAGTATGAAAGGGTTTGTTAGCCAATTGTATGATATTTCAAATACAAAGGGTAAGGACAGTGTTATGTCAAGGCCTGAGCCAATGACATAGGGCTCGTCAAGGAGGAACATGTTGGCAAAATGACCCAGGTGTAGCCCAGGGAGAGAAAAGAGGGAAGGAGAGAGAACAGATGAAAATAGATTTCACTCTCCTATGGCACCTCTTGTCTGTAGAAAAGGTTTAAAGCTAAACATATCATTAGGGCCGGGATAAGAAGTGGCCCGTAAATTATAAATCCATTTGGTTTCACATTGCAACACCCGCTGGTCGAAGTTTCCACCGCGGGGATCCATGTGTACTCGATCAAGGGCGGCAAATTTAAACACAAGTGGTTCATACCTGTGTCTAAAAGCCACATGATGGCCCATGGTAGTATTTAAAAGACCACTAGTAGCGTAGTATACGTGGTCCTTCATTCTCTTCCAAAAAGGTATTATTGTTTTTCCGATGTAGAAAGAGCCACATCCATATAAAATAATGTAGATGACTCCCCGTGTTTGACAGGTGATATTTTGTCTAACCTGGTGGATCTGCCCATCGGGGAGAGAGAATGAAGGGCCCTCCAGCAAAAAATCACAGAAGCCACATTTGAATAGGCCATGTGTTTCTTGAGTTTTAGTCTCCGCTTTGCAATAATTACTTTTTACCAGACGATCTCTGATGGATTGTGATCGTCTGAAAGTAATTTCAGGGTTGATCCCTATATATTTGTTAAGTATAGGGTCGGCAGATAGAATGGACCAATGTTTTTTCATGATTGAGCGAATTTCCAAATGTTGATCTGAATATGTTGTAATAAATCTGACTGTTTTAGACATGGGTTTCTTAGGAGTTTTAGCTAGAATACTACAAGTCGAAATAGGCTTACGGCACTAAACCACACAATATGAGAATGATATAAAGATCTTGAGTGCAGCTGTTAAGAAGAAATCCACCAAATTTCCATCCCTACACACCAACTCAAATGTTTGGGCTTTTCTAACCCAAACAGTGAGGGATCTGGAAACTGCACCTTTGTACCGATCATGTAATTCCAACTTGAGTCACAAACATAGACAGGCTTTGAAAAACCTCAGTGACAACCCTACCCTGGTGATTAAGCCCTCGGATAAGGGTGGAAATATAGTGGTCATGGATGATTTGAAGTATCGCAATATGTGTTGGCACATCCTTAAGAACCGCGATTGGTACAGGCCTATATCTGAGGACATTGTTACTAAATTCAACCAAGAATATAATGACATCCTGCAGTTTGCTCTGGCCGATGGTTTAATCACCAGGGAGATCTTTGATGGGATTCAGGTCCCTTTTCCCAGAACTCCAACCTTCTATGCGTTGCCCAAAACTCACAAAAATATACACCAAATCCACCTGGACGCCCAATAGTGTCAGGAATAGGCTCAAAAACGGAAAGAGCTAGTATACTAGTAAATGAGTACTTACAGCCACATGTAGTCACTTTACCTTCTTTTGTTCAAGATACCCCGGATTTGTTAAGGAGCCTAGATGGTCTTTCTGTACCCTCGGGTTGTCTCCTTGCATCCATAGATGTGGAAGCATTGTATTCGTCCATTCCACACATATATGGACTAAAAGTGATTGAGAAATTCCTGAACGAACTAGGTCCGAAGTTTCATAACTTCAACACGTTTGTACTTTGTTTACTTGGTCATATTTTAACCAAGAATGTTTTTTTTTGATGGGTCCCACTTCCTCCAGGTACAGGGGGTCGCAATGGGCACATGTTGTGCGCCTTCATATGCGAACCTGTACCTGGGGGGGTGGGAACGAGTCCTTTGTTCCGATGAGGACCATTGTCCTCTTCTCGCCCATGTATTAAGATGGTTTAGTTACATTGACGATATACTACTTATATGGGCGGGATCGGAAGAAATGTTACAGGAATTTCTAAAAAAGCTTAACCATAATGAATACAACCTTAAATTCACAATGACATTTAGTTCCACCAAGATTGCTTATTTAGATATTTCTATTTATGTAACTGAAAACGGTATGCTCAACACCTCGTTGTACCACAAATCTACAGCAGGAAACACCATCCTGCATGCAACCAGCGCCCATCCTTTGGCCCTTATGCAGAGCATCCCATTTGGACAATACTTACGCCTATGGCGAAATTGCTCGGACGAGGCCATTTTCAGAAAAGAGACGAGATTACTTTATGAAAGACTCTTGATCCGAGGATACAGCAAGAATTGCCTTAAAAAAGCCTTTAATAAGGCTATAGGCAGATCTCGCAGTAGTATTCTAGCTAAAACTCCTAAGAAACCCATGTCTAAAACAGTCAGATTTATTACAACATATTCAGATCAACATTTGGAAATTCGCTCGATCATGAAAAAACATTGGTCCATTCTATCTGCCGACCGTATACTTAACAAATATATAGGGATCAACCCTGAAATTACTTTCAGACGATCACAATCCATCAGAGATCGTCTGGTAAAAAGTAACTATTGCAAAGCGGAGACTAAAACTCAAGAAACACATGGCCTATTTAAATGTGGCCAATGTGACGTCTTTCATTTTTTACTGGAGGGCCCTTCATTCTCTCTCCCTGATGGGCAGATCCACCAGGTTAGACAAAATATCACCTGTCAAACACGGGGAGTCATCTACATTATTTTATATGGATGTGGCTCTTTCTACATTGGAAAAACAATAAGACCTTTTTGGAAGAGAATGAAGGACCACGTATACTACGCTACTAGTGGTCTTTTAAATACTACCATGGGCCATCATGTGGCTTTTAGACACAGGTATGAACCACTTGTGTTTAAATTTGCCGCCCTTGATCGAGTACACATGGATCCCCGCGGTGGAAACTTCAACCAGCGAGTGTTGCAATGTGAAACCAAATGGATTTATAATTTACGGGCCACTTCTTATCCCGGCCTTAATGATATGTTTAGCTTTAAACCTTTTCTATAGACAAGAGGTGCCATAGGAGAGTGAAATCTATTTTCATCTGTTCTCTCTCCTTCCCTCTTTTCTCTCCCTGGGCTACACCTGGGTCATTTTGCCAACATGTTCCTCCTTGGCGAGCCCTATGTCAATGGCTCAGGCCTTGACATAACACTGTCCTTACCCTTTGTATTTGAAATATCATACAATTGGCTAAAAAACCCTTTCATACTTCAGAAAAACAGAATAAGAAATAATGTACTCTATATACATTCTAGATTGGATATATGTACTCTATTCAAATTTGCTTTTACATATAAAGACTAGGTAATTTATACTAGAATATCAGCTAATATACAGTACACATATTACTAGTAAAAAATTAATAATAAAAATATCATAAATCTATCCCCTATTTTGTAGACAATATAACTTTTGCGCAAACCAATCAATACACACTTTTTGTGATTTTTATTACCAAAAATATGTAGAAGTGTACATAATCGGCCTAAACTGAGGAAATTATTATTTATTTTTTTCAACCACTTCCCGCCCAGTCAATAGCATATTGACGTCCGGGAAGTGGTTCAGTTATCCACACTGGACGTCATATGACGTCCTGCAGGATAACAGCCGCCGCGCGCCCGGGGGGGCGCGCATCGCGGCGATCGGTGGGTCAGTCTGACCCACCGCTACACTGATCTCGGTAAAAAGCGTCCGGCGGAGGCTTTTTACCACGTGATCAGCCGTGTCCAATCACGGCTGATCACGATGTAAACAGGAAGAGCCGTTGATCGGCTCTTCCTCACTCGCGTCTGACAGGTGCGAGTAGAGGAGAGCCGATCGGCGGCTCTCCTGACAGGGGGGGTTCGCGCTGTTTATCAGCGCAGCCCCCCCTCGGATACCCACACTGGACCACCAGGGAAGCCCCCAGGACCACAGGGAAGCCCCAAGCATGTGGATGGCCCCCATGGCCATCCACATGTAGTAAAATAAAAAAAAATAAAAAAACATGCCAATCAGTGCCCACAAATGGGCACTGACTGGCACTATGATGGCACAACCACAATGTGTGGTGGCTGGCATCAGTGTCCATCAGTGCCACCTACTAGTGTCCATCAGCGCCACCTATCAGTGCCCATAAGTGCCCACCTATCAGTGCCCGTCCGTGCCACCTATCAGTGCCACCTATAAGTGCCCATCAGTGCCGCCTATGAGTGCCAATCAGTGCCGCATACCAGGGCCACATATCAGTGCCGCCTATCAGTGCCCATCATCAGTGCCACCTCATCGGTGCCCATCAGTGTCGCCTTATCAGTGCCCTTTAGTGCCGCCTTATCAGTGCCCGTCATTGAAGTAGAAAAGGTACTTATTTACAAAAAAATTTTACAGAAACAAAGAAAAACATCGTTTTTTTCAAAATTTTTGCTATTTTTTTATTTGTTGTGCAAAAAATAAAAATCGCAGAGGCGATCAAATACCACCGAAAGAAAGCTCTATTTGTGGGAACAAAATGATAAAAAATTAGTTTGGGTACAGTGTAGCATGACCGCGCAATTGTCATTCAAATTGCGACAGCGCTGAAAGCTCAAAATTGGCTTGGGCAGGAAGCTGTATAAGTGCATGGTATTGAAGTGGTTAAAGTACAAAATAGTGTATTTTTTTTTAAATGCAATGAATGCACTGAAATTCAGCATTAATTATCAGTACAGGCCCATCAGCGATGATCGCCATTGATGACCGCCAGTGCCCACCTGTGATGCCAATCAGTGCCCATCAGAGATGCCGGTCAGTACCTCCTCATCAATGCCATCTATCAGTACCGCCCATCAGTGCTGCATATTAGTGCCTCCTCATCAGTGAAAGAGAAAAAACGTACTTATTTACAATATTTCTATAACAGAAACAAAGAAAAACATATTATTTTTAAAACATTTTCTGTCTTTTTTTTGTTTGTAGCACATAAAACGAAAATGCCAGAGGTGATCAAAAACCACCAAAAGAAAACTATTTGTGGGAAAAAACAAGATAAGTGTTTTATGGGTAGAGTGTTACATGACTGCACAATTGTCATTCAAAATGTGAGGAGTGCTGAAAGCTGAAAATTGGCCTGGGCAGGAAGGGGGTGAAAGAGTCTGGTATTGAAGGGGTTACACATGTGGGCAAAAAAAAACCTGCAAAACCGTCTCTGGCAGTGAAAGGGTTAAAGGAAACGTTCACCTGAGGGAACATGTTACATGTTCCTGTAGGGGCTTAGCAATCTGAGTCCTCTGTGTGACAGCAGTGCGGCGAGAAGTTCCCCGTACCGGCTGTCACTTTATGAAAAGAGCGCGGCCGTGCCATTCATTCACAGAGTTCTGTCCTTTGCCGATGTCGGCTTGTAGTTTTCAATGAACTCCTATCTCTGGTAGATGAGGGACAAGGAGTTTTGGACCCCGATTTAGTCCCTTGGACAAGTAATTTTTTCAAAAATGTCCACACCCCTTGAACCATTTCTTACATGAAGAAGATCAGCCATGGAGTATATCTGAGGTGTATATCAGGGTGTGCTTCTTCCACACATGAGAGCTGTGATGTCCAGCAACATTCATATAGAAGACATTTCCCACACTCAAGGCACTAATACACCTCAAGGGTTGTGTGGGACCCCTGATGTACAGGAAGACAAGACTTCAGTGAGAAACAATTCCCTCACTCAGGACAGGAATACGGCTTCTCCCCCGAGTGAGATCTCTGATGTCTGTAAAGACTGGACTTCTGTGAAAAACATTTCCCGCACTCAGGACAGGAATGTGGCTTCTTTCCTGTGTTAAAAAGCAGCAAATGCTAGCGCTCAGGTTGCCGGCATAATTATTCACAGTAAATAGAAGGGAAAACTAAAGGACTATGAAAAATTATATTCAATGTATTTATAATCATATGTTTATGTCTCTTCTGTGTGAGATCTCCGATGTTTGGAAAGACTGGACTTCACTGAAAAACATTTCCTGCACTCAGGACATGAATACGGCTTCTCCCCCGTGTGAGATCTCTGATGTTTGGAAAGACTGGCCTTCTGAGAAAAACATTTCCCGCACTCAGGACAGGAATGTGGCTTCTCTCCCGTGTGAGATCTCTGATGTGTGGAAAGACTGGACTTCAGTGAAAAACATTTCCCACACTCAGGACAGAAATACGGCTTCTCCCCAGTGTGAGATCTATGATGTGTGTAAAGACTGGACTTGACTGAAAAACATTTCCCGCACTCAGGACAGGGATACGGCTTTTCCCCAGTATGAGATCTCTGATGTATGACAAGGCATGATTTTTGTATAAAACATTTCCCACACTCAGGACAGGAATGCAGCTTCTCCCCTGTGTGAGATCTCTGATGTCTGTAAAGTTTAGACTTCTCTGAAAAACATTTCCTGCACTCAGGACAGGAATACGGCTTCTCCCCTGTGTGAGTTCTTTTATGCACATTAAGATCGGATTTTAAACGGAAATACTTCCCACACTCAGTACAGGAAAACCTCTTATCTGTTGGAAGGACGGCACCGTCCCGCACAGTCTGAGGTTCCTCAGGATAAGAGGAATACGATGGTCCAGCACCGTCCCGCACAGTCTGAGGTTCCTCAGGATAAGAGGAATACGATGGTCCGGCACCGTCCCGCACAGTCTGAGGTTCCTCAGGATAAGAGGAATACGATGGTCCGGCACCGTCCCGCACAGTCTGAGGTTCCTCAGGATAAGAGGAATACGATGGTCCATCTACACTGTGTGGTGCCGGATGGACATTTGAGGTAGTCGGGTTTTCTCCTGGACTATACTGTGTGATGTCCTCATCTTCTACTTTACAGTCTGGAGACAAAGTGAGACAATCCTCTGAGGTTTTCCTCATCTCCCGTCCATCTACTAAAATAGAAATAAAGATTATTACTAGACATGAGAAGATTGGTTCCCCTAAACCAGGACTCCGCCCATATCAGGCAGCTTTGTCTCTGAGGATCTTACAATTCCCCCCTCAAAGTAACTAGTAAATGGGTCCTCTTATCTTCTACCAGATCATTTCTTTATTCATGGACCTTAGTCAGAGAGTGAGGAAACAACGAGAACTGTCTTTTATAGGAGTGACAGTGATGAGGGGGATTATAGGACGAGTGTCCCCTCCCCCTCTATCACTCATTGCCATCTTCCCAACACAAGAAGTCCTGCACTTCCTTATTTAGTCCATGATTTAGTCATGAATAACAGCGGGGCTGAGCCTCACCAGAGCTCAGAGAGTGAGGATGGGAGGAGAACAACCAAGATGAAGTCTGGACTGATCCTGAAGACCTCCATCATTGGGTTATTGACTCCTCCCCCATTATCACTTTCTGTTTAAGGTTCCAAAGTTTGAGGATATTATCACATTATTATAAACATGTACAAGTCTGTGCTCCAATCAAATCATCAGATATAAAATGTCCAGATTGTAGGAAATGGGTGCAAAAGAAGTCAGGACTATGTAATGTACAACTTATTATATAAGATACAACAGATAGGATTATATAGTATCAGAATGATGTAATGTACAACATAGAGTATATAGTGCAGGGGTCAGGAGTATGCAATGTACAATATAAATTATATAGTGTAAGTTTTAGGACTAATAATATTGGTATTCAGTAATCAGTGGAAGCTTAAACAATTACTTGAGACAAGTTGCAGAGGTCCCACACCGCTGCCTCCCATCTCCTGAGACTGCACTCAGTGATTTGGGTCTGACACTATACAGACATATGCCTCCACCCGGCACAGCCAGCAAACAGCAAAACAAGTAACCCTGGGAGGAGAATTGTTCTGTCAGAGATCTTACTAGACCCGGATATGGGGCAGAAGACCTAAAGCACATACCCCAGGTGCCCAAATCTAGTAACAACTATAATGAAATCAAAGAAAGAGACCGCTGCTCACAGGTGATACAATCAGTTACACTCCATGGTTGCTTCTGTGAGGTGGGGTGCACGTCCTGCCACTGTAGCAGAAAACATGAAACAGGAAACTGGATCGGCAGCACACCCACACAAAAAATAAAGTAGAATGTCTTTATTGAAAGATGAATAATAACTAGAAAATGCATTTCCTGCAGAAAATTAGTGGGAATGCTGAATAGCTGAATTGCTAAAGCTAACTGGATGAATAGCTTAAATCCGTAAGAAAAAGTTGAAGTGAGAATAGTTGGAAAAGTAGGAAAAGCTGAAAAGCTTTTTTTTTTTTGAAAAGCTGAAACTAAAAACTGAATTGTTGGCTTTAAAAGTTTGCAAAGAATAAGCCCAATACACACTCTGTTTAATCGATAAAATTTCCTGAAATGATCACTAAAACTTAAACAGCTTTTTCACAAAAACTGTAAAAGATATCATGTTTGGCGTCTGTAGGTGAAAGTATGAAGGAGCTGAAACTTTTGGGAGCGGAAGAAGATTTTAAGGATTTGAAGCATGCTCTCATTGACTTCAATGTTAAAAAAAAGTGTTAAAAAGCTTAATATTTTAAAAAGGATAAATAGTACAAAAAAATTGAAGAAGTCCCATTATTAGCTGAAAGAGCTGAATATTTTAAAAGTTGAATGGTTTTAATAGCGGAAAGTATGCAGAAGTTACGCAGAGCCAAAAAACTTACGGAATAATAAAATTAAAATTAAAACTAGAAAATGCATTTCCTGCAGAAAATGCGTGGGAATGCTGAATAGCTGAATTGCTAAAGCGAACTGGATGAATAGATTAAATCCGTAAGAAAAAGTTGAAGAAGTTAGAAAAGTAGGATAGGTTTTAAAATAAACATGAATTTCATTTAAAAAAGTTTAACACCACTAATGTATGAAAGATGTGGAATATTTAAAGGTTTTTTGAAAAGCTGACACTAAACTGAATTGTTGGCTTTAAAAGTTTGCAAAGAATAAGCCCAATACACACTCTGTTTAATCGATAAAATTTCCTGAAATGATCACTAAACTGAATCAGCATTCCCCCTAATTAGCATTGTTTAAAAAGTAATGACCTTTTCCAGAAGCTGCCCCATCATATTGCCCCCATCAAAACTGCCCCATCATACTGCCACCATCAAAATTGCACCCACCAGAACTGCCCCATCAAAATTGCCCCATTATATTACCCCGATCAAAATTGCCCCATCATACAGCCCCCATAAAAACTGCCCCATCTCTCACCTACTCTCTTAGGAATAAATCTGAATTGTCACAGAAAATATGGTCCGACTGGTTCGCCTTTACACTTCTGCATTTACGGACATTATGTTTCAACCCTTGTAAATTGGGGAATAGCTAAGATTTTTGATTGTTTCCTGTGAATGGAGGTTGTCCGAGGCAGAGTACCCCTCCCCCTACTTTCCTTTCTTCTCTCTACCCCCTCTTTTCTGTTTTCTGTCATTCCATAAAATGGACTGTTTTGTACTGTTGGGTAGATCACGGTCTTGGTATATTCGATGTACTGCTACACAGTGAATTCAGACGACTACTTACCTTGTCTTCTATCACTGATAGATGTTTTGTTTGGGCTGCTTTACCGGTTTATTGACTGTGTGTACCTGATTTCCTGTAGCTTTCTGTACAATGACCTACCTATTGTGTCTCACGCTCATTTGTAATAAGTGTATTTCTTATGTTTTTATTCTGTCCTTCAAATAAATACTTATTGAACAAAAAAAACTGCCCCATGAAATTGCCCCATCAAAAACTGCACCATCAAAATTGCCTAATCTAAACTGCCCCCATCAAAAACTGCACCATCAAAATTGCCCCATCAAATTGTCCCATCAAAAACCGCCCTCATAAATATTGCACCATAAAAACTGCCCCATCAAAAACTGCCCTATCAAATTGCCCCCAACAAATTGCCTCATCAAAACTGCCCCCATCCTATTGCCCCATTTAAACTGCGTATGACAAGTAGATCTTGTGGGCGTGAGAGCAATTTAAAGAGAAGGAACTAAAATAATTTTTTAAGGCTCTGTGCTCTAGCTGTGACATCATCCACTCTAAGCAGCCCAATACACACTCTGTTTAATTGATAACATTTCCTGAAATGATCACTAAACGTAAATAGATTTTCCACAAAAACTGTAAGAGCTATCAAACTGAAAATATATAGCCGGATAGCTGAATATTTTGTGAACATTTTAAAGTTTGTTTGGCGTCTTTATGTGAAAGTATGAAGGAGCTGAAACATTTGGGAGGGGGAAGAAGATTTTAAGGATTTGAAGCATGACTTCAATGTTAAAAAAAGTGATAAAAAGCTTAAAGCGGAGCTCCGCCGAAAAAAATATTAAAAGCTAGCAGCTACAAATACTACAGCTGCTGACTTTTAATATTAGGACACCTACCTGTCCTGGAGTCCAGCAGAAGACCGTCGGCAGCAGAAGACGAGCGATCGCTCATCACTCTGCTGCCCCCACCGCCATCCTCGTTGAGGGAACCAGGCAGTGAAGCCTTGCGGCTTCACTGCCCGGTTCCCAACGGCGCATGCGCGAGTCGCGCTGCGCCATTTTTACTGGTCCCCGTTGTGTTTTGGGAGCCGTGTGTTTCCCAGAACATAATGGGTATTCTGCGGGAAGTGACGTACTACCCGCAGAATACCCGAGGACTCCCGGAAGTGGGTGCAAATACCTGTCTTAAACAGGTATCTGCACCCCCCTCCCCCCTGAAAGGTGCCAAATGTGACACCGGAGGGGGGGAGGGTTCCGATGAGCGGAAATTCCACTTTAGGGTGGAGCTCCGCTTTAATATTTTCAAAAGTATTAATAGTAGAAAAAAAGTTGAAGACGTCCCATCATTAGCTGAAAGAGTTGAACATTTAAAAAGTTGAATGGTTTTAATAGCTGAAAGTATGCAGAAGTTACGCAGAGCCAAAAAAATTTACGAAATAAGAATAAACTGGAATAAAAAAAAATAACAATAAGGCCCCTTTCACACTGGGGCGTTTTTCATGCGGTTTAGCGCTAATAATAGCGCTGTTATACCGCATGAAAAAATCCTGCCCTGTGCCTTCAATGTGAAAGCCCGAAGGCTTTCACACTGAAGCGGTGCGCTAGCAGGACCGCTCCAAAAGTCCTGCTAGCCGCTTTACAGCGGTAAAGGAGCGGTGTGTTCACCGCTCCTTTACCGCGGTCTCCCATTGAAATCAATGGGACAGCGCGGTAATACCGCCCGCAAACCGCGGCAATAGCCGCGGTTTGCGGGCGGTATTAACCCTTTTTCGCCCGCTAGCGGGGGTTAAATTAACCCCCTAGCGACCGCATACCGCAGTAATAACGACGGTATAGCAGCGCTGAAAATCGCGCTGCTATACCGCCACCGCTCCCGTCCGCCCCAGTGTGAAAGGGGCCTAATAGTGGGACTGCTGAAGCATTCCCACTAATAAAAAACGAACAACAATACTGGGAATGCTTGGATTTTTATTTATTTGTGGATTATTTATTTTTTTGCAAAATCTGTTTTTTGAAGTAGATGCAAAGTGGAAGCAGTGGACTTGCAGAGAACCCCGCCCACTCTTACGTCATGGGGGTTTTGTGTGGAGTGGAGACTGGAGCATCGCTGGACATCGGATCACCGCGGGACATAGAGAACAACACTGGACAGACTGTATTACATCGCTGGAATGTTTTTTTTATTTTTAATAAAGGACTTATCCCTACTGTGTCTGTGGTTTTTTACACTTTCTTTGTGAAATGGTAGGATTGTACCCCTTATCAATTCACATAGGGGGGTCGGAATCTGGGGGTCCCCTTTGTCAAAGGGGGCTTCCAGATTCCGATAAGCCCCCTGCCCGCAGACCCCCACAACCACCAGGCAAGGGTTGTGGGGATGAGGGCATGTGGCCTTGTACAGTTCAGGAGGGAGGGCGCTCTCTCGTCCCCCCCCTCTTTTCTCTTTTCCTGTGGCCTGCCAGGTTGCGTGCTCGGATAAGGGTCTGGTATGGATATTTGGGGGGAACCGCTCGCCATTTATTTTTTAATTTTGGCGCAGAGTCCCCCTTAATATCCATACCAGACCTGAAGGGCCTATTAATGGAATTTTGGGGGACCCCCACGCTTTTTTTTTCAATGACTTTTCTCTGTATTGCCGGGACCCGACAATTCATTAATAGCCGCGAGTACTTTTAAATGACTTTTTTTCCTTCAGAAATTACATTTTGTGCAGGGACAGTTCTAAACATGGGAAACATGCGCTACTTTACAGGCAAACCAGCACAGCACCCTACAGTGGACTATCCACAGCTTCTTCATCGTACATCCATCGGAGAGACAGTGTATCTACTGATGGTTTGTTGGTCGGGAGTCACTGCCTAAAGAATCGTACTTGTGTTTGCTGATCTGTGGAGAGAGCTGATTGATTAAATGCATTCATTGATCCTCTGTCATGGGGGATCATGACAAGCTGGTAAGAAGAAATTTCTGCTAATTGGTGGTGGATCAACACGATTGTTTCTTTTGGATACGACATCTCACTATATGGACTTTTTTTCTCACAGAGCACTGGTGTTCAGATTATAATTCAGAGTTATATACACTGAATAATTTATGGACATTGTTTTGTTTATTTATCAATGGACTCAATGATTTTTTATACACAATTCACAATTTTGTGTTTTTATATATTTTTGGTGTTACTCATTTGTACCATCACATTATTGATATATATACAGTATATAAGTCATTCACTCAGTAATAAATTATAGGTAGTTTACTTCCAATCATCACTGAATGGTTACGGGTCAGCGCGATTTATTTTCTTTCCTTATTATTTCCTTGTATTTTTTGTTTACATGCTAATCGCAGCTCCCAATCAATAACTGACATTGTTTGCAGTTTTTTTTTTTCTTTTTGTGTCTTTTAGCGCAGATTTTCTCCATTTTCCATACTTTAGACTAGAGGTCGACCGATATGGGTTTTTCTCTGGCCGATGCCGATATTTAGAAATCGGGGCGGCCGATGGCCGATACATGTTGCCGATTTTTGCGGCCGATATTTTAGGCCGATTTTTTTTCTTTTTCCTTCATCTCATAAAAATCTAGGGTGGAGAGGTGGGGAGGAGGTTATTGTTTAGGGTGGAGAGGTGGGGAGGAGGTTATTGTTTAGGGTGGAGAGGTGGGGTGCAGCCTATCAATGTCCATCAGTGCCACCTCATCGGTGCCCAGCAGTGCCCAGTGCCAAGCTCAGCAGTGCCCAGCTCAGCAGTGCCCAAAGCCAAGCTCAGCAGTGCCCACCAGTGCCCAGCTTATCAGTGCCCACCAGTGCCCAGCTCATCAGTGCCCACCATTGCCAAGCTCACCAGTGCCCAGCTCACAAGTGCCCACCAGTGCCCAGCTCACAAGTGCCCACCAGTGCCCAGCTCACAAGTGCCCACCTCACAAGTGCCCAGCTCAGCAGTGCCCAGTGCCAAGCTCAGCAGTGCCCAGTGCCAAGCTCAGCAGTGCCAAGCTCAGCAGTGCCCAGCTCATCAGTGCCCAGTTCATCAGTGCCCAGCTCACCAGTGCCAAGCTGTCATTCACTGCCACCTCATCAGTGCCCACCAGCGGAGCGCTCCCGACTCCCTTCTGTACCCTTGCATGGCCAAAGACTGTTCCATTCGTCCCCTGACGTGCTGCGCGCCCAGCCTCCAGACTACAAACCCCAGAATGCAGCGCGGCCGGGAACAGCCAATCGACGGTGGCCGCCGCTGCCGACTTCCTCCATTGGGGAAAAAAATTTAAAAAAAGTCAGCGGGCAGCGGCCGTGATAGCAGCCGTTTAGAATAGACGGTTGGCGGCCGGGGGGGGGGGGGGGGGAGATTTCCACCCAGCACGCCCCTGCCTCAGATCCCAAACAATCGGCCTCTTTACATAATAATCGGCCGATGCCGATTTCTTTAAAAAGGCTAAATATCGGCCGATATATCGGCCGGCCGATATATCGGTCGGCCGATATATCGGTCAACCTCTACTTTAGACACCCCCCAGGTACAAAATTTAAAGGAATATTTCACATTTATTTTTTCACTTTAAGCATTATTAAAGAGGAAGTAAACCCCAGACTTTTTTCTTTAAATATTAGCAACCTGCAATGTATTTATAAGTTATACACATTAAAATGCCACAAAAACGAGCATTGGAAATACCTTTTTTTGGTTTTATAAAATATTTCTTCTTCCGGGAAATGGCCGCGCCATCTTAACTATTGTTTGCTGGCTTTTGTTTCATTTCCGCCCTTCCTTTCCTGTCTAAATCTCGTGTGTAAACCAAGCCTCTCTCTCGTTTGCCGTTACTATGGCAACCATGCTAATCCATTCTTAGCTGCTTATCTCTGCTGCTCTGGTTCACTCTCCCTGTGTGATGTCTTATACAGTCACAAGGGGAGAACCAGGAAGTAGAGGAGGAGGGCTTTTCTGTGCCATTCTCAGTGGAACAAAATAACACAGCATGCACAGAGCGTGCCGTTAAAGATGCTAAAGACAGAGCATGCGCCGGTGACATCATTACAGATTACAGGACGTATTCTAAAGGAACTGTAATAGTAAGTACAATTTCACAGGCAGCGATCTACAGCCTTATCACTGTAGATTCTAATGAGCTAAAGTTAATGTGGAGGGTTTACAACCACTTTAAAATCACTGCTCCCAAAAAAAACATCAGTTTTAAAAAAAAATATTTGCATTGATACATGTCCCCTGGGGCAGGACCCGGGTCCCCAAACACTTTTTATGACAATAACTTGCATATTAACCTTTTAAATTATCACTTTTGATTGTTCATGTTCGTGTCCCATAGACTTTAACGGTGTTCGAACACATTTTTTGCCTGTTCGCATGTTCTGGTGCGAACTGAACCGGGGGTTGTTCGGCTCATCCCCAGTGAGCAGTATGGGTGGAGGAATTTATTTAGTGTTAATGACCCACCTGTGCTGATCTCTGTAGGAGTGTCCTCCACATAAGTCTCTTTTTCTTCTGCTTTAACCTCAAATTTTATATTGATTGGATCTCCACTCTAAATCAAGAAAATGAGAGAGAATATCATCTGTAAGATATAAGCTTTATTATTGTGACATCACATTAAAAATCCACACATTGTCTCTATAAGTGTGTTTTATAACCTCCGTCCCACCAACCTTGTAACAGTGGGGGATGGTGTGACCTTCCTGTGTGGAATCCCGGGAATACAGAGGACAGGGACATCTCTCTGGTGGGTTCCTGGTATTAGGTGGCTCCATCATATCCTTGTGTCCTTCTGAAAACTCCTCCATCACTCCATACCCCTCACCCTCCTCTTTATACTCTTCTTTAACAACAATATTATCATCCCCAAAGTTTTCACTCTGAATATATAATAAAACATTCATTGTAACAAACATGCTGTGTATAAATCAGAACTACCAATAATTGTCAATCATCTACCTGATGGTGGTGAGGGATGGTGTGACCTTCCTGTGTGGAATCCCGGGAATACAGAGGACGGGGACATCTCTCTGGTGGGTTTCTGTAGCTGGATGACTCCCCCATGGTGTCCTGGTACAGATCTTTGTGTTCTTTTAGATACTCTGACTCCTCCATCACCCCATCCTCATCATCCTCCTCTTTTATCTCTTCTTTAACCTCAACTTTAGAATCTCTCAGGTTTCCACTCTGAATATAGAATAAAAGTGACATCAAAGGTAACAATGCAGATAATGTACAGATCCTAATGATACTATCAGTGATTGTTCCTCATCTACCTGATGATGGCGGGGGATGGTGTGACCTTCCTGTGTGGAATCCCGGGAATACAGAGGACGGGGACATCTCTCTGGTGGGTTCCCATTACTGGATCCATCTGTAGGAAACACACACACTGACTGAATACATTGTTTCTATGTGTTTATCAGATGATGGGGGATCTAGGTGGAGCCTCCGTACTGCTCTCTCCTTTACAATAAAGTCTCCTCTTACCCGGTGATGTGAGGGGCGGCTGATTGTCCATCATGACGTCCTTGTAGAGGTCCTTGTGTCCTTCTAAATACTCCCACTCCTTCATGGAGAAATAGACAGTGACATCCTGACACCTTATAGGAACCTGACACACACAATGATATAGTCACCATCCAGACACATCCCTTGTCTGTTACTGGATAATGTCCCAGAATTCCCGGCACCGCTCACCTCTCCTCCATCATCTCTCTGGTGACTTCTAGAATCTTCTTTGTATTTCTCTATTCTATCAGGGAGGGAGGTGGAGGCAATGTGATGGTCATATGATCTTCAGACTTCACAGTAGGAAAACTCTAGATCTGAACACAAATAGTAAATATGTAATAATATTCCCAGAATCCTCCTCATCTCACCATTCAGGTCTCCATTATATTAAAGCTGCACTTCCGGCTGAGGTATAATTTACCCACACAGGACCCCCACACTATGCAGGTTCAAAGCTTGTGGCAGGCATTCTGACATCATTACATACAACACAGGGCCAACAGTCCCACTTTGTAAGTGAGGATGCCAAGGGTCTGCCCACATCTTAAGAGCATCAGAAAACAAAAAGATGGAGGGACATTGCGAGGAGAAGCTGTGAGGTCAGTGTGATGTCATAGGACTCTGAATGGAGGGACATTTAGATGGGGAGATTTGAGGGGCCCTCTATATGAGGCTCCCATGCAAATTAAATCATTGTTCCTGGGTGTGTCCTACCTCTCCTAAACTGAAGAGTGAATTTTGACCTTTACCATATATAAATCTGTCAGGAATCTGTGAAAGTAATCTCTCGTGAGCAGGTGACGTGCGGAGGAACGGAGTGTAAATACCAGACAATTTTCTACAGGGCTCCTAATGGTGGGAATGGATTTTGCTGCATAATGGTGCCAAGTTTCCACCCCCCCCAGGATCACTGCAGGTGTGAAGAAAAGCTGTGTAAGAGGATATGGAGGAGAGATGAGGAGGAGATCCAGGAATCAGGATAAAGGTCAGGACAAGCAACAGACGAGCGCATCCAAGAGATGAAGCCGGGGTCACTACACAGAAAATCAATCCAAGGAAACAACAGGCAGGACGAGGAATAGCAAGAAGGAGCTCAGAGACAAATGAGAATATTGCTCAGGCAATGGGAGATTATCTCAGCATGACTTACATAATGAAGGAGATGAGGGGGAGGGGAGGAAGTCACTTAAGGTGACCATAGATACATGGAAATTCAGCTGGTTCAGCAGGGATCGGTCACATTTCCATCCATGTGTGGTCACTGCCGGATAAAAGTCACTCGTTCAGCGGCTGCAGCCAATAGCTTCATCACTGATCAGTAAGGATGAGCTCAGGCGTGTTCGCATTGAACACGTGCAGAGCCCGCCAAGCAAGTCAGCACCGCGCTGCGCTAATCACAAGCAGGGAGACATTTCACGATCTCTGCAGCCGAGCATCGGGAAATGTCTCCCAGCCTGTGATTAGCGAAGCGCGGTGCCGACTTCCTTGGCGGGCTCTGCACGTGTTCAATGCGAACACGCCTGAGCTCATCCTTACTGATCTGTGTATTCTGAGAGAAAATAGTGCAGCGGGGAGGACTCCCCCATCCCCTTCCAATGAGTTGATGGGGTGTTCGGTTCAAGTTTTTTGCTTAGCCCGCTGGCTAAATGATAAAACTGAACCTTGAATGGCCAGCTTTGGAAGCAAGATATATTAATCAACTGATCCCCCTGAAGGGGTTAATCTAGGTTTCCACACTATATATGTGTGCATCATCATCTGCTGGAGATAAGTGACTATGGAGGAAGAGGACGGGGGTTACTGGGTGTAAATAGAAAATAAGATCTCATTACCTCCTCTGCTTCTTCTTCCAGTAATGTCTCCTTCCTACGTTGTACCTCATGGACATCACTTCCTGTCTGTATTCCATAGAGACTTCCTGTCTGGGTAGAGGTGAGATCACCACCTTGTGGAGCTCAGAGGAACTGCAGCCCCGAGAAACATTTCGTAGTGTGAACACGGCCTTGTGCTGTGTGTGTATGTATTGTATATCCTTATAGATGGGGGTCATCTCCACTCCCACCAAGGGGGATAGAAATATATTACTGCTCGGGGGAGGGGGGAGACATTTTGGCTCCTTTGATTTTGCAGTAAAATTGATGTCAGATTTAGTCATGTAGAACATCTGTTATATGGATATAAAGAACCCCAGCCGAGAGTAAAGGGTGGAAATGGCTCCTGATCCCCAGATTTGGGCAATTATGTCACCAATATAAATAGAAAAAAACCTGCGCTATGTGTAACAACTCAAATACCTACAGAAATAACTTATACCGGACTGCTGCTGTAACAAAGGTAAGTATTCCCTTTATCACCTAGAAGAGCATTATGTGTCACAGCGCTGTCCTATTGTGTGTGCGCATAAATTATCACCAATACACTAAAATATGTGGAGACATTCATATATAAAGTGCTAGGGGCTCAACTAATATTCTCTGCAGATCTACAGCTTCCACTTTACACCTACTTCATCCATCTTATGGTGGTTATCTATAAATTAAGTAAACTGAACCATGTGCAAATTCATATACAACATAAAGTGCTTTGTGCTCAAGATGCTGTTCCGTGCAGATCCACTGCTTAAACTTTGCACCTACTTCTTCAATCTTATAATATTTGCTGCTATAATAAATAAGTAAAATGCTGTGTAAATTAATGTAATCATACAATATTTTTATTCTCAATATAATGTTCTCTGCAAGTCCACTGCATTCACTTTGCATCTACTTCAAAAACAGATTTTGAAAAAAAAAAAATCTACAAATCAATAAAAATGACCACTAAGGGGGCGCCCTCACCATCACGTGTGTAAGAGGTGGAAGAAGTTTGTGGCTACACTACAGCTGGCACAGTTTGGAGCGCTCTCTGGTCTGTACGCCAACATGTCCACATGGCAGGCATTACATATCACGGACCCGCGCACACCAGCCGCACGCTCGAAAGATCATTTTGACTTCACTTGGAGTGATTCAGTCATTCCTTACCTGGAGGTGAATCTATTCAACAGCATAGACCAGCTGTATGCAGCCAACCCCCGCCCCCCGATATACAAGAAATTGGCCCTTAGCCAGCTGTATGCAGACAACCTCCCCCCCCCCCTGATATACAAGAAATTGGCCCTTAGCCAGCTGTATGCAGACAACCTCCCCCCCCCCCCTGATATACAAGAAATTGGCCCTTAGCCAGCTGTATGCAGACAACCTCCCCCCCCCCCCCCCGATATACAAGAAATTGGCCCTTAGCCAGCTGTATGCAGACAACCTCCCCCGATATACAAGAAATTAGAAGCAGATCTAAAACAATAGGCACAGCTCCACCTGTCCTGGTGAGGTCGGGTTCATTCCACTAAGATGATTTTGTTCCCCCGTGTACTATTCCTCTTCTGCTCTCTACCCTTCCCTATCATTAAAAACCATCTACAGCATATTCAAACAAAAATGATTGACTTCATCGGGGGTACAGAAGGGCATTGAGTGTCTAAGAGGGTGTATTTCACGCTCGTGATAAAGGTGGTCTTGGTCGGCCAAACTTATTATGGTTCTATCAAGCCGCTCAACTAGCCCAGATCTCAATCATATCTTCCCGAGTTACTAAACCCAATTGGGTGGATATGGAATGACAGGCGGTACCCCAGGTCACTCTGGACCACCTAATGTGGTGTCCTCCTTGTCCCTCTATCTTACCTCCAACTCTCATTCAGTAACCCTATGGGGGGGACTTAGAGGTCACCCAGAGTTGGTCTCTGATAGTCACCCATTAGCCCATCTGTTTCATAACCCTCAATTTCCTCCAGGGATGGACATCAAAGCATTTAAATGGTGGTTGAACAAAGGGTTGTATAGGATTGGTAACAACAAACACAAGGGCAGCGCTTGATGGAATTAGTAATAAAAACTTTATAGTCTTGAAAATAAAAATAAAAATGACATAAATTCAATATTGCACTGAAAAAAATGTTTGAAGGTAATGCTGTAGCTACATAAAATTAGATTAAAACCAGACAGTCATTGTAGCTAATAGATAATGGGTAAAATAATTGGAACGATACCACTGCTGAGTCCAAGGAGGAAGGGGTTAACATCAGTCCATCGATAACAAGGGTCCCTAGAATGGAACTGCCAAGACTCCAAATAGAGGGTTGTATGGTCCTGGATGGATTGAAAGAAGTGCGGTATGATAACTTCTAGCATGGCCTTGGTGCTGAGACCGGTCAATAAACACAAGTGTGGACACAGTAGAGGAGCCCCAGGAATAAATGCGCCAGGCGGCGCCGTGTAGTACAGACAAGCCGCTTAGTAATCCGGTCAGTGAGGGAGCCAGAAGATATAACTGCACTGTATGGGGGCCTCCGTGATGGCGGCACTGGGAGGATTGAAACGATCCAATGGGGAGCCGGGCACACTCGGATGACGTCAGCATTGCCTTAGCGATGGGGACAAACAAGGAAGGAGACACGCAGAGGCAGAGGGACGCGACTCTGAAGCAGTGGAAAATCGTAAGCTCACAGGGAAGCCGCGACTGACATGTTTCACGCCACGGGGTTTTATCATAGTTATTACTAATTCCATTGAGTGCTGCCCATGTGTTTGTTGTCTCCTGATATTCATTTTCAAGTGGTTGGTAGCCGCTATGGTATTTAGCATTTTTGAACTGTTCCAGGTTGCACATATCCAGTGGCGTCACTAGGGTTGGTGTCACCTGGTGCGGTAAAATTTGGTGTCACCCCCCCCCCCCCCCCCGTCACTGTTCAATCTGGGGCACTGAGCAGGCTAGAGCATAAGCACAGCTCTCCCCGTGTGTAATCCCCCTAATGGAACCCCTCTGCATTCCCCCCTTTGTACAATCCCCCTAATGGAACCCCCCTGCAATCCCCCTAATGTAACCCCTGTGCAATCCCCCCAATGTATCCCCCCCGTGCAATCCCCTAATGTAACACCCCCTCTGTGCAATCCCCCTAATGTACCCCCCCATTCTGTACAATCCCCCAGATGTAACCCCCCTCTATGCAATCCCCCTAATGTAACCCCCCTCTGTGCAATCCCCCTAATGTAACCCCCCCTGATTCTGTACAATCCCCCAGATGTAACCCTCCCTCTGTGCAATCCCCCTAATGTAACCCCTGTGCAATCTCCCCAATGTATCCCCCTGTGCAATCCCCCTAACGTAACACCCCCTCTGTGCTATACCCCTAATGTAACCCCCCCTCTGTGCAATCCCCCTAATGTAACCCCCCCTCTCTCTGTACAATCCCCCTAATGTAACCCCCCTCTGTGCAATCCCCCCCTCTCTGTACAATCCCTCTAATGTAGCCCCTCTCTGTGCAATCCCCCCTCTCTGTACAATCCCTCTAATGTAGCCCCCCTCTGTGCAATCCCCCCCTCTCTGTACAATCCCCCCTCTCTGTACAATTCCTCTAATGTAACCCCCCTCTGTGCAATCCCCCCTCTCTGTACAATCCCCCCTCTCTGAACAATCCCTCTAATGTAACCCCCCTCTGTTCAATCCCCCCCTCTCTGTACAATTCCTCTAATGTAACCCCCCTCTGTGCAATTCCCCATCTCTGTACAATTCCCCCTCTCTGTACAATCCCTCTAATGTAACCCCCCTCTGTGCAATCCCCCCCCTCTCTGTACAATCCCTCCCTCTCTGTACAATCCCCCCTCTCTGTACAATCCCTCTAATGTAACCCCCCTCTGTTCAATCCCCCCCCCCTCTCTGTACAATCCCTCTAATGTAACCCCCCTCTGTACAATCCCCCCCTCTCTGTACAATCCCTCTAATGTAACCCCCTCTGTGCAATCCCCCCTCTCTGTACAATTCCCCCTCTCTGTACAATCCCTCTAATGTAACCCCCCTCTGTACAATCCCCCCTCTCTGTACAATCCCTCTAATGTAACCCCCCTCTGTACAATCCCCCCCTCTCTGTACAATTCCTCGAATGTAACCCCCCTCTCTGTGCAATCCCCCCTCTCTGTACAATCCCCCCTCTCTGTACAATCCCTCTAATGTAACCCCCCTCTGTTCAATCCCCCCCTCTCTGTACAATCCCTCTAATGTAACCCCCTCTGTGCAATCCCCCCCCCTCTCTGTACAATCCCTCTAATGTAACCCCCTTTGTGCAATCCCCCCCCCCCTCTCTGTACAATCCCTCTAATGTAACCCCCTCTGTACAATCCCCCCCTCTCTGTACAATCCCCTCCTCCCTTCCCTACAGTCACAGACCTCAGATCAGCGCGCTCTGTCCACATGGATGTTCCTCCTCCTCCTCCTAGGCTCCTCCTCCTGATATGTACTGTCAGTGTGGAGGAGGAGCCTAGGCTCCGTCGTTCTGTGGGGTTTAATTGTTGTGATAGGCAGCCAGCACCAGCGATTGCAGTGCCGGTTCCCGGAGGACATGCGGGCGCCGTGCACAATGGCACTCCAGGGCTGTCTGCCTCACAACACAATTTTTACTCCTCCTCCCTCCCCGAACATTGCGGGGAGGAAGGAGATACAGGAGCGGGAGTGCACAGGGGAAGGAGGAAGAGGAGAGAGCCGCGGCGCCTCTCTCGATCAAGCGCCGTGACGGGTCGGGTGTCACCCCTCTGGCGGGTGTCACCCGGGTGCGGCCCGCACCCGCCGCTCCCCCCTGGCAACGCCTCTGCACATATCCACGTACAAGACTGGAAGTTTGTAGCGCTAACAGGAATTTTGTGTATATGCTTTTACTTATGTAGGATTGGTCACTTTTTCAAGTCTTTTTCAAGATCTCTCTGAGCTTTTGTATAAGTAGACTGGATATGTCCCTGACAGAGAAGTTCAGATTTCTCCAAATCTCCCATTTTTTACACTCTTTATGGGTGACTAGGGTTGTCCCGATACCACTTTTTTAAGACCGAGTACAAGTACCGATACTTTTTTTCAAGTACTCGCCGATACCGATTACCGATACTTTTTTTCAATGTCATGTGACAGTTTGAAAGATGGGCACTGATAGGTGGTACTTGTGGGCAGTGATAGGTGGCACTGATAGGTGGCACTTGGGGGCACTGATAGGTGGCATTTATGGGCAGTGATAGATGGCACTTGTGGGCAGTGATAGGTGGCACTTGTGGGCAGTGATAGGTGGCACTTGTGGGCAGTGATAGGTGGCACTGATTGCACTGAAAGGTGGCACTTGTGGGCACTTATGGGCACTGATAGGTGGCACTTATGGGCAGTGATAGGTGGCGCTGATAGGTGGCACTTGTGGGCACTGATAGATGGCACTGATTGCACTGAAAGGTGGCACTTGTGGGCACTGATAGATGGCACTGATTGCACTATCAGTGCAATCCGTGCCATCTATCAGTGCCCACAAGTGCCACCTATCAGTGCAATCAGTGCCCATAAGTGCCACCTATCAGTGCAATCAGTGGCATCTACCAGTGCCACCTGATAGGTGGCACTGGTAGATGGCACTGATTCCACTGATAGGTAGCACTTGTGGGTACTGATAGGTGGCTGGCACTGAAATGCTGCAGGGGGTGGGGGGGAAATGACACAGGATTTAAGAAAAAAACAACTGCTGCAATGCCCATCTTGGTACACCCTGCACTCGGCTGCAGTAAGCAACAGCAGACATCTTGTTACACCCAGCCCATATAGCTCGGGCTGGGTGTAACAAGATGTCTGCTGCTGCTTACTGCAGCCGAGTGCAGGGTGTACCAAGATGGGCGTGGGGAAGTTCAGCCGCTGACGGCGACCGAATGTGACAGCACCGGTCACCGATCCTGATGCGGCTGCGCCCTGAACCCCTGCCAGCTTACCAGGTTCAACTGCAGGTGAGGGACTCGCTCTCCGCCCGCGGACTCCGTCCACCGACTGTGCCCGCCCTCTTCAGCCAGACTCCGCCCGCACTTTCCTCTCCCGCCCTCCCCAGCCACTGACTCCTCCCGCCCTCTCCGGCCAGACTCCGCCTGCACTCCCCCGCCCTCTCTCCTGCCCTCCCCAGCCACTGACTCCTCCCGCCCTCTCCGGCCACAAAAAAAAAAAAAAAGTATCGGGTGAAGCATCGGGAGCATTTGCGCGAGTACAAGTACTCGCGCAAATGCTTGGTATCGGTCCCGATACCGATACTAGTATCGGTATCGGGACAACCCTATGGGTGACTAAACCCGAACTTCCCAGAATCTTGGCCAATGAGCAATGGTGTGACCAGACCATGGAGTAGAGTGGGGAATATCTGTGATCTACAAGTCACTATCTTCTGATCCCCTCTATATGGTGGAATGGGAGAGAGACCTCTCACAGGTACGGGACTTGGAGGAATGGCATGGGGTCTTCTCTCACTCCTACCAAGGCTTGTTACACATTACCTTGGTGGAGGCGAGTCTTAAGCCTCGTACACACGACCGAGAATCTCGTCAGGAAAAAACACGTCGTTTTTCTTGTTGAGATTTTTGGACAAGAAACTTGTCCTGGCCGAGTGTACAGACCCTCGACTCAAAGAACCCGGGGTTCTTTGAATGGAGCAAACGCGGTGACATCATCGACTACGACGAGCGTGCGCTCATCACATTCGATGCCGTCGCCGCCATCTTGCTTCACCCTAACTATGCCTAGGAAGCTATCGCGCATGCATCGAAGTCATTTCGAGCATGCGCGGGCTTTCCGGAGGACAGGTAAGTGTACACACACACACTTTTCTCGTCGAGAAACAGGCTGACGAGAATCTCAACGAGAAAATAGAGAGCAGGTTCTCTATATTTCTCGTCGAGATTCTTGACGGTTTTCTTGACGAGAAACCTGATAGCCGCGTATACACGACCGATTTACTCAGCAAGAAAGCTCTGCCAGCAAGAAACTCGGTCGTGTGTACGAGGCTTGAAGGTACTGATGTGATGGTTCCTAGTTCTGTCCAAATTAGCAAAATTTTACCCATCAGTATCCCCCTTTGTTCCAGAGGTTGTGAACACTCGATGTTACACATGGTGGGATTGCCATACAATAAGATGGTACTGAAATAAGATTTTTTATTTGATACATAAGATTAGAGGTCTCTCTATACCCAAATCTCCCCATATTGCCCAATTCAACTTTCCAGTGGAAAGAGTGGCAGTTGATTTTCTTCATTCTACTCAGAAGATGACAGAAAAGTCTCTGGTCTGGTGTTAAAGGGTGGTGTATACTACTGTGGGCAGGGCAGTCTCTGAGGAAGTTTGGATAGCCATAAAACTGGTCAGACGTCAGTCTTTCCCCATCTGATCCTATGGTGGTGCTCTCTATATCTCTCCATTGGAAAGACTTTTGTTCTTACACCTGAGATGAAGGTCCTTTGATCTGAAGTTCCATGACAGTGAGTGGACTTTTATGGGCTCCTATTAATATGTGTGACATCCAAGCCATGCATAGAGGGTATCGGTGGTTCCTGTAGAAATTCTTATATGGACATTTGTGCATTATTAATTACAGGCTAAATCTGCCTGGAGACCTAGGGACACTGTATAAATTATAAATGTAGTCTTGTGGTCCTCGTGGAAGTCCATGTTAGGACACTTCTAACTATTATTATCATTATTATTATAAATTTACATGATTTAAATAGCGCCAACAGTTTGTGCAGTGCCTTACAATCTAAAGGGAGACGGTACAGTTACAATACAAGAGGGTTAAGAGGGCCTTGCTCATAAGGGCTTACAATCTAATGGGGTGTGGCAGGAGGAAAGAGTTAAAAGTTGGAGGTGTGATAGGCTTCTCTGAAGAGATGATTCTACCTATGATAAATGACAGGCTAAATCCACCTTGAGACTTTCTCCACACCTGGAGTGTTCTGAGTTCTTGGATAAAGTCTTCACAGTGTTTACAGATTGGCTTTATCACCCCAATGAGCTCGCTCCAGTTCATGGATGGGAGAGCTCCCTCTCGGCCATCATTCTACTATAGGCCTGGCGAGAATTAATTCATTACAGGCTAATTCCTCCTGAAGATCTGGGGACACTGTACAAGTTATTATACCTCTGTTAAATCTGCGCTTAGGAACTGGGTTTGGGCTGCTGCCCCCCTGAAGTACCCCAAATGAATGGGGTCCTAAGAAAGATAATTGATATGAAAGGGGTAAGTGGCTTTGACCCGTGCGATCATGTGGGTAGAGGGCTGAGACCTGTCCTGCTATGTCCTTGTGAGTAATGACCTCAGTTGGTATTAATGGGTACACAAAGCTTAATACGGAGTAATGTCGGATACCAGTTGATTGGGTAAGCCCACATAGATCGTGAGATCCCTTTAGCTGCTCATTAAGGTCCAATGAAATGACCAGAGCATGTGTGTGAGCTCTAAAGGAAATGGGATACCCTGTTGCTGATCCCAGGATAGGCCAGAACGACAGGCCACCAGGAAGATAGAAAGCCAAGGTCCCCTACAGAAATCCGTGGTGGAGGGGACATACCTGGAGGAGGGGAAGAGGAACTGGATGGGAAAACACGCCCAGAGATGTGGAAAGAGGTCAGGAACCCATGGAGCATTGAGCATACCCTCATACTCAAGAAACCAACATGAGAGGGGGGAGAACCCAGGATTGGGAGAGGGCAACTGGCCCACAGGACTGGAGCGCAGAAAGAGCAGACGAACCAGAGGGAAGAAGGACAGAAGAAAAAGGCAAAGGGAATATTAGGAGAGGGGATCTACAATCTAAGCAATGCCAATTTTTCGGAGGAATGGAAACCCTTGGACCTTGGCCTAAAGTTTGCACCAGATAAAACATTGAACAAATTTGACACGTATATAGATTTACAAAAGTTCATGAGAAAGTTAAATTTAGAAAAGCACTTTGCATTGAATAAGGATGAACAAATACATGAACAGTCAATATATACGCAAACAAAATTGAAGAATAATAAAATTTTCAATCCCCAGACCCCGGGGAATCAATGTTTGGGAGCTTTCAAAAAAATGGTTGAGGAAGACATAAAACATATGGAAGACAAGGAACGGAGGGGAAATATAAATATTTGGAAAACCATTAAGCAAATTGGGGAGAAAAAGGGAGAAGTTATCAGACCAGCTGATAAAGGGGGGGGGGGGGGCTAGTGATACTCAATAAAACTGATTATGAGAACACATACAGAATACTGAAGGGCAATCCCAAATTACTTTATGACAAGAAATTGAAGGCCTTTGTGAAGAAAGGCTCAGACATAGGTATTTTGAATAAAAAGGAGGCAGAATATTTGGCATCAGAATCTACAAAAACTCCAGTAATTTATCCCAAATCCCAAAAATCCATAAAAGACTTGAGAACCCGCCAGGGAGGCCTATCATCAGTGGCATAAACTCAATATTTTCTAGACTGGGGGAATATCTAGATCAATTCTTAAAGCCGCTGGTCACCAAAGGAAGATCACATTTGAAAGACAGCACTCAACTAATGGTGGAATTGCAAGAGATCACGGGAGCGGAGAATTATCTACTAGTCACTATTGATGTGGACTCCCTATACACAAGTATCATACAGCAGGATGGGCTAAAGGGAGTGGAAAAGGCCTTGCACGAACTTACACAGATGAGACAAGAACAGATTTCTTACATTCTGGAGGGACTCAAACTTGCCATGGAGAACAACCATTTTTGGTACAAGAAGGAATTTTATGTACAGACTAAGGGGGTAGCAATGGGAGCACGTTATGCCCCCAGTGTAGCTAATTTATTTATGGATGTGTGGGAGGAGTAGGGATGAGCTCGATGTTCAAGTCGAACGCATGTTCGACTCGAACATCGCCTGTTCGTCTGTTCGCCGAATTGCGAACATTATGGGCCATTCGCGCCAAATTCGTGTGACGCGAACGGCCCACAATGCACTGCGCAATCGCACTGCATTTCCGGCGCTGTGATTGGCCAAGCATGCACTGTGACCCCGCATGCTTGGCCAATCATAGCGCCGGCAGCGAGGAGAGCCATAATTGGCCACAGGCAGGATGCCTGTGGCCAATCATAGCTCGGGGGTTTAGTACACGCCCCACACTATAAAAGGCCGCCAGCGCGGCGGCCTCGTGCAGTGTGTTCCGGCGTGCAGGGAAAGAGATACATAGGCAGGGACAGTGGGGCTGATTTACAAAACGTTTGCGCCATGAGTATCGGCACATCTGCGCACGCAATGGCTGTTTTGGTATTTACAAAACATTAGCGCCGGTAGCTATTTACTATAGTGTTGTCGGCGGACGGGAGGAGGCGCTCAGTGCGCCACTATGGTCCTGGCGCACGGCATGTTAAAATCTAAATATAAAGAAGCTGGAAGTGAGAAAATATTGGGGGTGATGTGAGGAAGTGTAGTGGCACCTACCCAAATAACTAATATGCCCAAAATAGAGTGAGAAAGTAACTTTTTCAAAACCAGCCCGCTGCGCCGGAAAGTACGATTAGAGCTGCGGGAGGTTTTTTTGAGCTCAGCGCGGGAATTTCACTCATTCAAACGCGCCAAGACACTGCGCTGGCAAAATCTTAGTAAATGTCAAGTAACATAACTCAATTTACATAAGTTGAACAGGCGCAGCTCTGAACTTGCCAGTGCGCCAGCAAAATGACATTTCTAAAGGAAAAAAAAGGCATTTAAAAGCACCCGCGGCTATTAATGAATTGTCGGCTCCCGGCAATATAGAGAAAAGTCATTGAAAGTTAATGATAAAAACAAATAAAAAAGCGTGGGGGTCCCCCCAAATTCCACTACCAGGCCCTTCAGGTCTGGAATGGATATTAAGGGGAACTCTGCCGCAAATTTAAAAAGAAAATGCGTGCGGTTCCCCCAAATATCCATACCAGGCCCTTCAGATCTGGTGTGGATTTTAAGGTTAACTCCACCCCAAATTGAAAAAAAATGGCGTGGAGTACCCCCAAAAATCCACACCAGACCCTTATCTGAGCACGCAACCTGGCAGGCCGCAGGAAAAGAGGGGGGGGGACGAGAGAGCGCCCCCCCCCCCTGAACCGTACCAGGCCACATGCCCTCAACATGGGGAGGATGTCCCCATGTTGATGGGGACAAGGGCCTCATTCCCACAACCCTTGCCCGGTGGTTGTGGGGGTCTGCGGGCGGGGGGCTTATCGGAATCTGGAAGACCTCTTTAACAAAGGGGACCCCCAGATCCCGCCCCCCCCTGTGTGAAATGGTAATAGGGTACAAATGTACCCCTACCATTTCACAAAGAAAGTGTCAAAAGTGTAAAAAATGACAAGAGCCGGAACGGGAGACTGCATGCCGGCCGGCTCTTCCTATGTTTTTATGCCTGAATTTTACCTACTTGATGTAAGTTACCACCTTTTTATTTGAATAAATGCTGTTTGGACGATATACACTATGTGGTTTCCCCTTCTCATTTTTATGACTGGTGAATACTGAGTTCCAATATCGCAAGAGTTCCTCTCCATCCTTGGATATCCATCTACTGCAAGGAAGCGAGTGATTCATAGTTTGGCATTCCAATAGATTGCCTCTGGTAAGCACATTATTTTGGTGGTGGTGCACGTGTGCATTTTTTTTGGTGCAATTTAGGAGTTCACCCTTCTTCCAATTTTCATTGCATTTCGTTTATGTTCAGGATTTATATGGACTCTTATATGGACATTTATATGATTAACTGTTATTTCTTTGGGGTCAAACTCGATTAATGTGTCGGTTTATCATATCATACCATACATTATATATATGTAGCGGGGTCTCCTTTAAGGCCACGGGACTACGTTACCCAGAACCCCGTTTGGCCATCGCAGAGACTCATGGGAGTGGCTATTTAAGGAGGAGGCGAGGCGGAGCTCGCTCTCTTTGGACACCGGCTGCAAGCAACAGCTTCTTCCTGTGCGGATCTGCTGCGGTGCAAGGCCTGAAGCCTGGGGCCTTGCGTAACTTCCGAAGAGCCTTCCACCCCACTGCGGAGCCTGGGTGGCACCTGACTTGTCGAGTGAGGACATCAGTTGGATCGGGGACCCGATCGTTGCAGACGCTGTGTGCGGATACACAGCAGGTGGAAGTCCCGGACTGGGATCGCGTCCGGAGTGGTGAGCGGGCACCTGCCCAGACCAATAGACTGTGCCGAGTTCAGGCCTATAGACTGCATAGGCTCACAGTTCGTTTATCTGCTGTTCCACGGGGTTACCGGTAGCAGGACAGAGTTGAAGTGTCCCCCCAGTATAGTGTTCCAAGTTATTGCCTGTTGTGGATTACAAACTACAATTCATCAAGTGTACCACCGAAAGCTGGCACGCGAAGAAATCCCTATAGGAAGTGACTGAGATTTATTCCATGTCAGGCCTGACTCGGGTGGGGAGATAGTACATTATTTAGTGCGCCATAGGGCGCATACCATAATAGCTATGCGTGGTGGAGTATCGCGCAGCGCCATTATAGTGTGCTGAATTGATTTCTGCAGGGCTCTGCAAGCCAGTTGTATGTGTGATGTTATACCTATGCTATTTACTATAAGAGTAAAACTGTTATATTTAATCTCTCGCCTCAGTGTGTTGTCTTACTGCTAAGAGATTATACCCTGCATACCATTGAATGTGATACAAATATAACCCTAGACTAACTGTGCCAGAGTGGGTCGAGTAAGATTGCCGGGGGTTGGCGGTACTGTATACAGGGCCCGAAATCAAACCAGCGGCTCTCTTAACTAGGGGTAGTGCTACATATATATAAAAAAAAATTGTCACTATATATTTTTTTTGTCACTATATTAAGTTATAGTTATCGCACAATATTTTCAGATCATTGTTAGATTGTATATTCAAGATGAAGGAAAACCTGCAAACATGGCCTGTTGGGGGTACTTCAGAAGCACTGATTTAGAGCACTGCACTTAAAAATAGCTCAAGGCAATACTATTCTAATTGTGGGCATTTTGAGGGAAACAAAGTAAGTGTTAGAACCCCTGCTTGTGTTTTTTTGTAGGTTGGGCTTTGTGTCCCCTTTTAGTAAAATTGGCTTTACTTCCTGTCACACAGCTAAACAGGAAGTGAAGGTAAAACCCTACCAATGTCTTTTTTTGGGGACACACAGATCAATCTAACTAGTGTCCCCATTAAGCAAATTGCACTCTAGCACTTTGTTGTGTACACCCCAAATCATTGGGTAGTTTGGGGTTTAGTAAAGACAAATCCACTTTGCAGTAAAAGTGTAGCTGCTGAAAATCTGAGGGATCACTGGTGATTGTAACATCCAATCATGTAAAAGCAAAGATGGTGTTTTTTTTGTTTGCTTGCATGTCTCCCTCGGATATCCAGCAAGTGCACTTGTAGTGCAAAGTAGATTTGCCTTTAGTAAATAAACCCCAAAGTCCAAAATACCTAATAATTTGGGGTGTACCCCGCAATGTACATAATGGGGAAAGTATTTAGATTGACCTGTGTGTCCCCAGGGAAAGACATTGGTAGGGATTTCCCCTCACTTCCTGTGTGGCTATGTGACAGGAAGTGAATTATCTGGAAGGATAAAGTGGCCAAATTTGGGAGTTGTCTTCACCCTATCAGGGGTGCAGACATCCCCAAAAACTGTCCAGACTTGTAATCCCTCTGCACTCTAACCCCAAGCAAAAATAAGAAAGGATTTCATTTAGTTTAACTTTGCAAAGACACATTCCTAGGTTGAATTGTGATGCATGTCAATGGCCCATTTAGACCCTCTTTAATCACTTGAGATCAGCGCTATAACTGATCGACGGCCACAGCATGGTCCTCAATTGCCGGGAGTCCGATAATAAACGTCCTCCCCTTTGCGCGTGCTGTGGTCACAGAGTCACTGAGACTCAGGTGATGACAGATCCGAGTAAGGGGCCGATTCCTGCCCTTTACCATGTGATCAGCTGTCAGCAAATGACAGCTGATCACGTGATGTAAACAAAAGCTGGGTAATGGTTATTGTTTTCTCCTTGTGCCGAGAGCGTGAGCATAAAAAAAGGCAATCATCGGCTTATGTGCAAGGAACATGGTGCCCGAAGAGGAAGAGGCAATTCTGCAATATCTGTGACAATTAGTAGCCCCTGCCAGTGCCACCTATCAATGCCCACCACTGGTGCCAATCAGTGCCACCTAGCAGTGCTGCCTATCAGTGCCCATCACTGCCAACTATCATTGCCACCTAGCAGTGCCACTTCTCAATGCCCACCAGTGCCAACTAGCAATGCTACCTCTCAGTGCCCACCCTTGCCACCTTATCAGTGCCCATCAGTGCAGCCCATCAGTGCAGTCTCATCAGTGTACATCAATGAAGGAGAAAAATTACCTTTTGTCTAAATTTTCGAAATATTAACCACTTTCCTACCGCCCACCGTCAAATGACGTCCTCAGCTTTGTGCTGTGACATCTGAATGATGCCTGCAGTTGCAGGCATCATTCAGATATCATTCTGGATGAATGGTATGTATGTGGATAAAAGTGATATATCGTCTGTGATCTTGATAACGTTATCAATTCCTAATCATTATGGTGAAGGTATCATACTGTATTTTATACAAATTTACGAGGTGGATTATTTAAAATACAAATAATAAATTGTTTTTCTACAACCCATAGTTTCTCATTGAAGAATCCTTTTTCAGGAGGGACCTCTGCCCTCCTTTTTTCTTTTTGATATGCCTAAACCCGATTCAGAGAAACACACTGACCATTGAATTAATTATTCTCAGGTGTAGGGTTTTGTTATTTGGATTGGAAAAAATTGGTGAAAATCGCGCTAACCCGTGACCAATCACTATGACAGTAATGGGATAAATTAAAAATTAAACAATGAAAAACACAAATCTAATAAGTGAAATCAAAGGTATATATACAAGGAATAAACTATAAATGTATGAACATCAATTATAAATTTATAAATAATAGTCCATCAAAAATCTTTGAATAAAATCCAAATAAGTAACACCAGTGCTTCATGTGAAAATCATATAAAGTGTTGTGTCCACATTCATCTGTGACATTCCACCACCAAATAGCAGGATTTCTCCTTACCAGCTGTGCACGACCCCCCGTGACAGAGGGTCAATGTAAGCATCAAGTAGTTTCTCCCACGAATCACCGCAGCACATAGCCCATAAGATTCCTAAAGCACCAACCTCCGGTTCTCATCAATAGGCACATATATATGGAAAGAATGGAACACACTCCACATAGTGCATTAAACCTTTTAAAATTTATTCCATAAAAACAAATTGCACTTACACGTATGCAGTTTTAAAATCGCCTGTTTACGTCTGGTGTGCCGGCCGTAGCACATTCAACAGACACCCGTCCTTGTCGGAAGTGTTGGAGGTGACGTCAGCGCGCCGCTCCGCCCTACGTCCGTTTCGTAACAGCTTACTTCTTCCAGGGGCACGGAGTGGAGCGGCGTGCTGACGTCACCTCTAACAATTTTTCTCCCCCTTTTTTTATCAAAAGAAAGCTCTATTTGTGTGCCAAAAAAGAATACATTTTCATTGGGTTACTGTGTTATATGAGCGCGCAATTGTCATTCAAAGTGCATCAGCGCTGAAATGTGAAAATTGGTCTGGGCAGGAAGGGGGTTTAAGTTGCCAGTAAGCAAGTGGTTAATATAAGGCTACATGCACACGGATGTTTTTCCAGCCCCTTGTTTGAGCGTTTTTTGCAGCTTAAAAACGTCTCTCCATGTTAGCCTATGGCCTCATGGCCACCATGGCGTTTTTGAGCTGTACATGGCATAGGCGTTTTTAGGCCCCATGTACACGGGACACTGGTGCAAAGTGTTTAGAACTAAGGTTGAAAGCGGCGTTTAGAAAGGCGCGCTTTGTGGCGTTTGCATGCCGCGTTTTACCACATTTGCGTCTATATGCGTTTAGTTAGGAAACATGATAAGAAGCCGCCCTAAGCTCCAAAAACAGTATTATTAACGATTTCAGCTATTTTGTGAGACCAGAGTGAGTATCAACAGCTGAGAGAGCAGCAGTGTAGTTGTATTTAGCGTGTCACTTGCCACATCACTTGCCACAAGTTGTGGATTGTCCACTTGCCATGTCAGCTTCCCCAAGTTGTGGATTGTCCATGTGACAGACCTAGCCAGGACAGAGGCTTTTGGAGGGGACTGAATGCAAGCCTCTTGCCTTGCGACCTGGCATTTGGGGGAACGGTGCTCTTTGTGAGCTGTATGCCTAGGGACCCTTGAGGGGGTGTTACTTTGGATTCAGGTCCATGTCCCCCCCAAGACACACAGACTCTGGGGACCCTGTATATGCCATATTAGAGTGACTGATTCATACTGTTGGGACGTTCACACGTTCACTCTAAGGATATGCTAAAGACATCACCTCCAGCCATCTGTCTGTCCTCTGTGCTAATTGACCCTGCTAAGTGTGTGATGTTTACACTTATGATAATGTGTATTGTATAGCAGGTGAGCGAGGAGACGGGATGTCTACCCTGAAAGGTCATATCTATGAGTCACCTTGGCTGTCTAAAGGATTTAGTTCATTAGCTCATGTTAATTTATGTTCTGGTTACCTCCTCTGTTACTGTATATAAGACTTGATTTTGGTTCTAATAAAAAAGTCTCCTGTTGAACTTACATACAGCCTGCCTGGTGTTTGTTCTGAACGATCACAAATGGATTAGAATGGCACATAGCTGTAGTTTGAATCCTGGAGCACCGGATGATCCAGTAGAGCAGAGGAGGGTCGGGAGAGTGGAACCGAGCGAGCAAAGGGGCTCGTTACAGTCCACTTGCCACGTCAGCTGCCCCAAGTTGTGGATTGTTCACTTGCCACGTCAGCTGCCCCAAGTTGTGGATTGTCCACAATGCAATGGAAGCAATTTCATTTATTTTTTGATAGATATATATATTTTTTATGGTTTTTCCTAAATTGCCATAATTTTTGAGTTTATCAATGTAAAAAAATAGGTCACCTTTAAAAACGCCTCTAAACTAAAATGAAGCTAAATGCCGGTACCGCGTCTGAAACGTGGAAATCTTTGGCGTCTGAAGGCATTTTTAGGCTTTGTGAAAAACGAGTTTAAACGCAACTGCAGATTTTTTTTGCCAGGCCAAAAACAGTGTTTTGGATGTAAGAGAATTCAATGGACCCGCATCCAAAACGCAAGTACCGCGAATTTGCGGCAATTTTTTTTTTTAACCAGTTTATAGCTGGTTGTTAAAGGAAATGTAAAATAAATAAACATTGCCGGCTCTAAAAAAATAAAATCTAGAAAAAAAACAGCGTGGGGTCCCCCTCCAGGTCAATACCAGGCCCTTGGGTCTAGTATGGATTCAAAGGGGACCCCCCCACCAAAATGAAAAAAAATGGCATTGGGGTCCCCCCACAATCCATACCAGGCCCTTCAGGTCTGGTATGAATTTTAAGGGGAACCCCGTGCCAAACTTAAAAAAATGGCGTGGGGGTCCCCCTAAAAATCCATACCAGGCCCTTCAGGTCTGGTATGAATTTTAAGGGGGACCCCACGCCAAACTTAAAAAAAAATGGCGCGGGGGTCCCCCTAAAAATCCATACCAGGCCCTTCAGGTCTGGTATGGATTTTGAGGGGAACCCCGCACCAAATGAAAAAAAAAAGCGTGGGGTCCCCTAAAAATCCACACCAGACCCTTTATCCGAGCACGCAACCTGGCAGGCCGCAGGGGAAGAGGGGGGGCGAGAGAGCGGCCCCCCTCCCTTCTGAACCATACCAGGCTACATGCCCTCAACATGGGGAGGATGTCCCCATGTTGATGGGGACAAGGGCCTCTTCCCGACAACCCTGGCCGTTGGTTGTTGGGGTCTGCGGGGGGCTTATCAGAATCCGGGAGCCCCCTTTAATAAGGGGGCCCCCAGATACCGGCCACCCACCCCATGTGAATGAGTATGGGGTACATCGTACCCCTACCCATTCACCTGGTGGCAAAAAAGTTAACAACACAGGTTTTTTAAGTAATTTATTAGGCAGCTCCGGGGGTCTTCCTGCCGGGCGCCCTGCTATCTTCTTCCAGCTTTTTTGCTAGTGGGGTCCCGGGCTTCCTCGTCGTCTTCTTCCGACTTCGGGGGTCTTCCTGCCGGGCGCCCCGCTATCTTCTTCCAGCTCTTTTGCTAGCGGGGTCCCGGGCTTCCTCGTCGTCTTCTTCCGACTTCGGGGGTCTCTTGTTCTGTTCTCCGGTGTCGTCTCCACGCTCTCCGGTTCTTCTCCCGCTCTCCGGTGCCTTCTCCACGATCTCCGGTTCTTTCTGCCTTCTGCCGGGCGCCCCGCTATCTTCTTCCAACTCTTTTGCTAGCGGGGTCCCGGGCTTCAGCGTCGTCCTCTTCCCTCTTCTCTCCCCCCGATGTTGCCTCGTCGCGGTCCGCCGTTACAATGCTCTGGCCGTGGAGCGCACCCACTTATATTGGCATGGGGCGTTGTCACCGGGTAATGCCACCTGCTGACCCCGCCCCCGTATCACGTCACAGTCCCATCATTCCCTGGGACTGTGACATCATACGAGGGCGGGGTCAGCGGTGGCATCACCCGGTGACCACGCCCCATGCCAATATAAGTGGGTGCGCTCCATGGCCAGAGCATTGTAACGGCGGACCGCGATGAGGCAACATCGGGCGGAGAGAAGAGGGAAGAAGACGACGCTGAAGCCCGGGACCCCACTAGCAAAAAAGCTATACTAGCGTCCCCAGCAGTTTAGGGTTCCCAAAAACGCAGTGTTAGCGGGATCAGCCCAGATACCTGCTAGCACCTGCGTTTTGCCCCTCCGTCCAGCCCAGGCCACCCAAGTGCAGTATCGATCGATCACTGTCACTTACAAAACACAACACACATAACTGTAGCGTTCGCAGAGACAGGCCTGATCCCTGCGACTCCAGTGCTGTAGGAGGTGATTTCACCACCACAGTAAAAAAAAAAAGCATATATGCCGAAGCATGGGGGCAGCAGGAGCGGAGGAGCGATTTTGCTCCTAATGCCGCGTACATACGGTCGAAATTCCGACGGAGGCTTGCCCGTGGAAAAGTCCGACCATGTGTGTGCGGCATAACTTTTTTGCGGGAGGATGCCCCCATGCTTCGGCATATATAAATGGTGCATGTATGCCCATCATTAGAAGTGGGTGGATGAAGGGCGGTATTCTAATGGTGGGCATACCCACCGATCAATCTCTTTTTTCGTTCAGCCACCTGGCTGCATGAAAAAAAAAGATTACAATACATGTCCAACAAGGACCAGCAACGTACTGGTATGTTGCTGGACTTTGAATGTTTATACCAGATTGATGCCTGCGGGTTTAGGTATCATCTTGGTATCATTCTTTTCAGCCAGCGGCCGGCTTTCATGTAAAAGCAATCCTAGTGGCTAATTAGCCTCTGGACTGCTTTTACAAGCAGTGGGAGGGAATGTCCCCCCCCCGGATATAAAAAGCGCCATTGGGAAATTGGGAAAGCATTTTATCACACCGATCTTGGTGTGGTCAGATGCTTTGAGGGCAGAGGAAAGATCTAGGGTCTAGACCCCAGTTTTTTCAAAAAAAGAGTACCTGTCACTACCTATTACTATCATAGGGGATATTTACATTCCCTGAGATAACAATAAAAATGATTAAAAAAAAAAAATATGGAAGGAACAATTTAAAAATAAAATAAAAAAGCAAAATTAATAAAAAAAAAAAAAAAAAAAAAAAAAAGCACCCCTGTCCTGCCCTGCTCTTGCCCAATGGCGAACGCAAGCGTCGGTCTGGCGTCATATGTAAACAGCAATTGCACCATGCATGTGAGGTATCACCGCGAAGGTCAGATCGAGGGCAGTAATTTTAGCAGTAGACCTCCTCTGTAAATCTAACGGGGTAACCTGTAAAGGCTTTTAAAAATGTATGTAGTTTGTCACCAATGCGCGTTTGTGCGAAATTTTAAAGCATGTCGTGTTTGGTATCTATGCACTCGGCCTAAGATCATCTTTTTTATTTCATCAAACATTTGGGCAATATAGTGTGTTTTAGTGCATTAAAATTAAAAAAAGTGTATTTTTTCCCCAAAAAATGCGTTTGAAAAATCGCTGCGCAAATACTGTGTAGAAAAAAAAATGCAACACCCACCATTTTATTCTGTAGGGCCTTTGCTTTAAAAATATATATAATGTTTGGGGGTTCAACATAATTTTCCTGCAAAAAAAAATATGTTTTCATGTAAACAAAAAGTGTCAGAAAGGGCTTTGTCTTCAAGTGGTTAGAAGAGTGGATGTAAGCTTCCTAATGTTGTGTATAAAATGCCAGAACAGTTCAAAACCCCCCCAAATGACCCCATTTTGGAAAGTAGACACCCCAAGCTATATACTGAGAGGCATGTCGAGTCCATGGAATATTTTATATGTTGACACAAGTTGCGGAAAAAAGACAATTTTTTTTTTTTTTTTTTGCACAAAGTTTTCACTAAATGATATGTTGCTCAAACATGCCATGGGCATATGTGGAATTACACCCCAAAATACATTCTGTTGCTTCTCCTGAGTACGGGGATACCACATGTGTGAGACTTTTTGGGAGCCTAGCCGCGTACGGGACCCCAAAAACCAATCACCGCCTTCAGGCTTTCTAAGGGTGTAAATTTTTGATTTCACTTCTCACTGCCTATCACAGTTTCGGAGGCCATGGAATGCCCAGATAGCACAAAACCCCCCCAAATGACCCCATTTTGGAAAGTAGACACCCCAAGCTATTTGCTGAGAGGTATTGTGAGTATTTTGCAGATCTCTCTTTTTGTCACAAAGTTTTGAAAATTGAAAAAAAAAAAGAAAAAAAAATGTCTTTCTTCATTTTCAAAAACAAATGAGAGCTGTAAAATACTCACCATGCCTCTCAGCAAACAGCTTGGGGTGTCTACTTTCTAAAATGGGGTCATTTGGGGGGGTTTTGTGCTATTTTGGCATTTTATGGCCTTCGAAACTGTAATAGGTAGTGAGGAGTGAAATCAAAAATTTGTGCCTAGAAATCCTGAAGGCGGTGATTGGTTTTCGGGGTCCCGTACGCGGCTAGGCTCCTAAAAAGTCCCACACATGTGGTATCCCCGTACTCAGGAGAAGCAGCAAAATGTATTTTGGGGTGCAATTCCACATATAACCATGGCATGTGTGAGCAATATATCATTTAGTGACAACTTTTTGTAATTTTTTTTTTTTTTTGTCATTATTTAATCACTTGGGACAAAAAAAAATATTCAATGGGCTCAACAGGCCTCTCAGCAATTTCCTTGGGGTGTCTACTTTCTAAAATGGGGTCATTTGGGGGGGGGGTTTTGTGCTATTTTGGCATTTTATGGCCTTCAAAACTGTGATAGGTAGTGAGGAGTGAAATCAAAAATTTGCGCCCTTAGAAATCCTGATGGCGGTGCTTGGTTTCCGGGGTCCCGTACGCGGCTAGGCTCCTAAAAAGTCCCACACATGTGGTATCCCCGTACTCAGGAGAAGCAGCAGAATGTATTTTGGGGTGCAATTCCACATATAACCATGGCATGTGTGAGCAATATGTCATTTAGTGACAACTTTTTGTAATTTTTTATTTTTTTTTGTCATTATTCAATCACTTGGGACAAAAAAAAAATATTCAATGGGCTCAACATGCCTCTCAGCAATTTCCTTGGGGTGTCTACTTTCCAAAATGGGTTTTTTTGGGGGGGTTTTGTACTGCCCTGCCATTTTAGCACCTCAAGAAATGAGATAGGCAGTCATAAATTTAAAGCTGTGTAAATTCCAGAAAATGTACCCTAGTTTGTAAACGCTATAACTTTTGCGCAAACCAATAAATATTAGGCTTGTGCACAACGGAAAAATTCGTTCCGTTTCGGTTTGTTTCTTTCCGGTCCTGTTGATTCGTAATCATTCGTAATTTTGCTAGACGGGATTTTTCGTGTTCGGACTCATTCGTATTTTTGCAAGCGACATTTTTCGTTGAATTTTTTGTTGCTTTATAATTCGTACTTTCGGTAGAGTACGTTGTTTTTCGTTGATTCTGGACACAACTCCTACTTTCGTAACTTTTTTTGGGTTCGTTGATTCGTAATTTTCTGTGTCTCTCTCACGACGACGCTGACTATTATGCCTAATGTGCTTCGAATGGATTTGTACTTTTCGAAATACATAGCGGTTATTTGTAACGATTCGAAATCTCGTATTTTACTTTCGTTTTTTACATGCGGCTATAGCCTCCGCCCCTGTACACCATTTTGAGAGGGTTCAGCACGGTGAGGGAGAAGCAGAGAGCAGAGCAGAGTGTTATTGTGCTTCGAATGGATTAGAAATCTCATATTTTACTTTCGTTTTTTACATGCGGCTATAGCCTCCGCCCCTGTACACCATTTTGAGAGGGAGTTCAGCACGGTGAAGGAGAAGCAGAGAGCAGAGCAGAGTGAGTGTTATTGTGTTTCCAATGGATTTGTACATTCGTAAGTTTTTTCATAACGAATTATGCCGAAGACATTCGGGCATTCGCTATTTTGCGGTATAATTTATTTCGGATTCGGTTTTATTCGTAATTGCTTTGTTCGGAAATTCGAATGCTTCCGAATGTCCGAAAGTTGCTAAATTCGGACGAATTTCGATTCGTTACGAAACGAATTGCACAAGCCTAATAAATATACACTTATTGACATTTTTTTTACTAAAGACATGTGGCTGAATACATTTTGGCCTAAATGTATGACTAAAATTGAGTTTATTCGATTTTTCTTATAACAAAAAGTAGAAAATATCATTTTTTTTCAAAATTTTCGGTCTTTTTCCGTTTATATCGCAAAAAATAAAAATCGCAGAGGCAAGCAAATACCATTAAAAGAAAGCTCTATTTGTGGGAAGAAAAGGACGCAAATTTCGTTTGGGTACAACATTGCATGTCCGCACAATTTACAGTTAAAGCAGCGCAGTGCAAAATTCTGAATTCACCTCTGGTCCTTTAGCTACCAAATGGTCCGGGGCTTAAGTGGTTAAAACTTCACAATATAAATATATAAATATTGCCTAAATGCTGTAAATCACACCACCAGTTAAACCAAACAATCCTGAATGGTTATATGAATGTCCTTAGTGTAGATTAGTTGGGACGTGCTGTAGCTCAGGTCTACATGTTATGTGCAAAATCGCTTCTTCGGAAGTTTAGGCAAAACTTCTACATAAATGAAAGCAAACAGTAAGTCGTACATGGTAAGTATGAGGGTATAGACATAATCTGATAGAACGTGCTGGCTGTCCACCACCTGGCATGCAGAGAAATGGAACACCACCACCCCAGCACAGAAGGAGCAAACCACGACTATGAGGACAAACATAGGGCATAAGTTGCATAACAAAAAATAATAAAATAAAGATAAGCAATCCCATAGTAATAGATTTCATCATAGATAGAAAAGTGCCGTAGCTGAGTGCGGCACATTCACTGCAAACTTCAAGCAGACTATATGGTGAAAAAGCTGAGAAATATTGGCTTACAGTATATTTATTTAAGGTGAATTAGACTTGGTAAGAACATAGGCGGGTATCCAGGATACAGCGGAGGCTGCGGAGGTGTGTCATCAAGCATTCTGGATAAGGAACTTTTTTGTCATAAAGATGTTTGAATTTTAATCACATGTATTTCAGTGCCTATAAAGTCCAGTGCTAATTTCTCCCAAATAGTATTCCATTTCAATAGGATGCGGCCCATTTTTACTATTCTTTTATCCACAGTGCCACCCTGTGGTGAGGCAATTATTTGTTTCCAATATATGGTTATATCAAATGTCTGGGGGGTCCTAATCCTGGGGGGTCCTAATCCCGGGGTGGTGTACTAATCCTGAGGGGGTCCTAATCCTGCCTATGAAGAGACATCTCTGTGATGTACAGAAAGCGCTGCAGCTGTGCTGACATTTACAAAAGAAAAAGTGTTTTAAAATTTACCTAAACAGCACACAGACCCCCCCCCCCCCTTAGGTTTTTATTTCTATTTGGAGGCTGTCAGGGAAATTCCCCGTTTGTGGTCACCAATCCGCGGCCAGTGCGCCTGCGCGGCGAATCGGCGCATGCGCGTAAGCGGTGGGACGGCGCTCCGACGTTCTCGGGTGCGTGCACCGGCGAATCGGTGCACGCGCATGCGCAATGGCGCGCCAATGGGATTACAGGCGGGCCTATATAAACAGACTCAGTGACTCTATCTGGTTGCTGGTTTGTCAGCGTTCCTGTGTTCCTAGTGCCCGAATTAAGTACTTATCTCCTGTTTGACCCGGACCGGCTTGACCACCCTTCTGCTCTCCTGCACCTGACCTCTTGGCTTGATTAACGGACTTCCACCCTTCTCCAGTGTTTGACCCTCGGCCTGTGACCCGGATCCTCTGCCTGTCTCCAGCCCTTGACTCTCTGCCTGCACCCCGGACTTCTTGTTAAACCTACCTGAGCTTGCGCTACCTGAACCTGTGCTTGTTGCTTCTCCCCGAACTGGCACTTGCTGTGAAACCGCTGCTGGCGTACCTCCGCTGCTGGCTGCTGTCTGATCCAGTCCTCCAGTGGTGCTTGACCCTCAGCCTGTTCTCCAGTCAACTCACCCCTGCCGGACTTTTCAGCAAGACACCTATACCTGCTGGTGGCCAGTGCTCCCTTGTGCTGTCTTCTCCCTGTCTCACCTCCAGGGGGCGGAGTGCACTTGGGTGCAAGGGCAGACCACTCTCGGCCTCGGTAAGTACTCACCTGATAGTACAAACCAGCCAGATGTCTGAGGCCGACAGAGTGCGCTGTCCATTTGACACCCTCTGCCAGCAGGTTACCACCTTAACGGAAGCAGTTCAAAGACTCCAAGAGGGGTATACCCAGATTGATGGCCATCTGCAACAACTCACCGGTCTCCTAGGACCAGCCCCTTCTGCTACTACCTCTGCCAGTCCTGCCTCCACCTCCCAAGTACCTACAAGTCCTACAGTGGTGATGGCTACCCCTGAACCCAGGGTCCCTATCCCGGAAAGATTCTCGGGTGTCCGCAAAAAGTACCGGGCCTTTAAGAATGCCTGTACCCTCTACCTTGCTCTCCAACCAAGGACCTTCTCTTCAGAAGCGGTGAAAGTAGGGTTTATCATCTCCCTCTTGACGGATGACCCCCAAGCCTGGGCACATGGGTTGATGGAGCAGCGGAGCCCAATATTGGATTCAGTAGACACGTTCTTTGAAAACATGGCTCAATTGTATGACGATCCCCAGCGATCAGCCACAGCTGAATCCGTCTTTCACAGTCTGACCCAGGGAAGAAGGCCGGTAGAAGACTACACAGCGGAATTCAGGAAGTGGTCAGCCGACACTGGGTGGAACGAGGCGGCTCTCCGATATCAGTACCGCCAAGGTCTATCCGAGGTTCTTAAGGACGAGCTGGCCAGGATAGAAACCCCCACTACCTTGGAAAACTTGATTCTATCCGCGACACAACTTGACAGGCGTCTGCGTGAACGACGCACGGAGCGTTTCCAGTCTCCCCGTCCCAGCTGGCCTCCATCCAGGACTGTGCCTCACTATCCACCAACCTCTCCTCCTGGGGCAACACCCCTTCCTGAACCAGAACCCATGCAGCTCGGGTTGGTTCGGCCTCCTCTGACTCCCAAGGAGAGACTGCGTAGGCGCCAGGCCAACCTGTGCCTCTATTGCGGGGGTACCGGCCACTTCCTCCGTAGCTGCCCTGTAAGACCTAGTAAGTCTACTGTTAAAGACACCTTGAACTATCAAATCTCTGACAACCCCCAATCTTATGTTGTTCTCTTTATGTCTCTACAGCTGTCGGAAGGGGCAATCCGCCTCCCGGCAATTATTGATTCTGGAGCCTGCAGCTGCTTCCTGGACTCTTCTCAGGCCACAAGATTCCATGTCCCTATCCAGCCTAAGGACCACTGCCTCCAGATCCACCTAGCAGATGGGTCCCTGCCCCGTTCGGGGCTTATCACACAGGAAACCAAACCCATCCTCGCCACCTCAGACTCAGGCCATCAAGAGCTCCTTCGGTTAGACCTTATACCCTCTCCGTTGTTCCCTATCATTTTGGGAATTCCCTGGCTACAGGCACACGAGCCCCTCATAAATTGGGCAGAGAAAGAGGTCAGCTTCATCTCCCCCTACTGTTCCCAGCACTGCCTTGCCTCCACCTCTACTACCTGTGCTTCTATGATCGCCAAGCCGGACAACCTCCAGCATGTCCCTTCAGTCTATCTGGAATCCCAGGACGTATTCGATAAGCAGCAAGCCGACCACTTACCACCCCATCGGCCCTACGATTGCCCCATTGACCTTCTGCCGGGCTCTGAAGTCCCGTTCGGACGTATTTTTCCACTGTCCGAAACTGAGTTGAGAGCCCTCAAGGCTTATATCGATGAGAACCTCCAGAAAAAGTTAATTCGCCCCTCTTCATCCCCAGCCGGAGCTGGGATTTTCTTTGTGGAAAAGAAGGACGGTTCCTTAAGACCCTGTGTCGATTACCGGGACTTAAACAAAATTACCATCAAAAACAGGTACCCACTGCCTCTTATCCCAGAATTATTGCAACGCCTCCGATCTGCTCGGATCTTTTCCAAATTGGATCTGCGGGGGGCCTACAACCTCATCCGTATCAGGGCTGGCGACGAGTGGAAGACCGCTTTTAGATCTCGTTTTGGACATTACGAGTATTTGGTTATGCCTTTCGGACTTTGTAATGCTCCAGCCACTTTTCAACACCTAGTCAATGATATCTTCAGACAATACCTTGACGATTTCCTAGTAGTGTACCTGGATGACATCCTTATCTTTTCCACATCCATCGAACTTCACCGGACTCATGTCATAAAGGTTCTCACCATCCTTAGAAAGCACAAGCTCTACCTCAAGGCCGAGAAATGTGATTTCGAAAAAACCTCCGTACAGTTTCTCGGCTACATCATTTCCGTCAACGGGGTCGCAATGGACCCACAGAAGGTGAAGGCCATCCAGGACTGGCCAGCCCCGACTGACAAATGGGGGGTACAGCGGTTTATAGGCTTCGCCAATTTTTATAGGAGATTCCTCATGGGCTTTTCCTCCATCGTGGCCCCAATAACCCAACTTACCCGGCAAAACAACCGCTTCCACTGGTCCCTGGAAGCACAAGAGGCCTTCTCCCGTCTAAAGGACGCCTTCACCTCCGCACCAGTACTTCAACACCCAGATCCTTCGCTGCCGTTTACCCTGGAAGTGGACGCCTTGGAGACAGCCGTTGGAGCCATCCTGTCCCATAGGCGAGGTTCCAAGGCTCTTCTGTATCCGGTAGCCTTTGCCTCCCAGAAATTGACTCCCCTGGAGCGAAACTATGACGTAGGGGACCGGGAATTATTGGCCATAAAATTTGCGCTGGAGGAATGGCGGTACCTCCTAGAGGGGGCCGCACACCCCATCATGATCTTCACAGATCATAAGAACTTAGAATATTTAAGAACAGCTAAGCGCTTACGTCCCAGGCAGACCCGTTGGGCTCTTTTTTTTACCCGGTTCAACTTTTATATTTCCTATCGACCCGGTTCCAAAAATGGGAAGGCGGACGCTTTATCCAGGATGTTCCCGGAAACACCCCAGTCGGCACAACCGGGTACCATTCTGTCAGCTCAGAATTTCCTGTTGATTCCCCAGGCTGACCTGCTCACCTCCATTCAAGCCGCTTCCAGGCTCTGTTCTGATCCTGTCACGTCTTCCTTGGAAAAACGTGATGATCTATTCTGGTCTCGGGACAAGATCTTCGTCCCTTCAGAAACGAGACCACTGGTTTTGAAGACTTTCCACGATCTTAAATTGGCCGGTCACTTTGGAGCGCGTAAATCATTGGAACTTATCTCCCGCTGCTTCTGGTGGCCAGGCTGGAGGAAGAATTGTAAAGCCTATGTCGCTTCCTGCATCCAATGCCAATGTAATAAAGGGTCGAACACTAAAAGCTGGGGCCTGCTCAAACCCTTACCCATCCCTGAACGTCCTTGGGCGGACATGTCCATGGATTTTATCGTTGACCTGCCTCCCTCTGGAGGCACCTGTACTTCATTTCATTCACACTCTCTTTCACTTATTACTTTTCTCTCTGATCTTTCCTTAATCATACTAGTCAATCTGGCATTTTTTTCACTCTCCTCCTCAGTCTCCATACTCTAACCATTCTTGGCTCATGTCTTTTATACATGCAAAGACATATATGTTACTATATACTCGTATACTCCTATTTTTTAATTATTCAATATACATATTTATATTTAGAGCCAACATTCCTCTTGGATTCACTGACACTCTTGGGGTTACACCTATTCCATCCATGCTGGGCCTTCCTTCCGTTTGACTCCGATTTGGAGCTTTGTTTGGCTCCGCCTCCTCAGCTCCCTGGTGAGACAGTCGCTGCCGCCGTTTGAGCTTCACCCCCGCTGTCTTTTGGCAATGTCCAGTGGTGAGTATGGGGTTTTCCATATTCAAGGCCCCCCCCCCTGTGCCTTCATATCATGCTTTATACTATATCACTCTCATTTTAGGTACACTACGTGCATCTACCCCTGAAGAGCGAGCCAAGCCTCGCGAAACGCGTCGGGTTACTTTTGATGCCTATGTGTTTACATAATTACTGTCAGATACTCGTAATATCATTTTACCTAATTTATATTGGTCTTGTATTTTGTATGAATTGGCCCATGTTCAAGACATCAATGTATGTACTGCTTTTTACCTGAATAAATATACACTGCAATTATTCCTGCGATTTTTTTTGGCCTAACAGTGCTCACCTCACTCAAAGTCCCAAGGGCGAATCTCTCTCTCTTTCATGAAAATTCAGGGATGGAGGTGTGTCACTGGTGACACCAGACCCTTCTTTTTTCTTTTTTCTCAAAGATACCCGGGTGGAAGACACCCAATAGCCCAAAACTGGTCTGCGGTCACCCTCGCCAATAAAAACAAAAACATACATATATGTATGGATTTTACTTTTTTATCATGCACTAGCCATTTGTTATTCCAACATATCCAATAACATCTCGCATTGGACTTTTATCCCAATCCAGCTGGTGTGGTGTTCTCTGTTGGCGGCGGTGCTACTTCATTTCTCCCTGGGAGCTGCGATGTGCATTACAAGGGGGATCCTTGTCCCCTGCTGTCCCCGCCTGCCCTTTTTGAGCGGGCGGGGCCACTTGCACATCGGCACCATGTTAATGCGTCGGCCGCGCGATGTCTGCGATTTTGCAGCATCGCTGTGGCTGCAGGCATTACTACCATCAAGATGGTCCTGTGAGTGTCTTGGCTCACACACCGCCTTTTTGATGGTTGGTGGGTTTAGGCACTCGTTTGCTGGTCATTTGCACATGGTGTTGGGGGCGGAGCCTCTCGGGCCCCTTCAGGGGTATATATTGGAGGTTTGCACAGCATGGATCTCATTGTTTCCCTTCTTTCACTGAGGACAGACACACTAGTGCAGGTCCCTCCCTTGGAATTTACTACTCTTAGACCTACTTCACCAAGGTATACTTTTATATGTTTATATATTACTCGCTGCAAGCATTTACATGCAACTTGTTTTCTCATCACAGTCCTCACCACACACCTGTACTTCATTTCATTCACACTCTCTTTCACTTATTACTTTTCTCTCTGATCTTTCCTTAATCATACTAGTCAATCTGGCATTTTTTTCACTCTCCTCCTCAGTCTCCATACTCTAACCATTCTTGGCTCATGTCTTTTATACATGCAAAGACATATATGTTACTATATACTCGTATACTCCTATTTTTTAATTATTCAATATACATATTTATATTTAGAGCCAACATTCCTCTTGGATTCACTGACACTCTTGGGGTTACACCTATTCCATCCATGCTGGGCCTTCCTTCCGTTTGACTCCGATTTGGAGCTTTGTTTGGCTCCGCCTCCTCAGCTCCCTGGTGAGACAGTCGCTGCCGCCGTTTGAGCTTCACCCCCGCTGTCTTTTGGCAATGTCCAGTGGTGAGTATGGGGTTTTCCATATTCAAGGCCCCCCCCCCCGTGCCTTCATATCATGCTTTATACTATATCACTCTCATTTTAGGTACACTACGTGCATCTACCCCTGAAGAGCGAGCCAAGCCTCGCGAAACGCGTCGGGTTACTTTTGATGCCTATGTGTTTACATAATTACTGTCAGATACTCGTAATATAATTTTACCTAATTTATATTGGTCTTGTATTTTGTATGAATTGGCCCATGTTCATGACATCAATGTATGTACTGCTTTTTACCTGAATAAATATACACTGCAATTATTCCTGCGATTTTTTTTGGCCTAACAGTGCTCACCTCACTCAAAGTCCCAAGGGCGAATCTCTCTCTCTTTCATGAAAATTCAGGGATGGAGGTGTGTCACTGGTGACACCAGACCCTTCTTTTTTCTTTTTTCTCAAAGATACCCGGGTGGAAGACACCCAATAGCCCAAAACTGGTCTGCGGTCACCCTCGCCAATAAAAACAAAAACATACATATATGTATGGATTTTACATTTTTATCATGCACTAGCCATTTGTTATTCCAACATATCCAATAACATCTCGCATTGGACTTTTATCCCAATCCAGCTGGTGTGGTGTTCTCTGTTGGCGGCGGTGCTACTTCATTTCTCCCTGGGAGCTGCGATGTGCATTACAAGGGGGATCCTTGTCCCCTGCTGTCCCCGCCTGCCCTTTTTGAGCGGGCGGGGCCACTTGCACATCGGCACCATGTTAATGCGTCGGCCGCGCGATGTCTGCGATTTTGCAGCATCGCTGTGGCTGCAGGCATTACTACCATCAAGATGGTCCTGTGAGTGTCTTGGCTCACACACCGCCTTTTTGATGGTTGGTGGGTTTAGGCACTCGTTTGCTGGTCATTTGCACATGGTGTTGGGGGCAGAGCCTCTCGGGCCCCTTCAGGGGTATATATTGGAGGTTTGCACAGCATGGATCTCATTGTTTGCTTTCTTTCACTGAGGACAGACACACTAGTGCAGGTCCCTCCCTTGGAATTTACTACTCTTAGACCTACTTCACCAAGGTATACTTTTATATGTTTATATATTACTCGCTGCAAGCATTTACATGCAACTTGTTTTCTCATCACAGTCCTCACCACACACCTGTACTTCATTTCATTCACACTCTCTTTCACTTATTACTTTTCTCTCTGATCTTTCCTTAATCATACTAGTCAATCTGGCATTTTTTTCACTCTCCTCCTCAGTCTCCATACTCTAACCATTCTTGGCTCATGTCTTTTATACATGCAAAGACATATATGTTACTATATACTCGTATACTCCTATTTTTTAATTATTCAATATACATATTTATATTTAGAGCCAACATTCCTCTTGGATTCACTGACACTCTTGGGGTTACACCTATTCCATCCATGCTGGGCCTTCCTTCCGTTTGACTCCGATTTGGAGCTTTGTTTGGCTCCGCCTCCTCAGCTCCCTGGTGAGACAGTCGCTGCCGCCGTTTGAGCTTCACCCCCGCTGTCTTTTGGCAATGTCCAGTGGTGAGTATGGGGTTTTCCATATTCAAGGCCCCCCCCCCCTGTGCCTTCATATCATGCTTTATACTATATCACTCTCATTTTAGGTACACTACGTGCATCTACCCCTGAAGAGCGAGCCAAGCCTCGCGAAACGCGTCGGGTTACTTTTGATGCCTATGTGTTTACATAATTACTGTCAGATACTCGTAATATCATTTTACCTAATTTATATTGGTCTTGTATTTTGTATGAATTGGCCCATGTTCATGACATCAATGTATGTACTGCTTTTTACCTGAATAAATATACACTGCAATTATTCCTGCGATTTTTTTTGGCCTAACAGTGCTCACCTCACTCAAAGTCCCAAGGGCGAATCTCTCTCTCTTTCATGAAAATTCAGGGATGGAGGTGTGTCACTGGTGACACCAGACCCTTCTTTTTTCTTTTTTCTCAAAGATACCCGGGTGGAAGACACCCAATAGCCCAAAACTGGTCTGCGGTCACCCTCGCCAATAAAAACAAAAACATACATATATGTATGGATTTTACATTTTTATCATGCACTAGCCATTTGTTATTCCAACATATCCAATAACATCTCGCATTGGACTTTTATCCCAATCCAGCTGGTGTGGTGTTCTCTGTTGGCGGCGGTGCTACTTCATTTCTCCCTGGGAGCTGCGATGTGCATTACAAGGGGGATCCTTGTCCCCTGCTGTCCCCGCCTGCCCTTTTTGAGCGGGCGGGGCCACTTGCACATCGGCACCATGTTAATGCGTCGGCCGCGCGATGTCTGCGATTTTGCAGCATCGCTGTGGCTGCAGGCATTACTACCATCAAGATGGTCCTGTGAGTGTCTTGGCTCACACACCGCCTTTTTGATGGTTGGTGGGTTTAGGCACTCGTTTGCTGGTCATTTGCACATGGTGTTGGGGGCAGAGCCTCTCGGGCCCCTTCAGGGGTATATATTGGAGGTTTGCACAGCATGGATCTCATTGTTTGCTTTCTTTCACTGAGGACAGACACACTAGTGCAGGTCCCTCCCTTGGAATTTACTACTCTTAGACCTACTTCACCAAGGTATACTTTTATATGTTTATATATTACTCGCTGCAAGCATTTACATGCAACTTGTTTTCTCATCACAGTCCTCACCACACACCTGTACTTCATTTCATTCACACTCTCTTTCACTTATTACTTTTCTCTCTGATCTTTCCTTAATCATACTAGTCAATCTGGCATTTTTTTCACTCTCCTCCTCAGTCTCCATACTCTAACCATTCTTGGCTCATGTCTTTTATACATGCAAAGACATATATGTTACTATATACTTGTATACTCCTATTTTTTAATTATTCAATATACATATTTATATTTAGAGCCAACATTCCTCTTGGATTCACTGACACTCTTGGGGTTACACCTATTCCATCCATGCTGGGCCTTCCTTCCGTTTGACTCCGATTTGGAGCTTTGTTTGGCTCCGCCTCCTCAGCTCCCTGGTGAGACAGTCGCTGCCGCCGTTTGAGCTTCACCCCCGCTGTCTTTTGGCAATGTCCAGTGGTGAGTATGGGGTTTTCCATATTCAAGGCCCCCCCCCCTGTGCCTTCATATCATGCTTTATACTATATCACTCTCATTTTAGGTACACTACGTGCATCTACCCCTGAAGAGCGAGCCAAGCCTCGCGAAACGCGTCGGGTTACTTTTGATGCCTATGTGTTTACATAATTACTGTCAGATACTCGTAATATCATTTTACCTAATTTATATTGGTCTTGTATTTTGTATGAATTGGCCCATGTTCATGACATCAATGTATGTACTGCTTTTTACCTGAATAAATATACACTGCAATTATTCCTGCGATTTTTTTTGGCCTAACAGTGCTCACCTCACTCAAAGTCCCAAGGGCGAATCTCTCTCTCTGCCTCCCTCTGGAGGGTTTACCACAATCCTGGTCGTTGTAGACTGCCTTTCAAAGATGGCTCACTTTCTACCCATGATTGGCACACCTTCAGCCTCGGATACCGCTCAAATCTTTTTTAAGGAGATAACCAGGCTTCACGGAATACCAAAGAGCATCACCTCCGACAGAGGTGTCCAGTTCACTTCTAAGTTCTGGAAGGAACTCTGTAAATCACTGGATATCAAAACCTGCCTCTCGTCAGCATATCACCCCCAGAGCAACGGCCAGACGGAAAGAACTAATCAAACCCTGGAACAATACCTCCGTTGTTTCTGCTCTACCTCCCAGGATGACTGGGCGTCCCTACTCCCTTATGCGGAGTTCGCCTACAATAACTCAGTACACTCTGCTACCAATCAGACCCCCTTCTGGGCCAATTTTGGCTTCCATCCCTCCTTCCTCCCTGAAAACATCCCGGAAAGTCCGGTCCCCGCAGTCCAGGACCGGGTGGCCTCTGTTCAAAAGAACTTTCTAAGACTCAGAGGAATGATGAGCAATGCACAAGAATCCTACAAAAGATTCTACGACAGGGGAAGGAAGGAAAACCCAGCGTTCAAAGTTGGGGAGGAAGTTTGGCTTTCCACCACCAACCTCCGGTTGCCTATTCCCTCTCGGAAGCTCGGCCCTAAGTTCATCGGGCCCTTTAAGATCAAGCGGGCTATCAATTCCGTGGCCTTTGAACTGGCACTACCTAGTTCCTATAGGATCCACCCAGTGTTCCATTCATCCTTGTTGAAACCCGTTTCCCCCAGCTATATTCCTGGAAGGGACGAACCTCCTCCTCCACCAGTCGAAGTAGACGGGGAAAAGGAATTTGAGGTGGAATCCATCCTGGGCTGTAGGAAGAGAGGCAGGCAGTTGCAATACCTGATCCAGTGGAAAGGGTACCCCCCGGAAGACAACACCTGGGAGCCATCCAGGAACTTGCATGCTCCCCGCCTAATCCGAGCCTTCCACCAGGAACATCCAGAACTGATGGCCAGTCTGGGCGTCCGGAGTCCGCCCCTCGGAAATTCCCCGTTTGTGGTCACCAATCCGCAGCCAGTGCGCCTGCGCGGCGAATCAGCGCATGCGCGTACGCGGCGGGACGGCGCTCCGACGTTCTCGGGTGCGCGCACCGGCGAATAGGCGCACGCGCAATGGCGTGCCAATGGGATTACAGGCGGGCCTATATAAACAGACTCAGTGACTCTATCTGGTTGCTGGTTTGTCAGCGTTCCTGTGTTCCTAGTGCCCGAATTAAGTACTTATCTCCTGTTTGACCCGGACCGGCTTGACCACCCTTCTGCTCTCCTGCACCTGACCTCTTGGCTTGATTAACGGACTTCCACCCTTCTCCAGTGTTTGACCCTCGGCCTGTGACCCGGATCCTCTGCCTGTCTCCAGCCCTTGACTCTCTGCCTGCACCCTGGACTTCTTGTTAAACCTACCTGAGCTTGCGCTACCTGAACCTGTGCTTGTTGCTTCTCCCCGAACTGGCACTTGCTGTGAAACCGCTGCCTGGACTAGTACCTCCGCTGCTGGCGTACCTCCGCTGCTGGCTGCTGTCTGATCCAGTCCTCCCATGGTGCTTGACCCTCAGCCTGTTCTCCAGTCAACTCACCCCTGCCGGACTTTTCAGCAAGACACCTATACCTGCTGGTGGCCAGTGCTCCCTTGTGCTGTCTTCTCCCTGTCTTACCTCCAGGGGGCGGAGTGCACTTGGGTGCAAGGGCAGACCACTCTCGGCATCTCGGCCTCGGTAAGTACTCACCTGATAGAGGCCTTTTAAAAAAAAAAAAAGAAGCTGGCAATAACATGTCTGCAGACTGTGGAAACTTCACACTGGACCTCATGCGACTTGGATTCTGTGCCTCTCTACTCCTCCTCCAGAATCTGGGACTATGATTTCCAAATGAAATGCAAGATTTTTCACACCCCATGATGATTTGGGGAGTCGTGTCATCTGCTGGTGTTGGTCCACTGTGTTTTATGAAGTCCAAAGTCAGCACAGCCCTCAACCAGGAAATTCTAGAGCACTTCATGTTTCCCTCTGCTGACCAGCTTTATGGAGATGCTGATTTCATTTTCCAGCAGCACTTGGCACCCCCCACACTGCCAAAACTATCAATACCTGGTCACATGATCATGGTATCACTGTTTGATTGGCCAGAAAACTCAAAAGACCTAAATCCCATAGGGTATTGTCAAGAGGATGACGAGAGACACCAGACCTAACAATGCAGATGAACTGAAGGCCACTATCAAAGCAACCTGCGCTTCCATATCACCTCAACTCAGTAGGGATGAGCTTCGAGTTTGAGTCAAACTCATATTCGACTCGAACATCGTCTGTTCGGTTGTACGCCGAATTGCGAACATTATGGGCCGTTCGCGGCAAATTCGATTGGCGCGTCACGGCCCATAATTCAATGCGGCATCGCAGTGCATTGCTGGCTGATGATTGGCCAAGCATGCACTATGACCCGCATGCTTTGGCTAATCACAGCGCCGTCAGCACAGAGAGCACAGAGAGCCATAATTGGCCAAAGGAAGGGTGCCTTTGGCCAATTATGGCTCAGGGGAGTAGGTACATGCCCCACACTATATAAGGCCGCCTGCGTGGCTGCCTTGTGTAGTGTGTTCCGGGTGCTGAGAGAGATAGAGAGAGAGAGAGAGACAGTGTCATTTAATTTGAGTTAGATAGAGTAGGCAGGTGAGTCAGTTAGCTGCAGTTACAGTGTATGCAGTATATATATGCATCCCAAGTGTTGTGTGTATATATTAGGGGTGCAACGGATCAAAAAACTCACGGATCGGATCGATCCTCGGATCAGAGCCACGGATCGGATCATTTTCGGATCGGCAAAAAAAAAAAAAAATTACTAATATCCACGTCATCCCCCCCCACTGTAATATCTACAATCTCCCCACCACAATCTCCCCACCACAATCTTCCCCAGTAATATCCACAATCTCCCCCCAGTAATATCCACAATCTTCCCCAGTAATATCCACAATCTCCCCCAGTAATATCCACAATCTTCCCCCAGTAATATCCACAATCTCCCCCTGTATGTAATATCCACAATCTCCCCCTGTATGTAATATCCACAATCTCCCCCTGTATGTAATATCCACAATCTCCCCCCGTATGTAATATCCACAATCTCCCCCCGTATGTAATATCCACAATCTCCCCCAATAATGGGCATCTCCCCCACTTACTTTAGTCTCTCCTGCCGGCCAGTTCAGATCCACGAGCAGCGAGGGGTGATGACGTCACAAGGCGGCCGCCGCCCCCGGGTGTACCAAGATGGCCGCGGCTCCGGAGCTAGGCCGAAGCCGCGGCCTTTCCTAAGGCCGAGGCCGCGGATCGCGGTGTGTGCCGATCCGAACGGGGTGACCCGTTCGGATCACGGATCGTCACCGATCCGTTGCACCACTATTATATATATATATATATATATATATATATATATATATACACTGTATTCAGTTGAGCTAGATCCGTTCCTGTTATTCTCTTCCTAATATACTGACAGGCAGGCAGGCAGGCAGTTGATTGTGGTAGCTGCAGTATTTTCAGTCAGTGTACTGTATCCTGTGCACAGTGTGCAACTAAAGCTAACTGCAGACAATTGCTGGTGTTCTCTTCCTAATAATATCACAGGCAGGCAGCTGCAGTATTTTCAGTCAGTGCACTGTATCCTGTGCACAGTGTGCAACTAAAGATAACTGTAGACAATTGCTGGTGTTCTCTTCCTAATAATACCACAGGCAGGCAGTTGATTCAGCTAGCTGCGATATATTAGTGTACTGTATACTGGGCACAGTGTGCAGCTAAAGCTCACTGCAGGCAATTCCTGTTGTTTTCTTCCTACTAATACTACAGGCAGGCTGTTTATTCAGCTAGCTTCAGTATAATCAGTATATATATATATATATATATATATATATATATATATATATATACACCCCAGCTTTGTGCAGCTACATCTCACTGCAGGCCATTCCTTGTGTACCTATTCCAATACATCAAAGACAGTATGTCTGTAAGGCCAACAAGAAGAGGCAGACAGTCACAGGCCAATAAAAGAGGGCAAGCAGGCTCTGTGTCTAGAGGCAACAGTGCTGGTCGTGGACACGGTGCATCCTCACCAGCACGTGGCCGTGGGGCACGCTTGTCCTTTTTTTTGTACGCTGGCCGCGTTGAGCCGCAACATGCCGAAGACTTGGTAGAGTGGATGACCAAGCCGTCCTCATCCTCCTCATCCTCTCTCACCCAGGCTCAGGGTACTTTGTCTGGCAAAGCAGCTGCCAAAGCGGCCTCTTCCCTCGGCTCAATGGCACCAGTCACTCCTTCCCTAGCCCCACCATGTCCTCCTGAGGTGTCCCCCGAACTGTTTGACCACAGTGTTGGGTACATGCTGCAGGAGGATGCCCAGCGTTTTGAAGGCTCCGATGATGGTACCCAGCTTGAGGAAGGCAGTAACGTGAGTCCAGAGAGAGGGCGTGCCCAAGAAGGACAGCAATCTGGCAGTCATGTTCCCCCAGCTGCAGAATACTGCCAAGTAACTCCAGTGACGAGGAGGAAGGGGATGATGAAGTCACTGACTCTATGTGGGTGCCTGATAGGAGAGAGGAGGAGGAGGAGGCACATCTCCAACAAAACAAGGCAGGATGCCTTCCAGGGGCCAGCTTAAGGGCAGCCAGCTGACTGCATCACACCGCAGTGCTCCGCATGTGCAGGGTGCTGCTGTCTCTGCGCGTTATTCCAAAAGTTCTTTGGTGTGGGCCTTTTTTGAGACGTGTGCAGCAGATCGCACTGTTGCTATTTGCAACATATGTCTGAAGCGTATATCGCGTGGCCAAAACATCAGCCGCTTGGGCACCACATGCTTGACCAGACATATGTCGACCTGCCATGCAGTCCATTGGCAAGCGTACAAAAAAGACCCACACCAAAGAACAAAGCGGACCTCTCCTTGCTCCTCATCAGCTGGGATCTCCAACCCCACTATACCTTCAGTCCTCTCAGAAACCTGCACTGAGAGGAATGAAGGTGTAGAATTAGGTGTGTCACTGCCAAGTACTTGCGGGCAATCTGCTATCGGTACACCAACGTCGGATTGCACCAGGCAAATTTCCCTGCCCCACCTGCTGCACTGCCAAAAGATATTAGCTCCCAGCCATCCACATGCCCAGCGGTTGAATGCTAGCTTGGCTAAATTGCTAGCACTTCAACTGCTGCCTTTTCAGTTGGTAGACTCTGCCCCCTTCCGTGAGTTTGTGGAATGTGCGGTTCCTCAATGGCAGGTTCCCAAACGCAACTTTTTTTCACGGAAGGCGATTCCGGCTCTCTACCGGCATGTGGAAGGTAATGTCTTGGCCTCGCTGGACAGGGCGGTCAGCGGTAAGGTGCATATTACCGCTGACTCGTGGTCCAGCAGGCATGGACAGGGACGTTACCTATCTTTCAAGGCGCATTGGGTGACTCTGCTGGCAGCTGGGAAGGATGCAGTAGTGTTGGAGGTTGTTCCACCACCACGCCTCCAAAATGCTACTAGTGGTGATTCTGACACGCCTCTCTCCTCCACCCCCTCCTCTTCTTCTTCCTCCATGGCCTCTTCCTGTGCTGATTTGTCCTCAGAACCAGCGGTGCTCCGTAGGCGTACAAGGGGGTACGCAAGTACGCAGGCAAAAAGATGCCATGCGGTGCTTGAGCTGGTGTGCTTGGGGGAAAGGAGCCACACTGGGGCAGAGATTCTGTTAGTTCTGCGGGGGCAGGCTCAGAGGTGGTTGATGCCACGCCAGCTTAAGCCAGGAATGGTGGTTTGTGACAATGGCACCAACCTCCTCTCCGCCCTCCGACAGGGACAGCTGACCCATGTGCCCTGTTTGGCTCATGTCCTTAACTTAACTTGGTGGTGCAGCGGTTCTTGGGCAGGTACCCGGGCTTACAGGATGTTCTGAGGCAGGCCAGGAAAGTCTGTGTGCATTTCCGCCGGTCATATAATGCCAGTGCTCGGCTGGCTGACCTGCAAAAGGAATTTAACCTGCCCAAGAACCGCCTAATCTGTGACATGCCCACCAGGTGGAACTCAACGTTGGCCATGCTGCAGCGGCTGCACACGCAGCAGAGGGCCATCAATGAGTATCTGTGCCAATATGGCACCAGGACAGGGTCAGGGGAGCTTGGGATTTTTTTCCACGCCAGTGGGTCATGATCAGGGATGCATTCACTGTTCTGTTACCATTTGAGGAGGCCACGAGGATGGAGAGCAGTGAAAGTGCATGCATCAGTGACACTGTCCCTCTTGTCCACCTGTTGAAGAGAAAAACCCAATATTTATGAAATTGTAACTGTTTGTCTGTCACTACATCCCAAAGAAAACATGGAAAAACAAAAAAACCCCTTGGTGGTGGGACTTTGAAAGTGACTACAAACAGGAAGGAGTATATGTAAAAGTATAAAGGACTTCCTTACCTCTCAAGGCCCCCTTTATCCAGATAGTGTTCCTTATGGCCCGCCGATCACACAGGAAGAGGATGAGGAGGAGAATTGTTTCAGCATTGAGGTGGAGCCTAGCACTCAGCATCAGCAGTATTCTTCAAGGGATCATTTAAAGGCCCAAGAAACCCATGGACTTGTACGTGGCTGGAGGAGGTGGCTGCGGATCATGTTGTCCTTAGTGACCCAGAGGACTCCCTCAGCAAAACCTACGCTGCATGGCCTTCCTGATTCTGCAAAGCCTGCGAAAGGATCCTCGTATTCGTGATATCAAGGAGAGGGATCATTACTGGCTGGCAACCCTCCTTAATCCATGTTACAAGAGTAAGGTTGCAGACCTTATCTTGCCGTTGCAGAGGGAGCTGAGGATGAAACATCTTCGGGAGGCCTTGCAGAAAGGTTTGTGCAACGCGTTTCCAGAGCCTGGGAGGTTACAAATTCCTGGTCCTGGACAACGTGTTGCTGAGGCTTCGGTCAGTCAAAGAAGGAGCGGTGGGGAGGGTGGCCGTCTGACCGATGCGTTCAGACAATTTTTTAGTCCGCAGCCCCAAGGTATGATCGGTTCCAGCAACCATCGCCAGCGTCTGATTCACATGGTGCAGGAATACCTAGGGGCAAGCTCAGACTTGGACACCTTTCCCACCGAAAATCCTCTAGGTTACTGGGTCTTGAGGATGGATCACTGGCCAGAGCTTGCACAGTATGCAATTGAGCTACTGGCCTGTCCTGCATCCGGCGTTCTTTCGGAACGCACATTCAGTGCTGCTGGAGGCTTTGTAACCCATCACAGGGTGCGCCTGTCCACCGAATCGGTCTATCGGCTGACCTTCATAAAAATGAATCAGTCTTGGATCACCAGCTACCAAGCATCTGATGCTGATGTAACCAAATTTTTTTTTTTTTTAATGTGAGATCCCTTCAAGACTGCCTATGCTGATGCTGAGTGACTATCCTCTTCCTCCTCAATGTTCATGCTGATAGCTTGTAAGAACATTTTTGGTTCTGGGCACCACCACCAGTGGCTAAGGCCCAATTTTTCAGCCCCTGTTAACAGGGGCGTGTAATTACAATTTTTTATGCAATACTTTGCAGAAGGGCTCATTCCTGCGCTCCAACTATAGTGTAGAATATGCAATATTATATTATACTATTAATGTAATATATCTATCTATCGCATCTATGTATTAATTGTATGGTCCCTTGTTTGCTAGTCTAGCCTATCAGAGAATGCTACGCCTAATGCTATAATGTTAATTATGAAGACAGATGCAGTTTCTTAGTAAAGTCATATTTACTTCCTTTAAAAATAGGAAACATATCCTAACAACAGATATCAGATACAGTCTATAACAACAATGATAATAATGAAAGATACTTAACACTCTCGGTAACCCTCACTGGCTGTGTTTAGATGTAATAGAGAACTAGGCCTCTGTAGGCCCTTGTAGGCTTCTGCAGGCAGAAAGCCTTAGGCCCAAAATGGCCATCAGAGCAAGGTCTCAGCAATATAACTTAGAGACAGCCTCATGGCAGAGGTCCTTGCAGTCAAAAAGGCTGAGCTCTGTGTTACGAACCCTTTTTACAAAACAGTCACTATTCAAACTCCCTCCCTTGCCAACCCATTTGAATTTTGACCCAATCATTGCTCACAGGGCAGTCCTTCCTCAGTAGATTACATTACCGAGTGTCCTGCCATACTTGGTCACTGGGGGCAGACTTGCAGTCCAATGTCATCAAACTCTTTGAAGCTTCCCACACACCAGGGGGCCTCAAAACAAGCCTTTCTTTGCTATGCAAACTTTGGGGACTGCAAGTGTCATCTCGTTGTAAAACCAGATGTGTGGAAATTTTCGGAATATACTAGATTGTTCTCCAACATATAGTATCTGTGATGGGTTGCATTGTTGTGGCACCAGTGCCTAAGGCCCAATTTTTCTGCCCTTGTTTAATAGGGGCGTGTAATTACAATTTTTGCTGCAATCGTTTGCAGCAGGGCTCATTCATGCGCTCCAACTAGAGTTTCTGTGAGGGGTTGCAGTGTTGTGGCACCAGCACCTGTGCCTAAGGCCCAATTTTTCTGCCCCTGTTCAACAGGGGCATGTAATTACAATTCTTACATAGTTACATAGTTAGTCAGGTTGAAAAAAGACCATCCAGTTCAACCATAAAAGAATTAATAAAAATAAAATAATATCATACAATCCCATATACCCAGTTCTATACCCACAGTTGATCCAGAGGAAGGCGAAAACCCCCAGCAGAGCATGATCCAATTTGCTACAGCAGGGGAAAAAATTCCTTCCTGATCCCTCGAGAGTCAATCGGATATTCCCTGGATCAACTTTACCTATAAATGTCAGTACCCAGTTATATTATGTACATTTACGAAAGAATCCAGGCCTTTCTTAAAGCAATCTACTGAGCTGGCCAGAACCACCTCTGCAGGGAGTCTATTCCACATTTTCACAGCTCTTACTGTGAAGAAACCTTTCCGTATTTGGTGTTGAAATCTCTTTTCCTCTAGACGCAAAGAGTGCCCCCTTGTCCTTTGTGTTGACCGTAAAATTAATAACTCAAGACCAAGTTCACTATATGAACCCCTTATATATTTGTACATGTTGATCATATCCCCCCTTAATCTCCTCTTCTCAAGAGTGAATAAATTCAGTTCCTCTAATCTTTCCTCATAGCTGAGCTCCTCCATGCCTCTTATCAGTTTGGTTGCCCTTCTCTGCACTTTCTCCAGTTCCCCAATATCCTTTTTCAGAACTGGGGCCCAAAACTGAACTGCATATTCCAGATGATGTCTTACTAATGATTTGAACAGGGGCAAAATGATATCTCTCTCTCTCTGGAGTCCATACCTCTCTTAATACAAGAAAGGACTTTGCTCGCTTTGGAAACCTCAGCTTGGCATTGCATGTTATTATTGAGCTTATGATCTACCAAAACCCCCAGATCCTTCTCCACTACGGATCCCCCCAGTTGTACTCCCCCTAGTAAGTATGATGCATGCATATTCTTAGCCCCCAAGTGCATAACTTTACATTTATCAACATTAAACCTCATCTGCCACATAGTCGCCCAATTAGACAGTGCATTGAGGTCGGCTTGTAAATTGGCGACATCTTGTAAGGACGTTATTCCACTGCATAGCTTAGTGTCATCTGCAAAGACAGAAATTTCACTTTTGATCTCAGACCCAATATCATTTATAAAGATATTAAAAAGTAAGGGTCCCAATACTGAACCTTGGGGTACACCACTGATAACATTAGACCATTCAGAGTAAGAATCATTAACCACTACTCTCTGAATTCTGTCTTTTAGACAGTTTTCTATCCATTTACAAACTGATATTTCCAATCCTGTAGACTTTACCTTACACATGAGCCGTGTGTGGGGAACTGTATCGAACGCTTTTGCAAAATCCAAGTATACCACGTCCACAGCCACGCCTCTGTCCAAGGTTTTACTTACCTATTCATAAAAAGAAATCAGGTTTGTCTGACAACTTCTGTCTTTCATGAATCCATGCTGTCTATTGCTTAAAATTTTTTTTCCAGCAAGAACTCGTCTATGTGGTCTTTTATTAATCTCTCCAGTATCTTCCCAACTATAGAAGTTAAACTAACAGGTCTATAGTTACTTGGTAAAGACTTTGTTCCCTTTTTAAATATAGGCACCACATTGGCCCTGCACCAATCCAGTGGTACTATTACTGTCATTAATGAGTCCCTAAAAATTAGATACAATGGCTTTGAAATTACAGAGCTCAATTCTTTTAGGATCCGTGGGTGGATGCCATCTGGTCCAGGTGCTTTATCCACCTTTATTCTGTCTAAATATTTCTGAACCATATCACTTTTGAGCCATTGTGGATCATTTGGGGCTGTGTCACTACCACCCCCATTATGGACATGAGCTCCCCCATGCTCCTTTGTATACACAAAGCTGAAGAAAGTATTTAATAAATTAGCCTTCTCTTTGTCCCCAGTCACCCACTGTAGATTATTTTGTAAAGGGCCTACATGCTCAGACTTGACCTTTTTACTATTAATATATTTGACAAATTCTTTGGGGTTTGTCCTACTAACTTTTGCAATCTGTCGTTCATTTTGAGTTTTTGCATCCTTAATTTCCTTTTTACATATCCTGTTATATTCTTTGTAACAATTAAATGACACTAGTGTTCCCTCATTTTTATATTTTTTAAAAGCTCTTTTCTTATAGTTTATAGCTTTTTTAACTTTGGCCGTGAGCCACATAGGTTTTATTTTTAGCCTTTTAAACTTATTGCCTATGGGAATATATTTTGCAGTGAGTTCACAAACAGTCTTTTTGAAGAATTCCCATTTCTGTTCTGTGCCCATTGATGCCAATATTCCCTCCGAGTCTAAGTCCTGGTCCTGGAGAGCAGCCCTCATCCTTGGAAAATTTGCTCTCTTGAAATAAGTGTTTTTATCTTTCCCGTATGTGATTTTTGCTTACAACTAACATCAAATGAAATCATGTTATGGTCACTGCTACCCAGGTGTTCCTTTATCTGAACATTAGTAATACGCTCTGCATGGTTTGAGATTACCAGGTCCAACAGAGCATCATTCCTAGTTGGGGCCTCAATAAACTGGACCATAAAATTGTCCTGCAATAGGTTTATAAATTCTTGCCCTTTAACGGTACCAGCAGTGCCATTACTCCAGTCAATTTCTGTATGGTTAAAATCCCCCATTATTATCACTGTCCCAGCCCTTGCAGCCCTTTCCATCTGTGCAAGGAGCTGAGTCTCCACCTCCTCATTAACATTGGGTGGTCTATAACAAACTCCAATGATTAACTTTGAACTACGCACATCTGTATGCAGTTCCACCCATAATGCTTCAGACTCATCACACTCTCCGTCCACCAGGTCCTATTTCACAATCGCTTTGAGATCACTTCTCACATAGAGACAGACCCCTCCACCTTTCCTGTTTACCCTGTCTTTCCGAAAGAATGCATAGCCAGGAATATTGATAGCCCAGTCATGTGAGGATTGAAGCCAAGTTTCAGCAATACCGATTACATCATAGCTCTCCTGATGCACCAGAGCTTCCAACTCACCTATTTTGCTTGGCAGACTTCTGGCACTGGTGAACAAACACTTTAATGCATCAATATATTTTGACCGGTCACATACTATCTAATATTTCACAGCAGGGCCCGTTCCTGCGCCCACCAAGAGTAACTGTGAGGCCTTACAGTGTTGTGGCAACACCACCACACCGTCCACCATCAAAGGCCCAATTTTTCTGCCCCCGTTCAACAGGGGCATGTAATTACAATTCTTGATCTAATATTACACAGCAGGGCCCGTTCCTGCGCCCACCAAGAGTAACTGTGAGGCCTTACACCAACACCTAAGGCCCAAATCTTTGCAGAGTATATAGGGCAGGCCCCTACTTTCAAATATCCAACTTACAAACGACTCCTACTTGCAAATGGAGGGAGACAACAGGAAGTGAGAGGAAATCTACCCCTAGGAAGGGAAATTCTCTCCTGTAAGAGTTAATATGGGAAAAACGTGTCTCCTCTCCACTTATGCTTTATCACCAATCCTTGTTTCACTAAAAACCGCAAATTTTCAAAAACCAATTGTCATTGGGACAGAAAGTGAGGTGAAATGTTCTGAACCGGTGCACAGACAGGAAAACAAATGTTACAGGGGTGATAACCCTTCCCTATGTTTTCCAAAAAGCTTAAAAATAGATTTTTTGGCTAGAGCTACACTTTAAAAATGTACCAGTTCAAAATTACAAACAGATTCTACTTAAGAACAAACCTACAGTCCCTGTCTTGTTTGCACCGCCTTTATACTGCTGTACAGAGTATATAGGGCCTGGGGGCCCCACGCCTTTCCTTTTTTAAATTTGGGTGCGGGGTTCCCCTTAATATCCATACAAGATCCAAATGGGTGGGGCGTGTCCGGAATGGTGCTGGGATCAGACGTGTTTGTCTGAGCTCCCCAGGACCGGTGCTTTTTTGCTCTTTTATAGGGTGCAGACCCCTCCAGATTATCCCTCCTGTGTCCCCCTAGCCCTGGGACCCTGCCCTGGAGAGTGCAGACGTGGAATTGGCCAGCAGTGATCCTGGGAAAGTCCGCGGCCGGACATCGCGGACTAGGCCGAAGCCAGGGACTCGCCTAGAATCCCGGCCTGAAGCTCCGCGGGGCCGGCGCGGTACGACTCCTCCGATCCCTCTCTCCTGTATCTCCCCAGCCTTGGGACCCTATCCGGACGGTGGTGGAGTGGGGATGGCCGGCTGTGACCCCAGGAGAGGCCGCGGATCAGACATCGCGGACTAGGCCGAAGCCGGGGACTCGCCTGGAATTCCGGCCCGCACCTCCGCAGGGCCGGCGCGGTACGACTTCCTGGTTTTGGGCATAGGTCCTCTCCTACCATCCTCCTCTGCCTCCTGATCTCCTGTGGCTTCCCTGGGGTATGCAGAGGAGGAAAAGTTAGCCACGCTCCAAAAAGAAAGCCGCAAAGTCAGACATTGCGGGGAAGGCCGCGGCCTCGCCAAAAGCCATTGCCCCGATGGAGAACCAGGCCGATGATCCCGACCGGCTGCCTGCCACGGCGGCCGATTTTAAAGCGGTCCTGCATGCCATAACTACCCTGACTGGTAAGGTGGACCATATACAGGCGAATGTGGAGTTTATTAGAAAAGACTTTGATGCTTTTCGTGGTAGGATGACTGAGGTGGAGCACAGGGTCTCCCAGACTGAGGACGCGGTACGTGACCATGGAGCCGACATTCACTCACTTATGGCCAGGGTCAAGGTGCTTGAATCCCGCGCAGAATCGCAACAGAAGAAATAATTTGCGTGTTCTGGGACTACCTGAGGGGGCTAAGGGTGCTGACCCCACGGCCTTTGCTGAACGCTTATTACAATAAATACTCCCTTCAGCGCGCTTCTCTCCGTTTTTACTGTGGAGAGGGCTCATCGCATACCCGCCACCAGGGGGCTCCAGGGAGCACTGCCCCGCACTTTTATCTTTAAACTACTTCACTTCCGGGACAGAGATACGGTGATGAAGGAAGCCAGGGCTCAAGGTGAACTATGCTTCGAGAACGCCAAGCTTCTAATCTTTCCGGACTATTCGCTGGAAACCCAGAAACAGCGTAAATCCTTTGATGCTGTGAGAGCTTGGCTTCGCTCCAAACATATCAAGTACAGTATGCTGTTCCCGGCCAGGCTGAGGGTGGAAGACGGCGAGTGTGTTTGGTTCTTCGTATCCTCAGAGGAGGCCTCCATGTGGATCGATACACTCCCGCGAGGATGAGTATTCCTTCTGATTGCCTGCTTATGTGGGCTGTTTTACCTGATGTCTTTTCTCACGTGCCTTCTTATTTTTTATTTTTTTGTTTTTTCTACACACTGGCCTGGGTCTTCTTCCTGGGTCCTGACGGGCCATACGTGCTACTGTGTTCCCCAATCCATGGCCCCGGGGGCCAGGAGGCTGTGACTTGAACTTTTCGCTGCGGCCTCACTGCTGGAGGATTGTCTCCGAGACTTGTCCTGTTTCTTCTCCTTCCTCCTCCCCTTTCCACGTCCTGAGACCCAGGTCCTTGAGTTTGTCAGCACGTACTCCGTTATTGCTTAAGTTTGTACCCCCGGCATAGCCGGGAGACCGCACCCGCATTTATTTTTCTATTGCTTCGGTCCCCGGCAGGGGACTGCATGCGTGTCATCTAACCGCTGGACTGTGGATGCCGTTCCGCACACGTTTCCCCATTGCAGGCGTGTTCACCTTTGTTTCCAGTTGGGATCCTAAGCCTCCCCATAGTTGGGGTTGGGGGTGGCGGGGTGGGGGAGTTGGTTGGGACTGTTTGGTTATGTTTTGTTATTTTCTTATACTTTTACAGGCAATGTTTTACTGTGTGACTTAGGATGTGTTTTGATTCATGTAATGGTCCGGGTTCGGTTCCAGGGTCTGGTTGTCTTGTTCCAGCTCCATCTAGTACCACAGGGAGAATATGGCTGAGTGCACCATAATTTTGTGGAACACTAGGGGTCTAAACTCATCTGTGAAGAGGTCACTGGTGTTTCAGTTCCTTAATGCTCACCGCCCCCAGATATGTATCCTTCAGGAGACGCATTTAACTGGCAGCAAACTTTTAAGCCTTAGGCGTTCCTGGGTGGGACACCTCTACCACTCCACTCATACCAACTATTCCTGGGGAGTTAGCATTCTAGTCCACAAATCTCTGCCTTTTAGGTTGTTGGCGCTGGAGCTGGACCCGGATGGGAGATATGTCATAATGCATGCTGTAATAGATAGGTTGGAGTTGGTGGTGGTGGGTCTCTACCTGCCCCCCCCCCCCGGCCTCCATGAGATTACTTAACCAGCTAGTTTCTAAGATTGTTGTGTTTGGTACGGATAATGTGGTGATCATGGGCAATTTTAATCTGGTCCCGGACCCTGGGTTGGACAGACTCTCCGGTGTGACGGGCCCAGTTTCGGACCTGTCCTCCTGGGCAGAGGCCTCCAATTTTACTGATGTGTGGCGGTGGCGCTGCCCTGGTCAGCGGGCCTACACATGTCACTCGGCCTCACATAAAACCTTCTCGCGCATAGATCTGGCCTATGTGGGGGGGGTCTGTCCTCCCTAGGATCATGCTCCTCTGCAGTTGAGGCTGAGCGTGTCTGCGACTCCGGGGGAAGGATTGTGGAGATTTTCCAGATTCTGTCTGTCCGACTCCAGGATTTCTGAGCCATATCGTTCTGAGGTGATACAATACTGGCGGGACCTGGACCCTACTATACCCCTGACCGTGTCTTGGGATGCATTCAAGGCCTTTTCTAGGGGCAGCCTGCAGACGCATATCCGGAGGACTAGCAGGGACATGAGGGAGGATATAAAGCAGGCTGAGACAAGGGTGACTACACTTAAGACAGAATACACTGCTACCAGGGACTCCGGGGTATACTCTGACTTTCAGGCCGCATTGAGAGATGTGCTCCTGCTCCACATATCCGCTACCAAAACTAAATTTCTACACCAATCCCAACGCATATTCGAAGATGGGGAGAAGACGGGTAGCATGCTGGCATGGCTGGCGAGGGAGAGCTCTTCACCTGTGACCATATCGGCAATAGCTGACTCAGATGGGTCGCTGTTGACTGATCCCGCCGCCATCAACAGCCGCTTTGCATCCTTCTACCAGGAGCTGTACAGCTCCCGGCTGGCATGAACAGATGAGGAGCTCACGGCATATCTGGAGGAGACGGAGCTGCCTTGCTTGATGTCCACCTACAGAGATGCATTAGATGCCCCTATCACGCTGGACGAGATTCGGCGGGTGGTGTCCTCCCTGCAAAGCGGTAAGACACCGGGCCCGGATGGCATCCCTGCCGAACTCTTTAAGACCTATGTGGAGGAGCTGCTTCCCGCATTTAAACTTATGCTACAAAAGCCTGCGGAGGGGGATTGTCTCCCCCAGACCATGGCTGAGGCAGTTATAGTAGTCATTCTCAAACCAGGCAAGGCCCCTGACCAGTGCTCCTCGTATCGTCCGATATCTCTCCTAAATGTCGATGCCAAGATATTGGCCAAGGTATTAGCCGGACGCTTGAATGTTGTGATCATTGCTTCGGTGCACTGATCAATCTGGGTTTATGCCGGGGCGAGGGACTGATATTAATATACAACGGCTCCTCACACATTTCGCCAGGGCGGACGGGGACTGTCCGGTGGTGGTGGCCTCTCTAGATGCTGAGAAAGCGTTTGACTCGGTGGAGTGGCGCTACCTCTGGGTCGTCCTGCGTAAATTCGGGTTTGGCCCTCGATTTGTTAAATGGGTCCAACTGCTTTACCATGATCCCATGGGTCATATTCACACAAACAACTCGCTGTCGTCTCCATTCCCCCTGTCCCGGGGCACTAGACAGGGTTGCCCACTCTCCCCTGGCCTGTTTGTGTTGGCCATGGAACCCATGGCGGCACGTATTAGGGCAACTCCCTTGATTGAGGGCATCCCTGTGGGGGTGGTCATGGACAAAATATCCCTATATGCTGACGAAACCCTCCTATTCCTTAAAGATGTTTGTTCCCTCCCACCGGCTCTCCGCATTGTGGATGTGTTTGGCTCGTTTTCTGGCATTAAGGTAAACTGGGGAAAGTCACTGCTTTTTTCACTCCATGTGTCGGGACCTCGCCCCCCTACGGGTACCCCCTTAAACTGGACGTCGGGATTCAAATATCTCGGGATACTGATTAGAGCGCCCCTGTCTTCATACATAGAATTGAATCTCATGCCACTGCTGAAGACCTTCTCGCATGGGTTCGCGGACTGGAGATCTCTCCCTCTTTCACCAGTGGGTAGGGTGAACCTGGTGAAAATGGTCTACCTGCCTAAATTCCTATACTTTTTTCGTAACTCCCCACTGATTCCCCCGGCCTCATTTTTCGCCACATTGAATGGTATCATATCCTCCTTCGTGCGGAATGGTAGACCTCCACAGTTGGCCATCTCCACCTTACAGCTTCCCATTGCATGAGGTGGCTTGTCCCTACCGGACTTCCAGGTGTATTTTTGGGCAGGGGTTTTGGTAACAGGTGGTGGTTTTCTCAGCCTAAAGACAACCCTGCGGTGACCCTTGAAGCAGCGATTATGGGTTCATACTCCTCCCTCAGCAAATTGGTGTTCAGGGGACCGAAATCTCACCCCGGCCTTACGGAACCTATGCGTACGACGATATCAGCGTGGCATAGGGTTAGTGCACATAATAGCTCCCCTGATACATACTCCCCCCATCTCCCCCTATGGGGTAATCCTACCCTTCCACACTTGAATACGGTCCCGGACCCCCAGGTTTGGGCAAAGAAAGGGATAGTGAACCTTAAACATATAGTTACTGGCGTTAAATTGCGCGCGTTCCCCAAACTCAGAGATGCCTATCAGCTGCCAGGCTGGATGTTGTTCCGTTATTACCAACTACGCCATGCGTACAATAAGCAATTCCCACCTTCTATTGCCCTCGAATCGGATTCTGTGGAGGGACTTCTTACTGCCAAGGTCATAGATAAACCCCTATCCTCCCTGTTAGTGATGAGCCGAACACCCCCGGGTTCGGTTCGCACCAGAACCCGCGAACGGACCGAAAGTTCGCACGAACATTAGAACCCTATTAAATACAATGGATGCGACCGTTCGAATTCTAAAGTGCTAATTATAACGACTATTATCCATGTTATTGTCCTAAACAGAGTTTGGGAACCCGGGTTCTGCACCAGGGGACATGTATCAATGCAAAAAGAAGTTTTAAAAACGGCCGTTTTTCGGGAGCAGTCATTTTAATGATGCATAAAGTGAAAAAAAAAAAAAGTCAAATATTCCTTTAAATATTGTACCTGGGGGGTGTCTAAAGTATGCCTGTGAAGTGCCACGTGTTTCCCGTGTTTAGAACTGTCCCTGCACAAAATTAAATTTCTAAAGGAAAAAAAAGCCATTTAAAACTGCTTGCGGCTTTAATGTAATGTCTGGTCCCGGTAATATGGATGAAAATCTTTAAGAAAAATGGCATAGCTACCCCATCACCCCCCCCCCCACCCCAGCCCATTACCAGCCCCTTTGGGACTTGTATGGATATTAAGGGGAACCCCGCACACAAAATAAAAAAGGCCCTATATACTCTGAACAGTCGTATACAGGCGGTGCATACAAGACAGGGACTGTAGGTTTGTTGTTATGTAGAATCTGTTTGTAATTTTGAACAGCTACATTGTTTAAGTGTAGCTCCAGCCCAAATACCTATTTTTAAGCTTTTTGGAAAACATAGGGAAGGGTTATCACCCCTGTAACATTTGTTTTGCTGTCTGTGCCCCTGTTCAGAACATTTCACCTCACTTTGCGTCCCAATGACAACTGTTTTTGAAATGTGGTGTTTTTATTGAAACAAGGATTGGTGATAAAGCATCAGTAGAGAGGAGACACCTTTCTCCCATATTAATTCTTACAGGAGAGAATTTTCCTTCCAAGGGGTAGATTTCCTCTCACTTCCTGTTGTCTTCTTCCGTTTGCAAGTAGTAGTCGTTTGTAAGTTGGATGTTTGAAAGTAGGGACCTGCCGTATATACTCTGCAGAAATTGGCCCCTTAGGTGTTGGTGTTGTTGGCACAACACTGTAAGCACTCACAGTTACTCTTGGTGGGTGCTGGAACGCCCTGCTGTCAACTATTATATCAGGAATTGTAATAACATATAATTGTTGAACAGTGGTAGTAAAAATTGGGCCTTTGATGGTGGTGCTGGTGCCACAACTCTGTAAGGCCTGACAGTTACTCTTGGTGGGCGCAGCAATGGGCCCTGCTGTGAATTATTAGATCAATAATTATAATTGCATGCCCCTGTTGAACAGGGGCTGAAAAATTGGGCCTTAGGCACTGGTGGCACAACACTGCAACCCCTCACAGATACTGTACTTGGAGCACAGCAATGAGGCCTGTTGCAAAGTATTGCATCAAAAATTGTAATTACACGCCCCTGTTAAACAGGGGCTGAAAAATTGGGCCTTAGCCACTGGTGGCGGCACCCATAAACCAAAATGATCTTCCAAGCTATCATCATTAATCGGATCATTGAGGAGGAGGAGGAGGATAGCCAGTCAACATAACAGCACAGGCACTCAGCATCAGCATCAGTCTTGAAGGGATGTGACATTTTAAAATCAATTAGTCTGTTATATCAGCATCAGGTGTGTGGTAGCTGGTGGTGATCCAAGACTGGTTCATCTTGATGAAAGTTAGTCGATCAACCGAGTCGGTGGACAGGCGCACCCTGTGATCCGTGACAAATCCTCCAGCAGCACTGAATGTGCGTTCTGAAAGAACGCTGGATGCAGGACAGGCCAGTAGCTCAATTGCATACTGTGCAAGCTCTGGCCAGTGATCCATCCTCAAGACCCAGTAAGCCAGAGGATTTTCGGTGGGGAAGGTGTCCAAGTCTGACCTTGCCCCTAGGTATTCCTGCACCATGTATATCAGACGCTGGCGATGGTTGCTGGAACCGATCATACTTTGGGGCTGCGGACTAAAGAATTGTCTGAACGCATCGGTCAGACGGCCACCTTCCCCACCGCTCCTTCTTTGACTGCCCGAAGCCTCAGCAACTCGTTGTCCAGGACCAGGAGTTTGTAACCTCCCAGTCTCTGGGAACGCGTTGCACAGACCTTTCTGCAAGGCCTCCCGGAGTTGTCTCATCCTCTGCTCCCTCTGTGACGGTAAGATAAGGTCCGCAACCTTACCCTTGTACCGTGGATCAAGGAGAGTGGCCAGCCAGTAATGGTCCCTCTCCTTGATCCGAAGAATACGAGGATCCTTCCGCAAACTTTGCAGGATCAGGGAGGCCATGCAGCGTAGGTTAGCTGAGGCATTCAGTCCGGAGTCCTCTGGTTTACTAAGGACGACATGATCCGCAGCCACCTCCTCCCAGCCACGTACAAGTCCACTGGTTTCTTGGGACTGTAAATCATCCCTAAAAGACTGCTGCTGATGATGCTGAGTGCCAGCCTCCACCTCCATGCTGACACAATCCTCCTCCTCCTCTTCCTGTGCGATGGGTGGGACAGAAGGAACACTGTCTGGGTAAAGGGGGCCTTGAGAGGCAAGGAAGTCCTCCTCTTCCTGCCTCTGTTCTGCCTCAAGTGCCCTGTCCATTATTCCACGCAGCGTGTGCTCCAACAGGTGGACAAGAGGTACAGTGTCACTGATGCATGCACTGTCACTGCTCACCATCCTCGTGGCCTCCTCAAATGGTGCCAGGACAGTGCATGCATCCCTGATCATGCCCCACTGGCGTGGTGAAAAAAACCCGAGCTCCCCTGACCCTGTCCTGGTGCCGTAGTCGCACAGGTACTCATTGATGGCCCTCTGCTGCGTGTGCAGCCGCTGCAGCATGGCCGACGTTGAGTTCCACCTGGTGGGCATGTCACATATAAGGCGGTTCTTGGGCAGGTTCAACTCCTTTTGCAGCTCAGCCAGGCGAGCACTGGCATTATAAGATCTGCCGAAATGCACACAGACTTTCCTGGCCTGCCTCAGGACATCCTGTAAGCCCGGGTACCTGCCCAAGAACCGCTGCACCACCAGGTTAAGGACGTGAGCCACACAGGGCACATGGGTCAGTTGTCCCTGTCGGAGGGCGGAGAGGAGGTTGGTGCCATTGTCGCAAACCACCATTCCTGGCTTAAGCTGGCGTGGCGTCAACCACCTCTCGGCCTGCCCCTGCAGAGCAGACAGGACCTCTGCCCCAGTGTGGCTCCTGTCCCCCAAACACACCAGCGCAAGCACGGCATGGCATCTTTTTGCCTGCGTACTTGCGTAGCCCCTTGAACGCCTACGGAGCACCGCTGGTTCCGAGGACAAAGCACAGGAAGAGGCCATGGAGGAAGAAGAAGAGGAGGGGGTGGAGGAGAGAGGTGTGTCACAACCAGTAGTAGCATTTTGGAGCCGTGGAGGTGGAACAACCTCCAACACTACTGCACCTTGTCCTGCATCCTTCCCAGCTGCCAAAAGAGTGACCCAATGGGCCGTGAAAGAAAGGTAACGTCCCTGTCCATGCCTGCTGGACCATGAGTCAGCGGTAATATGCACCTTACCGCTGACCGCCCTGTCCAGCGAGGCCAAGACATTGCCTTCCACATGCCTGTAGAGAGCCGGAATCGCCTTCCGTGAGAAAAAGTGGCGTTTGGGAACCTGCCACTGAGAAACCGCACATTGCACAAACTCACGGAAGGGGGCCGAGTCTACCAACTGAAAAGGCAGCAGTTGAAGCGCTAGCAATTTAGCCAAGCTAGCATTCAACCGCTGGGCATGTGGATGGCTGGGAGTGAACTTCTTTCGACGGTCCAGCAGCTGGGGCAGGGAAATTTGCCTGCTAGAATCGGACGTTGGTGTACTGCTAGCAGAGTGCCCGCAAGTACTTGGCTGTGACACACCTAATTCTACACCTTCATTCCTCTCAGTGCAGGTTTCAGAGAGGACTGAAGGTATAGTGGGGTTGGAGATCCCAGCTGATGCGGTGCAAGGAGAGGTCCGCTTTGTTCTTTGGTGTGGGTCTTTAAGGTAGGCTTGCCAACGAGCTGCATGGCAGGTCAACATATGTCTGATCAAGCATGTGGTGCCCAAGCGGCTGATGTTTTGGCCACGCGATATACGCTTGAGACATATGTTGCAAACAGCAGCTGTGCGATCTGATGCACTCGCCTTAAAAAAGGCCCACACCAAAGAACTTTTTGAATGACGGGCAGAGGCAGCGCCCTGCAAAGGCGGAGCTCTGCGGTGTGATTCCGTCGGTGTGCTGCCCATACGCTGGCCACCCAAGGGCATCCTTCCTCGTTGGAGATGTGCCTCCTCCTCATCCTCTCTCCTATTAGGCACCCACGTGGAGTCAGTGACCTCATCATCCCCTCCCTCCTCATCACTGGAGCCAATCTGGCAGTATGCTGCAGCTGCTGGAGCATGACTGCCAGATTGGTGTCCTTCTTGAGCATCCCCTCTCTCTGCTCTCACGCTACTGCCTTCCTCTATCTGGGTATCATCATCAGATCCTTCGAAACGCTGGGCATCCTCCTGGAGCATGTACCCAACACTGTGCTCAAACAGTTCGGGGGACTCCTCAGGAGGAGGACATGGTGGGTCTAGGGAAGGATTGACTAATGAAGATAATGATACCAGAGAAGAGGACGCTTTGGCAGCTGCTTTGCCAGTACCCTGAGCCTGGGTGAGAGAGGATGAGGAGGATGAGGTGGGCTTGGTCATCCACTCTACCAAGTCTTCGGCATTATGTGGCTCAACATGTCCAGCTGCCGAAAAGAAGGACAAGCGCGTCCCATGGCCATGTGCTGATGACAATGCACCGCGTCCACGACCAGCACTGTTGCCCCCAGACACAGAGCCTGCTTGCCCTCTTTTTTTGCCTCCTGACTGTCTGCCTCTCCTTGTTTGCCTTCCAGACATTTTAATGGATGGCCTGCAGGGAGATGGGAAAAACAGCAATAAGGGCTACCTTCAGGTGTATACTGTGCAGGAGGCTTAGCAACAATGACACTGACACTGTCCCCTGCCTATCCTTCTCTGTCCCTAAACACAAGGATTTGCAATATGCTTCAGCAAGATTGGTTTAGCACAGAATAGCACACTGACAGTTTCCCTCATTGTCCTTCTCTGTCCCTACAAACAAGATTTAGCACAGAATAGCACACTGATAGTTTACACGAGTGTCCTTCTCTGTCCCTAAACTCAAGGATTTCAAATATGGTTCAGCAAGATTGGTTTAGAACACAATAGCACACTGACAGTTTCCCTCACTGTACCTCTCTGTCCCTAAACTCAAGGATTTCAAATATGGTTCAGCAAGATTGGTTTAGAACATAATAGCACACTGACAGTTTCCCTCACTGTACCTCTCTGTCCCTAAACTCAAGGATTTCAAATATGGTTCAGCAAGATTGGTTTAGAACACAATAGCACACTGACAGTTTCCCTCACTGTACCTCTCTGTCCCTAAACTCAAGGATTTCAAATATGGTTCAGCAAGATTGGTTTAGAACAGAATAGCACACTGACACTTTCCCTCACTGTACCTCTCTGTCCCTAAACTCAAGGATTTCAAATATGATTCAGCAAGATTGGTTTAGAACAGAATAGCACACTGACACTTTCCCTCACTGTACCTCTCTGTCCCTAAACTCAAGGATTTCAAATATGGTTCAGCAAGATTGGTTTAGAACAGAATAGCACACTGACAGTTTCCCTCACTGTACCTCTCTGGCCCTAAACTCAAGGATTTCAAATATGGTTCAGCAAGATTGGTTTAGAACACAATAGCACACTGACAGTTTCCCTCACTGTACCTCTCTGTCCCTAAACTCAAGGATTTCAAATATGGTTCAGCAAGATTGGTTTAGAACACAATAGCACACTGACAGTTTCCCTCACTGTACCTCTCTGTCCCTAAACTCAAGGATTTCAAATATGGTTCAGCAAGATTGATTTAGAACAGAATAGCACACTGACACTTTCCCTCACTGTACCTCTCTGTCCCTAAACTCAAGGATTTCAAATATGGTTCAGCAAGATTGGTTTAGAACAGAATAGCACACTGACACTTTCCCTCACTGTACCTCTCTGTCCCTACAAACAAGGTTTAGCACAGAATAACACACTGACACTCTCCCTACCTATCCTTATTTGTCCCTAAACACAAGGAATCCAGGATTAGTAAAGGAAAAAAAATGACACTGTACCTACCTATGCTTCTCTTTCCCTGCTCCGGAACACACTACACAAGGCCGCCGCGCTGGCGGCCTTTTATAGTGTGGGGCGTGTACTAAACCCCCTCAGCAATAATTGGCCACAGGCATCCTGCCTGTGGCCAATCATTGCTCTCCTCGCTGCCGGCGCTGTGATTGGCCAAGCATGCGGGGTCACAGTGCATGCTTGGCCAATCACAGCGCCTGGATGACACTGCGATGGCGTAGTGCATTGTGGGCCGTTCGCGTCACTCGAATTTGGTGCGAACGGCCCAAATCGTTCGTTCTTCGTCGAACGATCGAACAGCCGATGTTCGAGTCGAACGTATGTTCGACTCGAACACAAAGCTCATCCCTACTCCCTGTACTTCTGTCTGTCCGTAAGCCCCACTGGAAAGCTTGAGAAAGCCATGATTAAATGGAGAGGGGACATCCCTGACCTGACGGAGGAGGAATGGGAGGCTACCCTATCCTCCTTTGTGACGAACATGATCTCGGCCAAGGACCGGTTCTTGCAGGTTAAGTTCCTCCACAGGGCCTACTTCACTCCAAAACGACTGACTCTTATGAACCCGGAGACTCCGGTGAATTGTCCTCGGTGTGACCTGCAGGCTGCCTCCTTCCTACATATGGTCTGGGACCTGGCCACATCTGGTGGATTACTGGACAGGGGTTGTGGACAGCCTCAATGGAATCACGTCCCTGGATATGGGACCTGAATCTCGGGTATTGCTGCTTAACATCTTTGGGGCAACGGTTCGGGGCAAGTATACCAGACTGTTCCTGGGCTATGCCACCTTTTATGCATGTAAGGTGATATTCCTCCACTGGAAAGACACGGCGCCACCTACAGTTTCTATGTGGTGTACGGTTGTGAACTCAGTGTTACCACTCTACAAACTTACATACCTTAATCGGAACTGCCCCTACAAATTTGATAAAATATGGTCTGGATGGATAGATGCCTGGGGGAGGAGCCCCTGGAGAACGCATGGGATGTGGTAGCTGGGGATGCACCACAGCCCTGAATCCATAGGTTGGTTTTCCTGTGAGTTGATGACCTGTTTTGTTATTCATCCATTTTCTTGAGGTTCCTTCTCTTCCCTCCCTCCCCCCTCCCCTCCCCTTCTACCCCCCCCCATCTCGTTCATTCTGGGTTATTATGCTGTAATGTATACCTCCTGACCTAACGTTGGAAGTTCCTTGGACCTTATTCTCACCCATCCTGTGGTCAATATTGTTGTTGCTTTCTAAGCTACTGGGTATTGTCCTTCATGTAAAGGATTGTGTGTTTGCATCGCTTGTATTGTAAAGATCTGAATAAAAAAAAATCTTCTTGTTAAAAAAAAAAAAAGCTCCAAATGGGCTGGGGTGGCGGGCGGGGGGAACCCATGCCAATTTCTCAATGATTTTCATCCATATTGCCGGGACCAGACATTACATTAAAGCCGCAAGCAGTTTTAAATTACTTTTTTTCCTTTAGAAATGTCATTTTGTGCAGGGACAGTTCTAAACACGGGAAACACATGCCACTTCACAGGCATACTATAGACACCCCCCAGGTACGATATTTAAAGGAATATTTCACTTTTTTTTTCCACTTTAAGCATCATTAAAATCGCTGCTCCCGAAAAAACTGCAGTTTTTAAAACTTTTTTTGCATTGATACATGTCCCCTGGGGCAGGACCCGGGTCCCCAAACCATTTTTAGGTCAATAACTTGAATATGAAGCCTCGTACACACGAACGAGTTTCTCGGCAAGAAAGCTTTCTTGCCGAGAAATTCGTTCGTGTGTATGGTTTCTCGTCAAGAAAACCGTCAAGAATCTCGACGAGAAATATAGAGAGCCTGCTCTCTATTTTCTCGTCGAGATTCTCGTCAGCCTGTTTCTCGACGAGAAAATTGTGTGTGTGTACACTTACCTGTCCTCCGGGAAGCCCGCGCATGCTCAAAATGACTTTGACGCATGCGCGGTAGCTTCCTAGGCATAGATAGGGTGTAGCAAGATTGCGGCGACGGCATCGAATGTGACGAGCGTGCGCTCGTCGTAGTCGATGACGTCACCGCGTTCACTCCATTCAAAGAACCGCGGGTTCTTTGAAAGGAGCGTCTGTACACTCGGCCGGGACAAGTTTCTTGTCCAAGAATCTCGTCAAGAAAAACGACGTGTTTTTTCTTGACGAGATTTTCGGCCGTGCTTCAGCCTTTAAAATTTGCACTTTTGATTTCTCACGTTCTAGTCCCATAGACTTTAACGGGGTTCGAAAGTTTGCGCAAACTTTCGGTCCGGTCGCAGGTTCTGGGGCGAACCGAACCGGGGGGTGTTCGGCTTATCCCTACACCTCAACAGTGCCACAGGCTGATCGCCTCCTTGCCATGCTGCATTCCAGCTTTTCTCACCCAGGGTTCCTCCAAAGATTTCTATGGGTTCTTGGAGAAATTAACAATTTCTATCTCTCAGTAAAAACTGACATCAATGATCTGTAAGGGAGAAGTCTTCCCACTAATGATGATGTAGGAATTTCCTTCTCCCACTGACCACAGAGATAAGGGGATCTTTCTCCCATTGGTCACCAGTGTAAGAAACCACTAAACTGATATAAGGGGGCATTTCTCCAATTGATCACCAATGGAAGGGACCACTACAATGACAACTGATATGGGATCTTTCTTCAACTGGTCACCAATGAAAAAGGCCACTACAATGACCACTGATGTAAGGGGGTCCTTCTCCCATTGGTCACCAATGTAATAAACCACAACAATGACCACTGATATGGGATCCTTCTTTAACTGGTCACCAATGAAAAAGGCCACTACACTGACCACTAGAAATGAGCTCCAGGTTTGGACTGAACCCAGATTCAGAATTTAGCTTGTTTGGGGGTTTGGTAAACAAACGAACAAAATAGGTGTTCAGCTCAGTGAACCTCTGAAATATTGCTCTGAAAAAAAGCAGCTCACGCTGGTTGTTCAGGGGTTAGCAACTATCCAACTTTAAAGTTGTGTCCCAACAACTGATGACGTGTCCCTGCCCAGCCCATTCAGCTGTCACCTGGGGATTAGTGCAATTTAGCCACACCCAAAATTAACTGCAGAGCACCATCTATATATTCTCCTGAGTACCCAAGACTCCCCCCCCCCCAGGGGAAAGAAATAACTTTGGCCCTGTACTGTCTGGAGCACATTGGAGGGCTCCTCTAGATCTGACAGTAAAGCTGTGAGTGAGGCCAGAAATCTGCTTCATGATTGGACACGATATGGATCCTTCCTCATCTCATTCCTGGTTAAGGAAATCTATGATATTACCAGTCCGATATCAGAGTATCGACAAACATTCGGATTAGATATTTTACAGACATCGCCAATGGTGGAAATTGTCAAAACACCAAATTATGATGTTCAGGGAAACCTTCCCAAACCTACCTACAATGGTGGAATCATTTGTCACAGAGACCAGCAGCACCCTTCTGGAACATTATGGTTAAGACTAAGTGTGCTCTTAGACATCCTCACAGGGCAAGCTTTCCAAACTGACTCTGGATGGATTCCATATATGCCTACTGTTTGTTGGGCTCCACTATCACACCTATGGGCTTGGCATGGTGGGTGCCACTGGGTAGAAGAGAGAGAAGGACCAGAGAACATTTGATTGCTGATCCCCATAGCTAGAATGACAATGGATATGTATTAGGTCGCTTCCGGGTTCATTGCCATCATTCCTGACCACTGTGGCTGGAGAAGCAGTGAATTATTATTATTATACAGAATTTATAGTTTGCGCAGCACTTTTAAGTCCTGGGGGTGAGTATGGAGGAGGTAACAAGGGAGCTAGAGAGCAGGAAGCTTTGTGAGGAGCAGAGAGGGTAATATCTGCAGATGAGGTTGGTGATGTAGCTGGGGGGTGATACTGTGGATGGCTTTGTTATGTTGTGCTTAGTGTAACGGAATCGCTTCCCACTCCACTTGAGTGATTCCATCATATACTGCTTCCTCCAGTCTGAAGATAGATATCAGATATTATAGCTGCATATTGCAACCAAGAGCTAGGCAGGACTCGTTTGGCTGCAAAGCTGGAACATATTTATTTGAACAAACTAACACAGAATATATACAACATAGGAGGACATCCCCCTCCTGATCATATTACCCCAACAATAAAACTGCACACAGGAATATAATTAGAACAACAGACATTAACTAAAAACATTACATTAATTAGCCACCTGGATGACTTGGAGGTTTCATTCCAGGTCAGACTTGCCGACTTCTACAATACTGAATACAGTGTACTGTACAATACACATTATTACAAGTATAAACACAACCCTCAATGGTTTGCTTAACGGACAGACAAAAAGTGAGTTAATTAGCACAAATAACAATGGGTGAAAGACCCTTAGGAGGCACACTAGACCTACTTGCAATAAACACATTATAGCAGGCAACCCCACACAGGTGGCTTGCTGATGACACCAACATTTGCTGAGTCCCATAGTGTGGAGTAGTCATTGCTGTAAATGTGGCATCTAGGCCCTTAACATGGACCCCGGGCTTAGAGTCCCAGAGTCTGTGTGTCTTGGGAAGACATGGACTTGAATCCAAAGTAACAAGACCACTCCACGGATCCCCCAGGCATACACTTTCCAAAGAGTAGCGTTCCCCTAAATGCCAGGGCCCATAGTCAGTGGGTAAGAGGCTTGTTCCCAGTCCTCTCCAAAAGCCCCTGTCTTGGCCTGTCACAGTTAGTATTTTGAATTTTATACAGTGGGGGAGGGAAAGCCAGTGAAGGGATTGGCAGAGAGGAGCAGCAGTCATGGATCGGTTAGTGAGGTGTATTATTCTACAAGCAGCATTCATAATAGACTGAAGTGGGAATAGCCTGTGTAAAGGTCAGCCAGTGAGGAGGGAGTTGCAGTAGTCGAGGTGGAAAATAATCAAGGAGTGAAAAAAATGTTTTTAGGTGTCGTTAGTCAGGAATGGGAGAATTTTGGAAATGTTGTGGAGCTTAAGGCGGCAAGATGTAGCCAGTGATTGGATGTGGGGGCTTAAAGAGAGGTCAGAGTCTAGGATTATACCCAGCATCCTGGAATGTTTGGTAGGACCAATGGTTGTGCCGCTGTTCTTTATGGTAAAATCATGGGGAGGGATAAGGGAGGAGGAAATATTACAAGCTCAGATTTAGAAAGATTAAGGTTGAGGAAAAGGTGTGACATCCACACTGAGGCCGCGTACACACAGACCGGTTTTCTCTGCAAAAAACAACAAGAAAACTGCCGGGAGAGCTTTCTTGCCGAGAAAACCGGCTGTGTGTATACGGGTTTCAGTTTTCTCTTCGAGAAAACTGCCCAGATTCCCAGACGAGAAAAAAGACGACCTGCGCCGACGAGAAACCCGAGAGTGTGTACACTTACCTGTCTCCGTGGAAACCCGCGCATACTCAAAATGACTTTGACGCATGCGTGGTAGCTTCCTAGGCATAGAGTGTAGCAAGATGGCGGCGACGGCATCGAATGTGACGAGCGCACGCTCGTCGTAGTCGATGACGTCACCGAGTGCGTGCCATTCAAAAGAACATCGGTTCTTTTAAATCGTATGTGAGTACACTCGGCCGGGACAAGTTTCTTGTCAAGATTCTCGTCAGGAAAAACAACGGGTTTTTCCTGACCAGAATCTCAGCCGTGTGTACGAGGCTTGATTTGTGATATGTGAGGAGATTGAGGGGGTAAGAATGGAACATTATCTGCTCTCCATTATCTTCAGTGGAGGGCAGGAGAGACATGAGGGGTCTGATAGACTCCTGATGTCTCATTAAAAAGAACCTGTCACAACAAAATGCTATCATATTGGGGTTTATCTGTCCCTTAAGTGATAGCAATAAAGTTACGTGAGAAAATAAATTTACACCCAAGCACTTAAAACCCCGCCCCAAAACTTTGAGTTCTTTCTTACTTACAAACATAAACAACATTTTTCTGGTGTCAATATAAAAAAAAAACTGATTGCACTACATATATTACATAACACCATGCATGCCAGAGTGAGGGAAATCATTCTACATCCATTATTCTGGGTTACCTCTACACACAGGACTTGGAAAGGCTTTTAAAGCTTCACCTGTGGGCTGATATTAAGTACCGAAGTTTGTTATTATTTCATCAGCACACACAATTTTAGGGCTGGACATGTTGGGCAACTATTTTAATCGGCACAACCTCATCTTTTATATTTTATCAAAAAACTGGGTAAAATATTGCAATTGTCCTCTAAAATGACACTTACTGTATTTCTTACTGAAATTTACACTTGATAAAACCACTGAGCTAATATCATGTGAGATAAAAAATTTGAACTATTAACTTTTATTCTCCAAGGACTCTGCTTTCAGAAAATATATGTTTGGGGGCTCTAAACTAATCTTCAGGACAAAAATGTACATTTTAACATGTGTGCAAAAAAATACAAAAACAGCTCTGGCAGTAAAAGGGTTAATGTGAGCTAGATGGGATCAGTCTGCTGTGTTTACAGTGTAATGTAACATTTCGATTAATAAATTTAGTGTAAAACACCATTATGGCCACTAGATGGAGCCAATGATCATATGAAAAAAATATGACCAAAACTTCTCACATTCGTTCAACTATTTTTTTTTTTTTTAAAAAGACCTCTAAGACCCCATACACACTATTCAACTTTCTGCAGATTTTTGTCTTCAGATTTACCAAAACCATGTAAGAGTTTCAATTTGTATCCAATCAGGCAGGCCCTTGCACTACATGGTCTTGGTAAATCTGAAGCCAAAAATCTGCAGAAAATCTAATAGTGTGTGGGGGTCTTAGTGTTTGTGAAATCTTACACCACAAAATGTATTCAGCCAATGAAAGGTAATGGACTCCATTTTTATTTTTCTACTATCAATGGCCAACACGGTACAACACTTCATCCATGTCTTTGGTGATCTCTGATCTCCTTATGAACTGTTTCTTACATGATAAAGATCAGCCATGGAGTATATCTGAGGTGTATATCAGGGTGTGCTTCTTCCCCACATGAGAGCTGTGATGTCCAGCAACATTCATATAGAAGACATTTCCCACACTCAAGGCACTAATACACCTCAAGGGTTGTGTGGGAGCCCTGATGTACAGGAAGACAGGACTTCAGTGAGGAGCAATTCCCTCACTCAGGACAGGAATACGGCTTCTCCCCCGTGTGAGATCTCTGATGTTTGGAAAGACTAGACTTCTGTGAAAAACATTTCCCACTCTCAGGACAGGAATACGGCTTCTCCCCTGTGTGAGATCTCTGATGTGTGGAAAGATGGGGCTTCTGTGAAAAACATTTCCCGCACACAGGACAGGAATACGGCTTCTCCCCCGTGTGAGATCTCTGATGTGTGTAAAGACTGAACTTCTGTGTAAAACATTTCCCACACTCAGGACAGGAATATGGCTTCTCACCTGTGTGAGATCTCAGATGTCTGGAAAGATTGGGCTTCATTGAAAAACATTTCCTGCAAACAGGACAAGAATACGGCTTCTCTCCCGTGTGAGACTTCTTATGTCTGTAAAGATTGGTCTGCACTGAAAAACATTTCCCGCACTCAGGACAGGAATACGGCTTCTCCCCTGTGTGAGAATTCTGATGCATAGAAAGAGCAGACTTCATTGAAAAACATTTCCCACAACTAGGACAGGAATACGGCTTCTCCCCCGTGTGAGATCTCTGATGTTTGTCAAGATTGAACTTCTGTGAAAAACATTTCCCACACTCAGGGCAGAAATATGGCTTCTCCCCAGTGTGCAACCTCTTATGTTTTTCAAGATTGGACTGAACTGAAAAACATTTACCGCACTCAGAACAGGAATACGGCTTCTCCCCCGTGTGAGATCTCCGATGTGAGTATAAATGCGAGGAATGTGAAAAACATTTCCCGCACTCAGAACAGGAATACGGCTTTTCCCCCGTGTGAGTCCTCTGATGTATTAAAAGTATTGATTTTAGTACAAAACATTTCCCGCACTCAGGACAGGAATATGGCTTCTCACCCGTGTGCACTTTTTGATGTGTGTAAAGATGCGAGGCCCGTGAATAAGATTTTCCACACTCAGAACAGGAATACGATCTTTCTCCCGAATGAGATATTTTATGCTCGTTAAGTCTTGATTTAAAAAGAAAACACTTCCCACACTCGGGACAGGAATACGGCTTCTCCCCCGTGTGATTAAGTTTATGCACATTAAGTTGTGATTTAAAATGGAAACCCTTCCCACACTCAGTACAGGAAAACCTCTTCTCTGTTGGAAGGACGGCACCGTCCCTCACAGTCTGAGGTTCCTCAGGATAAGAGGAATATGGCTTCTCCCCCGTGTGAGATCTCTGATGTTTGTAAAGATTGGACTTCACTGAAAAACATTTCCCGCACCAGGACAGGAATACGGCTTCTCTCCCGTGTGAGATCTTTTATGCACGTTAAGATCAGATTTAAAACGGAAATACTTCCCGCACTCAGTACAGGAAAGCCTCTTCTCTGTTGGAAGGATGGCACCGCCCCTTACAGGCTGAGGTTCCTCAGAATAAGAGGAATATGGCTTCTCCCCCGTGTGAGATCTCTGATGTTTGTAAAGATTGGACTTCACTGAAAAACATTTCCCGCACACAGGACAGGAATACGGCTTCTCTCCCGTGTGAGATCTTTTATGCACGTTAAGATCAGATTTAAAACGGAAATACTTCCCGCACTCAGTACAGGAAAGCCTCTTCTCTGTTGGAAGGATGGCACCGCCCCTTACAGGCTGAGGTTCCTCAGAATAAGAGGAATATGGCTTCTCCCCCGTGTGAGATCTCTGATGTTTGTAAAGATTGGACTTCACTGAAAAACATTTCCCGCACTCAGGACAGGAATACGGTTTCTCTCCCGTGTGAGATCTTTTATGCACGTTAAGATCAAATTTAAAACGGAAATACTTCCCGCACTCAGTACAGGAAAACCTCTTCTCTGTTGGAAGGACGGCACCGTCCCGCACAGTCTGAGGTTCCTCAGGATAAGAGGAATACGATGGTCCGGCACCGTCCCGCACAGTCTGAGGTTCCTCAGGATAAGAGGAATACAATGGTCCGGCACCGTCCCGCACAGTCTGAGGTTCCTCAGGATAAGAGGAATACGATGGTCTGGCACCGTCCCGCACAGTCTGAGGTTCCTCAGGATAAGAGGAATACGATGGTCCGGCACCGTCCCGCACAGTCTGAGGTTCCTCAGGATAAGAGGAATACGATGGTCCGGCACCGTCCCGCACAGTCTGAGGTTCCTCGGGATAAGAGGAATACGATGGTCCGGCACCGTCCCGCACAGTCTGAGGTTCCTCAGTATAAGAGGAATACGATGGTCCGGCACCGTCCCGCACAGTCTGAGGTTCCTCAGGATAAGAGGAATACGATGGTCCGGCACCGTCCCGCACAGTCTGAGGTTCCTCAGGATAAGAGGAATACGATGGTCCGGCACCGTCCCGCACAGTCTGAGGTTCCTCAGGATAAGAGGAATACGATGGTCCGGCACCGTCCCGCACAGTCTGAGGTTCCTCAGGATAAGAGGAATACGATGGTCCGGCACCGTCCCGCACAGTCTGAGGTTCCTCAGGATAAGAGGAATACGATGGTCCGGCACCGTCCCGCACAGTCTGAGGTTCCTCAGGATAAGAGGAATACGATGGTCCATCTACACTGTGTGGTGCCGGATGGACATTTGAGGTAGTCGGGTTTTCTCCTGGACTATACTGTGTGATGTCCTCATCTTCTACTTTACAGTCTGGAGACAAAGTGAGACAATCCTCTGAGGTTTTCCTCATCTCCCGTCCATCTACTAAAATAGAAATACAAAGATTATTACTAGACATGAGCAGGTTGGTTCCCCTAAACCAGGACTCCGCCCACATCAGGCAGCTTTGTCTCTGAGGATCTTACAATTCCCCCCTCAAGGTAACTAGTAAATGAGTCCTCTGATCTCCTACCAGATAATTTCTTTATTCATGGACCTTAGTCAGAGAGTGAGGAAACAACGAGAACTGTCTTTTATAGGAGTGACAGTGATAAGGGGATTATAGGACAAGTGTCCCCTCCCCCTCTATCACTCATTGTCATCTTCCCATCACAAGTACTGCACTTCCTTATTTAGTCCATGATTTAGTCATGAATAACAGCAGGGCTGAGCCCCACCAGAGGTCAGAGAGTGAGGATGGGGGGGGGAGAACAACCAAGATGAAGACTGGACTGATCCTGAAGACCACCATCATTGGGTTATTGACTCCTCCCCCTCATTATCACTTTCTGTTTAAGGTTCCAAAATTTTAGGATGTTATCACATTATTATCAACATGTAAAAGTCTGTGCTCCAATCAAATCAGATATAAAATGTTCAGCAGGTAGAAAATGGGTGTAACAAAAGAGAATACTTATTATGTGTATATATAGCAGTGGGTAGAGGTGAGAGAACAGAAGTTGGGACTATGTAATGTACAACATATTGTATAAGATACAACAGACAGGACTATATAGTATCAGAAGGATGTAATGTACAACATAGAGTATATAGTGCAGGGGTCAGGAGTATGTAATGTACAATATCAATGATATAGTGTAAGGGTCAGGACTCATAATATTGGTATTCAGTAATCAGTGGAAGCTTAAATGTTTACATGAGAAAAGTTGCAGAGGTCCCACACCGCTGCTTCCCATCTCCTGTGACTGAATACATTGTTTCTATGTGTTTATCAGATGATGGGGGATCTAGGTGGAGTCTCTGTACTGTTTACAATAAAGTCTCCTCTTACCCAGTGATGTGAGGGGCGGCTGATTGTCCATCATGACGTCCTTGTAGAGATCCTTGTGTCCTTCTAAATCCTCCCACTCCTCCATGGAGAAATAGACAGTGACATCCTGACACCTTATAGGAACCTGACACACACAATGATACAGTCACCATCCAGACACATCCCTTGTCTGTTACTGGATAATGTCCCAGAATTCCCGGCACCGCTCACCTCTCCTGTCAGCAGCTCCGTCATCTTCTTGGTGACTTCTAGAATCTTCTGTGTGTTGTGTCTTGTAGGGATCGGGGATGGAGGTGGGGGGATGGTGATTGAATTCTGGATTCTCGAGGATCTTGTGGTCATATTATGAAATCTCCTTCTTGAAGATTTCTTCATTATTACTGTACAGTTCTGCGTTATACAAAGATAAATATCACTCTCCCACAATCCCTCATCTCTATATTCATTCTCCAGGAATCGGTCACAATGTTCCCGATTCAGCAAAAGACAGACATCTCCATCCAATGATGTGATTACAATGTGGTCAGATTTATAGATCCTTCTAGAAGTCATATAATAGAGTCACTAATGTTTTACTAGTGAAGCTCACTGACCCACCAGGAAATGTTACCCATAGATTTAGCAGGCAGTGGGCGTGGCATGCTGGTAATCATCGGTCTCACTGATTGGACTAAACCTAAAAGTTGGTATTTTCTATACCCAATGCCGCCATCTTGTGCTATAACCAAAGATTACAGTATATACACTTTATTTATTCATAGTACTTGTGTGGTGGGCCAATGATAAGGGGGTACCAATGACCCTGCTGTATGGGGCTTGGGCCCTGTGTGTTCCAGAGGAGGCCCAGGAAGCCAACATGTTCATCTGCAGCCGCTAAGCTACATTCTGTTGACTTCCTGTCATTCTATGACAGAGCGGCTCATCAGTGCTCTGAATGTTAGCTGCACTCCCTCTCTGTTCTCTGTGGGACTTGTTCATATTCCCTTCTGATTGTAACTTTGTTTCTCTTCACTTCCTCCATCCAAATTATTTCCATACTCACCCTGCTTCTCAGATATGCCCCCATCCCCCTTTCCTACAATCAAGCTCTGATCCTTCTCCCTGATATCTCTGATTGTGTCCTGGTGGCTCCCTGCAGTTCTTCACTCATGTACTCCTCGTTCTGTCCCGTCTATCCAGTCTCCTGTCTGCACAGACTATATATCTTCCCTGTTGTCTCCTCATCGCTCTCCCGCCCAGCTGTATTCCGTTCTGCCTTTATCTTCTCCCCGCAGAGCTTAGTGTACTAAATGTAGCTGATCTTCCCCCTCCTCTACCACTTCATGTAGCTGGGCTTCCCACTCCTCTCCCACTTCATGTAGCTGGGCTTCCCACTCTATGTAGCTGGGCTTCCCACTCTATGTAGCTGGGCTTCCCACTCTATGTAGCTGGGCTTCCCACTCTATGTAGCTGGGCTTCCCACTCTATGTAGCTGGGCTTCCCACTCTATGTAGCTGGGCTTCCCACTCTATGTAGCTGGGCTTCCCACTCTATGTAGCTGGGCTTCCCACTCTATGTAGCTGGGCTTCCCACTCTATGTAGCTGGGCTTCCCACTCTATGTAGCTGGGCTTCCCACTCTATGTAGCTGGGCTTCCCACTCCTCTCCCACTATATGCAGCTGGGCGTCCCACTCCTCTGCCACTATATGCAGCTGGGCGTCCCACTCCTCTGCCACTATATGCAGCTGGGCGTCCCACTCCTCTGCCACTATATGCAGCTGGGCGTCCCACTCCTCTGCCACTATATGCAGCTGGGCGTCCCACTCCTCTGCCACTATATGCAGCTGGGCGTCCCACTCCTCTCCCCAGTCTGGTTCCCTTCCTCTATTCTATACAACTTTTCTCTCCCCTCCATACACTGTCATCACCAAATCTATGTCACCGATCAACTCTTTCTATTTAACGGTTTACTGCCTGATCTATTTCAACTTTACCTAAAAGGGGAAGTTCTGCTTTAAGTCCTCTCCTCCTCCTCCTCTGATACATTTGGCATGTCATTTTTTTTTGTGGGGCAGGTACTTGGTTTTGACAGGTACCCGCTCCCACTTTCACTCAGATTACCAATGCGGTCTGAGCAAAAGTTCTCCTCCTTCCTCCCTGCCTGCAGCTTTCTGGGACACATCACAGGTCCAAAAATACTGCAGGGCCAGGTAGATAGAGCAGTGCGGTTTGTACATGCACAGTGGGCAGGCGGCTGTGAAGCAGAAAGCAGCACAGCCAGCTGTAGGGATGGGCTGAACACCCCCTGGTTCGGTTTGCACCAGAACATATGAAACATGAAAACTCTATTAAAGTCTACGGGACATCGAAAACCAAATGTCCTCATTTTAAAGGCTTATATGCAAGTTGTTGCAAGTGTATGGGGACCTGGAAACTGCCCGGGCGACATGTATCAATGCAAAAATACATTTTTAAAACAATTGTTTTCAAAGGAGCAGTCATTTTAACCACTTCCCGCCCGGCCGTCATTTTGCTATTTGCCGGAGGGGAAGTAGTTAAAATCACTGCTCTTTTTTTGGTTCAGTTATCTCGACTGGGTATCATATGACGTTGAGCAGGAAAAGCCACGATCACTAGGGGGCACGGTGTTCGATGTTGCGTTAGTCTGACACCACAACACCGATCTCAGTAAAGAGCCTCTTTACCACGTGATCAGCTGTGTCCAATCACGGCTGATCACAGTGTAAACAGGAAGAGCCCTTTATCGGCTTTTCCTCACTCAAGACTAACAGACGCGAACAGAGGAGAGCCAATCGACGACTCTCCTGACAGAGGGGTCTGCACTGATTGATAATCAGTGCAGCTCCCTCCGGATGCCTGACCAGGACCACCAGGGATATGCCAATTAGTGCCCAGGCAGATGCCGATCAGTGCCCATCAGCAATGCCTGCTAGTGCCATCAGTGCCGCCTATCAGTGTCCATCAGCGCAGCCTTTCACTGCCGCCTTATAAGTGCCCATCAATGCAGGTCCCCCAATGGAGCAGGAAAATAGGAAAAAATGAAAACGCTCCACCTACATTGGAAGGTACCTGCTGTATGCTCTCTTTTCCCTTTGACAGCTCTTATATAGGCAAGGGTGGGGCCACCCGGTGACGGTCGGGCTGCTGTCGGGCGGCATGATTGACAGTGGATTACATCACGGGACACTTTTTTTTTTAAATAAAGGATTTGTCAAAAACTGTCTCTTGTGGTTTTTACTTTTTGGTGAATATCCATTCACATAGTGGGGGTGGGATCTGGGGCCCCCTTGTTACATAGCTAGTAAGGTTGAAAAAAGACAAGTCCATAAATTACAACCTATTTGTGTAAATTTTATGTCAGCATTACATTGGCAACATAGAGGGATATACATCGATGCTCCCCGCTGAGACCACCGCCTGTGGAAGGGAATTCCACATCCTTGCCGCTCTTACAGTAAAGAACCCTCTACATAGTTTAAGGTTAAACCTCTTTTCTTCTAATTTTAATGAGTGGTCACGTGTCTTGTTAAACTCCCTTACACAAAAAAGTTTTATCCCTATTGTGGGGTCACCAGTACAGTTTTGTAAATTTAAATCATATCCCTCTCTCAATTGTCTCTCCTGCAGAGAGAATAAGTTCAGCGCGCACAACCTTTCCTCATAACCCATATCCTCCAGACCCTTTATTAGCTTTGGTGCCCTTCTTTGTACTCTCTCCATTTCCAGTACATCCTTCCTGAGGACTGGTGCCCAGAACTGGACAGCATACTCCAGCTGCGGCCGGACCAGAGTCTTGTAGAGCAGGAGAATTATCGTTTTATCTCTGGAGTGAATCCCCTTTTTAATGCATGCCAATATTCTGTTTGCGTTGTTAGCAGCAGCTTGGCATTTCATGCCATTGCTGAGCCTATCATCTACTAGGACCCCCAGGTCCTTTTCCATCCTAAATTCCCCCAGAGATTCTCCCCCCAGTGTATAGATTGCATTCATATTTTTGCCAACAAAATGCATTTATTTTACAGTTTTCTACATTAAACCTCATTTGCCATGTAGTTGCCCACCCTATTAATATGTTCAGATCTTCTTGCAAGATTTCCTCATCCTATGGAGAAGTTATTGCCCTGCTTGGCTTAGTATTGTCCACAAATACAGAGATTGCACTGTTTACCCCATCCTCCAGGTCGTTTATGAACATATTAAATAGGATTGGTCCCAGCACAGAACCCTGGGGGACCCCACTACCCACCCCTGACCATTCCAAGTACTCCCCATTTATCACCACCCTCTGAACTCGCACTTGTAGCCAGTTTTCAATCCATGTACTCACCCTATGGTCCATGCCAACGGACCTTATTTTGTAAAGTAAATGTTTATGGGGAATTGTGTCAAATGCTTTTGCAAAATCCAGATACACCACGTCTACGGGCCTTCCTTTATCCTTTTAACCTCCTCATAGAAGGTTAATAGATTGGTTTGGCAAGAACAATTCTTTATGAATCCATATTGATTACTGCTAATTATACCTTTCTCATTACTAAAATATTGTATATAGTCCCTCCATCATCCCCTCCAAGAGCTTACATACTATTGATGTTAGGCTGACTGGTCTGCAATTCCCAGGGATGTATCTTGGGCCCTTTTTAAATATTGGTGCTACATTGGCTTTTCTCCAATCAGCTGGTACCCTTCCAGTCAGTAAACTGTCAATAAAAATTAGGAACGATGGTCTGTCAATTACTTGACTGAGTTCCCTATGTACCCTCGGGTGCAAGCCATCTGGTCCCGGTGATTTATTCATGTTAAGTTTCCCAAGTCTATATTTAATTCTGTCCTCTGTTAACCATGGAGGTGCTTCCTGTGATGTGTCAGGAGGATAAACACTGCAGTTTTGGTTACTGAAGCCCCTGATTCCCTTGTGAAGACTGAGGATAATAATAAATTCAATACCTTTGCCATCTCCCCATCCTTTGTAACCAGATGTCCTTCCTCATTCTTTATGGGGCCAATATGGTCTGTCCTCCCTTTTTTACTATTTACATACTTAAAGAATTTCTTGGGATTTTTTTTTTGCTCTCCTCCGCTATGTGTCTTTCATGTTCTATCTTAGCCCCTCTAATTGCACCCTTACATTTCTTGTTGCATTCTTTATAAAGTCTGAATGCTGATGATGATCCCTCAACCTTGTATTTTTTTGAAGGCCTTCTCCTTGCTTTTATATACTGGAGTTGAGCCAGCCAGGACTTTTGTTTGCTCTTTTAAATGTATTACCCAATGGGATGCATTGGCTAATGCCCTTAATTAATATGCTCTTAAAGCAAACTCATCTCTCGTCTGTGTTCCTAAGATTTCATCCCAATCCATGCCTTCTAGCAAGGCTTGTAGTTTAGGTAAGTTGGCTCTTTTGAAATTCAGTGTCTTTGTATTCCCCTTATTTTTCCTATTTCCTATTTGTGTGATTTATACTGAAGCCAATTGACCTGTGATCGCTGTTTCCTAAATTGCCCCATTCTTCCACATGTGATCAGGTCTGTATTGCTGGTAATCAATAGATCCAGTAACACTTTATTTCTAGTTAGTGTGTCTACCATCTGAACCATGAAATTGTCCTGCAAGACATTTAGGAAATTACCAGCCTAATTACGCGTACACACGACCGTTATTCACGTCATGCAAAAAAACAATGTTTTTCTTGACGTGATTTTTCTAGATTCCTCTCAAGCCTGCCTTGCATACAGACGTTCATAAAAAAATGCTTGAGAAAAGTGCGGTGACGTACAACGGCACTATAAAAGGGGAAGTTCCATTCGAATGGCGCCACCCTTTGGGCTGCATTTGCGGATCCTCGTGTTAATAAAGTTTGGTGAGAGACGATTCACGATTTTCAGTCCGTTACAGTGTGACAAATGTACTATCTCCATTACGAACGCTAGTTTTACCAGAACGAGCGCTCCCGTCTCATACTTGATTCTGAACATGCGCGTTTTTTCCCCCCTCGTAAAAGCATACACACAACCGTTTTTCACGAAGTTAAAAAGAACGATGTGAAAAACGACAAGAAAAAATAGAACAGGTTCTAAAAAAATTTCGCCCATTTTTCTAGTTGAGAAAAATGCTCTGGAGCACACACACAACTGTTTTTCATGACCAATTTAAAAAATGGCATTTTTCTCGTCATTAAAAACGGTTGTGTGTATGCGGCATTAGACAAATGTGTGGTTCCCACCATAACAGACATTTGTCAGCAGCTTCCCTGTGCAGCTCTGCATGTGGAGGAAAATAAACACTACTACAGTCCCCCTGTGCCCAGACCTTGTGACCCCCCCTATTCCCTGACGACTCGCCTGTGCCCTGCCCTGGAGACTCGCCTGTGCCCTGGAGATGTGCCTCCCCTGTGCCCTGCCCTGGTGAAATGACTCCTCTGTGAATTGACATGGTGACCTGGAGACTCCCTTGTGCGCTAATCTTGTGACACCCCTATCTAATTTCAGTTGAAGATGAAATTTGTGTGTGCATATCCCAAGTTCTCCCATAATTTAGCTTCTATGCAGAAAAAAGACAGCCTAAGTTTGACATTAACCTCCCTGGCGGTATGATTCTGTCTGGAATTATGTACCAAAAGCGGTACAATTATTTTGCATGGAAATTTGGTGTTATGTATTGTAGGCCTGCAATTCTTAGGCCTCGTACACACGGCCGAGATTCTCGTTGAAAAAAACATGTCGTTTTTTTTCGACGAGATTCTTGGACAAGAAACTTGTCCCGGCCGAGTGTACACACGCTCGTTTCAAAGAACCCGCGGTTCTTTGAAAGGAGTGTACGCGGTGACGTCATCGACTACGTCGAGCATGCGCTCGTCACATTCGATGCCGTCGCCGCCATCTTGGTATACCCTACGTATGCCTAGGAAGCTACCGCGCATGCGTCGAATTCATTTCGAACATGCGCGGGCTTCCGGGCGGACAGGTAAGTGTACACACACTCACTTTTCTCGTCGAGAAACATGCCGAGGAGAATCTCGACGAGAAAATAGAGAGCAGGTTCTCTATTTTCTCGTCGAGGTTTCTTGTCGGTTTTCTCGACGAGAAACCCGATAGCAGCGTACACACGACCGATTTACTCGGCAAGACCTCTCTGCCAGCAAGTTTCTTGCTGGTTCTTGCCGAGAAAATCGGTCGTGTGTACGAGGCCTTTTGTAATTACTTACTTAAACCTGACCAAACAACACTCTAGTAGACATCCCAGATGTGATAAATTTGAAACAAAAATCATGAATTATAATCTAATAAATAATATCATTTTATTCAATAATGTAGAAGAAAATAATGACATTTGTCAAACAAAGAAAATTCAATACACATCCTGAGTGTGATACATTTTAAAGCATGGAACTAGACAAAGTCCAATGTCACAATCTGGACAATGGTACCTTGTTTCTTTTCTGACTTTCTTTCCATTGCCATCTCTCTTTGAACAGCAGACCACGCACATCCTGGTAGGCGCTTCCTTTTTTGCGGTTGGCGGTATGTAGTCCAAAAAATGACGACCAGTCAGGCGTTCTGGGTTAACAACGCCAACAGCACGTCGTCCGGGTCTGTTCACAGCTACTGATGGCGTCTGGTGGTTGACAAAAATCTGCTCAGCCACCTTTCAGATAAAGTCGGAATGAACAAGAGGCATGCCACTCTTTGCTTTGTATAGGATATACGCATTCCAAAGGCATTGTTCCAGAAGATGCCTGAAAATCTTTTTATATTTTTTTTGCTGTTTGCGCATAGCCAGGTAAAATGTCATTGCCTGATCGGCTCTGTCGACACCTCCTATTGTATTATTGTAGTCCATCACGACTTGCGGCTTCAGCAGATCTTTCCCACCTTTTGTGTGGACCATGGCAGTGGAGGTATTGTGCACAGTACTCATGAGACACACGTCCTTGTCTCGCCATCGCATTGCCATCATCTTACCCTTCTGCCAGGCAACCATTTCTCCGGTTTTTAGTTTTTTCTTGCCAAACATAGATGGCATGCCACGTCGGTTAGGCCTAACGGTACCATACCCATCAGTTTTGATTTGTAGCAAAACCTCAAAAAGTTCCGGAGACGTGTAAAAATTATCCGTGGTCACACAATATCCTTGGTTCAGCAATGGCTCCAGCAGTGTAAGGACAGATGATGTGGCCATCCCATAGCCGCTGTACCTGGGGTTGAACTTCGTGCCTTTACCGGTGTAAATGACCGAATTCCAGATGTATCCGGTGGATGACTCGCAGAGCATAAAGAATGTGATGCCAAACCGCGCTCTTTTGGATGCAATGTACTGTATCCAGCTTAGGCGTCCCTTGTAGGCCATCAGACTTTCATCCACGCTGACGTCCCTTTCTGGCACGTAGGTCCGCTGGAAATTGGCCACGATCATTTGGCATACCTCCCAGATTTTTTTTTTTATCTTGGGCGCAGGATGCGTGGCCTCAAACTCCTCATTGTTTGCGAAGTGGAAATACTTCATGATGAGGGAAAAACGGTATTCTGACATCACGGTGCCAAAAAACAGAGTGGCCAGTAGCTTATTGGTGGTCCAGTACCATTTCTGGAGCGGTTTCCCCACCACCCCCTGAAGCATGATGAGTCCCAGATGTCCTCTTTCATCACCGGTTCCCACTTTCTGCTTTGGAAAAATCTGGCATGTAGCGGATTGCTGATCATGGTAATGATTTGTCTCTGTGACAATTTTTTCAATTACCTCTTCAGTGAGGAATAATTGCAGGTATGCCAGAGGGGTTAGTCACACTCAACATCTACCTTCATCCCTTGTGATCTAGTGAACGGAAATCTTGGGGGGCGCTACCTGGTCCGTATCGGAGTCTATAGGGCACCAAGTGCGCCCATCGCTGAGGTCAGGTGTAGGATCATCGCCGGTGTCACTTGCCAGATCCGTGTCAGTGTCAGACGACAAATCTCCACACGACTCATGAAAAGGTAACCCATATGTGTACTGGTCTAATATACCCGTTTACCAGACCCACCTATTGTACCTCCCGCTAAACCTTCAGAAATTAGACTGACACCAATAGGTTGGGTAAAACTGGCCATTGAACTAAAAATAATTTAACAATATAACCAAAAAACAATGTATAATCTTTTTGGCTGCCGATCTTTGGGAGGCACCAACTATAAAATCTTTTTAACCTTATATCTGCTTAAACACTACCCTGGTCCCTGCCGCATTGCACCGGCTCGGGGACCACCACCTTCAGCAGATATACCATACACTTCCCAGTTAATCCACCATAACTGTTATTCACCGGGGACCCATACCTCAGATGAGTTCCCACCCCTCAAATTCCAGAAGTCTGTTTAACAAAGCCTCCAAAGACCCAACCCCCACCGCGAAAAGTGTGAAGCCTCACACCTTTGCGCCCCGCCAACAACGAACCACTCTTTGGATACCCTCCTGCAAGCCCAGGGACCACAAGTCAGTGCCCACAGAATTAAGGTGGACCCCGTCACCCCGGAGGTACCTCCAGGTGTCAACTTCCAGCTCTTGATAACGGACTACCAACCCCCCGCTACGAGCCATGAACTTCCTAACCTCCTTATTGGCCTTAACCCAGGTCCTGTTGAGCTTAGACACCGACCTGGCTTGATGCCATGTGGTGCGAACTATCATGTCAGACCACACCAAGACGGTGTGGGGAAATGCCGCCTGCAACCTGAGCACATCGAACTTAACGTCCCAGATGAGGTGTCTGCTTGACCGCACCCCCAGGTCATTGCCGCCTGCATGTAACACCAGCACATTGGGGGGCCTATCCTATCTGGCAGCCCTATTGTCTTCCGGGACCACCCTGCCCCATAGAAGCCCTGGCAAACCTATCCACCTGACGCTGATCTCAGACTTGGGAAAGCCCAACTGACGGCCCTCAGGCTTGACATCTGCCCTCTTAGCCCCCCAGTGTACAAACGAGTGTCCCAAGATCCACACGAGACAAACACGATCTGAAAGAACAAAAGAACAAAAAACAAAATGCACGCACATAACACACCCACACCTCCGTGACACAACAGCCAGTAACAGGAAATGTGGAAAGCATACGAACAACACTAAGAAGCCCCACACAGCAACCCCCCACGCCCTAAACCAGATGGGGGCGGACATAAAGCTTGAATCTGTCCGACTCCCACCTGCCAATGCGCTTGACAACCGTAGCATCCAAACCCCACCAGGCCACCTCCGTGGCTGCCCCGATCCGGAAAGAATGCAAGGAAAATTTGCGATCAGCGATACCCGCCGCCGAGAGGCAGCGCCGCATGACAGCTACAAACTGAAAGGTCGACAATGCCGAGCCATCGGCATGTACCAAAAAGGAACCCGCGCTGCCAAGGCGGACATTCACATAAGCACCCACCATGGCCACCGGGCATATGTCAGAGCCTGGAACCCGTAGCAAATACACCTGCACCCCCTTACCAGCCTGATCAATCTTGGACCGCCGGATGAACAACCTGACCATCTTCCCCTCCCAGCGAACATCGGTTGCCGATAACCCCCATGGGCCGTCCTTGATGGACTAACCAATTCCCCAACTCTGAGGGCTCTGTAAAAAGCCAGAGCAAAAGCCGCCTTAAACAGCAAAGCCTCAAAAACGGACGTGCAGAACACGGACGCCTGAGAAAACAACGTCCACAAAATCTCAAACGTGATCGGTCGGCAGCCGTCCGGCCCCCTTTTGATAACCCCTCAGGGCCTGTTTCACCAAGAAGTCTTTGGTGTAATCCGGCATGCCCCTGAGCTTGAACCAAAAAGCCAAGCCGGACAACTTGTGGCGCATGGCTAAAAAGAGACTTCCCCTCTGCAAAACCCAAACATGCATAATAACTAGACTTGTGCACAACGGAAAAATTCGTTCCGTTTCGGTTCGTTTCTTTCCGGTCCTGTTGATTCGTAATCATTCGTAATTTTGCTAGACGGGATTTTTCGTGTTCGGACTCATTCGTATTTTTGCAAGCGACATTTTTCGTTGAATTTTTTGTTGCTTTATAATTCGTACTTTCGGTAGAGTACGTTGTTTTTCGTTGATTCTGGACACAACTCCTACTTTCGTAACTTTTTTGGGGTTCGTACTTTCGGTAGAGTACGTTGTTTTTCGTTGATTCTGGACACAACTCCTACTTTCGTAACTTTTTTTGGGTTCGTTGATTCGTAATTTTCCGTGTCTCTCTCACAACGACGCTGCCTATTATGCCTAATGTGCTTCGAATGGATTTGTACTTTTCTAAATACATTGCGGTTATTTGTAACGATTCGAAATCTCGTATTTTACTTTCGTTTTTAACATGCGGCTATAGGCTCCGCCCCTGTACACCATTTTGAGAGGGTTCAGCACGGTGAGGGAGAAGCAGAGAGCAGAGCAGAGTGAGTGTTATTGTGTTTCGAATGGATTCGAAATCTCGTATTTTACTTTCGTTTTTTACATGCGGCTATAGCCTCCGCCCCTGTACACCATTTTGAGAGGGAGTTCAGCACGGTGTGGGAGAAGCAGAGAGCAGAGCAGAGTGAGTGTTATTGTGCTTCGTATGGATTCGTACATTCGTAACTTTTTCATAACGAATTATGCCGAAGACATTCGGGCATTCGCTATTTGCGGTATAATTTATTTCGGATTCGGTCTTATTCGTAATTGCTTTGTTCGGAAATTCGAATGCTTCCGAATGTCCGAAAGTTGCTAAATTCGGACGAATTTCAATTCGTTACGAAACGAATTGCACAAGCCTAATAATAACCAACCAGCTGGCAAAACTCACCGCTGCCGCCCTCCGAACCTACCCGATGTGTCAACGCCCCCCACTCCCTCCAAACCTTAGAGTAGAAGGACCATGTCGACTCACTCAAGGAGTTCCGAATTAAACCGGAGGCGATTCCAAACGCAACCCGCCACAGATGAGGAGGAGGACAAGGGGTTCCGTGTTGCTCCGCGCCCGGCGCCAACTCCCGAAACCTGTCCAACTGAAAACGGGAAAGGGCGTCAGTCACCGTATTCGCCACCCCAGGAATATGCACAGCATACAGGAAAACATTGTGACAAAGACACGCTAAAACCAGATGCTGCAAAAACCGGATAACCGTGAGGGAGGACCCCGACAGAGTTGAGCACCTGAACCACCCCCAGGTTGTCACAGTGGAGACAAACCTTTTTGTTGCTAAAAGCCGTACCCCAGAGCTCCAAAGCGACCACCACCGGGAAAAGTTCCAGCAGCGCCAGATTTTTTAGGAAGCCCGCCTCTCTCCACTCAACGGGTCAGCGCTCTGCACTGCACTGACCCCCCAAGAACGCGCCGTATCCTGTAGACCCGGCCGCGTCCGTGAACAGATCCAGGTCATAGTTGCTGACCGGCCCCTCCATCCAGATGGACCCCTGCCATTGAAGTCATCAAAGAAAATCCACCACACCCGCAAATCAGCCCTGTGTTCCTTGTTCAGCCGGATGAATTGCCTAGGAGAAGTGACCCCAGCCGTGGCCGCTGACAGCCGTCGGCAGAAAACTCTGCCCATAGGCATAATACGGCAAGCAAAATTGAGCTTGCCCAGCAGGGACTGCAAGTCACGCAAACGTATCTTGGATTTTTTTGCCGCCAAACTAACCTCCTCCTTTAACGCCCCTAACTTATCGTCAGGCAGACGACATTCCATTGCTCCCGAATCTATCTCAATCCCTAAAAATTTGATCACCTCCGCAGGGCCTTCCGTCTTGTCCACCGCAAGAGGAACACCAAACCGTTCCATGATGTGCTGCACCGTTGCCAACAGCACACCGCACAACCTGGATGCTGGGGGGCCAACGCAGAGAAAATCATCGAGGTAATGAATCACTGAGTTGACCCCCACCACGTCCCGCACCACGCACTCCAAAAAGGAGCTAAATGCTTCAAACAATTAGCACGAAATAGAGCAGCCCATAGGCAAGCATCGATCAACATAAAAAGCCCCCAACCATTTGCAACCCAAAAGGTGGAAACTACGCGGGTGAACTGGTAGTAGGCGAAAAGCCGCCTCTATGTCAGTCTTGGCCATAAGAGCCCCCTTTCCGTAGCGCTGAACCCAAAACACAGCAGCATCAAAGGATGTATACGACACTGCACATGCCTTGGGGTCAATGGCATGACTGACTGAGCCGCCTTTCGGAAACGAAAGATGGTGGATAAGCCAAAATTTATTGGGCTCCTTCTTCGGAACGATGCCCAACGGCGACACCACCAAATCCTCCAAGGAGGGGGACTGAAAAGGGCCGCACATGCGGCCCAGAGACACTTCCTTGGCCAGCTTTTCAGAAACCACGTCGGCGTGCAATAAGGCGGACCGAAGGTTGTCCGCCGCAGGAGAAATATGCGCGAGGGAACAAGGAATCAAAAACCCGTCTGCGAAACCCTCCCGTAACAACCTGGCCCCAGGACGATCTGGATACCTATCTAGAAAGGGGGACATCCTGTCCACCCTCACCGGAATCCGGCCTTTTTCCCCACAGCGTCACTGGAACAGGATTTTCCGGCCTTAAAGCAACGAGAGAGGGGGTGAGCCCCCCCACAGTGCGAGCATTCATGTTTGTATCGGCAGCTGGTGCCGAACTTACAAGAACCCTTGTTGAACTGCCAACACTGACCCCGTTTTCTTGTGGCCGATTGTCCAGGGGTGGTAGGACTCCCGGTCCCAGTTGGAAAAACGACGTCGACGCACGCGGGGAGGACATAAGCTTCATCCACAAACTGATGTCCTTATGATCCCACTGCAGTGCCGGGCGTATGGCCTTGCGCTGACGAAATATTTCGTCGTACCGCAGCCATGCCACACCACCATACACTCTCTGGGCCTCGCCAATGGAGTCCAGGTAGCAAAACAGCGGGGGAACAATTTTCCGGTTGTCTTTCACCAATAACACTCACCAAAATGGCAAATGCCTGCAACCAGTTATTGAACGTACGGGGAATCAACCGATAGATGCTTCTCCTCGTCTTCCTTCTTGGATTTGCCCCTCACTTCCTGACACCCAGGCCGACACTGGCGACGAGTCCGCCGGCGCGCCCGCATCAAACCTTTGTACTAATGACCGCAGCCCGTCCAGCAGGTCGCGCACAGCCGCAGCATCACCCAAAGGGACCGAAGAAGTGGCCCCCCGGATCCCGCTGCGGGAACCCCAGCACCCGTGGCCTGCCCCCCCTACTGAAGACACACATGTAGAAGGAAGCAGAAAAGAAGGAGATTTAGACATGGACTTACCGGGCCGACCAGGATGAAATCCGGCAGCCGCCGATCCAGAATCCATCGTGGCCATCCGTCTCGGAGCGATCTCCTCGGTCTCGCTGGAAAGTTCACCTTCAGAGCCGGACGATTCCTGGACACCGCCGCTAGACTGGGCTGGGGATGCACAGCCCGCCGAAGGCCCCGGCTGCTCCTCATCTGGACGTCACCTCCGACCCGCAGGACTGCTGGACCTGGTCGTGGCGGTGTGGGCCCTCTTCACCCCCCCACAGCTGGGAGGGGCCTTGCTTCTCACCTCAGATGCTGCAACCCTTGGACCCCGACTGGGCCCAGGTGTGCAAGGGTCACCGGCTGTAGTGGGAGACATGCCCGGACCCGCTGTGTGACTCCTCCCCCACTGAGCCGCCAAAACCGGCGCAACACGCACCGGAGATGGCGCCGCCTTTCCGCCAGTCTTCCTGCGATCCGAGACCGGGGGTGGGGGGAAGGACTGTGGCCCCATCCCGCAGGGCTCCGCCTCCGTCAGGGATTCCTCCCGGCTCCCGCACCTGCTCCCGGCATAGGAGGCCGTGCTGACAGAGCCTGAGGGTCCGCATCCGGGCTCCCAAAGTGGCGCTGAGCCCTAGGTGATGTGGAGGGACTTAAGCGCTCCGGCGGCTGAGACCGCCTAGCACGTTGCCCCTGAGAGCAGGCGATCCCTGTGGCAGCCGCACCTTGGATGGCTGCGATCTGTGCCTGCAGCCACTCTGTCCCCATAGTTGCCGCCATGACCTGCAGTTGCTGAGCCAGGTCCCGGGAGTCCACCATTAGATTCGAGGGGAGAGCAGGCAGCGCGGTCAGCACACTAACGTTTCTCCTCCTCGTGTGCTGGCTGGAAGCTGCTGCATGCCCTGTGACCCCCACACTGTCCCAGCCTCCCTGCGCTAGCCGGCCAATCACGCTCCACCTCTCCTTTCCTTACAGGGAAAACTTAACCCCCACTAGCCCAGCTGCCTGGGCACCTTCTCATGCCGCCCTGCCCTGCGCTTATTGCAGGGTCTGGCTTTTTTGCTTCGGGCTTACTCTATCGCTCACTTCTGCGAGCAACTCTGTGTCGCTGCCGCTGTCATTCATCTGGTCCAAAAGCGTCCTTATGGTAAAGTGGAGCTTTTTTAATGCCATATTTTTATGGGCACAGATGACAGGCAAGGGGCACTGTACAGGGCACCGTGTACAGTGATCAGAGATGATACAGTATAATACAGTGTAATCAAATACAATATAACCTCTTTTATTTTTGTGTTTGTGTGAACTTTTGAATTTGCCGCCCAGTTCCGCTCCCATGCGATGCTGCGGCTCGCAGGGAACGGAACCAGGAAGCGCCGACACTCGCCGGTGATCTCACTGGCGATCACAGCAGAGGACATCGCTGGATCGCCAGGAGAAGGTAAGGAAACTCTGCTGCAGGCTCTGCAATTTTACCCTGAGCGTGACTCGGGGTTACCGATCCTAGCAGAAAAAAACAACCCTGAGTCACACTCGGGATTACCGCCAGGGAGGTTAAGGAAGTACAGTGCCTTGAAAAAGTATTCATACTCCTTGAAATTTCCCACATTTTTTCATGTTACTACCAAAAACGAAAATGTATTTTATTGGGATTCTATGTGATAGACCAACACAAAGTGGCACATAATTGTGAAGTGGAAGGAGAATGATAAATGGTTTTTAAAGTTTTTTACAAATAAATATGTAAAAAGTGTGGCGGGCATTTGTATGGCGCCTCCCGGAGTCAATACTTTGTAGAAGCTCCTTTCTCTACAATTACAGCTGCAAGTCTTTTTGGGGATGTCTCCACCAGCTTTGCACATCTAGAGAGGGACATTTTTGCCCATTCTTCTTTGCAAATTATCTCAAGATCTGTCAGATTGGATGGAGAGCATCTGTGAATAGCAATTTTCAAGTCTTGCCACAGATTCTCAATTGGATTTAGGTCTGGACTGTGACTGGGCCATTCTAACACATGAATATGCTTTGATCTAAACCAGGGGTAGGCAACCTTAAAGAAGTGGAGATCTACCGGAACAACATGGGAGAAGTCACACCTGATTTAAACCTCTAAATTGTCGTACTACCGTGTCGCAATCCTGTGCATTGCATGGCAATCATGGATTTAAATAAGGTGGTGAGGAGGCAACATATCTCCTCCTCACCACCTGTCAACACACACTCAGATCACTTTTCAGAGGAGCAGCATTACCTGCTGCACTTGTGAATGAGTCCTTAGTTGCATTTGGCAGCAACGCTCTTAGGGCTTGTTCACATGTAAAGATGGGGGTGGAAAAACAGGATATAATTGAAGTCTATGTCTAAGCGCAGCAAACCCGCAGGAAAGCTGCAGCACACCGCACCGCACCCACGGTGTGGGTAAACCACAGCACATCAGTGTGAAAACAGCCCTATACTATTATGCCTGAAGATCTCTTGTCCTGCTGCTGGCACCACTCTGGAGACCACTAGCTGGGATAAGAGGTGGAGTGTAGTTGGTATCATTCCGCATGGAACAGGAGCCAGCACTACAGAGGAGGCATTGACTTATGCAGCTATTTCTCCCTACTACAGCTCCAACTTTACTAGTAATCCCTCTGAATTGCACTCTGATGCTCTGAAATGGCAAGTCAGCAAGCCCAGACCAAGATCTATCAGTCACCTGTCCGCGAGCTACTGTTTGCTGACCCGATCTAAACCATTCCATTGTAGCTCTGGCTGTATGTTTAGGGTCGTTGTCCTGCTGGTAGGTGAACCTCCGCCCCAGTCTCAAGTCTTTTGCAGACTCTAACAGGTTTTCTTCTAAGATTGTCCTGTATTTGGCTTCATCCATCTTCCCATCAACTCTGACCAGCTTCCCTGTCCCTGCTGAAGAAAAGCATCCCCACCACATGATGCTGCCATCACGTGGTAGTAGTGTGTTCAGGGTGATGTGCAGTGTTAGTTTTCTGCCACACATATCATTTTGGTTTTAGGCCAAAAAAGGTAATGTTTTGTCTCATCTGACCAGAGCACCTTCTTCCACATGTTTGCTGTGTCCCCCACATGGCTTCTCTCAGACTGTAAACGGGACTTCTTATGGCTTTCTTTCACCAATGTCTTTATTCTTGTCACTCTTCCATAAAGGGCAGATTTGTGGAGTGCACGACTAATAGTTGTCCTGCCGAGAGATTCTCCCACCTGTGCTGTGGATCTCTGCAGCTCCTCCAGAGTTACCATGGACCTCTTGGCTGCTTCTCTGATGAATGTTCTCCTTGCCTGGCCGGTCAGTTTAGGTGGACGGTCATGTCCTGGTAGGTTTGCAGTTGTGCCATACTCTTTCCATTTTCCGATGATGGATTGAACAGAGCTCCGTGAGATGTTAAAAGCTTTTTATAACCTAACCCTGCTTTATACTTCTCCACAACTTTATCCCTGACCTGTCTGGTGTGTTCCTTGGCCTTCATGATGATGTTTGTTCACCAAGGTTCTCCAACAAACCTCTGAGGGCTTCACAGAACAGCTGTATTTATACTGAGATTAAATTACACACAGGTGGACTCTATTTACTAATTAGGTGACTTCTGAAGGCAATTGGTTCCACTTGATTCTAGTTAGGGGGTATCAGAGTAAAGGGGGCTTAATACAAATGTACACCACAGTTTTCACATAGGTATTTGTAAAAAAAATTAGAGTTACGCTTACCGGTAACGTCTTTTCCAGTAGTCTTTCAGGACAGCCACAATGAGAGACCTAGGCTCCTCCCTTTCCACAGGAAACACTGCGCCAGCACACATAAATTCTTACTTCCCCTGCCGGCCTTCAGTTTTTCTGAGATCACCTCCGGACAGCTGGGGAGACACAAGAACACATTAATAGCATACTATTATCTCTATCATGCTGCGTTCCGGCCTTTAGTAAGACCCCCCAATTTTTTAGGGTGGGTACTAGGGCTGTCCTGAAAGACTACTGGAAAAGACGTTACCGGTAAGCGTAACTCTAATTTTCCCTATTCGTCTTTCAGGACAGCCACAATGAGAGGATAGACGAGCACTTACCAACTAGGGTGGGACTACAGCTTGCAAAACCTTTCGCCCAAAGGCTTGCTCACCTGCCAACACCAGATCCACTCTGTAATGCTTAACAAAGGTAGCGTAGCTGGACCAAGTTGCTGCCTTGCATATTTGTTCTGGCGTTGCTCCAGCCCTTTCTGCCTGAGAGGCTGCCAGAAATCTGGTGGAGCGTGCCTTTATTCCTGCAGGGACCTCTTTACCCACTAAGGAATATGCCTGTCCTATGGCTGTTCTGAGCCATCTGGCAATAGTGCGTCGAGACGCCTTGTAACCCTTTCTGGCCCCAGAAAATAAAATAAACAGAGAGTCTGACTTTCTAAAGACTCTTGTCTGTTCAAGATAGTGCAGGATGCATCTCCTGACATCCAAGGTGTGAAATTTCAACTCCCCTTCACCTGAGGGGTTTGGACAAAAAGAAGGCAAGATTACTTCCTGATTCCTGTGGAATTTTGAAGTAACCTTGGGCAAAAATGCCGGATCAGTCTTTAAAACGACCCGATCCGGAAAAATAATACAAAAAGGGGGTCTAATGGATAGAGCTTCTAACTCACTGACCCTCCTAGCAGTGGTCACTGCAATCAAAAAAACTGTCTTTAAAGTTAGATCCCTTATTAGACACTTCTCTAAGGGTTTTCGAAGGGAGCGCCCATAAGGGTCTGCAAGACCAGACAGGTCCCAACCGGGAAATGGTGGATTCTGAGTTGGTCTAAGTCTTGATAGGGCTCTGAAAAACCTGACAACATAGGGATCGGAGGCCAGAGGTTTCTCTAAGTAAGCACTGAGTGCAGAGATCTGACTTTTAAGGGTAGCTATGGAAAGTCCCTTATCTGCCCCACATTGAAGGAATTCCAGGATGGACGTGGAATTATGGACCGAACAGGAACAGTCCGCACACCACTTGTTAAAGCGGAGCCAGACTCTTCTATAGATCTGGCGAGTCTCCTTTTACCTACTATTAAGGAGGGTGGTAACTAGATTTTCTGAAAAGCCCTTGGCTTTTAACATGCCCTCCTCAGTAGCCAAGCCGCTAGCCTCCATCTGTGTACCTGGGGGCAAAGGACTGAACCCTGTGAGAGGAGATCCTCTCGAGGTGGGAGGAAGAAGGGGGGTTCTACAGCCAACTGTTTGAGAACTGAGAACCATGCTCTCTTGGGCCAATGTGGTGCCACTAGAATCAGGGAAGTGTTTTCTACCTGAAACTTCCTTAGAACAGCGGGCAACAAAACCGGTGGTGGGAATTCATAACATTCTGAATTCCCAACTTTGGGTTAGTGCGTCCACTCCCAACTCTCCCTCTCCCCTGTTTAGAGAGAAGAAACAGGGGGTTTTCGCGTTTTTTCTTGACGCAAAGAGGTCCACCTCTGGTGGGCCCCACCTCCTGGTTAAGAGCAGGAAAACCTCCTGATTGAGGACCCATTCGCTCTCTCTCAGTTGTGTCCGACTGAAGAAGTCTGCTATGACGTTCCTCTCGCCTCTCAGGAAGATTGCTGAGAGTGAGAGTGTGTTGATTTCGGCCCAGCCCAGAATGTCTGCTGCTAGGGCCGACAAGACTCCGCTCCTTGTGCCGCCCTGCTTGTTCAAATAGGCTACGGCCGAAGAGCTGTTTGACCTCACCTGAGTGTGGTGACCCCGGAGTTGCTCCTGGAAAAACTTGAGCGCTAGACCCACTGCTTTCAGCTCTTTCCAGTTGGACGACCTGTTTAGTTCCTCTAACTCCCAGGTGCCCTGTACTGGAAGGGATCCCAGGTGTGTCCCCCAGCCTTTGCCACTTGCGTCCGTGGTTATCACCCGAGATACCGGGATAAACCACAGACGCCCCTGCGACAGGTTTGAAACCCTCCTCCACCACCAGAGGGATCTCTTTACCTGAGCAGGTACCTGAACCAGGTTGTCTAGAGCTTCTAGACTGTGGTCCCAAATTTTCAAAATGAAGGCTTGTAGTGGGCGAAAGTGCAGTCCTGCCCATTGGACTGCTGGGAGCGTGGATGTCAACAGACCCAATGTCGACATCAGATATCTCATTGTCACTTGGAGGTTGCTCTGAAGGGACGTCACTGCCCTGTCTAACTTCAGGATCTTCTCCATCGGGAGGAATACTCTCAAAAGAGTCGAGTCCAAAGTGTACCCTAGGTATGTTATCCTCTGTGATGGGACTAGGCTGGACTTCTCTAAATTTAGAAGCCACCCTAGGTCCGTAAGGACACTCCTTGTTTTTTCCAGGTCTCTGGATAGCTGTTCTGGGGATGCTGCGAATAAAAGCAGATCGTCCAGGTAAGCTATGATGGATACTCCCTGAAGTCGCAGAAACGCCAACGGTTCCGCCAGAACCTTGGTGAAAATGCGGGGGGACGAGGATAGCCCGAATGGCAGTGCTTTGAACTGTAGGTGCACTACTGTTCCGTCTAGGTTGACTGCTAGACGTAGAAAACGTTGAGAGTTTTCTGCAATTGGGATGTGCAGGTATGCGTCTCTGAGATCCAGAGACACCATGAAGCAATCGGGGGGGAGTAGGGCCCTGACAGAAAAAATCGAATCCATCCGGAATCGTTTGTATACAATTGATCTGTTCAGGGGCTTTAGGTTCAGAATTAGTCTGAACTCTCCGGAAGGTTTCTTTACCACAAAAATGTGAGAATAGAATCCCCTTCCCTCCTCTGCTTCTGGAACTCTGCATACTACGTTCTCCGACTTTCCAGATTTTCCAGAGCTCCCAACAAGGCTTGGGATTTCTCCCTGCACTTGGGAAGAGAAGTGACAAGATATCTCTGGGGGGGGGGGGCCTTGCAAACTCTAAATGGTACCCCCTTCTTATAATCCCCAGAATAAATTGGTTGGGGGAAATGGTCTCCCATAGTGGGAGGAAGATCCCCAGTCTTCCTCCCACTCTGACTAGAGAGTCAGGGGTTTTTCCCGGGCTGTTGAGGAGCGCGAAAAATCGCTCCACCTCTGCCTCTGCCTTTAGGGGTCCAGGTCTTTCTTTGTCTTTCAGGCCTGGGAGCCCCCTTCTGACCCTGCGGACGAAACCCCTTTTTTAAAAATACTGGGGCCTTCCGCTTGGGGGGAAAGGACTTCTTTTTATTTGCCGTCCGGTCCAGAACCGAATCGAGACCGGGACCGAAGAGTAGGTCTCCCGTTAGGGGTATCCCACACAGCTTAGCCTTAGAGGCACTGTCGCCTGGCCAAGTCTTCAGCCAGAGGGCTCTTCTGGCAGAATTGGCCAGGGCTGCCGATCTGGCTGACATGCGGACAGATTCCGCAGAGGCGTCCGCTATATAAGCAACTTCTTGCAGGATAGTCGGAAAGGACGCTAGAATTGTTTCTTTAGCCGTCCCAGCCACAATGTGCTCCTGGATTTTAAGGATTTTAAGGAGCCAATGTTCCAAGTTGCGGGCCACAACTGTAACGGCCATCTCAGGCCTTAAATCCATTACCCATAGTAGAGTCCCAGGTTTTCTTTAGTAGGGAGTCTATCCTTTTGTCCATGACGTCCGCCAAAGCTCCCATGTCCTCGAATGCTAGGTCCGTGTTCCTAGAGACCTGGGAGAAGGCGGCGTCTAATTTGTTTTTTTTTATTCCAAATGGACATTGGGTCATCCGAGAAAGGAAATCTTCTTTTTAGAGATGTAGAAAAGAAGGGCTTCCTCTCGGGGTCCTGCCATTCCCTTTTGACAGTGTCAATCAGTACTTCGTGTACGGGGAAGACTTTTTTCTTCTGTTCACCCAGACCCTTATACATTTTATCATGAAGGGTCAAGGGTTTTTTATCCGTTTGTATACCGAGGGTGGTATAAATTGCTCCCAAGAGGTCATCTACCTCATCCAGGGACAACTTATACCTGGAGGTTTTCCTGGACTCCCCGTCCTGGGCTTCTCCGTCTGAGTCCTCTTGAGACTCAGAGGTGACACTATCTGGATGTGCCTGTTGTACACCGGAAGGGCCTGCAATCTCCTCTGCCCTTAAAGTAGTGGCAGGATTAGCCGGTACAGAGCCCTGAGCCGGTGGGGGGGTTGTAACCTGGGAAGTGGGAACAGAGGGGAGTTGAAATCTTTCAAATAGACTTTTAAAAGACGAAAAGGTGGACGAGAGCTCCTTCACGGAAGCTGCCAGTCCAGACTCCTGCTCTGAATCCCTCTCTTTCACCAGGGTGTCAATAGAAACTTTTACATAGGACCTTCCCCCATGCCTCCCCTAGCGTGTCCCTACAGGAGGCACACTTCTTTTTAGAGGTATGGGTTGATCTCGTTTTCTCTGTAGCCTTCTAAAATACAGGAAGACAATAAAAAAATCATACAAAAAAATTTAGTAAAACATTTTGACAACAGGTACAACCCCCGGAGTGCGCTGAACCTTCTAACATGTAAGGAACCAGTGCCTCCCCCCCCTGACCACCCAGGGGGATTACCCCCTCTATGGACAGGAACCATGCATGGAGTGGTATTCCTAGGTAGAGAGGAACCCACCCCAGGGTACTCTTACCTTAGGAAGGCTGGAGGTGGTGTCAGTGTGTGCCGCTTGAGCCTCTGCTTCCGACATGCTGACTGCAGGTGGCTGCGTCCACTGAGTCCCACGCTGCCTGTGCGCGATTTGGACTCTCTCCAGCTTCTGCCTGGGCCCCTATCAGCGCCGCGACCCGGAACCGGAAGTCGCGGGTTAAAGGGAAAGCATCCGCCCTCCGCCGGAAATGACGTCGCCACGTCGTCCGGCCCGCGGGTTCCAAAAATGCGGCATGTATCCATATACACGGAGGGTGGACTGCCTCCTTGCTGCGGCCCTGTGGACGCGATAGGGGTCCCCCTCAGCCTTCAGCCGCACTCGACCAGGCTGGGGTGGCTCACGGAAGGTGGGTGACTAACCCACAATAAAACCCTGGAAGCCCCTGCTTCCTTTCAGGTAAGAAATGCCTCAGTCCCCTGACTGATTTAGTCTGGCTCCTTGAACAGTGTCTCCCCTCCGGAGGAAACACTAACAACTGAAGGCCGGCAGGGGAAGTAAGAATTTATATGTGCTGGCGCAGAGTTTCCTGTGGAAAGGGAGGAGCCTAGGTCTCTCATTGTGGCTGTCCTGAAAGACGAATAGGGAAAAATGAAAAACATTTATCATTTTCCTTCCACTTCACAATTATGTGCCACTTTGTGTTGGTCTATCACATAAAGTACATTTACGTTTTTGGTTGTAACATGACAAAATGTAGAAAATTTCAAGGGGTATGAATCAGTGTTGCCAACCGTACGTAGATTTACGTACAGCCCGCGATTTAACCCCTTTTTCGGGCTGTACGTAAAAGTCCGTTTATGGGCACCGGCGCCCATAAAAAAGATGGCCGTGAGCCGGCCATACAACTGCGCATGCGCCGTTCCGAATGCGCCGGCCGAGCGCATTCGGAACTCGGCCGGGCGGCGGCGGCGCACACGCAGTAACGTGATGGCGCCGCTGGCGCCATTTTTGAAAAGGCCACAGTGGCTGGCGGCAGTGGCGGGACACCGTCCTGCAGTGAGTGCATGCCATGCACTCACTCATCATAGGTGGTCGGTGGAGGACTCGGAGCGGAGCACTGACAGGGCCCAGCCAGGGGTGAGGAGGACGGACTCAAGGTCAGTGAAACAGGGGGGATACAAGGGGACAGCATCATCAGTGTGCTGTATCCTCCTCTGGTTCCTGTGTCCCTTTCACCTCTTCACAGGTCAGGGCAGCACAGTGCTGCCCTGACCTGTGGAGTGGTGAAAGGGGCACAGGAGGAGGACACAGCACACTGATGATGTGCAGAAGTAATATGGTGGTGGACAGAGGAGGAGGCTACTGTGAGGGGGTGAGGAGGGCACCATCATGTTCACAGCCTGTCTCCACCGGCACCTCCTGTAGTATGTCCGCAGCCTCTGTCCCCCTCCTGTAGTATGTCCGCAGCCTCTGTCCCCCTCCTGTAGTATGTCCGCAGCCTCTGTCCCCCTCCTGTAGTGTGTCCGCAGCCTCTGTCCCCCTCCTGTAGTGTGTCCGCAGCCTCTGTCCCCCTCCTGTAGTGTGTCCGCAGCCTCTGTCCCCCTCCTGTAGTGTGTCCGCAGCCTCTGTCCCCCTCCTGTAGTATGTCCGCAGCCTCTGTCCCCCTCCTGTAGTATGTCCGCAGCCTCTGTCCCCCTCCTGTAGTATGTCCGCAGCCTCTGTCCCCCTCCTGTAGTATGTCCGCAGCCTCTGTCCCTCTCCTGTAGTGTGTCCGCAGCCTCTGTCCCCCTCCTGTAGTGTGTCCGCAGCCTCTGTCCCCCTCCTGTAGTGTGTCCGCAGCCTCTGTCCCCCTCCTGTAGTGTGTCCGCAGCCTCTGTCCCCCTCCTGTAGTGTGTCCGCAGCCTCTGTCCCCCTCCTGTAGTGTGTCCGTAGCCTCTGTCCCCCTCTTGTAGTGTGTCCGTAGCCCCTGTCCCCCTCCTGTAGTGTGTCCGCAGCCTCTGTCCCCCTCCTGTAGTGTGTCCGCAGCCTCTGTCCCCCTCCTGTAGTGTGTCCGCAGCCTCTGTCCCCCTCCTGTAGTGTGTCCGCAGCCTCTGTCCCCCTCCTGTAGTGTGTCTGCAGTCTCTGTCCCCCTCCTGTATCATGTGTCCGCAGCCTCTGACCATCTCTTGTCATGTCTACAGTCTCGGAGGGGATCCTAGAAAGGAGTCAAGAGTGGGAGTGCCGCCGGGATGCGGGTTACGGCCCAGGAAGAAACAGACGTGTGGACTGGGAAGAGGAGATCAGAGCCACCAAGCTGGAGCCGTCTGACTGAACCCCACACTGTGCACCCGAGTGGAGGTAAGTGACAGTGCCGCCAGGCCATTCTGAGGGGGGGGGGGGGTCACTGATGTAAGGAGGTGAATGAATACAATAATGTAAGGGGGCACTGATATAAAGGTTTCCCCCTTATATTAGTACCCCCCCTTACCTTAGTGTATTCACTCTGTGGAAGGTGGTCTCTATTCACCAGAGCCCCCCTCCACATCAGAGTTCCCCCTTACATCATGATCTGCAGCGTTCCCCTTTACATAAGAGTTCCCTTGCACTGTAAGGGGGCATCCTGCAGACTCTGATGTAAGAGGGAACTCTGTGCTGGCTGGGTTATAGTATCCTAACCTTCATGTGAATTGAGAAATATGTTTTTTTACTTTTGTTTAACTTAAACACATTGATATTAGCATTAGCTGTGTGTTTATAGTTGAAATATTGATATTTGCACTGTTTAGTACTAAAAACCGTAATTTTAGGTACTTTTTTGCAGCATCAGTAAAAAATGCGGCTCTGCTAGTAATCTTCATTATTTTTGCCAGTAAGAAATTGGTGCCGTACAGAAATTTTGGCATACTTGCCAGTAAATTTCACTTCAGGGGGTTGGCAACACTGGTATGAATACTTTAAAGGCACTGTGAGTGTTAGTTATTATATTATTTATTGCTGTTTCTAAAAAGAATTATTGTTAAACCAACAGCTCGCTGATCACAATGATGTTCCATGACGTGTTGATCTGAAAATTATTTTGGGGGTTTCCCACGATCTCACAATTTTTGCCATGGGTTCCTCGAATTCAAAAACTTTGAGAATTATTGGATTAGAAGAACATCAGAAGACTTAAAGTGACTCTGAATACATCCCAGTGTACAGCGGAGTCAGATTTAACCCTTCATTACACTCACCTCTCCAGTCAGCAGGCTGAGGATCTCCAGGGTGAGGTTCAATATCGTCTCATTCCGGGGAAATTCCTTCCTTACATTCTTCACAAAACTCAAATTCTGCTGATTGTCCATCATGACGTCCTTGTAGAGATCCTTGTGTCCTTCTAAATACTCCCACTCCTCCATGGAGAAATAGACAGTGACATCCTGACACCTTATAGGAACCTGACACACACAGAGATACAGTCACCATCCAGACACATCCCTTGTCTGTCACTGGATAATGTCCCAGAATTCCCGGCACCGCTCACCTCTCCTGTCAGCAGCTCCATCATCTTCTTGGTGACTTCTAGAATCTTCTGCATGTTGTTTCTCTCAGGTTTTAGGGAGTCACATGGAGGGACTGTGATGGTCATGTGATCACCCGACTTCACAAGAGGAAATCTCTGTATTGAGAAACCAATAAGAATATAATGTTAGAATCCCAGAATCCTCCTCACCTCTCCAGTCAGGTCTGTGTTTTATTAATAGAGATAAGAGTGATGTCATGTAAAAAAAGAACAAAGGTTTTCCTGTGGGATTTTTTTAGCAGCAAACAACGTAAAACAAGATGTTTAGAGTAAAAATGGTTTATTCAATGGTTTGGACTCATTCAAAATCAGTTATTCGGTATATATAAAAGATAGATGCATGTATACAGGGATAAACAATATGGTACAGAAGTACAATTAAAGTGGAATCATACGTATAGATGCATGTAATGAACAGAGGGGAAGCCCCGATGCATTTCGACCTATTGCAGGTCTTCCTCAGGGGGTCTTACATTCTGAAGAATATAAATAGATAAGTACATTATTTTCGTAACATGTTGCAAATTATCTCCCATCAATTATTAATGGATCAATGAATATAGTAAATTGCAAAAACACCTTTTGGCAATAATTTATCTTTGTATTAGAAAGAACTAGGAGAAAAGCAAACTTTATTGTATATTTACCCTCTTGATTACATGGCTGGCCAAAACCGGAGATTTTAAAATCCTGACTCCTCAAGATTCCTCCACGAGCTGGGCCCCCTTGGACAGTGTTGGACTGGTGTTCTCCCCCCTGCCCAAACGCGGGTCCTCTCCACAGACAGAGACTGCTCGCAAGGGGTCTTACTTAAAGGTGGAGGCAGTCAATTGTGGACTGGTAGGCAGATGGGGTGAACAGGCACCCAAGTACCTGAGCCAAGCACCTGGAAGTGGTGAGGATATGTAAAGTTTAGTAAAAAGTCTATTTCATAAATTGTAATTCTCTGGATTGGAAGATGATGTTTATTATATATGCAGATAGAGGTAGGTGTGTATCCTCTTGGATAACTGAGAAAAAGAGGCAGATGTCTTATAGATATTCATGTATATAAAATATAGCAATAAGGGGAGGAAGTCATATAGTGGGATGGACAAAACATCCTACAGCTGTTTGTAATAGTTGTTGCATATAAGATTAGTGTATCAGTTATACAAAAAGTAGGGTAGTGTCAATAGGTCTTGTTTTGATGGGAATTGATGTGGGATATGGAAAGTATATAGCCGTGTGGAGCACTGTGAGGGAAATAGAAGTGTCCACAGTGCATGAGAGGAATGTTGTGACTCAGTGTGGGACAAGTGTGTGTTGAGGGAAAGTTGGTGTTGGGAGGTGATGTGAGTGGTGGGAAGAAGGGGGGGGGGACAAACCACAACCCAAGAAGAGGAATGGAAGGGAGGGGAAAGAAAGTGGGAGGGAACGAGGACAGAATAGAGAAAATGAAAAAAGAATGGAAAAGAAAGGGAAGAGATAAAGGGGGGGGGGGACAAGGGGGAAGAATGGGGGGGAGGGAAAGGAGACTGTGAGGTAGTAAAAAAGGGACAGGAAAAGAAGGAAAGGGGGGGGGGAGGAAAGAGGGGGGGAAGAAAGGGGAGGGGGGGGAAGAAACCAAAGTGAAGGGGAAAGAAAAGCAGAAAAAGTGAGAGATGACAAGAAGAATAGTGAAAGGGTGAGGAATGTGAAATCAAATGGGGTATGTAAAAAATATATATACAAGGAAATGTGACCAGATATTTACATTCACCATATCAGTAAAAGTGAAAATGAGTGGATGAATGAGTGTAACGCTCAGTATGATATGTAAGTGTAAGAGATCAGAAGAAATTAAGATAGAATGTGCCTAAGAATTTAAAAGGTCGTGGGACATATTGGCCACACCGATATACTTACATAGCAGTAGTGTATGGATATGGACAAACACTGATAGGAGCAGTCAGAGTGGGGACCTTTCAGAGAAAAGTAAAAGGTAGGTTTGATAAGTGTGAGGCTTCTCATGTTATAAATATTCCAAAGTAACTATAGTTGAAAATTACATCTCTCGTAGTGGCCACCCACCAAGACCTCCTTACCTCCTCAGGGGATGTAGAAATCGCATGCTGTGCTTCCTAGGAAGTCAGACAGTTTCCCATGCTCGGAGTGAAATTTCAATACTTTGCCTACCTATCTGCTAATTAAGGACTCCTCCCATGATACCTCTCAGGTGTTGGGTTCCTCCCTCCGCAGTCCGCATGACGCCCCCGAGTGTGGCCCCCTCGTCATCCCAGCAGTAACAACCCGGATCAATCGCCATTGCCGCATGCAATAGACGGCGTCCGCACAGGCCCAGGGCGCACGCGTGGGAGCGCGATGGCTACGTGCCCGCGACGTCCCCGCGCCAAAGTGGGCGCCCGGCAATGGACATGGGATGGCGCGGCACTGTAAGAGCGCCATCTAGTGGTGCAAACACCAACTGTAGGCGCTGAAGTGAGGGACGCTGCGGCGTCCCTCACCCAGTTCCAGAGAGCAGCATGCCTGAGGGATTCGGATGTCCGCTCATGGCAAAGAAAAGGAGGCCAAACACTGAATGGAACCCACCCCGCGGGAGGAGGAGAGAGAGGGAAATCAAAATTAGTGCAAAACCATAATTTACAGTTTACAACTTAACATTATTGCAAAAATTTTTAACAGTACATACATTTTAATACAGAATTTATATATTTGTTATCATATTGCATAGTCAATGGTATTGTAAAGAGTGATGTCCGAAGGGAAAACGTGGCAGCATAGGGACAGAAGAAAGGGTGCCATAAATAGAAAAAATTATTTTAGAGATTATTAAATATGTTTAGAAAAGTATTTAGATCTGAGAGATATCATGGAAGGAGTCCTTAATTAGCAGATAGGTAGGCAAAGTATTTAAATTTCACTCCGAGCATGGGAAACTGTCTGACTTCCTAGGAAGCACAGCATGCGATTCTACATCCCCTGAGAGGTAAGGAGGTCTTGGTGGGTGGCCACTACAAGAGATGTAATTTTCAACTATAGTTACTTAGGAATATCTATAACATGAGAAGCCATCACTTATCAAACCTACCTTTCCTTTTCTCTGAATGGTCCCCACTCTCACTGCTCCTATCAGTGTTTGTCCGTATCCATACACTACTGCTTTGTAAGTATATCGGTGTGGCCAATATGTCCCACGACCTTTTAAATTCTTAGGCACAATCTATTAATATCACGGCTAGGGATGAGCTCGGTGTTCGAGTCGAACATACGTTCGACTCGAACATCGTCCGTTGTTCGCCGAACGATTTGAGCCGTTCGCGCCAAATTCGAGTGACGCGAACGACCCACAATGCACTGCGCCATCGCAGTGCAATCCCGGCGCTGTGATTGGCCAAGCATGCACTGTGACCCTGCATGCTTGGCCAATCACAGCGCCGGCAGCGAGGAGAGCAATGATTGGCCACAGTCAGGATGCCTGTGGCCAATTATAGCTGAGGGGGTTTAGTACACGCCCCACACTATAAAAGGCCGCCAGCGCGGCGGCCTCGTGTAGTGTGTTCCGGAGCAGGGAAAGTGAAGGATAGGCAGGGACAGTGTCAAATCTATTCTTTGCTAAACCTTGTGTGTAGGGACAGAGAAGGATAGGCAGGGAGAGTGTCAGTGTCATATTCTTTGCTAAACCTTGTGTGCAGGGAGAGAGAAGGATAGGCAGGGGACAGTGTCAGTGTCATTGTTGCTAAGCCTCCTGCACATTAAACACCTGAAGCTAGCCCGTATTGCTGTGTTTTCCTGGTGTGTTACACTACCAGGCATTTGCAGCACTTACAGCGGACGTAGTGTGCCTCCTGCACATTATACACCTGAAGCTAGCCCGTATTGCTGTGTTTTCCTGGTGTGTTACACCAACAGGCATTTGCAGCACTTACAGCAGGCGTAGTGTGATTCCTGCAAAATATACTCCTGAAGCTAGGCCGTATTGCTGTGTTTTCCTAGTGTGTTACACCAACAGGCATTTGCAGCACTTACAGCAGGCGTAGTGTGATTCCTGCAAAATATACTCCTGAAGCTAGCCCGTATCGCTGTGTTTTCCTAGTGTGTTACACCAACAGGCATTTGCAGCACTTACAGCAGGCGTAGTGTGATTCCTGCAAAATATACTCCTGAAGCTAGCCCGTATTGCTGTGTTTTCCTAGTGTGTTACACCAACAGGCATTTGCAGCACTTACAGCAGGCGTAGTGTGATACCTGCAAAATATACTCCTGAAGCTAGGCCTTTTTGCTGGTTTCCCCCATCTCCCTGCAGGCCATTAGAATGTCTGGAAGGCAAACAAGGAGAGGCAGACAGTCAGGAGCCAATAAAAGAGGGCAAACAGGCTCTGTGTCTAGAGACAACAGTGCTGGTCGTGGACGCGGTGAATCACCATCAGCACGTGGCCATGGGACACGCTTGTCCTTTTCGGCAGCTGGACATGTTGAGCCGCATCATGCCGAAGACTTGGTAGAGTGGATGACCAAGCCCTCCTCATCCCCCTCATCCTCTCTCATCCAGGCTCAGGGTACTGGCAAAGCAGCTGCCAAAGCGTCCTCATCCCTGGTATCAATGTCATCATCGGTCACTCCTTCCCTAGACCCACCATGTCCTCCTAAGGAGTCCCCTGAACTGTTTGAGCACAGTGTTGGGTACATGCTCCAGGAGGATGCCCAGCGTTTCGAAGGGTCTGATGATGATACCCAGCTAGAGGAAGGCAGTAGCGTGAGAGCAGAGAGAGGGGATGCTCAAGAAGGACACCAATCTGGCAGTCATGTTCCAGCAGCTGTAGCATACTGCCAGATTGGCTCCAGTGATGAGGAGGGAGGGAATGATGAGGTCACTGACTCCACGTGGGTGCCTACTAGGAGAGAGGAGGAGGAGGCACATCTCCAATGAGGCAGGATGCCCTTGGGGGGCCAGCGTAAGGGCAGCACACCGACGGAATCACACCGCAGAGCTCCGCCTGTGCAGGGCGCTGCCTCTGCCCGTTATTCAAAAAGTTCTTTGGTGTGGGCCTTTTTTGAGTCGAGTGAATCAGATCGCACAGCTGCTGTTTGCAACATATGTCTCAAGCGTATATCGCGTGGCCAAAACATCAGCCGCTTGGGCACCACATGCTTGACCAGACATATGTTGACCTGCCATGCAGCTCGTTGGCAAGCCTACCTTAAAAGACCCACACCAAAGAACAAAGCGGACCTCTCCTTGCACCGCATCAGCTGGGATCTCCAACCCCACTATACCTTCAGTCCTCTCTGAAACCTGCACTGAAGGAATGAAGGTGTAGAATTAGGTGTGTCACAGCCAAGTACTCGCGGGCACTCTGCTAGCAGTACACCGACGTCCGATTCTAGCAGGCAAATTTCCCTGCCCCAGCTGCTGGACCGTTAAAAGAAGTTCACTCCCAGCCATCCACATGCCCAGCGGTTGAATGCTAGCTTGGCTAAATTGCTAGCGCTTCAACTGCTGCCTTTTCAGTTGGTAGACTCGGCCCCCTTCCGTGAGTTTGTGCAATGTGCGGTTCCTCAGTGGCAGGTTCCCAAACGCCACTTTTTCTCACGGAAGGCGATTCCGGCTCTCTACCGGCATGTGGAAGGCAATGTCTTGGCCTTGCTGGACAGGGCGGTCAGTGGTAAGGTGCATATTACCGCTGACTCATGGTCCAGCAGGCATGGACAGGGACGTTGCCTTTCTTTCACGGCCCATTGGGTCACTCTTTTGGCAGCTGGGAAGGATGCAGGACAAGGTGCAGTAGTAGTGTTGGAGGTTGTTCCGCCACCACGCCTCCAAAATGCTACTACTGGTTGTGACACACCTCTCTCCTCCACCCCCTCCTCTTCTTCCTCCATGGCCTCTTCCTGTGCTTTGTCCTCGGAACCAGCGGTGCTCCGTAGGCGTTCAAGGGGCTACGCAAGTATGCAGGCAAAAAGATGCCATGCCGTGCTTGCGCTGGTGTGTTTGGGGGACAGGAGCCACACTGGGACAGAGGTTCTGTCTGCTCTGCAGGGGCAGGCCGAGAGGTGGTTGACGCCATGCCAGCTTAAGCCAGGAATGGTGGTTTGCGACAATGGCACCAACCTCCTCTCCGCCCTCCGACAGGGACAACTGACCCATGTGCCCTGTGTGGCTCACGTCCTTAACCTGGTGGTGCAGCAATTCTTGGGCAGGTACCCGGGCTTACAGGATGTCCTGAGGCAGGCCAAAAAATTCTATGTGCATTTCCGCAGATCTTATAATGCCAGTGCTCGCCTGGCTGGGCTGCAAAAGGAGTTGAACCTGCCCAAGAACCGCCTTATATGTGACATGCCCACCAGGTGGAACTCAACATTGGCCATGCTGCAGCGGCTGCACACGCAGCAGAGGGCCATCAATGAGTACCTGTGCGACTACGGCACCAGGACAGGGGAGCTCGGGTTTTTTTCACCACGCCAGTGGGGCATGATCAGGGATGCATGCACTGTCCTGGCACCATTTGAGGAGGCCACGAGGATGGTGAGCAGCGACAGTGCATGCATCAGTGACAGTGTACCCTCTTGTCCACCTGTTAGAACATACGCTGCATGGAATAATGGACAGGGCACTTGAGGCAGAACAGAGGCAGGAAGAGGAGGACTTCCTTGCCTCTCAAGGCCCCCTTTACCCAGACAGTGTTCCTTTTGTCCCACCGGAGGAGGAGGAGGAGGAGGATTGTGTCAGCATGGAGGTGGAGCCTGGCACTCAGCATCATCAGCAGCAGTCTTTTAGGGATGATTTACAGTCCCAAGAAACCCGTGGACTTGTACGTGGCTGGGAGGAGGTGGCTGCGGATCAAGTCGTCCTTAGTGACCCAGAGGACTCCGGACCGAATGCCTCAGCTAACCTACGCTGCATGGCCTCCCTGATCCTGAAAAGTCTGCGGAAGGATCCTCGTATTCTTCGGATCAAGGAGAGGGACCATTACTGGCTGGCCACTCTCCTTGATCCACGGTACAAGAGTAAGGTTGCGGACCTTATCTTACCGTCGCAGAGGGAGCAGAGGATGAGACAACTCCGGGAGGCCTTGCAGAAAGGTCTGTGCAACGCGTTCCCAGAGACTGGGAGGTGACAAACTCCTCTTGCTTACTGGGTCTTGAGGATGGATCACTGGCCAGAGCTTGCACAGTATGCAATTGAGCTACTGGCCTGTCCTGCATCCAGGGTTCTTTCAGAACGCACATTCAGTGCTGCTGGAGGATTTGTCACGGATCACAGGGTGCGCCTGTCCACCGACTCGGTTGATCGACTGACCTTCATAAAGATGAACCAGTCTTGGATCATCACCAGCTACCAAGCACCTGAAGCTGATATAACAGAATAATCTATTTTAAAATGTCACATCCCTTCAAGACTGATGCTGATGCTGAGTGACTGTCCTGTTATGTTGACTGACTATCCTCCTCCTCCTCAATGATCCGATTGATGATGATAGCTTGGAAGAACATTTTTATTTCTGGGTGCCGCCACCAGTGCCTAAGGCCCAATTTTTCAGCCCCTGTTTAACAGGGGCATGCAATTACAATTCTTGATCTAATAATTCACAGCAGGGCCCATTCATGCACCCACCAAGAGTAACTGTGAGGGCTTACAGTGTTGTGTCAACACCACCAAAGGCCCAATTTTTCAGCCCCTGTTCAACAGGGGCATGCAATTACAATTCTTGATCTAATAATCACAGCAGGGCCCATTCATGCGCCCACCAAGAGTAACTGTGAGGGCTTACAGTGTTGTGGCAACACCAACATGTAAGGGACAAATTTCAGCAGAGTATATAGGGCTGGCCCCTACTTTCAAACATCCAACTTACAAACGGAAGGAGACAACAGGAAGTGAGAGGAAATCTACCACTAGGAAGGGAAATTCTCTCCTGTAAGAGTTAATATGGGAAAAAGGTGTCTTCTCTCTACTGATGCTTTATCACCAATCCCTGTTTCAATAAAAACCCCACTTTTCAAAAACATTTGTCATTGGGACAGAAAGTGAGGTCAAAGGGTTCTGAACAGGGGCACAGACAGCAAAACAAATGTTACAGGGGTGATAACCCTTCCCTATGTTTTCCAAAAAGCTTAAAAATAGATTTTTTGGCTGGAGCTACACTTAAACAATGTACCTGTTCAAAATTACAAACAGATTCAACTTAAGAACAAAACCTACAGTCCCTGTCTTGTATGCACCGCCTGTTCAGAGTATATAGGGCCTTTTTTATTTTGTCTGCGGGGTTCCCCTTAATATCCATACAAGACCCAAAGGGGCTGGTAATGGGCTGAGGTAGGGGGGTTATGGAGTAGCTATGCCATTTTTCGCAAAGATTTTCATCCATATTACCGGGACCAGACATGACATTAAAGCCGCAAGCAGTTTTAAATGGCTTTTTTTCCTTTAGAAATGTCATTTTGTGCAGGGACAGTTCTAAACACGGGAAACACGCGCCACTTCACAGGCATACTTTAGACACCCCCCAGGTACGATATTTAAAGGAATATTTGACTTTTTTTTTTTTCACTTTATGCATCATTAAAATGACTGCTCCTGAAAAACGGCCGTTTTTAAAACTTCTTTTTGCATTGATACATGTCCCCTGGTGCAGAACTCGGGTTCCCAAACACTTTTTAGGACAATAACATGCATAATAGTCGTTATAATTAGCACTTTAGATTTCGAACGTTCGCATCCATTGTATTTAATAGGGTTCTAACGTTCATGCGAACTTTCGGTCCGTTCGCGGGTTCTGGTGCGAACCGAACCCGGGGGTGTTCGGCTCATCCCTAATCACGGCATTCTGATTTTATCCTCATTCTTAACCACTTGACAACTGGGCACTTAAACCCCCTTCCTAACCAGACGAATTTTCAGCTTTCGGTGCTCTCACATTTTGAATGACAATTACTCAGTCATGCAACACTGTACCCATATGAAATTTTCGTCCTTTTTTTCACACAAATAGAGCTTTCTTTTGGTGGTATTTGATTGCCTCTGGGTTTTTTTTTTGTGCTATAAATGAAAATAGACCGAAATTTTTTTTAAAAAATGCATTTTTCTTAATTTCTATTATAAAATTTTGCAAATAAGTAATTTTTCTTCATAAATTTGGGAAAAAATGTATACTGCTACATATCTTTGGTAAAAATAACCGAAATTAGTGGATATTATTTAGTCTGGGTGAAAGTTATAGGGTCTACAAGCTATGGTGCCAATCACTGAAAATGTATCAATTTGATTACACCTGATGTACTGACAGCCTATCTCATTTCTTGAGACCCTAACAAGCCAGAAAAGAACAATTACCCCCCAAATGACCCCTTTTTGGAAAGTAGACATTCCAAGGTAGTTAGTAAGAGGCATAGTTAGTTTTTTGAGGTTGTCATTTTTTCTCACAATTCTTTGCAAAATGAAGATTTTTTTTATTTTTATTTTTTTTCACACCAAATTGTCATTATAACAGGTTATTTCTCTCACATGGCATGTACATTCCACAAATAACACCACAAAATATATTCTGCTACTCCTCCTGAGTATGGCGGTACCACATGTGTGAGACTTTTATACAGCCTGCCCACATACAGAGGCCCAACATTGAAGTAGCCCCTTCAGGCGTTCTAGGAGCATAAATTACACATCTAATCTCTCAACCACCTATTACACTTTTGAAGGCCCTGGAGCACCAGGACAATGGAAACGCCAACAAAGTGACCCCATTTTGGAAAGCAAACACCCCAACGTATAATCTATGAGGCATTATGAGTCTTTTGAACTGTTCATTTTTTTCCAGAAGTTTTTGGAAAATGTGGAAAAAAAATGAAAACGCATTTTTTTTTACACAAAGTTGTCCATTTATAAGATATTTCCAACACATAGCATGTACATAGCAAAAATTACACCCCAAAATATATTCTCCTACTCCTCCTGAGTATGGCGGTACCACATATGTGAGACTTTTACACAGCCTGGCCACATACAGAGGCCCAACATTGAAGTAGCAACTTCAGGCGTTCTAGGAGCATAAATTACACATCTAATCTCTCAAACACCTATTACACTTTTGAAGGCCCTGGAGCACCAGGACAATGGAAACGCCAACAAAGTGACCCCATTTTGGAAAGCAAACACCCCAACGTATAATCTATGAGGCATTATGAGTCTTTTGAACTGTTCATTTTTTTCCAGAAGTTTTTGGAAAATGTGGAAAAAAAATAAAAACACATTTTTTTTACACAAAGTTGCCCATTTATAAGATATTTCCAACACATAGCATGTACATAGCAAAAATGACACCCCATAATATATTCTCTTACTCCTCCTTAGTATGGCGATACCACATGTGTGAGACTTTTACACAGCCTGGCCACATAGAGGCCCAATATCCAGGAAGCACCATCAGGTGACCTAGGGACATAAATTACGCATCTAATTTCCTTACAATCTATCACATTTTTGAAGGCCCTTCATATTTCTAGCATATAGCATGTACATACCAAGAATTACACCCTGAACTACATTCTGCTGAGTAAATGGTAAACAAAAGATTACCTGTGGTTTTAGTAGTGCAATTGTCCACAGAAGGAGGGCCCTGATCCAGGCAGCAGGCAGGGACGTGGTCAGCGTCAGTGAATGTAATTGTCCAGGCAGCAGGCAGGAATATTGTCCATAGTCAGTACAGGCAGAGATACTGTCCATATACAGTCCAAGGTCAGTGCAAGTAGAGACATTGCCAGCAGTGCCAAAATATTGGTCCTGGTAGTAAGCAGGAACATGGTCCAAGTAGCAGGCCAGGAAAGAATGGGGACAGGGGTAGAGGCTTCTCCCACCCAAATCTCTTTGAAGCCTCCGAGTCTCCAGACCCTAATCCGGGAATGAGAAAACTAAAAAATTAGTTTTCTTCATCCAGAAAAACAATTCTGGAGCCCCTCACATATGTGAGACCCCTGTGTCCCCATTAGCATAGCAGGGTAAAAGATCAATCCAAGAGGCAGGCAAAAAACGTGGTCAAACAGTCCAGGGTCAGTTCCAGAGCAGGCAGAGGTAGGTACAGTTTAGGGTTAGGCAGAAGCGTGGTCGTATAACAAGCCAGGGTCAGTTCCAGAGCAGGCAGAGGTAGGTACAGTTTAGGGTTAGGCAGAAGCGTGGTCGTATAACAGGCCAGGGTCAGTTCCAGGGCAGGCAGAGGTAGGTACAGTTTAGCGTTAGGCAGAGGCGTGGTCGTTTAGCAGGTCAGGGTCAGTTCCGGAGAAGGCAGCGGTATGTACAGTGGCATAAGGGGTGTGGCGGTAAATGACAATTAGGTTTACCATACTTTCCTAATAATGTAGAAAAGTATGGTAACGACGGAAACATCGACCAAAACAAAGGCCTGGTTGGGAAGGACAATCGGGACAATAATACACAGTGTCTCTTCTAGTTCCTTCTTTGGAGCACACCCGGCATCTCTTCTGACGTTTTCGGCCTGTTTCATGGGGGGGGGGGTTTATCAGGAAAGTGGCGTTCATGGAGTCTGCTCACTGAATCTGAGCGAATGCTTTCTGGTGGGTCTTCAGGGTACAAAAGGGCTTCGATAATTTCTTCTTGGTACTGAAAATAAGATAAGGGGGTCCTTGTAGATTTACGGTAAATGACATAAGTATTGTAAAGGGCCATACTGAAAAGATATATGGAGACCTTTTTATACCAATAGCGGCTTTTTCTTGTGGGAAGATAGGGTTCAATCATCTGATCATTAAAATCGACTCCCCCCATGAACAAATTATAATCATGAACACATGCTGGTTTTTGGATAGGGCCGTTTCTTTTGGGGATTTCCACGTAGGTGTCGTTATGTATCGTTGAGAGCATGTGGACATTTCTTTTGTCCCTCCACCTGATAGCCAATAGCTCTTCATTCCGCAAAGACGCCGTCTCCCCTTTTCGTAGTCTTTCAGTAACGAGTCTTTGCGGGAAACCCTTCCTGTTGGCTCGCACTGTACCACACGCTGGAGTGCCCTTCCGGTAAAGGTTGCGGAAGAGGGGGATGCTGGTATAGTAATTATCCACATAAAGGTGGTAACCCTTTTCAAGGAGTGGATATATAAGCTCCCAAACAACCTTTCCGCTGGCACCGATGTACTCAGGACATTCAGGGGGATGCAGTTGGGAGTCCTTCCCTTCATACACCAGGAAGGCGTAAATGTAGCCAGTGACCCGGTCACATAGCTTGTAGATTTTAACCCCATATCGGGTCCTTTTGCTTGGAATAAACTGCTTGATGCCAAGCCTGCCTGTGAAGTGGACCAATGACTCATCCACGGATATATTTTGGTCGGGGATATATAACTGGGGGAATTTCTCAGAGAAAAAATTTAGAAGTGGCCGAATTTTAAATAATTTGTCATGTGATGGGTCATTTCGGGGAGGGCACTGGGTATTGTCATTGTAATGGAGAAAGCGCATTATCATGAGGTATCTGGATCTTGACATAATGGATGAAAAGACTGGCATGTGCTGGATGGGTTTGGAGGACCAATAGGAGTATACTTCATTTTTTTTTGAGAGCCCCATGTTGAACGTTAGGCCTAAAAATAATTTAAATTCCTCCACTGTCAATTCTCTCCACACATAGGGACGGGCATAACTTGAATCAGGGTTGTTAGTTATGAATTGTTGTGCAAAGAGGTTGCACTGGGTCACGATGGAGGATAATAGGTCTTGGGTAAAAATTAAATTAAAAAAATCAATAGGGGCAAAATTCTCTGTGTTCACCTGAACACCTGGCTGGGCGGTGAAAGGGGGGATGTTTGCTGCTCCTGAATTGGGGGGAAGCCACAGAGGGTTTTCAAGGGCATAGGGAAGGCTGGCATGGGTCCTAACCCTTTGGGGCTGAGATGACACCCCGCTAGTTCTTGGCCTTTGCTGTAGTGGTACTTCATTTCTTGTGGATGGCACTGTGCTACTGGTGGATGGCACTGAGCTGCTGGTTGATGCCACAGCGCTACTTGTGGTAGCCTGCTGATCCATGTCAGAACGCCTTCGTTTCCTGGGCACACTTTCCTCTTCCTCTGAATCTGTAAAAGACCCACTGCTTATAACAGGTTCATATTCTGAACCAGAATCAGACTCAGAGAGCTCGTCGCTGCTCTCGTCAGTCAAGCAAAGCTGTTGGTATGCCTCCTCAGCGGAAAACATTTTTTTCGCCATACTGGTGACTGTGGGCTGTGGTGACAAACTGTGGTAGGAAAACTGGAACAGATATGGCTGCACTGATGGGTGCTGATGAGGCTGGTCTAATGAGGCTGCACTGCTGGGTTCTGATGAGGGTGCTGCTGGGTTCTGAGGAGGGTGCTTCTGGGTTCTGATGAGGATGCACTGCTGGTAACTGATGAGGGTGCAGATGAGCACTATAGTGGCGCTGATGTGGTACTGATGGCACCGATGGGGCACTGTAGTGGCACTGGGCACTGTAGTGGCACTGGTGGAGCACTGGCGGCACCGATGGGCACTGAAGTGGCAGAGGTGGCACTGATGAGCACTGGTGGCACTGATGAGCTTTGTAGTGACACTGATCAGCCTTGTGGTGACACTGATCAGCCTTGTGGTGACACTGATCAGCCTTGTGGTGACACTGATCAGCCTTGTGGTGACACTGATCAGCCTTGTGGTGACACTGATCAGCCTTGTGGTGACACTGATCAGCCTTGTGGTGACACTGATCAGCCTTGTGGTGGCACTGATCAGCCTTGTGGTGGCACTGATCAGCCTTGTGGTGGCACTGATCAGCCTTGTGGTGGGACTGATCAGCCTTGTGGTGGCACTGATGGACACTAGTGGCACTGATGGGTACTCTGGTGGCACTGGTGGCACTGATGGGCACTGTAGTGGCACTGATGAGTATTTTTGTGGCACTGCTTACACAGATGGGTACTGTAGGGGAGCTGTAGGGGCACTGATGGGTAGTGTGGGGCACAGATTGGCACTTGTGTGGCACTGTGTGGCACTTAAGGGCACTGCTGAATATATATGAGACACTCACTGTTAAAAGGATCTCTCCTCTCCTCACACGCTGTATCGGTGTGAGGAGAGAAGAGAGCTGGACCTCTGTTTGACCCCAGTTTGTTTACATTCTGATCGCTCCCTCATTGGAGGGAGCGATCAGGTGGTAAAGAGCCGCTATCATTGGCTCTTCACCGCGATCCTTGTTGCAGTGGGAGCCGTGAACTCAGCGAGCACGGACACTTCCGCGAGCGCGCACCAGGGGGCGCGCGGGAAGCGCGAATGCACGAGGACGTCCCAGGGACGTGAGCTCAGGATAACTCGACCACTCTGTGGACGTCTTTTGTCCATGACGCGGTCGGGAAGTGGTTAAAGTGGTTGTAAACCCACTTTTTTTTTTTTGACCACCTGTAAAAGAAAGGCATAACGAGCTATTATGACTAGCATAATAGCTCATTATGTACCACTTACCTTAGATCGGGGCCCCCGAGGCAGTCCGCGTCCCTCTGTCAAGCCTGCAGACATCACTGCGGCGATAGCCGGAATGTTACTTCCGGGTATCGCCGCACCAGCCAATCACAGCGCCGCCGGAGACGTCACTCTGCGCATGCGCGCGGGAGCCGTCCCACTCGGCTACGCCCAGCTATTGCTGGGAAGTAGCCGAGTTTGTGAATGGGATTAACCCCATAATTGCGCCGTAGACAGCGGCGCCTGTCATTTTAGTAAATATCTCCTAAACCGTGTAGGTTTAGGAGATATTTCTTGCACCTACAGGTAAGTCTTAATCTAGGCTTACCTGTAGGTGCAAGTTGAAAAAGTGGGTTTACAACCACTTTAATTTAGTCTGATCTCTTACACTTACATATCATACTGAGCGTTACACTCATTCATCCACTCATTTTCACTTTTACTGTTATTTACATTCACCATATCTGGTCACATTTCCTTGTATATATATTTTTCACATACCCCATTTGATTTCACATTCCTCACCCTTTCACTATTCTTCTTGTCATCTCTCACTTTTTCTGCTTTTCTTTCCCCTTCCCCTTCACTTTGGATTCCCCTTCCCCTTCACTTTCTCCCCCCCCCCCTCTTTCCTTTCCTATCCCTTTACTACCTCAGTCTCCTCCCCCCCCCCCCATCTCTCTTCCCTTTCTTTTCCATTCTTTTTTCATTTTCTCTACTCTGTCCTCTTTCCCTCCCACTTTCTTTTCCCTTCCATTCCTTTTCTTGGGTTGTGGTTTGTCCCCCCCCCCCACCTTCTTCCCACCACTCACATCACCTCCCAACACCAACTTTCCCTCAACACACACTTGTCCCACACTGAGTCACAACATTCCTCTCATGCACTGTGGACACTTCTATTTCCCTCACACTGCTCCACACGGCTATATACTTTCCATATCCCACATCAATTCCCATCAGAACAAGACCTATTGACCCTACCCTGCTTTTTGTATAACTGATACACTAATCTTATATGCAACAACTATTACAAACAGCTGTAGGATGTTTTGTCCATCCCACTATATGACTTCCTCCCCTTATTGCTATATTTTATATACATGAATATCTATAAGACATCTGCCTCTTTTTCTCAGTTATCCAAGAGGATACACACCTACCTCTATCTGCATATATAATAAACATCTTCCAATCCAGAGAATTACAATTTATGAAATAGACTTTTTACTTAACTTTACATATCCTCACCACTTCCAGGTGCTTGGCTCAGGTACTTGGGTGCCTGTTCACCCCATCTGTCTACCAGTCCGCAATTGACTGCCTCCACCTTTAATTGTGACCCCTTGCGAGCAGTCTCTGTCTGTGGAGAGGACCGGCGTTTGGGCAGGGGGGAGAACGCCAGTCCAACACTGTCCAAGGGGGCCCAGCTCGTGGGGGAATTGGAGAGATCTTGAGGAGTCAGGATTTTAAAATCTCCGGTTTTGGCCAGCCATGTAATCAAGAGGGTAAATATACAATAAAGTTTGCTTTTCTCCTAGTTCTTTCTAATACAAAAGATAAATTATTGCCAAAAGATGTTGTAGTAATTTACTATATTCATTGATCCATTAATAATTGATGGGAGATCATTTGCAACATGTTACGAAATTAATGTACTTATCCATTTATATTCTTCAGAATGTAAGACCCCCTGAGGAAGACCTGCAATAGGTCGAAATGCATTGGGGCTTCCCCCCTGTTCATTACATGCATCTATACGTAGGGTTCCACTTTAATTGTACTTCTGTACCATATTGTTTATCCCTGTATACATGTATCTGGCTTTTATACATACCGGAGTTCATAAAAATTATTGAATAACTGATTTTTAATGAGTCCAAACCATTAAATAAAACCATTTTTACTCTAAACATCTTGTTTTACGTTGTTTGCTGCTAAAAAATCCCACGGGAAAACATTTGTTCTTTTTCTATATCCATTTTGGGATGTGCAGCCCTCTCACATATGCATTTGTGTCTATTTAAGCTAAAGAGTGATGTCATGTGACCTCCCAGAATCCTCCTCACCTCTCCAGTCAGGTCTGTGTTTTATTAATAGAGATAAGAGTGATGTCATGTGACCTCCCAGAATCCTTCTCCCCTCTCTGGTCAGGTCTGTTTTATTAATAGAGATAAGAGTGATGTCATGTGACCTCCCAGAATCCCCCTCACCTCTCCGGTCAGGTCTGTGTTTTATTAATAGAGATGAGAGATGTCATGTGACCTCCCAGAATCCTCCTCACCTCCCGGGTCAGGTCTGTGTTTTATTAATAGAGATAAGAGTGATGTCATGTGACCTCCCAGAATCCTCCTCACCTCTCCAGTCAGCAGGTAGATGATCTCCAGGGTGAGGTTTAGTATCTTCTCAGTCATGTGACTCCGGTCCTCCTCCATCCTCATTGGTGGTGTCATTTGATCTATACAGGTCTCCTTGTAGACAAATAACTTTGGGAAATGAAAACCTCAGTTAGACTTACCGGTAACGGTATTTCTACGAGTCTTTCAGGACAGCACCTGGAGAGAGCGCAGCTCCACCCCTTTTCCCAGGAAACACTGCAGTCAGTTTTCTTTAAAGACCGGACACTTCCACCATGGCCTCAGTTGTTTAAGAGTACCTCCAGCCATGCTGAAATTAGATAAGCAGAACATAGCAATAACACCACATCTTATCATTACTTTAGGGCGGGTCATCGGTGCTGTCCTGAAAGACTCGTAGAAATACCGTTACCGGTAAGTCTAACTGAGGTTTTCTCACCTCGTCTTTCAGGACAGCACCTGGAGATGATAAAAGAGTACTTACTCTAGGGTGGGACCACTGCCTGTAGGACCTTTCTGCCAAATGATTGCTCAGATGCAGAGAGTAAATCCAACCTGTAATGGCGGGTGAAAGTGGAGAAGCTTGTCCACGTAGCCGCCTTGCATATTCTTCCCGGCGAAGCTCCAGCTCGTTCTGCCCAGGATGTTGCTACTGCCCGGGTTGAATGAGCCCCTACTCCTGTGGGAGGTTCTATCCCTGAAGCTCTGTAGGCTTCGCCGATAGCCATTCGTAGCCACCTACCTATGGTATTTTTGGACGCACTATAACCTTTACGTGGGCCAGAAAACAAAATAAACAGGGAATTCGATCTTCTGAATTCACTTGTTATCTTTAGATAGTGCAGTATGCACCTCCTTACATCCAAGCTGTGAAAGGCTTCTTCTTTCGTGCCCACTGGTGTAGGACAGAAGGAAGGGAGAACTATTTCCTGTGACCTGTGGAATACCGTTGCCACTTTTGGTAGGAAGCCCGGGTCAGTTCTCAGCACTACCCGGTCTGGAAATATAGAAAGGAAAGGTTCTATGATTGACAGGGCCTGTAGATCACTCACTCTCCTAGCTGAGGTAACTGCCACTAAGAGTGCTACCTTCAGGGACCAAAATTTAATCGTTGCTTCCTCCGGAGGTTCAAAGGGTCTTTTTGTCAGACCCTGTAGCACCAGAGATAAGTCCCATTTTGGGAAGAACTTAAAGGGTACTGGCCTAACTCTGGTCAGTGCCTTAAAAAATCTAACGATAAGGGGGTCCTGAGATAGTTGTCTCTCCAGGAACACCGATAAGGCGGCTACTTGCACCTTTAGGGTGCTAATCGCCAACCCCTTCTCCATTCCCTCATGGAGAAATTCTAATACAGAGATAGTCTCCTTTGGTGAACGGATCTTTTCTCTGCACCAGGAATTAAAACATTTCCAAGCTTTGAAATAGATCGCTCTGGTGACCTTTTTTCGGCTGTCCAATAATGTTGAAATTAGTTTATTGGACAAGCCCCTCTTTTTTAGGATTTGCTCCTCAGTAGCCAAGCAGCTAGTCTGAGGTGCTTGATATTGGGATGTTGTAGGGGCCCCTGTGTTAAAAGGTCCTTCTGTAAAGGAAGAAACCAATGGGGTTCCACCGCCATCCTCTGGATGGTTGAAAACCAAGTCCTTTTGGGCCAGAATGGGGCTACTAGGATTAATGTTGTAGGCTCCTTCTGTAGCTTTTTGAGGACCAATGGGATCATTTGGAAGGGGGGAAAAGCGTAGCACAAGTGGAAGGTCCATGGTTGTGCCAGTGCATCTAGACCCTCCGCTTGATCTTGCCTGTTTAGGGAGAAGTATGTTTCCACCTTCGCATTGGCGTGGGATGCGAACAGGTCTATTTGGGGAACTCCCCATCTTCCTGTTATCTTCTGGAATACTACCGGATTCAGACTCCATTCTGATTCCAGTACTCTTTCTCGGCTTAGGAAGTCTGCTATTTGGTTCAGATCTCCCTTTAGGTGTACCGCCGTCAAGGAGGCTAGATTGGATTCTGCCCAGGCCAAAATGTGGAGGGCTGAGGATAGCAACACTCTGCTCCTCGTGCCTCCCTGCCTTGTTATATAAGCCACTGCCGTGGCATTGTCTGATAACACCTGAATGTGGTGACCCAGGACTTGTTTCTTGAACGCCCATAGTCCCAGTAGAATGGCCCTCAATTCTCTCCAATTGGAGGATCTCCGGGCTTCTCTGTTTGACCATGTTCCTTGGGCCATCTGTCCATCCAGATGAGCACCCCACCCCCAGAAGCTTGCGTCCGTTGTCAATCTGTGTTCTACAGGGAAAGTCCAAAGCAGGCCTTTGTCTAAATTTGCTTGCTTCCTCCACCACCACAGCTTTCTCTGAACTTGAGGGGGTATTTTTATCAATTTTTCCAGCGACTCTCCGTAGGACCAATTCCTGAGAATTGTCTGCTGGAGGTCTCTCGCATGCAGACGTGCCCATTGTACCGCTGGTATTGAGGCGGTGAGTAGGCCTAGGACTGACATGGCTGCTCTGATTGTCATCGGCAGATTTGTTTGAGTCCCCTTTACTGCCCTCTGGAGTTTCTCTATTTTTTCCTCTGGGAGAAAAAGTCTTTCCTGTATGGAATTTATTGTATATCCAAGAAATGTTATCGTCTGGGAAGGGATCATTTTTGATTTTTCTTGGTTTATGATCCATCCGAGACTCTCGAGATGTCTTTTCGTCTCTTTTAGATCTTTCGCCAATAACTCCCTTGTCTTGGCAAATATCAGGAGGTCGTCCAGATATGGCACTATTGATATCCCCTTTAATCTGAGGGGTGCTAGAGCCTCTGCTATGACCTTTGTAAATATCCTTGGTGAGGATGACAGTCCGAAAGGGAGGGCTCTGAACTGCAGGTGTGAGATCGAGTCTCCCGTCTTTACTGCTAATCGCAGATACTTCTGTGATATTGGCGCTATAGGAACGTGTAGGTACGCATCCCTCAGGTCTATGGATGCCATAAAACAACCTGGCGTCAGGAGATGTTTCACTGAGAAATTTGTGTCCATCTTGAATCTTTTGTATCTGATGGACCTGTTTAGTATCTTCAGGTTCAAGATCAACCGGAATTTTCCTGACGTCTTCTTCACTAGGAAGATGTGTGAATAGCACCCTATCCCTTCCTCTTCGGGGGGAACAGCTATAATTACCTCTTGCTGGATGAGTTCTTCCAGTAAGGATGACATCCCTATAGACTTCTCCAGGTCTCGAGGAGTCCGGGTTACATAAAAACGGTTTGGAGGGGGTTGCGAGAATTCCAGCCTGTAGCCCTCTGATATTATTTTGAGGACAAATGGACTGGACGTCGCTGTCTTCCATTGTGGAAGAAAGGCCTGTAACCTTCCTCCCACCGTTGGCGGACTGTCACTGGGTGTTTGTGGTTTGGCCAGGAGGGCGGAATAGTACCCCTGACTTTCCTCTCCCTCTCTGGGACCTCCAAGGTCTTTTATAGCCCGTGTCTTTTTTAACCTCGGTTTGCCGAAAAGCACGAAAATTAGTTTTACCCTGAGGAACCACTTTCTTCTTTATTGGGAAGGCCTTCTTTTTATCAGCCGTTCTATTAAGTACGGCTTCCAAATCAGGGCCAAAAACTAAGTCACCGTCAAAAGGCAAACCACATAACTTCGCCTTTGAGGCTATATCCCCTGACCAGGTCTTAACCCATAAGGCTCTGCGGGCTGAGTTGACCAAGGCTGCTGATCTAGCTGACATTTTGATAGATTCAGCAGAGGCATCAGCCATGTACCCTACCGCCTTTTGAAGTATAGGCAGCGTGTCAAGTAGATCCTTACGAGAAGTTCCCGCCTCAATGTGAGTTTTTAATTGCTCCAACCAGTGTTCTAAGTTTCTCGCTACCACGGTTGATGCCATTGCTGGCTTAAAGTTGGCTAGAGTCGAATCCCATGCCTTTTTTAGTAGGGAGTCTGCCCTCTTGTCCATGGCATCTTTTAGGGTGCCCATGTCCTCGAAGGCCAAGTCTGTATTCCTTGAAACCTGCGAAAAGGCTGCGTCAAGCCTTGGTTTTTTATTCCAAACCTGCTGACTATCATCCTCAAAGGGGAATCTTCTCTTGAGGGATCTGGAAAAGAAAGGTGCCCTCTCTGGGTCCTTCCATTCTCTCTTTACTGTCTCGGAGATGTATTTGTGCACTGGGAACACCCGTTGCTTTACTTCTCCCATGCCTTGAAACATCTTATCGTGTAAGGATAATTGCGTCTTATCCTCTTCGATATTAAGCGTTGTGTGTATTGTTTTTAATAGGATCGTCTACTTCCTCCAGGGATAACCTATAGCGGGAAGAAGAAATTTCCCTTTCTTCTTCCTCTTCTTCATCCGAACCTGTGGCAACATTTATCTCCTCATCCTCCGAGTCGCTGACCCCTCTGGGTGCAGGAGTACTAGGATGAGAACAGGATGGTGAACTGCCTTTCCTGTTTGGCTGGGCCGCCGGACGTCTATCCAAAAGGGAGCGGAATGACTGAAAAGTGTCCGCTAGTTCCTTTCGGAAGGAGCTTAATAGCTCCCCTGGTTGAGCAGCAGCTGCAGCTGAGGCAGTTTCCTCTTTTAACAGCTCTGCAATACATGTCTTGCATAGCGCTTTAGGCCATGTTTCCCTAAGCGTGTCTTTGCAAGACGGACATCTCCTCTTGGGAAGAGGAGAGGAGTGTTTGGTTTTGTCTTTGGCTTTAAGCTGAAATACACCAACACCATACTATATTTAAAACATTTTTAAAACATAATAGTAACCAAAACCTTCTAAATCAGCTGGAAAATAAAAGAGGAAGGAACTAACACTTTAGCCCTTACATTTATAAGCACAGCTTACCTAGTGTCTCACCCCCTGAGCCACCATAACAACAAAAAAACCAACTCTCTAGTAACAATCTCTAGGGAGAGTGGCACAGGCTCCTTTGCTTTCCCCCCAGGGGAGAAAAGGAGGGAAAGAATATACAAGACCCCATAAAGTATATATACAGGGACCTCTGTCCCTGCTTACCTGGGTCTGGCTGGTGTGAGTGGCTCCTGTTCCCACCACTGCCGCTTGTTCCTCTTCCATTGCGAGGTTGAAGTGGCGTCCGACAGCTCCTTTTTTGATTTTCCCGGTCCTTTCACCGCTGTGAGGACCGGAAATGACACCAGCCGAAGGCCGCCTCCTCCCCCTGCGTTCCAGCGGCCGGAACCGGAAGCCGCGTCGCACCACGGGAAGTCCCGCCCCCGGCCGGAATGACGCGCTCGCCATCCGGGACCCGGAAAACATGGGGATACAAACGAAAGAGACGCTGCTCGTCTCCTGAGGAGCACGCCATCCCTCCTTCCATGCCCCCAGTGCCGGTCTGATGAGAGCGGGCCCTCCCGCAGCCTGAACCCTCGCCGGGTATGAAGGGGAGAAGGTACCGCAGCATCCACCTCACGTAAGGGGGGGTGCTGGGCTGGCCTGGAACAAAAGAAAAAAACTAACAGGTATGCCCCATACTGTCTCCACCTGGAGAGAGCGCAGCATTACCCCTGGTTCCCCGCAGCGCTTCCACCATGGCGGAGGAAACACTACAACTGAGGCCATGGTGGAAGTGTCCGGTCTTTAAAGAAAACTGACTGCAGTGTTTCCTGGGAAAAGGGGTGGAGCTGCGCTCTCTCCAGGTGCTGTCCTGAAAGACGAGGTGAGAAAGTAAGAATTATTTGGATGGTATTGGTCACACAATAATAGGATGTGGATGTGAGGGGGTAATAGGAGGGTTGTTGTACATTTAAGCCTTTCAGCCCCACTAACCTCTGAGACTTGTTCAGTCTTATTACTTCCTAGGAGGTCCCCCAAAGTCCTTCATCTACACTTCCTCCTCAGGGGTCCCAGAGCCCTTCAGATGAAGTAAACCCTCAGAAGGGGGGCACTAAGACAGCAGGAAAGGGTCTTGCTGTTGGAGTAAAGGGTCCCAGGATCAGGGGAGGCTCCCCTGGTGATCGCCAATTAGGATTGCTGAGAACAGAGTGTGCAGTACATTCAGCCTTTGCAGAGCCCCCTTGCTGTCCCTGATCTGCTCCCAACACGGGCACAGCACCCTCCAACATCAGCCAACTCCTCTCCCCACTCCTCCTCCCCCAGTCACAAGCTCCAAGTTCTCCATACTGGGCGGAATCTGTGCCCTGTGCTGGCTCTGAGGGACCCGTCACTGATGCCAGCTGTAGTGGCCGGAGCCTGGCGGGTGCCTGTATGTGGGGTAGGGGTCCTTGGTGTGTGGGGCCCTTGAGATGTGTGGGAGGCAGGACCAACTCTCTGCACATCTCAAAATTCCTCTTCTACTGCCAGCTGCTCTCGAGTTTCTGCCCAGCCTTCTGCCCCCATCACCTATGTGCCCCTTCCAGGGCTGCCCATAGTATTGCCCCTTCATTTGTCCCACCCATTCCTATCCATCCTCCTCATCTAATCCCTCTGTCACCCTGCTAGAGTTGCCACCTGTCCAGGATTCACCCAGATAGTCCGGGGTTTCAATCACGTGTCCAGGTTTCAGTCCACCTGAAACCCGGACACAATATTCAGACAGGAATGTGGCTCAGGACAGAACTTGACAGGAGGGTGAGGGGTAGGGTTGCCACCTGTACGGGATTCACCCGGACAGTACGGGTTTTGAAACATGTGTCCGTGTCTCTGCCCACCTGAGACCCGGGCACATTATTCAGACCCGCCGGTGGCTCCCTGTGCCTATGTTGTGCCGCCACAGCAATGTGCCACATTCGGGTCCGCAGTGATTTCTGCTCCATAACGGGCCGAAGGTTTACAATTCTCCCTCCCCATTTGCGGACTACGCCCCCTCCCCCTGCACTGTCAGCGGCGCGCCTTCGTCTGCTCAGTGTGCTGCAGAGCAGGATGCAGAGTTGCAGACAGTACACAGGACACACAGAGGCAGAGTGCTCTTCTCTGGCTGGCTGCAGAAGAGACACGGAGGTGGGGTTGAAGGCGGAGCGTTCCCTGCTGCTCTGTTGAAGTGTGTGGAGATCTCGCTGGGAGCTTAACTTTTAAAGTAAGTTTTGCAATGTTGTTAGTATGTCAGGATACAAAGGGGCTCTCACCTTCCCCCCTGCCCCCATACATACAGTTCTCACCACTTCCCCCCACCATACACTATCTATACATACATACATACAGTTCTGCCCCCCCATATACCATCCATCCATATAGTTCTCACCCCCCATATACCATCCACAGCCATATATACAGTTCTCTACCCCCCCCCCATATACCATCCATCCATATAGTTCTCACCACCCCCCCCCCCCCATATACCATCCACAGCCATATATACAGTTCTCCACCCCCCCCCATATACCATCCATCCATATAGTTCTCACCCCCCCCCATATACCATCCACAGCCATATATACAGTTCTCCACCCCCCCCATATACCATCCATCCATATAGTTCTCACCCCCCCAATATACAGTTCTCCACCCCCCCATATACCATCCATATAGTTCTCACCCCCCCCCATATACCATCCATATAGTTCTCACCCCCCCCCCATATACCATCCAGAGCCATATATACAGTTCTCTACCCCCCCCATACCATCCATCCATATAGTTCTCACCCCCCCCATATACCATCCATCCATATAGTTCTCACCCCCGGCCATCTATATACAGTTCTCCAAACCCCCCCCATTTACCATCCATATAGTTCTCACCCCCCGATATATCATCCAGAGCCATATATACAGTTCTCTACCCCCCCATATACCATCCATATAGTTCTCACCCCCCCCCCATATACCATCCACAGCCATATATACAGTTCTCCACCCCCCATATACCATCCATCCAACCATATAGTTCTCACCCCCCCATATATACAGTTCTCCACCCCCCCCCCATATACCATCCATCCATCCATATAGTTCTCACCCCCCCCCCATATACCATCCACAGCCACATATACAGTTCTCCACCCCCCCATATACCATCCATCCATATAGTTCTCACCCCCCCCCCCATATACCATCCACAGCCACATATACAGTTCTCCACCCCCCCCCCATATACCATCCATATAGTTCTCACCCCCCCATATATACAGTTCTCCACCCCCCCAGGGTTCATACACATTTTTACCAATGAAATTCCATGACTTTTCCATGACTTCACGTGTAAATATTCATGACCTTATGTTTCATGAAATGTCTATGTATACATGTTAAATAAGAAGAAAATCCATGTCACACCCAGCATATTTTTACTAATATAAATTAGGGCTGTTACTGATTAAAATTTATATGTTCGATTAATCGTTTTTTCTTTTAAATCGATTAAACGACTAATTTTGATTAATTAATTATAACGCACGCACAGATCCAACTACTTTAGCTGATCTCCTTGCATTGCAACTCTGCATTAGTCAGTGGTAAATGTGGTATACACTATATACAATCACCCGACACTAGTTAGTTTCCACAATCCATGACTTAACTTCACAGTTCACACAAATAAATTCAAACTGTAGTACTGACGTCAGTACAGTACAGACACCCCCAGTGCAGACCTCCCAGTACAGACACCCCCAGTAGTACAGCCACCCCCAGTGCAGACCTCTCAGTACAGACACCCCCAGTAGTACAGACACCCCCAGTAGTACAGACACCCCCAGTAGTACAGACACCCCCAGTAGTACAGACACCCCCAGTGCAGACCTCCCAGTACAGACACCCCAGTACAGACACCCCCAGTAGTACAGCCACCCCCAGTAGTACAGCCACCCCCAGTAGTACAGCCACCCCCAGTGCAGACCTCTCAGTACAGACCTCCCAGTACAGACACCCCCAGTGCAGACCTCCGAGTACAGACACCCCCAGTAGTACAGCCACCCCCAGTACAGACCTCCCAGTACAGACCTCCCAGTACAGACACCCCCAGTGCAGACACCCCCAGTACAGACCTCCCAGCGCAGACACCCCCAGTAGTACAGCCACCCCCAGTGCAGACCTCCCAGTGCAGACACCCCCAGTACAGACCTCCCAGTAGTACAGACACCCCCAGTAGTACAGCCACCCCCAGTGCAGACCTTGCAGTGCAGACCTCCCAGTACAGACACCCCCAGTAGTACAGCCACCCCCAGTGCAGACATCCCAGTGCAGACACCCCAGTGCAGAAACCCCTAGTGCAGACACCCCCCAGTGCAGACACCCCCAGTGCAGACACCCTCAGTACAGACACCCTCAGTACAGACACCCTCAGTACAGACACCCTCAGTACAGACACCCTCAGTACAGACCTCCCAGTACAGACACCCCCAGTAGTACAGCCACCCCCAGTAGTACAGCCACCCCCAGTGCAGACACCCCCAGTGCAGACCTCTCAGTACAGACCTCCAAGTACAGACACCCCCCAGTAATGCAGGCACCCCCCCACCCCTTACAGACCTCAGAACAGCAATACACGGCGCAGTGTGTGTCCCTCCAGTTCCTGCTGACGTCAGCGTGCCGCTAAGCCAATAGGCTGCCGCCGGGTGTACCAAGATGGCCGCGGCTCCGGAGATAGGCCGAAGCCGCGGCCTTTCCTAATGGCCGAGGCCCCGGAGCGCTCCGGGGATCGCGCCGTGTGCCGATCCGAACAGGATGACCTGTTCGGATCACGGATCGCTTACGATCCGTTGCACGACTAGTAGTGACTAAAATATTCCATGACTTTTCCAAAACTTAGTGGATTCAGTCATTTTCCAAAACTTTTCCAGGCCTGGAGAGTGCCATGTCAAAATCCCATGACTTTTCCAGGAATTTAATGACCGTACGAACCCTGCCCCCCCCCCATATACCATCCATATAGTTCTCACCCCCCCCCCATATACCATCCAGAGCCATATATACAGTTCTCTACCCCCCCCCATATACCATCCATCCATATAGTTCTCACCCCCCCATATACCATCCATCCAACCATATAGTTCTCACCCCCCCATATATACAGTTCTCCACCCCCCCATATACCATCCATCCATATAGTTCTCACCCCCCCATATATACAGTTCTCCACCCCCCCCCATCTACCATCCATATAGTTCTCACCCCCCCCCCATATACCATCCACAGCCATATATACAGTTCTCTACCCCCCCCTATATACCATCCAACCATATAGTTCTCACCCCCCCCCATATACCATATATACACAGTTCTCCACCCCCCCCCATATACCATCCCTCTAGTTCTCACCCCCCCCCCCATATACCATCCCTCTAGTTCTCACCCCCCCCCCCCATATACCATCCAGAGCCATAAATACAGTTCTCTACCCCCCCCATATACCATCCATATAGTTCTCACCCCCCATATACTATCCACAGCCATATATACAGTTCTCTACCCCCCCATATACCATCCATCCATATAGTTCTCACCCCCCCCCATATACCATCCACATATACAGTTCTCCACCATCCATCCATATAGTTCTCACCCCCCCCCCCATATACAGTTCTCCACCCCCCATATACCATCCATATAGTTCTCACCCCCCTATATATATATATATATATATATATATATATATATATATATATATATATACACACACACACACACACACACACACACAGTTCTCCACCCCCCCCCCCATATACCATCCATATAGTTCTCACCCCCCCATATACCATCCAGAGCCATATATACAGTTCTCTACCCCCCCATATACCATCCATATAGTTCTCACCCCCCCATATACCATCCACAGCCACATATACAGTTCTCCACCCCCCCAATATACCATCCATCCAAACATATAGTTCTCACCCCCCCATATACACAGTTCTCCACCCCCCCCCATATACCATCCATCCATCCATATAGTTCTCACCCCCCCCATATACCATCCAGAGCCATATATACAGTTCTCTACCCCCCATATACCATCCATATAGTTCTCACCCCCCCATATACCATCCACAGCCATATATACAGTTCTCCACCCCCCCCATATACCATCCATATAGTTATCACCCCCCCCCCCATATATACAGTTCTCCACCACCCCCCCCCCCCCATCTACCATCCATATAGTTCTCACCCCCCGCCCATATACCATCCACAGCCATATATACAGTTCTCCACCCCCCCCCCCATATACCATCCATCCATATAGTTCTCACCCCCCCATATACTATCCACAGCCATATATACAGTTCTCTACCCCTCCATATACCATCCATATAGTTCTCACCCCCCCATATACCATCCACAGCCATATATACAGTTCTCCCCCCACCCATATACCATCCATATAGTTATCACCCCCCCCCCATATATACAGTTCTCCACCACCCCCCCATCTACCATTCATATAGTTCTCACCCCCCCCCCAATATACCATCCACAGCCATATATACAGTTCTCTACCCCCCTATATACCATCCAACCATATAGTTCTCACCCCTCCATATACCATATATACAGTTCTCCACCCCCCCCCCCCCCATATACCATCCCTCTAGTTCTCACCCGCCCATATACCATCCACAGCCATATATACAGTTCTCCACCCCCCCCCCATATACCATCCATATAGTTCTCACCCCCCCCATATACTATCCACAGCCATATGTACAGTTCTCCACCCCCCCTATACCATCCATCTAGTTCTCACCCCCCCCATATACCATATATACAGTTCTCCACCCCCCATATACCATCCATGTAGTTCTCACCCCCCCCCCATATACCATCCACAGCCATATATACAGTTCTCCACCCCCCCCCATATACCATCCATCTAGTTCTCACCTGCCCATATACCATCCACAGCCATAAATAGAGTTCTCCACCCCCCCCCCCCATATACCATCCATCCGTTTAGTTCTCACCCCTTCATATACCACCCATATATACAGTTCTCCACCCCCCCATATACCATCCATATAGTTCTCACCCCCTCATATACCACCCATATATACAGTTCTCCACCCCCCCCCATATAGTTCTCACCCCCTCATATACCATCCATAGCCATATATACAGTTCTCTACCCCCCCCCCCTCTATATACCATCCAACCATATAGTTCTCACCGCCCCCCCCCATGCACCATCCACAGCTATATATACACAGTTCTCCACCCCCCCCATACACCATCCATATAGTTTCTCACCCCCCCATATACCATATATTACAGTTCTCCACCCCCCATATACCATCCATCCATATAGTTCTCACCCCCCCCCATATACCATCCACAGCCATATATACAGTTCTCTACCCCCTATATGCCATATAGTTCTCACCCCCCATATACCATCCACAGCCTTATATATACAGTTCTCTACCCCCCCCCTATATACCATATAGTTCTCACCCCCCATATACCATCCACAGCCTTATATATACAGTTCTCTACCCCTCCCCCCCCCATAAACCATCCATCTAGTTCTCACCCCCCCCCCATATACCATCCACAGCCATGTATACAGTTCTCCACCCCCCCATATACCATCCATCCATTTAGTTCTCACCCCTTCATATACCACCCATATATACAGTTCTCCACCCCCCCCCATATACCATCCATCCATATAGTTCTCACCCCCCCCATATACCATCCACAGCCATATATACAGTTCTCTACCCCCCCTATATACCATCCAACCATATAGTTCTCACCCCCCACATACCATCCACAGCCATATATACAGTTCTCCACCCCCCCCATATACCATCCATATAGTTCTCAACCCCCCATATACCATCCACAGCCATATATACAGTTCTCCACCCCCCCCCCATATACCATCCATCCATATAGTTCTCACCCCCCTCCCATATACCATCCATATAGTTCTCACCCCCCCCCCATATACCATCCATATAGTTTTCACCCCCCCCCCCATATACCATCCACAGCCATATATACAGTTCTCTACCCCCCCTTTATACCATCCAACCATATAGTTCTCACCCCCCCATATACCATCCACAGCCATATATACAGTTCTCTAACCCCCTATATACCATCCACAGCCATATATACAGTTCTCCACCCCCCCCCATATACACAGTTCTCTACCCCCCCTATATACTATCCAACCATATAGTTCTCACCCCCCCCCCCATATACCATCCATATATACAGTTCTCCACCCCCCCCCCTATATACCATCCATATAGTTCTCACCCCCATATACCATCCACATCTACAGTTCTCCACCCCCCCCCCCCATATACCATCCATATAGTTCTCAACCCCCTATATACAGTTCTCCACCCCCCATATACCATCCAACCATATAGTTCTCACCCCCCCATATACCATCCACAACCATATATAAAGTTCTCCACCCCCCCATATACCATACATCCATATAGTTCTCACCCCCCCATATACCATCCACAGCCATATATACAGTTCTCTACCCCCCCCCCCACACTCCTCTCCTGTACATACTGCTCACTGTCTTACCCTCCACACTCCTCTCCTGTACATACCACCCCATGTCATACCCTCCACACTCCTCTCCTGTACATACCACCCCATGTCATACTCTCCACACTCCTCTCCTGTACATACCACCCCATGTCATTCCCTCCACACTCCTCTCCTGTACATACCACCCCATGTCATTCCCTCCACACTCCTCTCCTGTACATACCACCCCATGTCATACCCTCCACACTCCTCTCCTGTACATACTGCTCACTGTCATATCCTCCACATTACTCTCCTGTACATACTGCCCCCATCATACCCCCCGCACTCCTCTCCTGTACAAACTGCCCACTGTCATACCCTCCGCACTCCTCTCCTGTACTTACTGCCCCATCATACCCTCTGCACTCCACTCTTGTACATACTGCCCCCACCATACCCTCCGCACTCCTCTCCTGTACATACCACACACTGTCATACCCTCCACTACTCTATTGCACATACTGCCCTCTGTCATACCCTCTTGTATATACTGCTGTAAACTCTGCACTCCCTTCCTGCACATACTGTAATATCCTCTGTACTTAATGAAAAAGTGAACTAATGCTCCTGGTCTCCACTGCACTTACCTCTGTAGTAATGGAAGAGTTTTATTTTATTAATAATTGTGCTGAGGTTTATACATGTCAGTAAGACTCTTGCTTGTGGCACAGAAAAGTAAGCATATTTTATAGGTAAAAAAAAAAAAATGTATTTTGTTTTATTTAATCATGCCCCTTGAGGCCCCTCCCACAATATGGCCACACCCAACGTATGCCGTGGTATGTTCAGGTTTGGCTTGAACAAAAGGTGGCAACCCTAGTGAGGGGGCACCATGTGCGCCGCATTACTATTCTCTTTGGAGTTCCCAAAGGTGTCCCAGGTCTGTTACAATCCTATATTGTGTACTAAAAAAAAAAAAAATACTGTGCGCCTCTAAATCGTTCGGGTTTGGCTTGAAGAAAAGGTGCCAACCATAACCCCCTCTCTGACTGGCACCCCGGTTCAGACGCCCTCCCCCCTTCATCCACCTCATCTCAGCCTTTGTCATCACTTGGGAATCTCAGTGGCTGCATTGTGCCATGTTTGTGGTCACAGAGAACGAAGAGCCTCGCTGGGCACTGCTGGAAGTGATCGGTGGAGGTGAGCTCTGTGTGTGTAAATAGAAAATAAGCTCTTATTACCTCCTCTGCTGTTACTTCCAGCAATGTCTTCTCTTCCCTGCCGCATGGAACGTCTTGTCTTTATTCCAGATTACTTCCTGTCTGTAACTGACATCACTTCCTGTCTGCATTCCATAGAAACGTCCTGTCTGGATATGAGTGAGATCACCACCTTGTGGAGTTCAGAGGAACTGCAGCCCCAAGAAATGTCTCATAGTAACCACGCCTGTAAAATACCTTACAGAGCTACCACAGAAGTTCAAATATAACACAAAATAAGTAAGAAAGTAAGAAAAAATAGATACAGTTCTTTTGTAACCAATTGTTTAACAAATATATTTTTATTACATATAGAAAAATCTTAAAAGACACAGAACACAAGGTAACAACAAATGTATAGCTAATAAAACAGATAGAAAATGGGTAGGACCTGTCTATACCTAGAGTACACACCGGCATGCCTCCATCCCTGCATATATATGTAAAAAGGAAGGGAGAGGTAGATTGGGACTTTGATTGAGGCATGTGGGTGTATCTGATAATGTGTATGAAATGTAAATACCTTGAATGTCCCAATCCCCTGGGGGTGCTTCATGATAGTGATATTAGTAAACATGATTCAATAATATAATATAATAACGCATTTATGATGTAAAAATACAGTCATAAAAAATCAACATAAGTTGATATAATAATAATTCATTTATTAATACAGAGTTGTTCACTAAACATGATTTGTGACAGACATTACATTTCATAGCAAAGAACAAATAAATACAGATAAAACATAGAAGAAATATAATATATATATAATTCACATAATAAATACTGATAGAAAACAATATTGGTTAGAATTATTGAAGCTAGTGTGGCTTGGCATCCCTGGATGAACACTCAACGCGTTTCATGGCCTTTTGCCAATCGTCAGGAGTAGGGATGAGCTCGGTGTTCGAGTCGAACATACGTTCGACTCGAACATCGGCTGTTCGATCGTTCGATGAAGATCGAACGTTTTGGGCCGTTTGCGCCAAATTCGAGTGACGCGAACGGCCCACAATACACTGTGCCATCGCAGTGCAATCCCGGGGCTGTGATTGGCCAAGCATGCACTGTGACCCCGCATGCTTGGCCAATCACAGCGCCGGCAGCGAGGAGAGCCATAATTGGCCACAGGCAGGATGCCTGTGGCCAATTATAGCTCAGGGGGGTTTAGTACACGCCCCACACTATAAAAGGCCGCCAGCGCGGCGGCCTTGTGTAGTGTGTTCCGGTTCAGGGAGAGAGAAGGATAGGCAGGGACAGTGTTAGTGATATTTGTTCATTTACCTTGTGTGTAGTTAGAGAGAAGGATAGGCAGGGACAGTGTCAGTGATATTCTGCTAAACCTTGTGTGCAGGGAGAGAGAAGGATAGGCAGGGGACAGTGTCAGTGATATTCTTTGCTAAACCTTGTGTGCAGGGAGAGAGGAGGATAGGCAGGGACAGTGTCAGTAATATTCTGCTAAACCTTGTGTGCAGGGAGAGAGAAGGATAGGCAGGGGACAGTGTCAGTGATATTTTTGCTAAGCCTCCTGCACAGTATACACCTGAATCTAGGCCTTATTGCTGTAGTTTTTTTTCTTTTGTGTTACAATAACAGGCATCTGCAGCACTTACAGTGGGCGCAGTGTGCTTCTTGCAAAATATACACCTGAAGCTACCCCTTATTGCTGTTTTTTCCTGTTGTGTAACACAGGCAGGCATCTGCAGCAGTTATAGCAGGCCTAGTGTACTTCCTGCAAAATATACACCTGAAGCTAGCCCTTATTGCTGTTTTTTCCTGTTGTGTAACACAGGCAGGCATCTGCAGCAGTTATAGCAGGCGTAGTGTGCTTCCTGCAAAATATACACCTGAAGCTAGCCCTTATTGCTGTTTTTTCCTGTTGTGTAACACAGGCAGGCATCTGCAGCACTTACAGCGGACATAGTGTGCCTTCTGCACATTATACACCTGAAGCTACCCCTTATTGCTCATAGTTTTTTTTCTTTTGTGTTACACTAACAGGCATCTGCAGCACTTACAGCGGGCGTAATGTGCTTCTTGCAAAATATACACCAGAAGCTAGCCCTTATTGCTGTGTTTTCCTGTTGTGTAACACAGGCAGGCATCTGCAGCACTTACAGCGGACGTAGTGTGCCTCCTGCACATTATACACCTGAAGCTACCCCTTATTGCTCGTAGTTTTCTTTCTTTTGTGTTACACTAACAGGCATCTGCAGCACTTACAGTGGGTGTAGTGTGCTTCTTGCAAAATATACACCAGAAGCTAGCCCTTATTGCTGCGTTTTCCTGTTGTGTAACACAGGCAGGCATCTGCAGCACTTACAGCAGGCATAGTGTGCTTCTTGCAAAATATACACCTGAAGCTACCCCTTATTGCTGTTTTTCCTGTTGTGTAACACAGGCAGGCATCTGCAGCAGTTATAGCAGGCGTAGTGTACTTCCTGCAAAATATACACCTGAAGCTAGCCCTTATTGCTGTTTTTTCCTGTTGTGTAACACAGGCAGGCATCTGCAGCACTTACAGCGGACGTAGTGTGCCTCCTGCACATTATACACCTGAAGCTACCCCTTATTGCTCGTAGTTTTTTTTCTTTTGTGTTACACTAACAGGCATCTGCAGCACTTACAGCGGGCGTAGTGTGCTTCTTGCAAAATATACACCAGAAGCTAGCCCTTATTGCTGTGTTTTCCTGTTGTGTAACACAGGCAGGCATCTGCAGCACTTACAGCAGGCGTAGTGTGCTTCTTGCAAAATATACACCTGAAGCTACCCTTTATTGCTGGTTTTCCCATCTCCCTGCAGGCCTTTAGAATGTCTGGATGGCAAACAAGGAGAGGCAGACAGTCAGGAGCCAATAAAAGAGGGCAAGCAGGCTCTGTGTCTAGAGACAACAGTGCTGGTTGTGGACGCGGTGCATCGTCATTAGCACGTGGCCATGGGACACACTTGTCCTTATTTTCGGCAGCTGGACGTGTTGAGCCGATGACCAAGCCCTCCTCATCCTCCTCATCCTCTCTCACCCAGGCTCAGGGTACTGGCAAAGCAGCTGCCAAAGCATCCTCAATGTCATCATCAGTCACTCCTTCCCTAGACCCACCGTGTCCTCCTGAGGATTCCCCCGAACTGTTTGAGCACAGTGTTGGGTACATGCTCCAGGAGGATTCCCAGCGTTTCAAAGGGTCTGAAGATGCTACCCAGCTAGAGGAAGGCAGTAGCGTGAGAGCAGAGAAAGGGGATGCTCAAGAAGGACACCAATCTGGCAGTCATGTTCCAGCAGCTGCAGCATACTGTCAGATTGGTTCCAGTGATGAGGAGGGAGGGGGTGATGAGGTCACTTACTCCACGTGGGTGCCTGATAGGAGAGAGGAGGAGGAGGAGGAGGATGAGGAGGAGGCACATCTCCAACGAGGCAGGATGCCCTCCGGGGGCCAGCGTAAGGGCAGCACACCGACTGAATCACACCGCAGAGCTCCGCCTGTGCAGGGCGCTGCCTCTGCCTGTTATAACAAAAGTTCTTTGGTGTGGGCCTTTTTTGAGTCGAGTGCATCAGATCGCACCGCTGCTGTTTGCAACATATGTCTCAAGCGTATCTCGCGTGGCCAAAACATCAGCCGCTTGGGCACCACATGCTTGACCAGACATATGTTGACCTGCCATGCAGCTCGTTGGCAAGCCTACCCTAAAGACCCACACCAAAGAACGAAACGGACCTCTCCTTGCTCCGCATCAGCTGGGATCTCCAACCCCACTATAGCTTCAGTCCTCTCTGAAACCTGCACTGAGAGGAATGAAGGTGTAGAATTAGGTGTGTCACAGCCAAGTACTTGCGGGCACTCTGCTAGCAGTACACCGACGTCCGATTCTAGCAGGCAAATTTCTCTGCCCCAGCTGCTGGACCGTCTAAAGAAGTTCACTCCCAGCCATCCACATGCCCAGCGGTTGAATGCTAGCTTGGCTAAATTGCTAGCACTTCAACTGCTGCCTTTTCAGTTGGTAGACTCGGCCCCCTTCCGTGAGTTTGTGCAATGTGCGGTTCCTCGGTGGCAGGTTCCCAAACGCCACTTTTTCTCATGGAAGGCGATTCCGGCTCTCTACCGCCATGTGGAAGGCAATGTCCATGCCTCGCTGGACAGGGCGGTCAGTGGTAAGGTGCATATTACCGCTGACTCATGGTCCAGCAGGCATGGACAGGGACATTACCTTTCTTTCACGGCCCATTGGGTCACTCTTTTGGCAGCTGGGAAGGATGCAGGACAAGGTGCAGTAGTGTTGGAGGTTGTTCCGCCGCCTCCAAAATGCCACTACTGGTTGTGACACACCTCTCTCCTCCACCCCCTTCTCTTCTTCTTCCTCCATGGCCTCTTCCTGTGCTTTGTTCTCGGAACCAGCGGTGCTCCGTAGGCGTTCAAGGGGCTACGCAAGTACGCAGGCAAAAAGATGCCATGCCGTGCTTGCGCTGGTGTGTTTGGGGGACAGGAGCCACACTGGGGCAGAGGTTCTGTCAGCTCTGCAGGGGCAGGCCGAGAGGTGGTTGATGCCACGCCAGCTTAAGCCAGGAATGGTGGTTTGCGACAATGGCACCAACCTCCTCTCCGCCCTCCGACAGGGACAACTGACCCATGTGCCCTGTGTGGCTCACATCCTTAACCTGGTGGTGCAGCGGTTCTTGGGCAGGTACCCGGGCTTACAGGATGTCCTGAGGCAGGCCAGGAAAGTCTGTGTGCATTTCCGCAGATCATATAATGCCAGTGCTCGGCTGGCTGAGCTGCAAAAGGAGTTGAGTCTGCCCAAGAACTGCCTTATATGTGACATGCCCACCAGGTGGAACTCAACGTTGGCCATGCTGCAGCGGCTGCACACGCAGCAGAGGGCCATCAATGAGTACCTGTGCGACTATGGCACCAGGACAGGGTCAGGGGAGCTCTGTTTTTTTTCACCACACCAGTGGGGCATGATCAGGGATGCATGCACTGTCCTGGCACCATTTGAGGAGGCCACGAGGATGGTGAGCAGTGACAGTGCATGCATCAGTGACACTGTACCTCTTGTCCACCTGTTGGAGCATACGCTGCGTGGAATAATGGACAGGGCACTTGAGGCAGAACAGAGGCAGGAAGAGGAGGACTCCTTGCCTCTCAAGGCCCCCTTTACCCAGACAGTGTTCCTTCTGTCCCACCCATCCCACAGGAAGAGAAGGAGGAGGAGAAGGAGGAGGAGGATTGTGTCAGCATGGAGGTGGAGCCTGGCACTAAGCATCAACAGCAGCAGTCTTTTAGGGATGATTTACAGTCCCAAGAAACATGTGGACTTGTACGTGGCTGGGAGGAGGTGGCTGCGGATCATGTCGTCCTTAGTGACCCAGAGGACTCCGGACCGAATGCCTCAGCTAACCTACGCTGCATGGCCTCCCTGATCCTGCAAAGTCTGCGGAAGGATCCTCGTATTCTTCGGATCAAGGAGAGGGACCATTACTGGCTGGCCACTCTCCTTGATCCACGGTACATGGGTAAGGTTGCGGACCTTATCTTACCATCGCAGAGGGTGCAGGGGATGAGACAACTCTGGGAGGCCTTGCAGAAAGGTCTGTGCAACGCGTTCCCAGAGACTGGGAGGTGACAAACTCCTGGTCCTGGACAACGAGTTGCTGAGGCTTCGGTCAGTCAAAGAAGGAGCGGTGGGGAAGGTGGCCGTCTGACCGATGCGTTCAGACAATTCTTTAGTCCGCAGCCCCAAGGTATGATCGGTTCCAGCAACCATCGCCAGCGTCTGATATACATGGTGCAGGAATACCTAGGGGCAAGGTCAGACTTGGACACCTTTCCCACCGAAAATCCTCTGGCTTACTGGGTCTTGAGGATGGATCACTGGCCAGAGCTTGCAGAGTATGCAATTGAGCTACTGGCCTGTCCTGCATCCAGCGTTCTTTCGGAACGCACATTCAGTGCTGCTGGAGGATTTGTCACGATCACAGAGTGCGCCTGTCCACCGACTCGGTTGATCGACTGACCTTCATAAAGATGAACCAGTCTTGGATCACCACCAGCTACCAAGGACATGAAGCTGATATAACAGAATAATTTATTTTCAAATGTCACATCCCTTCAAGACTGATGCTGATGCTGAGTGACTGTCCTGTTATGTTGACTGGCTATCCTCCTCCTCCTCAATTATCCGATTCATGATGATAGCTTGGAAGAACATTTTTGTTTCTGGGTGCCGCCACCGATGGCTAAGGCCCAATTTTTCAGCCCCTGTTTAACAGGGGCATGTAATTACAATTTTTGATGCAATGCTTTGCAGCAGGGCTCATTGCTGCACTCCAACTAGAGTATCTGGGAGAGTTTGCAGTGTCGTGGCACCAGCACCAGTGCCTAAGGCCCAATTTTTCAGCCCCTGTTTAACAGGGGCGTGTAAGTACAATTTTTGATGCAATACTTTGCAACAGGGCTCATTACTGTGCTCCAAGTACAGTATCTGTGAGGGGTTGCAGTTTTGTGGCACCAGTGGCTAAGGCCCAATTTTTAAGCCCCTGTTCTACAGGGGCATGTAATTACAATTATTGATCTAATAATTCAAAGCAGGGCCCATTCCTGCGCCCACCAAGAGTAACTGTGAGGGCAACACCACCACCACCACCACCACCACCAAAGGCCCAATTTTTCAGCCCCTGTTGAACAGGGCATGCAATTACAATTCTTGATCTAATAATTCACAGCAGGGCCCATTCATGCACCCACCAAGAGTAACTGTGAGGGCTCACAGTGTTGTGGCACCAGCACCACCACCAAAGACCCAATTTTTCCTACCACTGTTCAACAATGGCATGTAAATACAATTCCTGATATAATAGTTCACAGCAGGGCATTCCAGCGCCCACCAAGAGTAACTGTGAGGGCTCAAAGTGTTGTGGCAACACCAACATGTAAGGGGCAAATTTCAGCAGAGTATATACGGCAGGCCCTACTTTCAAACATCCAACTTACAAACGACTCCTACTTGCAAACGGAAGGAGACAACAGGAAGTGAGAAGAAATCAACCCCTAGGAAGGGAAATTCTCTCCTGTAAGAGTTAATATGGGAAAAAGGTGCCTCCTCTCTACTGATGCTTTATCACCAATCCTTGTTTCAATAAAAACCCCACCTTTTCAAAAACAGTTGTCATTGGGACAGAAAGTGAGGTGAAATGTTCTGAACAGGGACACAGACAGCAAAACAAATGTTACAGGGGTGATAACCCTTCCCTATGTTTTCCAAAAAGCTTAAAAATATATTTTTTGGCTGGAGCTACACTTAAGCAATGTACCTGTTCAAAATTAAAAAACAGATTCTACTTAAGAACAAACCTACAGTCCCTGTCTTGTTTGCACCACCTGTATACTGCTTTTCAGAGTATATAGGGTCTTTTTTATTTTGTGTGCGGGGTTCCCCTTAATATCCATACAAGACCCAAAGGGGCTGGTAATGGGCTGGGGTGGGGGGGGGGAGGTGATGGGGTAGCTTTGCTATTTTTCTCAAAGATTTTCATCCATATTACCGGGACCAGACATTACATTAAAGCCGCAAGCAGTTTTAAATGGCTTTTTTTCCTTTAGAAATGTCATTTTGTGCAGGGACAGTTAACAGTCATACTTTAGACACCCCCCAGGTACGATATTTAAAGGAATATTTGTTTTTTTTTTTCACTTTATGCATCATTAAAATGACTGCTCCCGAAAAACTGACGTTTTTAAAACTTCGTTTTGCATTGATACATGTTCCCTGGGGCAGAACCCGGGTCCCCAAACCCTTTTTAGGGCAATAACATGCATATTAGTCGTTATAATTAGCACTTTAGATTTTGAAAGTTCGCGTCCATTGTTTTTAATAGGGTTCTAACGTTCGCGCGAACTTTCGGTCTGTTCGAAGGTTCTGGTGCGAACCGAACGGGGGGGTGTTCGGCTCATCCCTAGTCAGGAGTTGGATGCATGGGTTAAACTATAAAGTAATGGAATAATGGATACATTTGGTAGCTAGCTATGCCATTCTATCCTAGGGATGAAAAAATAAGGACAATTCCTTTCCTACTTACAAAGTAACCCAAAGAATATAGTCAGCTCCAAGGGTGGGATTGAACGGTGGTCTGGCATGAGTAGTCTCCCCCGGGACTGAGGCAGGGAGTAGCCATAAAGAAAAACAAGGCAGAAAGCCAACTGGGCCAGGCTGACGGTCACAAATAATGATAAAAATTTAATTTGGGTACAGTGTTGCATGGCTGAGTAATTGTCATTCAAAGTGTGGCAGCACTGAAATCTGAAAATTGGCCTGGGCAGGAAGGAGGTGAAAATTTCGGGGACTGAGATGGTTAATAGTGCACAAATGTCCATACAAGGATTTCTATAGGGACCACCGAGATCATCTATGCATGGCTTGGATGTCTCCATATTACTAGGAGACCATAAAGCAGATGACCATAGAAAGATATAAAAGTCCACTCACTGTCATGGAACTTCAGATTGAAGGAACTTTATTCCAGGTGTAAGAACAAAAGTCTATCCAATGGAGAGATATAGAGAGCACCACCATAGGATCAGATGGGGAAAGACTGATTTCTGACCAGTTTTATGGCTATTCAAACTTCCTCAGAGACTATCCTGCCCACAGTAGTATACACCACCCTTTAATACCAGACCAGAGACTTTCCTGTCACCTTCTGAGGAGAATGAAGAAAATCAACTGCCGCTCACTCTTAGCCGCTCTTTCCACTGGAAAGTTGAATTGGGCAATATGGGGAGATTTGGGTATAGAGAGACCTGTAATCTTACGTATCAAATAAAAAATCTTATTCCAGTAACCTCTAATTTTAGGGCAATCCCACCATGTGTGTAACATCGAGTGTTGCCAACCTCTGGAACAAAGGGGGATACTGATGGATAAAGTTTAGGTAATTGGGACAGGACTAGGTACCATCACATCAGAATCTTCAGACTCGCCTCCACCAAGGTAATGTGTAACAAGCCTTGGTAGGAGTGAGAGAAGGGCCCATGCCATTTCTCCAAGTCCCGTACCTGTGAGAGGTCTCTCTCCCATTCCCCCATATAGAGTAGGGTGACCAGACATCCCTGGTTTCAGGGGACAGTCCCCGGATTTAGGAAACTGTCCCCGGATCATGTCTTTCCCCGGTTTTGTCCCTGGATTGGATTTTAACAGGGGCTGGGGCAATTTCAAAGACAGTCAGTGCAAAATGAAAAAAACAATTACACACCCCTGTGTTTCGCTTTGCGTCTATCTAGCAAGGTTACTCTGTGGTATAACAAGGAAGCTGAGACTTCTGCAGTGTGTAAATGTGCTTTTACTATACAAGATGCTGTATTTCAACAATAGCATTGAATACAACAATGCTATCTACCTATTGTCTACTCAAAACGAAACCTGTAATCTAAACTGTAATTCTTTTAGTTTGAGAGCTGAAAGAAATCTAAACAAGTAATGCCTTACTTGTTTACTGAATACAGGTAATGTACTAAATACAACAATGGTATCTAATCCCATTGTCATTTGTTTGAGAAATCTACTCAAACAAAATGCTGACAGGTAATCTGACCAACTCACTATTACAAAATTGTCCCATGTATCCTATGTCTGATTAATATAATAAAAATCATATTTTTAACAAACGCAATACATTCCGCCCTATGATTTTTATTTTTTCTCTCTCAGACCACACAGAAAATCTCTTCATTACTAAAAACTCAATATACACATGAATTTTCCTTAAATGCAACCCCTCCCATATTTCTGTCACTGGGAAGGTGTTTCAGTCTTTGGATAAAAGTTCATTAGAAAGTCCATTCTAAAGTTCTTTAGAAACAAGTCCAGGCTTGGAATACATCAAAAGGCCTTGTTCTCCACAGCTCTTGCGATCTTCCGTCATTCTTTCCATCATGTAACCACTTTTCTCTGGTCTTCCTATGGATCAAATCGGAGACAACCTGTGGAGTGGAAAACAAAGCGGATTATCTGTTCCTTCTAACAATACATAAACAGTAGATCCTGGCCCTTCAGCTACAATCTCTCCTCTAAATGGCTTCTTGCCTGGATATCTGACTAATACTTTGCCACCTGCCTGTATGCACCTCTGACCCTCCCAAAGAACATCAATAGGGAGGAGAGGAAATATACTGATATTTCCCAGAAAATCACTGCTGTTTATTTTGGAAGGTTTGATGTTATGTAGCCTCACTTTCCACTCTTGCTGAGAAGTTTCCACTAACCAGTCAGAGTCCCAGCCACTGTCTTGAAGCTCATCTGCCAATGCAAATATAACTTCAAACCTTCCTGCCAGATTCCCTCTCATTCCTAGATAGGCTTCAGCTTCAGATACGTCACTCTTGGTTTCTATGTCATGGGAAGCAGTAACATGGTATCTGTTAAGCCCTGTTCTTTCAGGAACCTTACATAAATACTGAACTCTGCACTCCAGCTGTGGAATCTGTGCCTCAGCCCCTACCATCCTCTCATGTGGTGTGCTTTTGGCTATTGGCCTAGAATTTAACAACATGACTGCCTGTGTGAGGACCCGATCCCACCCCCTTAGTGTATGTGTGGGTGTAATTTTGCGTATCTGGTCCTTCAATAGCCCGTTGTATCTTTCAATCAAACCAGCTGCCTGTGGATGGTATGGGATGTGGGACAACCAGTACACTCCAGAATCTTTGGCCCACTGCTGTACTGTTAATCCGGTGAAGTGTGAGCCATTATCACTTTGGACTTGTTTGGGACAACCATAAGCAACGACAAGTTTCTGAAGCAGTTGAAGCGTTGCGGCTTGATCTGCACATTTGCAAGGATGAACAAGCATAAGTCCTGAATAGGTGTCCACTGCAGTGCAACAATATCTCAGTCCATTGTTTCCCCGGGGCAGGGGACCGATGAAGTCAATCTGCCAGATCTCTGCAGGCCTCTCACCCCTCTTAATCGACCCAGGAGAGTACTTTTGCAATGGCCATTGTCGCACTTCTCCACACACTGTACAGTTCCCTATTACAGTCTTTATCATGTCCATGGATATAGGCAATCCTCTCTGCTGTGCCCATTCATATGTTGCTTTCTGCCCCAAATGTCCAGATTGCTTGTGGGCCCAGTTGGCCAAGTTCATCAAAACAGGATCAATTGGCACAACTGCCTTCACTTTTGCGATTTCATCTGCAACTCTGTTATAGTTCTCAAAGTCTGGTACTAGGGGCACATGTGCATCAACATGCCCCACTTTTATGGTGCGGGAGTGAGCTTCCTTCCAGATGTAGTCCCAGACTTCCTTGCCTCCCCACACCACCTTTCCATGAATCATCCATTCATTGGACTTCCACGTGGGCATCCAAGTTGTCAGTCCTTTAAAAACCGCCCAGCTATCAGTGTAGATAGTGACATGGGAAGAAGGATCCTCCTGAAAAGTCATCACTACAGCTTTCAACTCTGCATACTGACTGGATCCTCCGATTCCGGACTCCTGCAGGACTGTGTCTGTACTTGGGTTGTAGGCTGCTGCTGTCCATTTACGCCCAGACAAGGTGATTATGGCTGAACCATCAGTGAACCATGCTGACTCCTTCATGTCTTCTGACAGAGACTCAAAGGGTGGAGCCTCTTGAATGGGGGATGACTGCAGCACAGGAATTTATTCTTCTGGCCGGGTGCTGGTAAAAGTAACAAGCCCTGCCAACTGTTTTGAAATGTCTCTAACATCCCCAACTGCAATACCCCCTCTTTCTTGAAGGTACCACTTCCATTTCATCAGTGTCTGGTTCTGGGCTACAGCTGCCCTAGTGGTGAGTCCATTATCTCTCACCCATCCTGCTATTGGCAATGCAGTATGGATGGTGACTGTGTCCTTTCCTGTAATGGTCTCTACATGTTGAAGTGCTGTGTAGGCCCCAAACAGGTACTTCTCTAGGGGCGTGTATTTCGTCTGTGCCCCTGTCAGTTGTTTGGACCAAAATCCAATAGGTATTGCTCTCAGTCCTTTCTTTTCATTTGGCTGCCACAGACTCCAAGATATGGTACCATTCTGCTCCACTACATCCAGCTGAAATGGTACTCCTTGTCTCACGGGTCCCAATCCCTGATGCTGCAAAATAGCTTCTTTAGCAGCCAGGAATGCAGTCCGCTGCTCTGAACCCCATGAGAACTCAGTCTTTTTTCTGGTAACATTGTATATAGGCCTTAATATCAGTCCAAGATGTGGGATGAACGATCTCCAGAATCCCACAACTCCAATGAACTTCTGTGCCTCCTTTTTGGTAGTAGGGGGCGACAGCGCCTGGATAGTTTGCACAACTGTCTCTGGAATCTTCCTCTGTGGCCCAGTCCACATCATTCCTAGGAATTTCACCTCTGTGGCAGGTCCTTGGACTTTGTCTCTGTTGATAGCCCATCCTCTGTTCTCCAAGTGCTGTATCAGCAGGTGCAGTGCTTCAGTTACATCTTCTTTTGTCCCAGAGATCATGATGTCATCAATGTAGTGAAACACAGCGACTTTCAAATTCAGGGTACCTAAATCTCGGGCAATCAGTCCATGACAAATCATTGGAGAATGAAGATAGCCTTGCGGAAGGATGGTGAAAGTGTACTGGCGGCCGTCCCACACCATAGCAAACTGGTCTTGACAATCTGGGTCTATCAAAATTGAAAAGAAAGCATTAGCCAGGTCTATCACAGCATGATATTCTCCTGCATCTTTAGCAATTTTCTCAACAATTGAGATCATATCTGGTACAGCTGACTTCAATGGAGGTGTCACTTTGTTTAGACCTCTGTAATCCACAGTCATTCTATATGTCCCATCAGGTTTCTTTACTGGGAACACCGGAGACGAGAAAGGACTTACAGCAGGTCTAAGGATCCCTACTCTCAACAGTTCTTGAATAGTCTCCCCAATTTCTTTGTGGCCTCCAGGAAGTCTGTACTGCTTGAGACAGACTGGCTTCTCTGGTGGAGGAATGTAGACAGGGGTCCATTTCGCATGACCTCTGACCACAGCCTTCACCGACCTTACCAGATACGCTTTATCAGGATACCCGAATGTGAATGTACCTCTTTCAGTCTGAATTGACTGACCTTGAAGTACATCCATCCCAAGAATATTTTCGGGTAACTCTGATATCAAAACATTTGTCATAAATCCTGATCCCTTGCCAATAGCCAATTTCACCCGTATCCTAACTGCTGGTGTAGTTTGCCCTCCCAAACCTTCTACATAAATCAATTCTCCTTTGTGATGGGAATGATTTCCTTGCAAAAGTGTAACCTCAGCTCCACTATCAACTAAAGCCATTACATGTGTAGGAGAAGATGACTTCCCCCACCATACAGTGACAGGTGCATATGGGCATCGGTCTCCTGCTGTCACTGCCCTTGCTGCTATTACAGGAGACTCACCTTCCCTTCATAAAGGATATTGAACCTCCCAATCCCCTTTTCTCATTCTCTCTAACTCCTCCCCAGGATAAAGGGATTTGGGTTTGGGTTCATGTTCACTTTTGGGAATTGGTTTGGGGCTAACAGGAGGGGTCTGTTCTGTTTCCTCTAAGTCTAGGCTGATGTTATCTTCACTAGGAGTAGTGTTTCTAACCCTGACAGTTCTCCCTACTAAATGTTTCCACCTCTTCAGCATTTCTGCAGTAGGAATGCCATCTATCTCATCTTTAGGTACTCCTGCCTTTAATAGATCCACCCACATTTCTTTCCTAGAAACAACTAGCCTGGTTTTCTCTCCACCTTCTGTCTTCTCTACCCCATTCCGTTTTTTCTCTGTTATTTTCTGCTTGTATTCTTCCTGTCTGGCCTTGACCTTATCTACTGCCCTGACAGGTTTTGTTTTAGTCTCCTCTATCTCCCCCAACTGGCTTAAAAGGGTTGTGGCTTCATGAATCTTGCTGTTTAATCCCTCCCAACAAGGACAATAATGGAGCCCTGAGATTAAATGGCGCAGACTTCATCAGCTTAGAGCGCAGAGCAGACGTAAAGGGTTCCATATCTGGACCTATCCATTCTGGAAATGTATTTAATCCGGTTATACAGCCATCTCACGTAACCTGGAAATACCCTCTCCTATTGATCTCCAGGAGTAGGTATTTTCCAGGTCAGTAGGACTAGCGTATACTCGGACTATTCCACCTCTCACAAGGTCTAATGCCCCATACACACGATCGTTTTTCATGCCGTTAAAAATGCCATTAAAAAAAATGGCCATTAAAAATGATCGTGTGTAGGCTCCAGAGCATTTTTAACGACGTGAAAAACGGGCATTAAAAATTTCGAACATGCTCTCTTTTTTCACGTCGTTTTTCATGTCGTTTTTTTTAACGACGTGAAAAACTATAGTGTGTATGCTTTAACGACGTGAAAAAAAACGCGCATGCTCAGAATCAAGTATGAGACAGGAGCGCTCGTTCTGGTAAAACTAGCGTTCGTAATGGAGATAGCACATTCGTCACGCAGTCACGGACTGAAAAGCACGAGACTGAAAAGAGCGAATCGTCGCTCAACAAACTTTACTAACATGAAGGGTGGCGCCATTCGAACGGAACTTCCCCTTTATAGTGCCGTCGTACGTGTTGTACGTGACTGCGCTTTGCTTGATCGTTTTTTTAAATGATCGTGTGTACGCAAGACAGGCTTGAGAGGAAACATGAAAAAAAACAACGTGAAAAACGGCAAGAAAAAAAATGGCAAGAAAAACGATTGCGTGTATGGGGCATAACAGTGAAAAATTCACGCTAAACTCTCGGGCTTTTTGCATTGCCTGACGCAATTGTGGATCATGGGTTAACACTCCCATAGCCACTGCTTCCTTACCTGACAAAACAACACTGTCCGCCCCTTCATCCCATAAGCGTAGGAGCCAACTCAATAGGGGCTCCCCAGACCTTTGTTTGTATTGTTTTGCCAGCTCATGGAGTTCAGTTTGTGAAAACTCCCGTACTTCTTCAAATTCAACATCTCTGGGGTTGCGATAATGCACCTCCCCATCTGCCATATCCTCTCTATCATGTTGCCGTTTCCTATGCTTAGTAATGAGAGGTCTGGCATACTTTTTCTTTCCCACTAGCAGATCATCCTCCGAAATATCAAACTCTATCTCCTCATCCTCACTATCATTTGAGGAGAGCACATCCTCACAATCCCAATTTTGGCATGTGACAATGGCACGTACCCTGGCTTTACTAACAGGTTTACGCCCCTTCCTTTTCCTTAAGGCATTCATTGATTTGGTCATGAAGGCTGCACACCGCTCTTGCAAATCATCAGCCCGACTAGCGGTTGAACGTACACACTCTGAAGCAACTGCTAGCTGGTCTTTTAATACCTTAACTTCTGCCTCAGCCTTCTCCCTTCTATGTGATTCAGTATAGAGAGCATGGAGGAAGTACCAACCCACGGTGGACACTGTCCTCTTCTCTTTCTTACTTAAATCCAACCCCTTAAGGCTAAAATCTACAAAATGATCTGAGACTTTATCACCCCAAGTCAGCTTCAAGGGAGAAGCATACTTCACAAATGCATTAGCAAGAGGCTCCCACTCATTATTTCTGGCCCAGATAGGTAAGCTGCACACTTTCTTCTGGTCACTAGAACCCTCTGCAGCCTTGCTTTTCCTAAACAGTTTACGCAGCATTTTACCTAGCACAAGCTACACAACACACTACAGAAAAACAAGTCTGCTTCAATTGAATTATAGCACAAATTCCAGCCGAGCCCCCAAATGTTTCGCTTTGCGTCTATCTAGCAAGGTTACTCTGTGGTATAACAAGGAAGCTGAGACTTCTGCAGTGTGTAAATGTGCTTTTACTATACAAGATGCTGTACATACAAAACTATTACAATATTAGGACTAAAATACAAGACTGACAGATCTCTATAACAAGCAAAATGCCTCGCAAATAGAACAGCCTATGGTCTATAACTACAAATACATTTAAAGGTTACTTAACTTCGATTACGCTTTGTTCGTGATCTCCATTGGCAATGATTCTTCTTGGAGAACAGGTCCTGTTCTTCTTCATGAGTGGCTTCTCACTCTTACAGCAACATGATGTGTGTCTCCTGTGTCCTAGCTTATGCCCTGTTTTTATGTGTGCGGTTTACCATTGTTACCAAACAGAAAACATAGCTGTAGCTGTATTTCAACAATAGCATTGAATACAACAATGCTATCTACCTATTGTCTACTCAAAACGAAACCTGTAATCTAAACTGTAATTATTTTAGTTTGAGAGCTGAAAGAAATCTAAACAAGTAATGCCTTACTTGTTTACTGAATACAGGTAATGTACTAAATACAACAATGGTATCTAATCCCATTGTCATTTGTTTGAGAAATCTACTCAAACAAAATGCTGACAGGTAATCTGACCAACTCACTATTACAAAATTGTCCCATGTATCCTATGTCTGATTAATATAATAAAAATCATATTTTTAACAAACGCAATACACCCCGCTCTGCTAGCTTAGGGGGGTGTATTTTTTTCCATTATCTGTGCCCCTTTCTAATGATCATGTGCTGGTCGGAGCGGAGGGAATGTTTCTTCAGTTTCGGGTGAATTGCCCATTCAGCTCCGCTCGCATGTTCTTCTGCCTTGGTTCAAGTCCCGGCCAGCCGCCTTCCTGCTTATCTCTGTGCTGTCCCTGGCGGAGTGATCTTCCTCCACCTCCCACCCAGTAGTAGCCGGGGCCCGGAGAGTAAGACTTGACAGGCTGTGAGGCGGGTGGCGACGGGCAGAGAGTTGCTGATTTACGCCATTACTAGTAAAAAAAAAAAATGTCCCTGGATTTCATTTAAAAAATCTGGTCACCTTAATATAGAGGGGATCAGAAGATAGTGACTTGTAGATCACAGATATTCCCCCTCTACTCCATGGTCTGGTCACACCATTGTTCATAGGCCGTGATTCTGGGAGGTTCGGGTTTAGTCACCCATAAAGAGTGTAAAAAATGGGAGACTTGGAGAAATCTGAACTTCTCTGTCAGGGACATATCCAGTCTACTTATACAAAAGCTCAGAGATCGGACCTGAAGACTTGAAAAAGTGACCAATTCTATACAACCCTTTGTTCAGCCACCATTTAAAAGCTTTGATGTCCATCCCTGGAGGAAATTGAGAGTTATGAAACAGATGGACTAATGGGTGACTATCAGAGACCAACTCTGGGTGACCTCTAAGTCCACCCCATAGGGATACTGAAGGAGAGAGAGAGTTGGATCTAAGATAGAGGGACAAGAAGGACACCACATTAGGTAGTCCAGAGTGACCTGGGGATCCGCCTATCATTCCATATCCACCCAATCGGGTTTAGTAACTCTGGAATATATGATTGAGATCTGGGCTAGTTGAGTGGCTTGATAGAACCATAATAGGTTTGGCAGACCAAGACCACCTTTATCACAGACGTGAAAATAGACCCTCTTAGACACTCAATGCCCTTCTGAACCCCAGATGAAGTCAATAATTTTTGCTTAAAAATGCTGTAGATGGTGATTAATGATAGGGAAGGGTAGAGAGCGGGAGAGGAATAGTACACAGGGAACAAAATCATCCTATTTGAATGACCCCGACCTCACCAGGACAGGTGGAGTTGTGCCCATTGTTGTAGATCTTCTTCTAATTGTTTATCGGGGGGGGGTTGGCTCCATACAGTTGGTTCATACTGGAGGATAGATTCACCCCCAGGTAAGGAAAGACTGAATCACTCCAAGCCAATCACAGTGATCTATCACGCATAGGGCTGCAACGGATTGGCGGTGATCCGTGATCCGAACGGGTCACCCTGTTCGAATCGGATCACTACTAGGAAAGGCCGCGGCTTCGGCCTAGCTCTGGAGCTGCGGCCATCTTGGTACACCCGGCGGCGGCGGCCGCCTTGTGCATGCTGACGTCATCACCCCTCACCCTCGCTGCTCGTGGATCTGAACTGGCCGGCGGGAGAGACTAAAGTAAGTGGGGGAGATGCCCATTAAAGGGGGAGAAGATTGTGGATATTACAGGGGGACAAGATTGTGGATATTACAGGGGGAGAAGATTGTGGATATTACAGAGGGAGAAGATTGTGGATATTACAGGGGGAGATTGTGGATATTACAGGGGGAGATTGTGGATATTACAGTGAGGGGGAGATGACGTGGATATTACAGTGTGGGGGAGATGACGTGGATATTACAGTGGGGGAGATTGTGGATATTAGTGTAGCGGGTATTTGAATTATATGAGGACTCTGGTGGTGTGAGGTTCCTTGGGGTCCCTGGGTGGCGCTGTTGCCTTGGGCTGGAGCTGAACTCACACCGCGAACCATGCCTTTTTGTCCTCCCCTGGAGCTGGTGCAGCGGGGCGGGGAACCCGCTGTGACGCAAAGGGAGAGGTCATAAAAGGGGCGGATGCCCTGACCTTGGGGAGAGAGTCGGAGGACGCGTCCGCACCCAGGCACCTTCAGCTTGGGTGCTGGTGTTCCAGGCCTAGGCGCCCTTGGCCTAGCTGGAGCGGAGATGGAGTCCATCTTAGGCACCTTTAGCCTGGGGTGAGGTACTATGGCGGATGCCTGGAGCTTAGTACCTTCAACTGAGTTCCGCGAGGGTGGAGGAATCCGAGGGGGCCCTAACTCCTTGGGTGCCCGTGTCTGAGTTCGTGAGGACTGGTGCGCAGTAACTTCTCCGAAGAGTCCAGCGCAGCATCGCTGGTGACGGAGAGGCCTCCATTTCTCCCTTGGACGGATTTCTTCCTCTGACAGGGGCAAAGTGAGTGAAGGTAATTCACGTTCTATATTACCTAGTCAGTGGCAGTGACTATTCACCACTGGTGACAGCACAGTGGGCAGCAGCAAGAAGGGAAAGGATTGTGCCTCGATCTGTCCCACATTTTTCCAAAGGAGAAAGATTGTTTTATTGCTTGGCAAGAAGAATAAAACTGAGTTGTACCTATTCACTGTGTGGAACTTGGGTTACTAAGCAAAGGAGTCAGGGACGAAGGACTGGACTTGACTCTAGGACACCTACACAAAAGCCCAATCTTCTGGCCTTCACCTCTTAGCTACGGGAGGACATGGGCCGTGGTGTGTATCATCTCTCTCTCCCAGGTACCCCTAGACAACAGCCATATAACCGATAAAGCAAGGGAGAGGGGTGAGGCCACTACACGTGGGGGCATCGTACCCGGGATATGTGTGTAGCGGGCAGGCGCCTCTCCACCGCCCCCACCACACTCCGAATCCCCTCTCTTTTATTTCTCACTCGCAATGTCTCTGGTCTAGGGGTATGATAGGAAAGGGAGTGCGGTCGCTACGCCAGGCCTCCACCACAGATGTATAAGTGGTATTAGCAGAAGTTCTTTACCTTCGGGCCTGCATTGTGTATCGGTTCCTCCCTTCAGGAGTCATCTGCCAGGAAACAAGTCTCACACCATTGCAAGTCCAACACTCCTTTATTTGAACACAGCATGGACTTACTTGCTTTACAAAACAGAACAGGAGGTGTGAATGTGTATATAGGCCCAGACAAAAGTTCTTCCCTCCACTCTCCTCCCTGAGAGTGGGCAATGGTCTCCGCACAAGGGAATTCACCTTCCGGACGGTCTCCGACAAGAGGCTCACCCGTCACCGGCAGTATGCTGCACCGGGTCTTCAGATGAGGAGCTCTTCCCGGTCCATTACGTCCACCTCGGATTCAGGCGTCCATCTCCGGAGCACCCTAGGATCCTTCCCTCGCAGAACTCAGTGTTGGGCACTGAGCTCCGGACCGTTAACTGAGTACCTCACCTCAGGCTAAAGGTGCCTGAGGTGGAACACGACCTCCGGTGGTCCTCTAGGCCTAGTCCGCCGAAGCGGCGCTGTTTTTTTGAATGCAGAGGCCGGGCGTGACGTCATAACATCGCGCCCGGCCTCCGAACGATCATAGAGACTCCGGCGACCATCTGGTCCGCCGGAAATCTCTATGGTTAGAAGCCGGTGCCGGCGGATCCTGTCACTGACTCACCGATCGCTCAGGTGAGTCGGTTGAAGCACCGGAGGGCGGCGGGAGGGGGGGGACGTCCCCTCTCGCCGCCTGTAAGAACGATCAAGCGGCGGAACAGCCGCTATGATCATTCTTACGGTACAGAGAATCGCCGGCTCTAAAAAACGATACCTGAATGATGCCTGTAGCTGCAGGCATTATTCAGATATCCCGGCTGAAAGTCAAGGACGTCCCACGGACGTCCTTAGATGCGAAGTGGTTAAATGTGAAAAACAGAGGTGTTCTGTCACATTAGCAAGCATGTAAGGTCAGCAGGTTTCCTGCTGCTTTTAAAATTTAACATCTAAACAGTCCGTTGGATTTCCAACTACTGTATTTAAGCAGATAAGCTCCGTTTTGTGTTGAAAACAACCGTGAAATCGAAAACTCCAGTGGGTGTAACAAGATGTCCGCTTGCCCCCTTCTCACTCTATCATTACTGTGCAGGAGTGTGGGGTGTAGCAAGATGGCGGCGGCGGAACGTCACTTACGGAGCAATCTGTGATGGGGAGCAGAATGTGACAAGACAGTGGCAGCAGAGGAGGTAATAAGATCTTATTTTCTATTTACACCCAGTAACCCCCGTCATGTCCGTCCTCTTCCTCCATAGTCACTGTGATGTCTTTTATCTCCAGCAGATGATGATACACACATATATATAGTGTGGATACCAACAGGTAATTTAATATTGATTGGATCCTGGGAAAACATTTTCATGCATTTTTGCTCTCCACCTGCTCTCCGATATACAATAAATAGCAGCTAGATTCAAAATCAGTTTACAGAATCAGATCAGGCAGCGATTGCGATTGGTTGCCAGAGGTTACAGCATATCATTGCTGCTCACTGACTGGCTGCTAGAGGTTACAGCACACATTATGGCTCACTGATTATTTGCTAGAGGTTACAGCACATGACTTCTGCTTGTTGATTGGTTGATAGAGATTACTGTACATCAATACTGATTGGTTGCTAGAGGTTGCTGGATATCCTTACCATTTAATGATTGGTTGCAAGAGGTCAGTGCACAGCATTACTGCTCACTGATTAGTTGCTAAAGGTTACAGCACATCATCTCCTCACTGCCTGCACACAATGGACTGGGAGGTGAGGGGACCCATCAATAGACCGAAAACTCCTAGGACTCCTGGGATCAGTGGCAATGCTGGGGGGGGGGGGGGGTTGATGGGATCAATGGCAGTGGTGGGGGGATGGGATTAGTTAGGCAGTACACTGTGGCAAATTCTGAATCACGTATTGCAAGGCTGGAAATCTTTGACAAGTATATAGTGAGGGATTCTACACTGACCTCCAATGTGAGGGGGGATTTGCACGGACCACCAGTGTGAGGGGGAATTTGCACGGACCACCAGTGTGAGGGGGAATTTGCACTGCCAACCAATGTGAGGGGGAATTTGCACTGTCAACCAATGTGAGGTGGGATTTACACTGACCACCAATATGAAGGGGAATTTGCACTGACCACTAACATAACGAGGGATTTTATGCCACCCACCAATATAAAGAAGGATTTCTACACTGACATCAATGTAATAAGAGAATTTACACCAACCACCAGTGTAAGGGGGAATATACAATGACCTCCATGTAAGGGGGAATTTACACAGACAACCATTGTCGAGGAGATTTGTACTGACCACAAATGTAACGTGACTCTTCTACACCGACCACCAATGTTGGGGGGATTTACACTGACCACCAATGTAAGGCTGGTTTACACTGAACACTAATATTAGGGGGGATTTACACTGTCCATTATCGTAAGGGGGATTTACACTCACCACCAATTTAAATGGGGCTTCTACATGGACCACCAATGAAGGATTCGAAACTGACCATAAATGCAAGTTTGGATTTTTTTTACCAATATAAAGAGGAGTTTCTACACTGACCACCAATGTAATAGGAGCATTCACAGTAACCACCAATGTAATGGGGATTTACACTGACCACTTATGTAAGGGGGACCTTCACACTGGCCACTAGTGTGAATGAAAGGATTGTACACCAAGCCTCAATGTAATGAGAAGATTTACACCGACCACCAATGTAACTGAGACATTTAGCCTGCATTCACATTTGTGTGTTCGGAACGCATGCAAAATCGCCTTCCTGATACCGCAGAATAATGCTGCCCTTTAGCGCCTGGCACATCGTGATTGCATCGGGACTCTGGAGGTGGCGGGGGGGCCGCACCTCTGGCACAGCATGATCCCTTTAGGGGTGCAGGAGGTGGGGGGAGCCTCGCTGATCTGGAGGACTGGCTTATGGAGTACTGCCATGAACTGTCGTTTTCACATTCTTTATTTTTTATTAAATTATCATTCAATCTCCACATCCCTACTGTTTTTTTGTATTCAACTATTCTAAGTTCCAAATATATCGGAGCATGGTCTGACCAGGAAAAATTGTATGTTGAGGGAGTCATCATCAAACCGGAGTGATTGAGAAAGAAATAATCTATTCTATGATATGAGTTATGTATATTTGAATAATATGTATATTTTTTTTGTGTTTGGTGTTAAACCCTCCATATATCTATAATTTGAGTTCTTTCCAATAAATGTTTAAAATCTTTTAGTTGACTATTTTTCCTATGGGAGTGAATACTAGTTGTGTCTATCATTGAATCCAATATAAAATTTAAGTCTCCACCCATAATTACCGTGCCTTCTACTTTTTTCAATTGCTTCCACAACAGATTTAATGCCACACCTAATTTGTTCGTAGTTTGGTAAATATAAATTTATGATTGTAAAAATGTTTCCATATAGCATAACCTTTATAATCAAGGATCTGCCATCTTTACCTTTCCAGCTTTGTAATATTTGGTGGGGTATATCTTTGCGGAACGCAATAGATACTTTTCTTGTTTTTGAGTAGGGGAATGTATCATGGATCAGGTAACATAGTTTCTATTTATTTTAGTAATGTGATCTGAACGAAAATGTGTTTCTTGAAACAGAATAATACCAATTTTTTGTTTGTGAAATGAATTTAAGGTTTGAGATCTTTTAAAGGGTGAATTAAGGCCTCTTACATTAAAAGAACAAAATTTTACCCCTCCCATAGAAGCAAAACAGGAGGGGGGGGCGTACCAATATATCAGAGAGGGAGAGAAAAAAAAAAACACAACGCACTCACTCACTAACACGTGTCACAACACTCTGCCTATAATTATTTTTCTACATGGGAATTATGGGTGGAATATTGTTTATAAATATACATAAGAACCTATTTCACCCATTTCTGATAAGAATATGCATATAATTATTTTTCTACACGGGGATTATGGGTGGAATATTGTTTATAAATATACATAGAAATATATTAAAGTGGTTGTAAACCCGCTTTGTAAACAAACACCTACAGGTAAGCCTAGATTAAGGCTTACTTGTAGGTGCATGAAATATCTCCTTAACCTATACGGTTAAGGAGATATTTGCATTTACCATGGTTAAGGAGATATTTGCATTTAAACCCGGCGCCGCTGACGTCACGCGCATGCGCATGGGGTTAATCCCATTCACAAATTTGGCTAGGTCGCAGCATTCGACGACGTAGCCGAATTCGCCGGCTACCGCGTGCATGCGCGGAGTCACGTCTTCGCCGCTCCGGCCAATCACAGCGCCGGAGCGGCACTGTGATTGGCTGGTGCGGCGATACCCGGAACTAACATTCCGGCTATTACCGCAGCGATGGCTGCATCTGGAGAGAGGGACGCGGACTGCTTCGGGGGCCCCGATCTAAGGTAAGTGGTACATAATGAGCTAGTATGCTAGTCATACTAGCTCATTATGCCTTTCTCTTGCAGGTTGCCTAAAAAAAAAGGATTAGTGGGTTTACAACCACTTTAAACCCATTTCTGATCTAAAAATGCATATAATAATTTTTTTACATGGGGATTATGGGTGGAATATTGTTTATAAATATACATAGTAACTTATTTCACCCATTTCTGATAAGAATATTCATATAGTTATTTTTCTACATGGGGATTATGGGTGGAATATTGTTTATAAATACACATAGGAACCTATTAAACCCATTTCTGATAAGAATATGCATATTATTATTTTCTACTTAGGATTATGGGTGGAATATTGTTTATAAATATACATAGGAATATATTAAACGCATTTCTGATATGAATATGCATATAATTATTTTTCTACACAGGGATTATGGGTGGAATATTGTTTATAAATATACATAGGAACCTATTCCATATTAACCTATTAATTATGTTATTATTATTATTAACCTATTAATCATATTAACCTACATATAACCTATTCCAGCAGAAAGAGGGGAATAGAGGAGGGAGAGATACGAGACCCAGCAGAAATGGGGAATGGAGGGACACGAGACCCAGCAGAATGGGGGGATAGAGGACGGAGAGACACGAGACCCAGCAGAAATGGGGAATAGAGGACGGAGAGACACGAGACCCAGCAGAAAGGGGGGATAGAGGATGGAGGGACACAAGACCCAGCAGAAAGGGGGGGATAGATGATGGAGAGACACGAGACCCAGCAGAATGGGGGGATAGAGGACGGAGAGACACGAGACCCAGCAGAAAGGGGGGGATAGAGGATGGAGAGACACGAGACCCAGCAGAAATGGGGAATAGAGGATGGAGGGACACGAGACCCAGGAGAAAGGGGGGATAGAGGATGGAGGGACATAAGGCCCAGCAGAATGGGGGGGGATAGAGGATGGAGAGACATGAGACCCAGCAGAAAGGTAGGGGGGATAGAGGATGGAGGGACATAAGGCCCAGCAGAAAGGGGGGGGATAGAGGATGGAGAGACATGAGACCCAGCAGAAAGGTAGGGGGGATAGAGGATGGAGAGACAAGAGACCCAGCAGAAAGGGGGTGATAGAGGATGTAGAGACAGCAGAAAGAGGGGATAGAGGGACAAGTCTTACAGTCATCATAGGGAGGCGGCTGATTATTTTCAGTCAGCACGCATAATGGTTTACTCTTATCAATGCATTGGTGATACACATACACCGTCTGTTTCCCCTGTTCCAGTTCCTGCTCTATCCATTGTTCTCTGTGGACGGCCTTTGCCACATTATACCAGGCTTCTGCTGTTTTCAGTAAGTTGTTATCTGCCAAAATGCCTCGTTTGTCTTTCATTATCTTCTGCCATTCTTCCGGCTGTAGCTGGCCTCCACTCACGGTCATCCCACATACTTTTGTCAGCTTTCCCAATCTCTTCACATACTCCACCCCCTCCCTTTCTGCCACAAGGTCAGACGCTGAAACTCCCCTTTCTGGTTTAACTGTTTTCTGTCCCATCTTCTCTTCTCTGCTGGGGCCCTCCTAACAAGAATCCAAGGTTTCTTACTCGCTCTTTCTCTGTCCCCCCACACTCTTCTGGCTGTTCCTGATGACAGGGACACCTCTCGATACCGTGCCCCTCCCGCTCAGCCTCTACTTCTATCTACTGTATTGACTTTCCTATTTTCCCTTTGACCTGATAGTGAACGTTCAGGCGGAAAACGAATGCTGCGTACACGCGGTCGGAATTTCCGATGGAAAAAGTCTGAAGTAGCTTTTGATCGGATATTCCGACCGTGTGTATGCCCCATCTGACTTTTTCCATCGGAATTTCCGACGGACTTAGATAGAGAGCAGGTTCTCAATTTTTCCAACGGAACAAGTTACTATCGGAAAATCCATTTGTCTGTATGCAATTCCAACATGCATGCTTGGAAACAATTTGACGCATGCTCGGAAGCATTGAACATCTTTTTCTCGCCTCGTCGTAGTGTTGTACTTAACGCTCGAAAGTTCAGAACCGTGTGTGACCGTGTGTATGCAAGCAAAGCTTGAGCGGAATTCCGTCGGAAAAACCATCCAACTTTTTTCAGACGGAAATTCCGCTCGTGTGTACAGGGCATTAGACTTCAGGTTTTTCTGGCAGCAGAGGATGGCGTTCTAGTAGTTCCTGACTATATCCTGACTCATTAACTCTTAGTAAACCCCAAACACCCTCATGGATGCCAAACATTAATCCACAAACACACTTAGAACATGATATATCAACCGGCCACAAAGAGAGAGAGAGATATGTTCCGAGAAGAGGGGTCCCCACAGAGTCTCCGCGCTGTCATCACCCGTGACGCGCACTCGGCGCCTCCTCTCACGACGCGCACACAACACGCTGCCGTGAACGAAGAGTTTCCGTGTCAATTCAATACCCTCTGCACAGCACTCCCCCTCAGGTTCTCCCTCTCTCCAAGTCCAGATGACACATTTACACAAACACAAAACCAGGCAGCAGATACTCAGATACAGGTTTGATACAAATTAGACCCCAGGCAAGCAATTACCTGTCTCTGGTGACCGCCGGCAGCCACATCAGACACAGAGATAGAACAACAACGGAGATAGGTCACGTACTGGTAAGGTACTGAATAGTATGTCTTACCATACTCTGGAGCAGGGATGAGCCGAAAACCCCCCTGTTCGGTTCGCACCAGAACCTGCGAACAGACAGAATGTTCGCGTGAACTTTAGACCCCTATTAAATACAATGGACTCGAACGTTCGAAATCTAAAGTGCTAATTATAAAGGCTTATATGCAAGTTATTGTCCGAAAAAGTGTTTGGGGACCCGGGTCCTGCCCCAGAGGACATGTATCAATGCAAAAAGAAATTTTAAAAACTGCCTTTTTTTCGGGAGCAGTGATTTTAATAATGCTTAAAATGAAAAAATAAAAGTGAAATATTCCTTTAAATTTCGTACCTATGGGGTGTGTATAGTATGCATGTAAAGTGGCGCATGTTTCCCGTGCTTAGAACTGTCCCTGCACAAAGTGTCATTTTTGAAGGAAAAAAAGTCATTTAAAACTCACTCGCGGCTATTAATGAATTGTCGGCTAACGCAATACATAGAAAAGTCATTGATAAAAAAAAAAAGCGTGGGGGTCCCCCAGAATTCAATTACCAGGCCCTATAGGTCTGGTATAGATATTAAGGGGAACCCCGCCGAAAATTAAAAAAATGCGTGCGGTTCCCCCAAATATCCATACCAGGCCCTTCAGATCTGGCATGGATTTTAAGGGGAACTCCACCCCAAATTTAAAAAAAAAATGGCGTGGAGTCCCCCCAAAAATCCATACCAGAAGCTTATCCGAGCACGCAACCTGGCAGGCCGCAGGAAAAGAGGGGGGGGTCGAGAGAGCGCCCCCCCTCCTGAACCGTACCAGGCCACATGCCCTCAACATGGGGAGGATGTCCCCATGTTGATGGGGACAAGGGCCTCATCCCCACAACCCTTGCCCGATGGTTGTGGGGGTCTGCGGGCGGGGGGCTTATCGGAATCTGGAAGACCCCTTTAACAAAGGGGACCCCCAGATCCCGCCCCCCCCTATGTGAATTGGTAAGGGGTACATTGTACCCCTACCATTTCACGGAGAAAGTGTCAAAAAATGTAAAAAAAAACACACCAACACCTTGGAAAAGTCCTTTATTAAAAAAAAAATTAAAAAAAAAACATTCCAGCGGTGAAATCCAGTGTCCCGCGGTGATCCGATGTCCAGCGCTGTCCGTCATTGGCTGAGCCTGAGCGGACCTGATGGGGAACTTCCTCCGCAGTCTATTACATGTATAGACCCGCCCCTTCTAAAGTTCCCCATCAGGTCCGCTCAGCCCATGTTGAGGGCATGTGGCCTGGTGCGGTTCACGAGGGGGGGGCGCTCTCTCGTCCCCCCTCTTTTCCTGCGGCCTGCCAGGTTGCGTGCTCGAATAAGGGTCTGGTATGGATTTTTGGGGGGACTCCACGCCATTTTTTTAAAAATTTGGGGTGGAGTTCCCCTTAAAATCCATGCCAGATCTGAAGGGCCTGGTATGGATATTTGGGGGAACCGCACGCATTTTTTTTTCCATTTGCGGCGGGGTTCCCCTTAATATCTATATCAGACCTTAAGGGCCTGGTAATTGAATACTGGGGGACCCCCACGCTTTTTATTTTTATCAATGACTTTTGTATGTATTGCCGGGAGCCGACAATTTATTAATAGCCGCGAGTCAGTTTTAAATTACTTTTTTTTCTTCAAAAATGACATTTTATGCAGGGACAGTTCTAAGCACGGGAAAAATGCGTCACTTTACATGCATATCATACACACCCCCTAGGTACGAAATTTAAAGGAATATTTCACTTTTATTGTTTCACTTTAAGCATTATTAAAATCACTGCTCCCGAAAAAACGGCCGTTAAAAAAAAAAAATTTTGCATTGATACATGTCCCCTGGGGCAGGACCCGGGCCCCCAAACACTTTTTATGACAATAACTTGCATATAAGCCTTTATAATTAGCACTTTAGATTTCTCCCATAGACTTTTCGAATTTGCCGCGAACATCCCAATTTGTTCGCTGTTCGGCGAACGGGCGAACAGGCAATGTTCGAGTCGAACATGAGTTCGACTCGAACTCAAAGCTCATCCCTACTCTGGAGGTGATCAGTCTCCAGCCCGTCCGCATTGGTCCACCTCGGCGCCTTCATGATTGGCTGTCCGTTGGTTCACAACCCGGGGCCCCACGTTAGGGCGCCAGCTGATATGGATCAGACTAATTGTATGGTGAGTATCTGCCCCCGTCCTGATTAGGCCTATATGATGTAGTGCATGCACGAGAAAAGGACCACACTGAGACTGTGCTCAGATTGATGATACTCTCTTTATTGGTTCCGATACATGGGGTTTTATAGGTGAGCGACTAATGCTGTAAGCAAATGTATCATTAGCATAACGTTATCTAGATACTCGTAGCTACTGATTGGTTGTGTCCATGTAAGGTGAACTTCCTCCAGGATCTGAGCGTCATCAGACAGGGTGTAGTCCTGGGCAGAGGCGCCATCTTTTAGTTACATTCTTCACTCGATGGGAGGGGTGCTACTAGGGGCCATTTTGAGTAAGGAATATAAAAGCAGTTTATATACAGGAAAAATATAGACTTTATAGTATAGAAAAAAAGCATAGAAAATGGGCATTTTACCTAATCCATCACAGTATTATCACTGATCTCTGGTGTCACTGGTGATGTCAGTTCCCAGCCGGTCTCATTAGTACAGGAACAGTATTATAGTATTATCACTGATCTATGTATTGGTGTCACTGGTGATGTCAGTCCCCCCCTCCCCAGTGTCAGTAAGTGTCAGATTGTCCGTCACACTTTGGCAGTCCCATTAGAAGTCAGGAGAGCACAACTGGTCAGTTTGCTGGCTGTGCTGAGCTTGGAAGTCAACCTGCTCTCCTCCAATCATCAGACTTGTGCTTACAACCTCCCCACTGCACAGCCATTCACTGGGAAGACCAGTGTGTTGCTGTTTCTCCTATCCCAACTCTTATGCAGCTGAGAACAGAGGGAATGTGATCACTTATAAAAAAGGGGAGAAAAGTATTTATAATATATTTTATATCTATACACAAATGTTTTGCCTGACATTTCTATTTTAAACTAAATGGGTTATATTACAAGGTGAGGCTTACATACACTTTACCTTCTATCCCCCAATATATGCTGTACTGATAAGTGTATGAGTATGATCTCAGGTATTAGTATGAAATCATGTCTGACAAAGGAAACTGAGGGGTCTACTTATAGGAAATTCATTCAGCTGTTACACATATTGCTAGAATATAACACAGTGATTTCCTATGATTGTCGGCTCCATCTAGTGGCCATAAAACTGTATTTTTCATTAAATACCTCAATCAGTAAAAATAGCACAATAAAGCTTTATGGCCACTAGATGGAGCCAAAGAAATCAGAGTATGAAATAAAATACATCCAATATTCATCATGGCCGCTCACATTCATTCAACTATTTTTATTTTAAACAGACCTCTAAGTGTTTGTGAAATCTTCACCCCAAAATGTACTCAGCCAATGAAAGGTAATGACTCCATTTTTATTTTTATACTGCTATCAATGGCCAACACGGTACAACACTTCATCCATGTCTTTGGTGATCTCTGATCTCCTTATGAACTGTTTCTTACATGATGAAGATCAGCCATGGAGTATATCTGAGGTGTATATCAGGGTGTGCTTCTTCCCCACATGAGACCTGTGATGTCCAGCAACATTCATATAGAAGACATTTCCCACACTCAAGACACTAATACACCTCAAGGGTTGTGTGGGATCCCTGATGTACAGGAAGACAGGACTTCAGTGAGGAACAATTCCCTCACTCAGGACAGGAAAGTGGCTTCTCCCCCGTGTGAGATCTCTGATGTCTGAAAAGACTGGACCTTTCTGAAAAACATTTCCCACACTCAGGACAGGAATACGGCTTCTCCCCTGTGTGAGATCTCTGATGTGTGGAAAAATGGGACTTATCAGAAAAACATTTCCCACACTCAGGACAGGAATACGGCTTCTCCCCCGTGTGAGATCTCTGATGTGTGGAAAGATGGGACTTCACTGAAAAACATTTTCCACACTCAGAACAGGAATAAGGCTTCTCTCCTGTGTGAGATCTCTGATGTGTGTAAAGATTGGACTTCACTGAAAAACATTTCCCGCACTCAGGACAGGAATACGGCTTCTCCCCCGTGTGAAATCTCTGATGTATGGAAAGACTGGACTTACGGGAGTAACATTTTCCACACTCAGTACAGGAATACGGCTTCTCCCCCGTGTGAGATCTCTGATGTTTGTTAAGATTGGACTTATCTGAACAACATTTCCCACACTCAGGACAGGAAAGTGGCTTCTCCCCCGTGTGAGATCTCAGATGTGAGTAAAGATGGGACTTCTGTGAAAAACATTTCCCGCACTCAGGACAGGAATACGGCTTCTCCCCTGTGTGAGATCTCTGATGTGTGTAAAGACTGGACTTCACTGAAAAACATTTCCTGCACTCAGGACAGGAATACGGCTTTTCCCCCGTGTGAGATCTTTTATGCGCATCAAGATCGTATTTTGAACGGAGACATTTCCCACACTCAGTACAGGAAAAGCTCTTATCTGTTGGAAGGACGGCACCGTCCCGCACAGTCTGAGGTTCCTCAGGATAAGAGGAATACGATGGTCCAGCACCGTCCCGCACAGTCTGAGGTTCCTCAGGATAAGAGGAATACGATGGTCCGGCACCGTCCCGCACAGTCTGAGGTTCCTCAGGATAAGAGGAATACGATGGTCCAGCACCGTCCCGCACAGTCTGAGGTTCCTCAGGATAAGAGGAATACGATGGTCCGGCACCGTCCCGCACAGTCTGAGGTTCCTCAGGATAAGAGGAATACGATGGTCCGGCACCGTCCCGCACAGTCTGAGGTTCCTCGGGATAAGAGGAATACGATGGTCCGGCACTGTCCCGCACAGTCTGAGGTTCCTCAGGATAAGAGGAATACGATGGTCCGGCACCGTCCCGCACAGTCTGAGGTTCCTCAGGATAAGAGGAATACGATGGTCCGCCACCGTCCCGCACAGTCTGAGGTTCCTCAGGATAAGAGGAATACGATGGTCCGGCACCGTCCCGCACAGTCTGAGGTTCCTCAGGATAAGAGGAATACGATGGTCCGGCACCGTCCCGCACAGTCTGAGGTTCCTCGGGATAAGAGGAATACGATGGTCCGGCACCGTCCCGCACAGTCTGAGGTTCCTCAGGATAAGAGGAATACGATGGTCCGGCACCGTCCCGCACAGTCTGAGGTTCCTCAGGATAAGAGGAATACGATGGTCCGGCACCGTCCCGCACAGTTTGAGGTTCCTCAGGATAAGAGGAATACGATGGTCCGGCACCGTCCCGCACAGTCTGAGGTTCCTCAGGATAAGAGGAATACGATGGTCCATCTACACTGTGTGGTGCCGGATGGACATTTGAGGTAGCCGGGTTTTCTCCTGGACTATACTGTGTGATGTCCTCATCTTCTACTTTACAGTCTGGAGACAAAGTGAGACAATCCTCTGAGGTTTTCCTCATTTCCCGTCCATCTACTAAAATAGAAATACAAAGATTATTACTAGACATGAGCAGATTGGTTCCCCTAAACCAGGACTCCGCCCACATCAGGCAGCTTTGTCTCTGACGATCTTACAATTCCCCCCTCAGGTTAACTAGTAAATGGGTCCTCTGATCTCCTACCAGATCATTTCTTTATTCATGGACCTTAGTCAGAGAGTGAGGAAACAACGAGAACTGTCTTTTATAGGAGTGACAGTGATGAGGGGATTATAGGAAGAGTGTCCCCAACCCCTTTATCATTCATTGCCATCTTACAAACACAAGAAGTCCTGCACTTCCTTATTTAGTTTATTATTTAGTCATGAATAACAGCTGGGCTGAGCCCCACCAGAGGTCAGAGAGTGAGGATGGGGGGAGAACAACCAAGATGAAGACTGGACTGATCCTGAAGACAACCATCATTGGGTTATTGGCTCCTCCCTCATTATCACTTTCTGTTTAAGGTTCCAAAGTTTGAGGATGTTATCACATTATTATCACCATGTAAATGTCTGTGCTCCAATCAAATTATCAGATATAAAATGTCCAGCTGGTAGAAAATGGGTGTAACAAAAGAGAATACATATTATGTGTATATATAGCAGTGAGTAGAGAGGAGAGAGCATAAGTCAAGACTATGTAATGTACAACATATTGTATAAGATACAACAGATAGGACTGTATCAGAATGATGTGATGTACAACATAGAGTATATAGTTCAGGAGTCAGGAGTATGTAATGTACATGTAGCGCCCTCCCCAAAAGGGACGCTTTTTAAAATATAGAGGGATGTCTGAGCCAGTAGTTGGGCTCAGACTGTTGAATTACATTGAAATTTGCCTCTGTTCTAGTTGTGGTTTGCCTGATAGTAATTTCCCTTTTTGCCTGTAGGTGGCGTTACCACCTCGGGCACCTGTTGGAACACGGGCAAACCATGGTGAATTGAGTGGCCCTTCTCGGCAGTGGTACGGTGTGAGTGGTGAACCTGCTGGGAGGGGATACTTAAGGGGCAGACGCCATTGATTGGGGTCCGATTTTGCCTCGCAGCCCTCTGGGCACGAGGTATGTGTGGGTGGTTCTAGTCTTGGTACCACGTTGGCCCGAGGCTGCATTGCTGTCTAGTAGGCCCAGCTTATCTGGCTGGGGCCTGCAAACTGAGAAGGGATCCCAAGCTGTCTTGATGAAGGAGACCGGGGGAGGACCTTCCCTGGAGGAAACCGGCAAAGTGCTGACGTCTTGGGTGAGGCCTGGCAACTTTATTGAGGAGGGATCCATTATACTACAAGCTCTACAGTTCTCCGGATTGGCTTAAATGCTCTTTAACTGTATGGCTGGAAGTTTGGGACATTGAAATCCTGTGGTAGAGGATTCCTGGACTATCCATTTGTTCACTCCAAAAGGTCTGTGGCAGAGACCCATTTCATCTTGGGCAGTCTGTGGCAGAAACTGCCCTGTTGCTGATTCGTGTGTCATCCCGGCTGCTAGGCCATGTGAGAGGGGACTATCCGGGTGACCAATACCCACTTTAACATTGAGAGTGGTGAGTGACTTTGAACTGATACCTTTGTAATTTTTTGTGGCGAGTGCCTGAACTTTCCCCTGCTCTTCTATACCTTCTACTTTCTCAACGTTTACTGCATAAGAAAATAAAGCCTGACTGTTGAAGGTTTTACATCTGTGTGGACATTGCATTACTACAGACTTTCCTACCCGGACAATGCAGCTGAAGAGGTAACGTGCAAAACCCAAAACTAACCAGCAGCTCCTACGGGGGTAGTGCTACATACAATATAAATTATACAGTGTAAGGGTCAGGACTCATAATATTGGTATTCAGTAATCAGTGGAAGCTTAAAGTGGAGCTCCACCCTAAATTACAAGTTCCTCTCATCTGAACCCTCCCCCCCTCCGGTGTCACAATTGACACCTTTCAGGGGGGAGGGGGGTGAAGATACCTGTCTAAGACAGGTATTTTCACCCACATCCGGGAGTCCTCTCTCCGGGAATCTGCGGGAGTGACGTCACTTCCCCCAGACTTCCCGTAGTGTTCTGGGAGACACTCGGCTCCCAGAACACAGGAGAGCGAATCAGAACGGCGCAGTGCGACTCGCGCATGCGCCGTAGGGAACCGGGCATGAAGCCGCAGGGCTTCACTTCCTGGTTCCCTCAGTGAGGATGGCGGAGGGAGCAGCAGAGTGACAAGCGATCGTTCGTCCTCTGCTGCGGACGTCGCTGGACTCCAGGACAGGTAAGTGTCCAAATATTAAAAGCCAGCAGCTGCTGTAGCTGTAGCTGCTGGCTTTTGATATTTTTTTTTCCGGCGGAGCTCCGCTTTAAATGTTTACATGAGACAAGTTGCAGAGGTCCCACACTGCTGCCTCCCATCTCCTGAGACTGCACTCACTTGACTTGGGTCTGAGACTATACAGACATATCCCTCCACCCGGCACAGCCAGCAGACAACAGAACAAGTAACCCTGGGGGGAGAAATGTTCTGTCAGAGATCATGCTAGACCTGGGCATGAGGTAGAAGACCCAAAACACATGCCCAAGGTGCCTAGGGGTAGTAACATCTATGGTGAAAATCAACATTTTGCTGCCAGCTGAATCCCAGAATCTCTATAAATCCAGTCTAGATCCATAAATTGTGTCTGCAGTCCAGAGAAGGAAGATTATCACCCAGTCCCTGCCCTACTCTGGACCAATCAGTGAGCAGTATGGGTGGAGGAATGTATTTAGTGTTAACCACTTAACGACCGGCCCATAGCCGAATGACGGCTAATTCTTGGAGAGCGTACATTGACGTGTTCTCAGAATCGCGCTTCCGCATGCCCCCTGGGTCCAGAGGACCTGGCGCATAACAGATCACGGAAAATGGCTGCTGGTAGCGGCCGTTTACCACGTGATCGCTCCGTCAAATGATTGGTACAGTGTGAGAGGAGAGGGGGAGATCAGGGGCAGCAGCACTGTGGGCTGGATCTGTAGTGCCCACAGCGCTGCTCAGTGACAATTGCAGTCACATCCAGCATTCCATCCATCCATGCTCAGCCATCCCTCCATGCTCAGCCATACTCTGCAAAGCTCGGCCTCTGCATGTGGCCAGGCAGTGGAAGTCTCGCATATGTGGTATCGCCGTACTCAAGAGGAGTAGAAGAATCTATTTTGGGGTGTCATTTTTGGTATGTACATGCTATGTGTTAGGAATATTGTATAAATGGACAACTTTGTGTTAAAAAAAAATGCGTTTTAACCACTTCCCGCCCGCCGGCCGTCATATGACGTCCTTGAATTTGTGCGGGGATATCTGAATGATGGGCGCAGCAACAGAATTCATTCAGATATCAGCTTTTTCAGCCGGCGATTCCCTACACCATAAGAATGATCATATCGGCTGTTCCACCACTTGATCATTCTTACGGGAGGCAAGAGGGGACGTCCCCCCTCCTCCCTTTGGTGCTTCTACCGACTCACCGCTACGAACAAAGCCAGGATCCTTTTTTTTTTTTTTAGGGATTTCAGGCTTCCCAGCCTAGAGGTGAGATGTGGGGTCTTATTAACACCATATCTCACTGTAAAGAGGACCTGTCATGCCATATTCCTATTACAAGGGATGTTTACATTCCTTGTAATAGGAATAAAAGTGATCCAAAAATTTGTTTTTGGGAAAAAAGTGTTAAACTAAAATAAAATAAAATGAACAATAATTTTTATTTTTTTAAAGCGCCCCCTGTCCCCGTGTGCTCGCATGCAGAAGCGAATGCATACGCAAGTCCCGCCCACATATGAAAATGGTGTTTAAACCACACATGTGAGGTATCGCCGCGAACGTTCGAGCGAGAGCAATAATTTTGGCCCTAAAACCTCCTCTTTAACTCAAAACATGTAACCAGTAAAAAATTTAAAGCGTCGCCTATTTTTAAGTAGCGAAGTTTGGCGCCATTCCATGAGCGTGTGCAATTTTGAAGGGTGACATGTTGGGTATCTATTTACTTGGCGTAACTTCATCTTTCACATTATGCAAAAACATTGGGCTAACTTTACTGTTTTTTTTGAAAGCACAAAACAGTTTTTTCCTCCAAAAAAGGGTGTTCGAAAAATTGCTGCGCAAATACCGTACAAGATAAAAAGTTGCAACAACCACCATTGTATTCTCTAGGGTCTTTGCTAAAAAAACATATATAATGTTTTGGGGTTCTATGTCATTTTCTAGCAAATAAATGATGATTTTTACATGTAGGAGAGAAATGTCAGAATTGGCCTGGGTGCTCCAGAACGCCTGATGGTGCTCCCTGCATGTTGGGCCTCTGTATGTGGCCACGCTGTGTAAAAGTCTCACACATGTGGTATCGCCATACTCGGGAGTAATAGAAAAATGTGTTTTGGGGTGTAATTTGTGGTATGCATATGCTGTGTGTGAGAAATAACCTGCTAATATGACAATTTTGCGAAGAAAAAATAAAATCTTGATTTTGCAAAGAATTGTGGGAAAAAATTACAACTTCAAAAAACTCACAATGCCTCTTTCTAAATACTTTGGAATGTCTTCTTTCCAAAAAGGGGTAATTTGGGGGGTATTTGTACTTGTCTGGCACGTTAGGGTCTCAAGAAATGAGATAGGCCGTCAGGTGTGATCAATTTTCAGATATTGGCACCATAGCTTGTGTACTCTATAACTTTCACAAAGACCAAATAATATACACCAATTTGTACTTAATTTTTACCAAAGATATGTAGCAGTATATATTTTTGCCAAAATTTATGAAGAAAAATTACTAATTTGCTAAATTTTATAACAGAAACAAAGAATGCTTTTTTTTTTTTACAGAATTTTCAGTCTTTTTTCTTTTATAGCGCAAAAAATAAAAAACCCAACGGTGATTAAATACCACCAAAAGAAAGCTCGGATTGTGTGAAAAAAAGGGCAGAAATTTCATATGGGTACAGTGTTGTATGACTGAGTAATTGTCATTCAAAATTTGAGAGCACCGAAAGCTGAAAATTGGTCTGTTAGGAAGGGGGTTTAAGTGCCCAGTGGTCAAGTGGTTAATGACCCACCTGTGCTGATCTCTGTAGGAGTGTCCTCCTCTATAAATGTCCTCGCTATTCCATCCTCCTCCATAGACTGCTGATCATCCCTCACATACCTCTCTTCTTCTTCTGATTTAACTTCAAATTCTATATCAATTGGATCTCCACTCTAAATCAAGAAAATGAGAGAATATCATCTGTAAGATATAAGCTTTATTATTGTGACATCACATAAAAAATCCAAACATTATTTCCACATGTCCATGTTCTAGATCCATCCCACCAACCTTGCAAAAGGGAGGGATGGTGTAATCTTCCTGTGTGGAATCCCGGGAATACAGAAGATGGGGACATCTCTCTGGTGGGTTCCTGGTATTAGGTGGCTCCATCATATCCTTGTGTCCTTCTGATAACTCCTCCATCACTCCATACTCCTCATCCTCCTCTTTATACTCTTCTTTAATATCAATATTACCATCCCCGAGGTTTCCACTCTGAATATATAATAAAACATTCATTGTAACAAACATGCTGTGTATAAATCAGAACTATCAATAATTGTCATCTACCTGATGATGGTGAGGGATGGTGTGACCTTCCTTTGTGGAATCCCGGGAATACAGAGGACGGGGACATCTCTCTGGTGGGTTCCCATTACTGGATCCATCTGTAGGAAACACACACACTGACTGAATACATTGTTTCTATGTGTTTATCAGATGATGGGGGATCTAGGTGGAGCCTCCGTACTGCTCTCTCCTTTACAATAAAGTCTCCTCTTACCTGGTGATGTGAGGGGCGGCTGATTGTCCATCATGACGTCCTTGTAGAGATCCTTGTGTCCTTCTAAATCCTCCCACTCCTCCATGGAGAAATAGACAGTGACATCCTGACACCTTATAGGAACCTGACACACACAATGATACAGTCACCATCCAGACACATCCCTTGTCTGTTACTGAATAATGTCCCAGAATTCCCGGCACCGCTCACCTCTCCTCCATCATCTCTCTGGTGACTTCTAGAATCTTCTTATTTCTCTATTCTATCAGGGAGGGAGGTGGAGGCAATGTGATGGTTATATGATCTCCAGACTTCACAGGAGGAAAACTCTACATCTGAACACAAATAGCAAAATCAATCAATGTTCCCAGAATCTTCCTCACCTCACCATTCAGGTTTCCATTATATTAAAGCCCCACTTCAGACTGAGATATAATTTACCCACACAGGACCCCCACACTCCGTAGGTTAAAAGCTTGCAGCAGGTATTCTGATGTCATTACATATAGCACAGGACCAACAGTCCCACTTTGCAAGTGAGGATGCCAAGAGTCCGCCCACATCCTAAAAGCATCAGAAAAAAGCCAGGAACATGGACATTAGGAGGAGGAGCTGTGAGGTCAGTGTGATGTCATAGGATTCTCTGACTCTGGATGGAGGGACAATGGGAGGGGGAGTTGTGAGGTCAGTGTGATGTCATAGGACACATAGGCTCTGGACGGAGGGACATTTGTATGGGGAGATTTGAGGGGCCCTCTATATGAGGTTTCTATGAAAACCAAATCATTGTTCCTGGGTGTGTCCCACCTCTCCTAAGCTGAAGAGTGAACTTTGACCTTTACCATACAGAAATCTGTCAGGGATCTGTGAAATTAAGCTCTCGTGTGAGCAGGTGACGTGCGGAGGAACCGAGTGTACACACCAGACAATTTTCTCCAGAGCTCCTAATGGTGGGGATGGATTTTGCTGAGGGCTGGGTCCAAGTTTCCACCCCCCAGGATCACCGCAGGTGTGGAGAAAAGCTGTGTAAGAGGATATGGACAAGAGATGAGGAGGAGATCCAGGAATCAGGATAATGGTCAGGACAAGCAACAGACGAGCGCATCCAAGAGATGAAGCCGGGGTCACTACACAGACAATCAATCCAAGGAAACAACAGGCAGGACGAGGAATAGCAAGAAGGAGCTCAGAGACAAATGAGAATATTGCTCAGCCAATGGGAGATTATCTCAGCATGACTTACATAATGAAGGAGGGGGAGAGGAGGAAGTCACTTAAGGCAAGGCTTGACAAATTTGCTTTGAATCTAGGAGCCAGCTAAAAAAGTTAGGAGAGTTTTTAAGGGAAGTGTGGGTTATCATCGCCTGGGGCAGGGCAAGTAATTTGCGAGGTGCAGAACACAGGACTTGGGGTGCAAGGTGCAGGACATGTTGTGCTGTGTGCAGAATGCAGGACATGTTGTGTAGGGTGCAGAATGCAGGACATGTGGTGTAGGGTGCAGAATGCAGGACATGGTTACATAGTAGGTAAGGTTGAATAAAGACAATAGTCCATCCAGTCCGACCTGTGTAGGTGCACGTGTGTCAGTGTCAATAATCATTTCCCATATCCCTGTATATTGTGTTCTTTAAGATGCACATCCAAGAGTCTCTTAAACATATCAATACTCCCCACAGCCACCACCACTTGTGGAAGAGAGATTCACATTCTTACCGCCCTGACAGTGAAAAAAAAATAGGATTTTTATAACAGCTTACCTGAAAAATCCTTTTCCTGATAGTACATCACGAGACACAGAGCACCATAGTAATAACATATGGGTTATGGGCCACCTTCAGGTTATGGACACTGGCATAATAATGAACAGGAAGTCCCCCTCTATATAACCCCTCCCATACCGGGAGTACCTCAGTTTTGTAGCAAAGCAATATATATATATATATATATATATATATATATATATATATATATATATATCCCAAACAAGAGGGGAGGAACCTCTGTGTCCCGTGATGTACTATCAAGAAAAGGATTTTACAGGTAAGCTGTTATAAAAATCCTATTTCCTTTAACGTACATCACGGGACACAGAGCACCATAGTAATAACATATGGGATGTCCCAAAGCAATGCCATCTGAGGGGAGGCAGACACAAAAAAATAAAGCGGACCGCCGTCAGACATGAGGACCTATACTGCAACCTGTAGAATGCTTCGCCCAAAGGCGGCATCCTCCTGCTGACCTACATCCACCTGGTAGAATTTTGTGAATGTATGCACTGATGACCAAGTTGCGGCCTTGCAAACCTGAGCCATGGAGGCTTGAGGACGCACCGCCCAACAGGCACTGACTGCCCTGGTAGAATGTGCCCTTGGGTGAAAAGGGAGAATTTTTCCCTTTAAACCATAAGCTTGAACAATGGTCTGACGAATCCATCTAGAGAAGGTCGTCTTTGATGCCGCCTGCCGTTTTTTGGGGCCTTCTGGCAACACAAAGTGTCAGATTACCTAATCTGAGCAGTTGCTTTCAGATAGAAATTAACTTCCCTTACTACATAAAGAGAGTGTAGTAACTCTTCTTCTGCAGACACAGGTTCTGGAAAAAACAAAATGGTAGGGAAATATCCTGGTTCATATAAAAACTGGATACTACCTTAGGCAAAAAGGATGGGGGAGGACGTAACACCACCTTATCCTTATGTACCACTAGAAAAGGCTCTTGACAAGATAAAGCTGCCAACTCAGAAATTCTTCTTGCGGAGGTTACCACAACTAAAAATACAAATTTTCTTGTCACAAGAGCCAATGGAGCATCGCATATTGTCTCAAAAGGGGATTCCTGCAGTAAAAAGGGTCGCTGGTTCGAATCCCAACCACGACACTACCTGCCTGGAGTTTTCATGTTCTCCCTGTGCCTGCGTGGGTTTCCTCTGGGTACTCTGGTTTCCTCCCACACTCCAAAGACATGCTGGTAGGTTAATTGGCTTCTGTCCAAAATTGGCCCTAGTATATGAATGTGAGTTGGGGACCTTGGATTGTGGGCTCCTTGAGGGTAGGGACCGATGTGAGTGTGTGATGTATGTGTGGAGCGCTGTGTAAATTGACGGCGCTATATGGGTACCTTAAATAATAATATAATAGAAGAGCATGTACAGGGATAGTGAGAATTGTACACAAGCACCCACACTCACTCAGGTTGAACTGGATAGAAAAGTGACTTTTTTTCAACCTTACTAAATATGTAAATATATCACAATCGGATATCCAAATTATTATATAGTCTGAAATCATGTGACTCTTCAATGCGATTGAGTTCAAAAAGTTCTTAAAACTTGAAATCAGTGACATCAAACTTGAGAACCTAAGAATAGTTCTCTGTGATAGACAGAAAAGGGTATCCTCCACCTTCAAAATGACTGCCGCTTACCAGAAGGGTAGATCCCCAGAGAGATCTATATTAGCAGATGGCTTATACCCCAGCCCGGGTCTCTAGGTGGTCCCACCTTTCATCGATCTACATATATGGATATGGGTTTTTCTCTGGCCGATGCCGATATTTAGAAATCGCGGCGGCCGATGTCTGATATATGATGCCGATTTTTTTTTTGCCCGATATGTTAGGCCGTTTTTTTTCGTTTTTTTTTCCTTTCATCTCATAAAATCTAACAGTTGGACGACTTTCACACTGGGGTGTTTTTCAGGCACTTTTGGGCTAAAAATAGCACCTGTAAAAGTGGCTGCAAAACCGCTCCCCTGTGGTCTCAGTGTGAAAGCCCGAGTGCTTTCACACTGAGGTGGTGCGCTGGCAGAACGTTAAAAAAAGTCCTGCAAGCAGCATCTTTGGAGCAATGTATGCCGCTCCTCCACCACTCCTGCCCATTGAAATGAATGGGCACTGCTGCCGAAGCGCCTGCAAAGCGCTTCTGCAGCGGTGCTACACGGGCGCATTTAACCTCTTCATCGGCCACTAGCTGGGTTATAAGCGCCCGCTAGCAGCCGAATAGCGCCGCTAAAATGATGGTAAAGCGCCGCTAAAACTAGCGGCGTTTTACCGTCAACGCCTACTCGCTCCAGTGTGAAAGCAGCGGAGTTCTGCCGAAAAAAAATATTAAAAGTCAGCAGCTACAAATACTGCAGCTGCTGACTTTTAATATACGGACACTTGCCTGTCCTGGGCGCCCACGATGTCGGCACACAAAGCCGATCTCTCCCTCGGCTCTTGGGTGCTGCCGCCATCTTCAATAAGGGAATCAGGAAGCAGGCACAAAAACAGGTAATCAAAACTTTTAGACAAAAAAAATAAATAAACGGCTAACTTTACTGTTTAGTTTTATTTAAAATTCATTAAAGTGTATTTTTTCCCCAAAAATTGCGTTTGAAAGACCGCTGCGCAAATACCGTGTGACATAAAATATTGCAACAACCGCCATTTTATTCCCTAGGGTCTCTGCTAAAAAAAAATATATATATAATGTTTGGGGGTTCCAAGTGATTTTCTAGCAGAAAATACAGGATTTTTATTTGTAAGCTACAAGTGTCAAAAAAGATCTTTAAATGGTTAAACTGAGAACTTCTACACACGGAGTTCAGTTCATTGATAAGTAGAAACATTGTCTTCTTTTCTCACACTTGGCAGGCTGCCCAGAGACAAGTTGCTCCATGGGAAACTTCAGGCAACTTGTATTGACTTCTATGAAAGAAGTTATTTGCAAGTCGCGCTGAAGTTTTTTAAATCGGCTTTTTTTTCAGCACTATCGGCTGATGCCGATGAATTAAAAAGTGCCAAAAATCGGCCGATATATCGGCTGGCCGATATATCGGTCGACCTCTAATATGGACTATATTAAGGTCATCGATTTGATCTTCACCTTTTAAATCAGTTTTAGTTTACCTATATTGCGCAGCTTATTTTTATGTAATTGACTACTTTGTGTGTGTCTCACATTTATAGTTGCAGCAATTTATTACAGTTGATCACTTTAGACAGCGCAGTATTATACACCTTTTCATTATTCATTGGTTGTTTGTATTAACTCATCCTGTTGGAAGGATTACTTGTTAGGTCATATCCTGTGATGTCACTTCCCTTGGAGGAAGTGATTGGCTGCTAGAGATTCCTGTTTGTCATAGCTTTTGTCTTTTATGAATAAAAAGCCAAGCATGCTGAGCAGAAGGCAGTCATGCTGATGGAGCGGAGACGTAAGCTATGGTGATGTCTGTTTACTTGGGGATATACGTGAAATAGAGTTGTAAGTAAGATGCATTATATCAGACGAAATGTGTGCTTATTAGCACAGGGGAAATGCTGTGTGCATGGCGTACAGCTTAATTTCCCGGACAGAATGGTGAGCCAGGTCGGAGTGAATAGGGCCTCCTTAGCATCGGATCAAGATGAGGGAGCGAATAGATGCACGTTCCAATTCGTTAGGGATAGGGATGAACTCGGTGTTCGAGTCGAACATACGTTCGACTCGAACATCGGCTGTTCGATCGTTCGGCGAACATCGAACGATTTGGGCCGTTCGCGCCAAATTCGAGTGACGCGAACGGCCCACAATACACTGCGCCATCGCAGTGCAATCCCGGCGCTGTGATTGGCCAAGCATGCACTGTGACCCCACATGCTTGGCCAATTACAGCGCCGGCAGCTAGGAGAGCCATAATTGGCCACAGGCAGGTTGCCTGTGGTCAATTATAGCTCAGGGGGTTTAGCACACGCCCCACACTATAAAAGGCCGCCAGCGCGGCGGCCTTGTGTAGTGTGTTCCGGCGCAGAGAAAGAGAAGGATAGGCAGGGACAGTGTGATATTCTTTGTGCTATTCTTGTGTGCAGGGAGAGAGGATAGGCAGGGAGAGTGTCAGTGTCATATTCTTTGCTAAACCTTGTGTGCAGGGAGAGAGAAGGATAGGCAGGGGACAGTGTCAGTGTCATATTCTTTGATAAACCTTGTGTGCAGGGAGAGAGAAGGATAGGCAGGGGACAGTGTCAGTGTCATTGTTGTTAAGCCTCCTGCACAGTATACACCTGAAGCTAGCCCGTATTGCTGTGTTGTGCCCCATACACACGATCGTTTTTCATGGCGTTAAAAATGCCATTTTTAAAAATGGCCATTAAAAATGATCGTGTGTATGCTCCAGAGCATTTTTAACGACGTGAAAAACGGCCATTAAAAATTTCGAACATGCTCTCTTTTTTCACGTCGTTTTTCATGTCGTTTTTTTTAACGACATGAAAAACGATAGTGTGTATGCTTTAAGGACGTGAAAAAAAAACGCGCATGCTCAGAATCAAGTATGAGACGGGAGCGCTCGTTCTGGTAAAACTAGTGTTTGTAATGGAGATAGCACATTCGTCACGCAGTAACGGACTGAAAAGCACGAGGCTGAAAAGCGCGAATTGTTGCTCAACAAACTTTACTAACATGAAGGGTGGTGCCATTCAAACGGAACTTCCCCTTTATAGTGCCGTCGTCACTGCGCTTTGCTCGAGCGTTTTTTTTAATGATCGTGTGTACGCAAGACAGGCTTGAGAGGAAACATGAAAAAAAATGACAAGAAAAACGTTGGTTTAAAAAATGGCATGAAAAATGATCGTGTGTATGGGGCATTACACTAACAGGCATTTGCAGCACTTACAGCAGGCGTAGTGTGATTCCTGCAAAATATACACCTGAAGCTAGCCCGTATTACTGTTTTCCTGGTGTGTTACACCAACAGGCATTTGCAGCACTTACAGCAGGCGTAGTGTGATTCCTGCAAAATATACTCCTGAAGCTAGCCCGTATTGCTGTGTTTTCCTGGTGTGTTACACCAACAGGCATTTGCAGCACTTACAGCAGGCGTAGTGTGATTCCTGCAAAATATACTCCTGAAGCTAGCCCGTATTGCTGTGTTTTCCTGGTGTGTTACACTAACAGGCATTTGCAGCACTTACAGCAGGCGTAGTGTGATTCCTGCAAAATATACTCCTGAAGCTACGCCTTATTGCTCCGTTTTCCTGGTGTGTTACACCAACAGGCATTTGTAGCACTTACAGCAGGCGTAGTGTGATTCCTGCAAAATATACTCCTGAAGCTAGCCCGTATTTCTGTGTTTTCCTGGTGTGTTACACCAACAGGCATTTGCAGCACTTACAGCAGGCGTAGTGTGATTCCTGCAAAATATACACCTGAAGCTAGCCCGTATTGCTGTGTTTTCCTGGTGTGTTACACCAACAGGCATTTGCAGCACTTACAGCAGGCGTAGGGTGATTCCTGCAAAATATACTCCTGAAGCTAGCCCGTATTACTGTGTGTTCCTGGTGTGTTACACCAACAGGCATTTGCAGCACTTACAGCAGGCGTAGTGTGATTCCTGCAAAATATACACCTGAAGCTAGCCCGTATTGCTGTGTTTTCCTGGTGTGTTACACCAACAGGCATCTTCAGCACTTACAGCGGGCGTAGTGTGCTTCCTGCAAAATATACTCCTGAAGCTAGGCCTTATTGCTGGTTTTCCCATCTCCCTGAAGGCCATTAGAATGTCTGGAAGGCAAACAAGGAGAGGCAGACAGTCAGGAGCCAATAAAAGAGGGCAAGCAGGCTCTGTGTCTAGAGACAACAGTGCTGGTCGTGGACGCTGTGCATCGCCATCAGCACGTGGCCATGGGACACGCTTGTCCTTTCCGGCAGCTGGACGTGTTGAGCCGCATCGTGCCGAAGACTTGGTAGAGTGGATGACCAAGCCCTCCTCATCCTCTCTCACCCAGGGTCAGGGTACTGGCAAAGCAGCTGCCAAAGCGTCCTCTTCCCTGGTATCAATGTCATCATCAGTCACTCCTTCCCTAGACCCACCATGTCCTCCTGAGGAGTCCCCCGAACTGTTTGAGCACAGTGTTGGGTACATGCTCCAGGAGGATGCCCAGCGTTTCGAAGGGTCTGATGATGCTACCCAGCTAGAGGAAGGCAGTAGCGTGAGAGCAGAGAGAGGGGATGCTCAAGAAGGACACCAATCTGGCAGTCATGTTCCAGCAGCTGCAGCATACTGCCAGATTGGCTCCAGTGATGAGGAGGGAGGGGATGATGAGGTCACTGACTCCACGTGGGTGCCTAATAGGAGAGAGGAGGAGGATGAGGAGGAGGCACATCTCCAACGAGGCAGGATGCCCTCGGGGGGCCAGCGTAAGGGCAGCACACCGACGGAATCACACCGCAGAGCTCCGCCTGTGCAGGGCGCTGCTGCCTCTGCCCGTTATTCAAAAAGTTCTTTGGTGTGGGCCTTTTTTGAGTCGAGTGCATCAGATCGCACAGCTGCTGTTTGCAACATATGTCTCCAGCGTATATCGCGTGGCCAAAACATCAGCCGCTTGGGCACCACATGCTTGACCAGACATATGTTGACCTGCCATGCAGCTCGTTGGCAAGCCTACCTTAAAGACCCACACCAAAGAACAAAGCGGACCTCTCCTTGCTCCTCATCAGCTGGGATCTCCAACCCCACTATACCTTCAGTCCTCTCTGAAACCTGCACTGAGAGGAATGAAGGTGTAGAATTAGGTGTGTCACAGCCAAGTACTTGCGGGCACTCTGCTAGCAGTACACCGACGTCCGATTCTAGCAGGCAAATTTCCCTGCCCCAGCTGCTGGACCGTCGAAAGAAGTTCACTCCCAGCCATCCACATGCCCAGCGGTTGAATGCTAGCTTGGCTAAATTGCTAGCGCTTCAACTGCTGCCTTTTCAGTTGGTAGACTCAGCCCCCTTCCGTGAGTTTGTGCAATGTGCGGTTCCTCAGTGGCAGGTTCCCAAATGCATAGGTGCATATTACCGCTGACTCATGGTCCAGCAGGCATGGACAGGGACGTTACCTTTCTTTCACGGCCCATTGGGTCACTCTTTTGGCAGCTGGGAAGGATGCAGGACAAGGTGCAGTAGTGTTTGAGGTTGTTCCGCCGCCACGCCTCCAAAATGCTACTACTGGTTGTGACACACCTCTCTCCTCCACCCCCTCCTCTTCTTCTTCCTCCATGGCCTCTTCCTGTGCTTTGTCCTCGGAACCAGCGGTGCTCCGTAGGCGTTCAAGGGGCTACGCAAGTACGCAGGCAAAAAGATGCCACGCCGTGCTTGCGCTGGTGTGTTTGGGGGACAGGAGCCACACTGGGGCAGAGGTTCTGTCTGCTCTGCAGGGGCAGGCCGAGAGGTGGTTGACGCCACGCCAGCTTAAGCCAGGAATGGTGGTTTGCGACAATGGCACCAACCTCCTCTCCGCCCTCCGACAGGGACAACTGACCCATGTGCCCTGTGTGGCTCACGTCCTTAACCTGGTGGTGCAGCGGTTCTTGGGCAAGTACCCGGGCTTACAGGATGTCCTCAGGCAGGCCAGGAAAGTCTGTGTGCATTTCCGCAGATCTTATAATGCCAGTGCTCGCCTGGCTGAGCTGCAAAAGGAGTTGAACCTATGTTAGTACTCCCGCAGCCCGCTCCAAAGAGCTGACTGGGGCAGACTGACGCTGGTTGAGTCCCGTCTGGTAGTGGAAAACTTCCTGAGATTGGAGAGAGGTGTTTGCAGAGTGGGGATATGTCCACCAGTGAAAGGGCCCCTGTGCATTAGCACAGACGTTCGTCTGGAGGGGATATGTTCACTCTGTAGGGCTGCAACTAACGATTATTTTTATTATTTTCGGTTAATAACCTTAAAAAAAAAAAAAAGATAATTTTGCTGCGATTTGCATTTTTACTTTTTTTTGGTCAATTTGTTGTTGGGCAGATTAAAAAAGACAAATTGCCGCAAAAACGCATTACATGCTTTTCTGCAGCATCTCCAAAAAACCAAAATAGTACAGTTTTGCGTTAAAAAAAAAAGTCCTTGCCCTTTCCAAATACGCAGCAGCTTAAAAAAGCATGGATGTGAACGTGTACCATAGGAAACCATGTAAATGAACTGTAGTGTGTTTCTGCAAAAAGCACCAAAAAACACAGATGTGTGACCCAGGCCTGAGATGTTTAGTAACATAATGGGGTTAAAAAAACTAAAATTAGTACAAAAAGGCCAAATAATCGCTACTGTAAGGGGTTCATTTTTTACTGTGGGACAGTGAAAGTAATATTTACAGTTTGCTCTTTTTGTACTATAAAGAGATAATTGGTTTTTTTTTAACCCCATTATGTTACTGGCCGATTAATCAATTATGAAAATAGTAATCGATTAATTTCATAATCGATTAGTTGTCGATTAATCGATTCGTTTTTTCGGCCCTATCACTCTGCAAGGACATTATCGGTTATAGGCGGATGTACGCTCTTGTCTCTGCTGTGTCTGATCAGCACAGGTCGGGATTGGTAGCATGCACCTGCAGATAGCCTCCCATCCACAAGGAATGGTAATATAATCCGGGTATGCGTTGTTCTCTGGAACAGCGCAGAATAAGGATTCCTATCAGTGGTAATACGGGAGCTTTTGGGTTGTTATGATCAGAGATGGAGTCCATGTTTGTTCAGCCGTGCGGCTTCCTTTGTTCCAGGAAAGGCAATACAGTTAGGTCATATCCTGTGATGTCACTTCCCTTGGAGGAAGTGATTGGCTGCTGGAGCCATCACTTACTGTTTGTCATAGCTTTTGTCTTTTATGAATAAAAAGCCAAGCATGCTGGGCAGAGGGCAGTTATGCTGATGGAGCGGAGACATAAGCTATGGTTATGTCTGTTTACTTGGGGATATACGGGAAATAGAGTTGCAGGTCAGATGCATCATATCATTAGACAAAATCCGTGCTTATTAGCACAGGAGATATGCTGTGCGCATGGCGTACAGCCTAATTTCCCGGACATCCACTAGTAGTAGGTTGTCTAGGTAAGCCACTACCGCAATACCCTGGGCTCTCAGTCTTGCCAGAAGCTGGGCCAGGACTTTTGTAAAGACTCGTGGCACTGTGGCCAATCCGAAGGGCAGGGCCACAAACTGAAAGTGTTGCTGTTCTACTGCGAAACTCAGAAACTTCTGGTGAGCAGGAAATATTGGAACATGGAGATATGCATCCTTGATGTCTATTGACGCTAGGAGTGCCCTGGAATCTATCAGGAAACCTAGGTTAACCTCGGTCTGCGCCAGAATCCGATTTTTCCTGGCTGATTACCCACCCCAAGGACGCTAAAGGTACTTACTACTTTGTCCAGGTCGGACAGTAGGAGATTGCGACTCTGGTTGTAAACCAAAAGGCCATCCAGATAGGGGATCAGCTCTATCCCTTGGAGATGGAGGTACAAAACCACCTCTGCAAGGATCTTTGTGAAAACTCTCGGGCTGGCTGCCAGCCCAAAGGGTAGGGCGCAGTACTGCCAATGCTCCACGCCCTGACCCGAGATAATCGCAAACCGTAGAAATTTCTGGTGCCCTGGGAAATTGGGGACGTGAAGATAGGCGTCTTTTAGGTCTATCGTGACAATAAACACCTCCTTCAGAAGATGCTTCCTGACTTCTTGTACCGTAGGAACCTGTTTAGCCTTCTTAAATGTTTTATAAGGCGGTACTTTCCCGAGGACTTTGGGACCACAAAGATGTGAGAAAAAAAAACCTTGACCGCATTGCACAGGTACTATAACACCATGCTCTTCCAGCTGCCTAAAGCTCTGAAGAAGACCCAGCGCTTTCTGCTGATCCATGGGTAGGCGGGTTAGAAGGAAGCTTGGGGGAGGTGAGGAGAGTAGTTCCAACCTGTAGCCCTCTCTTATCCGTAGGATGTGGGGGCTTTGAGTGATCCTTTCCCACTGAGTGATAAAGTGAGAGAGCCTTCCCCTCACCCTGACATCACTTGGTATCTTTGTCAGTGGATTTTGGGCCAGAAAAGAGGAGGCCTCCTTTTTGCTTGCCCTTACCAACGCCCCATTTCTTGCCTTCCTTCTTATCCCTGAACCGGTTCTTAACCCGGGGGCCTCGAAAAAAAAACTTCCCCTATCTTTTTTAGGCTTTATCGGAAACTTCTTGCCCTTCTCTAAAGACCTAGAAAGGGCCTGGTCCAACCCTGAACCAAAGATTAGGGAACCCTCAAAAGGTAGACCATACAAACGTATCTTAGATGTGTTGTCTCCATCCCAGGTCTTAACCCACAAGGCCCTCCTTGCGGAATTCAGAAGAGCCGCAGACTTAGGGGTCGTACATATTGTTTCAACCACTGTGTCTGCCAAGTAGGCCACGGCTCTACCAATCACCTCTAAGGAGTCCAAGACCTGTTTGGACTTGTAACTTCATGACACGTGGTTCATCAACTTTGTGACCCACATGTCTGTGTTCCTGGCCACACAGGCCTATGCCAAGGCTAGACTCATGGCCGCAGCATTGGCCTCCCAGGCCCTGCACAGAAGAGTCTCAAACCATCGGTCCATTTGGTCCCTGATATTGCCTGCATCCTCAAAGGAGAGGTCAGATTGTTTGGACACCTGTGCTAGGGAAGCATCTAGTCTGGGTGTCTTAAAAAATCTTTCCTCCTCTTCCTGGGGTTCCACCATTTTTATCTTCGTCATCACCAGCGTACCATCATCAGCATCAACATCTGATCATCCAGCATCATCATCCCATCACCATCAGCAGTTTTTCCACCATGTTCAACCTCAGTGGACTCCCTGCGTAGCCCAATAAATACCGCCGCAAGACTACCAACCTCCATCCATAAAATACTAAGGAAAGAACACCTGCTAAGAATAAAATCGACAAATCGATCACCAAAAACAAGATAGCATCACTTTAACTACAACATCTATCACGCGCCCTGATCAACACCAGATCTGCAGTCAAGCACAGACAGGAAATCCATGACTTCATCACCCAAAACAACATAGATTGCCTCTTTATCACAGAAAGCTGGCTAACACCAGACTAACACCATCCAAACAGAATTCGTGCCTGAGAACTACTGCATCCTAACCGAGCATAGAATAGGACAACGAGGAGGAGGCCTAGCAAATCCCACCTCTCTCTTATCAAACCAACTCTACAGAACTCTTTGCCGTTCATGGAGACGCTCACTCTGAAACTTCAAACTACACCTGAGGAAACCGTCCACATACTGCTATGCTACAGACCACCAGGTCCAAAGACAAATCTCCTTACACCCTTCACCAAATTCATCTCGACATACACCTTGAAAACCAAAAACTTTTTGTTACTCAGGGATTTCAACCTCTGAGCTAACTCCGCCCAGGACCCCATCGCCACCTCCTGCATCAACCAACTGGAAGAACTAGGTCTGCAGCAACTGCTAAATGCCCCCACGCATGGTTCGGGTCACATTCTTGACCTCATCCTCAAACAAAACATGGATATCAACACATTGGACAACATGCCTTTACCATGGACCAGGGCCGATCCTAGGGTCACAGGTGCCTGGGTGCAGAAATATTTCTGGCACCCCCACATGGGCGTGGTCATTTTACTAACTCCTCCCCTTTTACAAATATTTCTATGGCAATGACTCAACCACAGAGATGCTCCCCCACAAAGTCTTCATTAACCTGGGATCCTTACATGATCTCTTAACAATAAACAAAACACAGGAAGAGAAGCAGAGTACTTTATTGGGACCTGGAGGGGGGCCTCTCTGATGGACACAGAGGGGGCTTCTGTTAAAGAGTCTGTTAGAAAGAGCCCCCAAACATACTACAGACATGATACAGGAAATGGTCAGAGACTGCAGACATGATACAGGAGACGGTCAGAGGTCGCAGACATAGTACAGGAGACAGTCAGAGACTGCAGACATGGTACAGGAGATGGTCAGAGACTGCAGACATAGTACAGGAGATGATCAGAGACTGCAGACATAGTACAGGAGATGGTCAGGGACTGCAGACATAGTACAGAAGATGGTCAGAGACTGCAGACATAGTACAGAAGATGGTCAGAGACTGCAGACATAATACAGGAGATGGTCAGAGACCGCAGACATAGTACAGGAGATGATCAGAGACTGCAGACATAGTACAAGAGACGGTCAGAGACTGCAGACATGATATAGGAGACGGCCAGGGACCGCAGACATAGTACAGGAGACGATCGGAGACTGCAGACATAGTACAGAAGATGGTCCATTAGACCTCTTTCACCCTGGAGGCATTTTTCAGGTGCTTTAGCGTTAAAAATAGCGCCTGAAAAAAGCCTCATCTGCAATCCCAGTGTGGCACGACGTCCAAAAAATTCCTCCAAGTAGCTTCTTTGAGGCACTTTAAGATCGGTGTATACACTGCTCCTAAAGCGCCCCCGCCCATTGAAATCAATGGGCAGTGCCTGTAAAGCGCTTCGGCACTGGCACATTTGAACCCTTTATTTGGCCGCTAGTGGGGGTTAAATGTACCTCTAAAATGATGGTAAAGCTAAAACTAGCGGCGCTTTACCGCTGACGCCCGCACTGTCAGTGTGAAAGGGCTCTTGGTACATCTCATTATACATCACATCTGTAGATGGACTACTGAGGCGCAGGAAGGGACAGGGGCTGTGTATCCTATGCAATCTATCATGCCATAAAACATCTAGAGCAGGGGCAGCCCAGAGCACGTGTAAAGGGATGCTGGGGATGCCATCCCCCAGCACACAGCACACTGAACACTGATCACTGTGACTCACCTCGGTTCTCTCTCTGTGCAGCCCGAGATAGAGATGGGAGGGGGAGGCATTCCAACTGGAGTTGGTGGAGACAGTGCGGGATCCAAGACTCCCAGTGTGAGGAATTAATTCCTGCACATGAGCACTCAGCAGTCACTGAAAACTAGAACCCTCGTGTCAGGAAGAGGAGCGGCCCATCCCCCAAGCAGTGCCAGGCTGGACGGGCTTCCCTATGCTCACACATCAGTTCTGGACAGACACACACCTATGCTCAGAACACTAGCTCTGAACGGACACAAACAAGGAGAGAAGGAGGGAGGGGAGAACTCTGGCACTTCGGCGCCCCTACCTCTGCAGGCGCCTGGGTGCAAAGCACCCTGTGCACCCTGCCTAGGATCGGCCCTGCCATGGACGGATCACCACGCTATCAAATATAAAATCACCACCAACACCATCCCCCAAAAACCGAAACACTCAATAACTACACACTGGACAAGATCTCAGAAGAAACTACACTCTGAACTCTTCAAAACCACATTATCAAAAAACATAGGAATGCTAAATCAAAACCAATCAACGGAACAAACACTCAACTCCTTAAACAAAGCATTACTACGAATAGCAGACACAGTCTCTCCGAGACGCAGAGCACTCATCCGCAGAAACAATTCGGGCTGGTTTAATGACACTCTTACTCTTACTGAAGCAAGAACGCAGAAGAGCGGAAGGAGCCTGGAGAAGAAACCCAACAAAGGAAAACCACACTAACTACAAGGCACTCACTAATAAATACCACAAAGCGATGTTCAAAGCAAAAAAGGAAAATATTTCTCAAACACCATCTCAAAAGCCCTAAACCGACCTCGCGAACTTTTCAAACTAGTCGCTCAAACTACGAACCATCCCTGTTTAGAGCCCTCAGAAAACGAAACTCAAGAATTCTGCAATGAGCTGGATTTTTTTATCGACAAAATCGAAAACATTCGGGAAATAATTCAACAGAAACAACCTATCTAACTCAGCCTAAGCAAGAAGAGGAAATCAATACAAACATTATACATTTGATTAAATTTTCGCTGGTCCCGACCACCACCGACACCACCAAAAACATCATCAGAAGTCTCCGAGACAGCACATCACCAAATGACACCATTTCTACAAAACTCCTGAAAGAATGTACTCACATCTTGGCACCCACCATAACACGTCTCGTAAATCAATCATTCAAAGAAGGTATTGTTCCGATCTCCCTCAAGCAAGGCATAGTCAAACCCCCTCCTAAAGAAACCCAACCTCGACCCAAACTACCGCAGACCGGTAACAAGTCTTAACACCATCTCAAAGATCACGGAGAAAGCAGTAATACAACAGCTACAACTCCATTTGGACTCCCACAAACTCTTGGATCCACTACAATCAGGCTTCCACCCAGGCCATGGCACAGAAACAGCCCTTCTCAAAATATGGGATGACGCCCTTGAAGCTGCAGATGACGGAGAATCATGTCTTCTGGTACTGCTGGGTCTCAGTGCAGCGTTCGACACAGTAGACCACAAAACTCTACTCATCCGCCTTAAAGAAGTAGCAGGAGTTGCAGACCCTGACCTACCCTGGTTCGCATCTTTCCTAAAAAATCGTTCCCAGACAGTGAAACTAGGAGCCTTCACCTCTGAAACTCGCGCAATTTCTTGCGGCGTCCCTTAAGGATCACCCCCCTGTCACCCGTGCTCTTCAACATCTACATCCGCCCACTCCTCAAAATCATCAGCAAACAGGACCTGTGCTACCACTCATATGCTGACGACACCCAACTCTACTTTCGTATCACTGGAAAAAAAGACCAATATCACGGACTGGAAAATTGCCCCACATTGATCGATGGATGACTGAGAGTTCCCTCAAACTCAATGGATCCAAAACAGAACTTCTTCTCCTCCATGCAAACCGAAAGACAAAATCTAAGACTTCTTGGACACCACCCACCATTCTTGGACAGACCATTACCCCGAGCACCAAAGTCAAAAGTCTCAGAGTCATTTTTGACTCGGAGATGTCGATGGATGCACAAATAGGATCAGTAGTCAGCGGATCGCACCATCTCCTCCGCCTGCTGCATAGACTCATCCCCTTCATCCCAGAAGAGGACATAGCAGTAGTAGTTGGAACAATCATCAACTCCCGACTTGACTACGCAATCTCCCTCTACATAGGACTACCTAAATACCAGATTTTGCGCCTACAAGTCGTCCAGAACACGGCAGCCAGACTGGTAACAGGGAAAAAACCTTGGGAATCCATCACCCCTTTACTGAGGACCCTGCATTGGCTAACCGTAAAGGATCAGGTAACATTCAAGACCCTCTGTCTCACCCACAAGTGCACACAAGAAAACGCTCCTCAATATTTATGCAAGAAGATAAAACCACACCCCCAATCGCATTCTCCGATCAACCAACCAAAACCTCCTCCACATCCCTAAGTCCCGCTACAAATCGAAGGGAGAACGAAGATTTGCAGTCCAAGGACCACGGCTATGGAACGCTCTACCCACGGACATCCGCATGGAAGAAAACCATCGGGCCTTCAGGAAAAAACTTAAGACCCACCTATTCTGAAGGTTAGGACGTCCATGGAGGCAAAGCGCCTTGAGGAGATTTAGTTCGCATTTTTAGCGCTATACAAGTTATTCACTCACTCACTCCTCCTTGAAGGGGCACAGGCGTTTCCAGGTCTTAAATTTTAAGGGCTTCCTCTTAGGCTCCTTCCATTCTCTCAGAATTATGTATTTGAGGGCCTGGTGGATTGGGAGAACCCTGGATTGGGGTTTAACCAGGCCTCTATACATCCTGTCCTGGGCAGAAAACTGAGCTGTAGGCTCTTGGATATCTTCCGACGCATACACTGCGCTAAGGAGACCCTCCATATTATCTGAAGAAAATATGTGTCTGCCTGGTCTGGAGTCCTCTTCCTCCTCCTGGCTGTCCTCTATTTCCTCCCCCTCATCAGAAAAGCTCAGATCGTAGACCTCTGCCTCCTCCTCAGAGTCCTGAGAGGGCAGTGACTGCAGGGGTTCAGGGCATCTAAATCTGCCACCTGGATCCTGAGTTTCTGCTCTATTAGTGGGGGGACCCTCCTGTGAGGATGAAACTTGCACTGTCTGGGCCCTACTAGAGTGGGGCTCGGGTTCCCTGGGTTTCAGGGTTGCCTGGAAAGCCTTGAGGGTCGTTAACATCTCCATCTGTATGGAGAGAAAGTCCCTCATGACCTGAGAGGTCTCCTTCCCAGCTAACTTGTGGATATACTTGTAGGGTTTTGTGTGGTCCTGTGACAACTTGTCGCTACAGTATCCACACCTCTTGGAATGGGAAGAGGTCTTAGACTTAGAACGACTGGTGACCACCTGAACAGTAACGTCCTCCCCTGAAAGAGACACATTTTCACGATTACTTCAAACAGAAATCACCCTCTACTGTACCCTACAGGGGTAAGAATTAAGGGGACCCTCCCCCCTCATTACCCCCACCAGCTAGGTAGACTCACCCCCTGTGGTCTCCTCCACTGCTGTTGCCGCTGCTGGCCCCTCCTCTCGCTCCATCTCTATACCACAGCTTGTCCTGCTGAGTGGTGCTTGATGCTGGCCAGAGCAGGCTGTGGATGCCTGCCTTCACTAACGGCCAGACCTCCGCTCTTGATGTCCTAGGACGCCACCATTTTGCCAAAGTCTCAGTGACCCGAAAGTAACCTGCCCTTGTGGGACACGCGGCGGCGTCATTTCCGGTGCAAGGGAGGAAGCTGCGTCATTCCTGCCGCTGGCAAGATGGCGCTCGAGCGCTGGCTGGCGCAATCTCCTCTCCCCTGCAAGCCACACTGCTCGACCCAGATGCCCAGGAGTCGGGGCCCACCGCAACGGCGTGCCCCACAGGAAATTCGACCGCCAGCTCCCCCTGCTAAACGGACACCCGCCAGGTAAGGGGGAGGAAGCAGGAAGCAATGGTCCCTGAAGTTCTGGGTACCCCATTGTACCCAGGGTCCTTCAGCACTCGGGGGGCTCTTCAAAGCTCTGATGCCCCCCCTGAGGAAGATGAGGAAACCCCCCACCAGGAAGGGCAAGCCCTACCAGACCCAAAGGCTTTACAAGCCTGCGGTCCGGCTCCCAGGGGGAGACCACCAGCCCCCTGCTTCGGGTCTATTAGAAACGGAGCAGCCAGATCTGATGGGGAAAAGACAAGAGCTGTGTGGAGCACAGCCATATAAAGAAGCAGACATGCAGAATATTACCTCCACCCCTACTCTAACATTGGAACCTACACTGCAAGATGTCCTTATGGCAGTACAGACTTGTAACAATTCAATACTATCATTAACAAATCAAATGGTTGAACTAAAGGGAGATATTACAGTCATGAGACAGGAAAATCTGAAAATGTCGGAAAGGACTACCGAAGTGGAAACAAGAGTAGGAGAGCTGGAGGATTCAATTCCTTTATTAAAAAAAAATGAACATGGCAAGAATGCAGATAAAAGATCAAACCCAGAGATTGGAAGGAATGGAGAATAAACAAAGACGCAATAATATTTGCATATTAGGGTTACCAGAACATGAGGAAGGACACTCACCAGTTAACTTTGTTGAACAATGGTTGATGGATATTTTTGGGGGGGGGGGAAGTATTTTCTAGATCTTTTGCAATAGAAAGAGCACATCGTATAGCAAGTCATTCCCCTTCGCCGGGATGTAGGCCGAGGCTAATGATTATAAAGTTGCTAAACTCCCAAGATAGGGACAATATTCTTTCTAAGGCAAGACAGATGGGTAACATCGAGTACAAGGGTAATAAAGTGTCTTTTTTTTCCTGATTTCTCAGAAGAAGTTCAGAAGCAAAGGGCAAAATTCAAGGAAGTTAAAAGGCAACTACAGGATCTGAAGATTAAATATTCAATGTTGTTTCCTGCGAAACTACGTGTTACAGATCGAGATGGAGTGTAGTTTTTTGAAACACAATAGGCAGCTAATGCGTGGCTTGGTAATAGGCAGAAGTAAAGTCGGGTAGATGTGCCAAGCTCTAGAATCTAACTGTATATGATTCTTTTTTTTTCTTCTTTCTTTCCCAGGGGGGGATATGGGAGGGGTTCATAGGAAGAAAAAAGGGAGAGGGGAAAGAAATTTTTCCTCCCTTCCCCTTTTTTTTGTACTTCCCGTTTCCGGTATCCCCCAACCGGGACGATATATATGGTATGGACGTAAGGTCGGAGATGGCTACAATGGGCCCCCAGTATGTGTCCCGTGTGGACAAGAGGTATGTGGAGGATCCCATCTCTTTGGGGTGGGTTGCTCAGCGTGTGGTGTTGGTTTCCGGATACAGGGGGAAGGGGGAGGGGGGGTAGGATGGTGGAGTGTAAATAAAACAATTTGTACAGGGGTTAGGGTTGAGGTGAGGTATGGTGTTTGGGAGGGGGGAGGGATGTTTTTTTTTTTTTTCTCTTCTCCTGTTTTTCCTCCTCTCCGCCCTCCTTGTCTCCTCTTGCCTCTCTCTCTCTCTCTTTCTTTCCTTTTTTTTCTTTTCATCTCGTTTTGGGCTCTCTGCCTTTCTATATGCGTCTTCTCTTCCTGCTCTCTTATATTTGCTCTTTATGTTTTGTATAAGACTACCCTATAAGGGTGATGGTTATAATTATATAATGGGAGTTTAAGGGAGGATGACAAGTAAAATTAAGATAATGTCATGGAATGTCAGAGGAATGAGAGAGAGCAGAAAGAGACACGTGGTAAAGGAACTAATTGAATTTTATAATCCTGCAATAGTTTGCTTGCAGGAGACACATAGGGGGAAGGAGGATGATAAAACGTTTTGATATATTTAAATATAAGTATGGATTTCATGCTACGTACTCCACATAATCCCGAGGAGGGAGTATCTTGATTTCTAGTTCTATTAGGTTTACGTGCAACCAATGTAATAAAGATGTGGCTGGGCGATACGTGATGCTTCTTTGCACCCTAAATTAAAAAATGTTTTTTTTGGTAAATGTTTATATTCGCCCTTACAAGGATGATATACTAAAAAAGGTTTTCGAAAAAGTGGAACAATGGCCAGATGTACCAACAGTCATAACTGGAGACTTCAATAATGTATTAAATGAAGAGATGATAGGCAAAGCAATACAAATAGTAATGTGAAGGGTAAGATAACAAGATTGACCAGTCAGATACAGGAGATGGGCCTACTGGATATGTGGAGATTAAGATTCCCGGATAGTAAAGAATACTCATGCTGTTCAAGTACATATGGGTCACTATCGAAAATTGATATGGCTTTGGGAAATGGGAATGTTCTGCCCTGGGTAAAATCAGTTCAGTATGAAGCAAGAGGACTATCTGATCATTCACCACTGTCTTTGTCCTTGGAGTGGAAGGAACAATTGATTAGACCTATGTGGAAAGTAAATCCTCAGTGGCTATCTTTGCTCCCAGAGAAGACTCAAATAGAACCAGCACTTATATGTTTTTTCAAAGACAATAAGGGATCAACCTCAGGGAGGATGGTCTGGGATAAAATGAAAGCATATCTTAGAGGTGTAATTATTAAAGAAATCTCTAAAATCAAATATTAGCTACAAGACAAAAGGAGGAAATGGTAATGCAAAGAGTTAAGCAAACAGAACAATAATTTATATTAGATGCCATTGAAGAGAAACGTGCAGTATGGCAGGAAGCACAAAAGATATATAGAAATTTTGTTATAACCAAGTCAGAGAAAAGTCGATTCTTGTCAAAAACATTATGAATTGGGGGAACAGGTGTGTGTCATATTCTGGCAATGATAGCACGAAACCAGGAAGGCCCGTCTAGTAAAACTGCCATTGAAGATAATGAGGGAATAGTGATGTACGATACAGAGAACATTCAAAGGATATTTGTGGATTTCTATTCGCGATTCTACAAATCCGAAATATCAAATACAAGAGAAAAAACTGAAAAGTTTATAGGGAATTTAAATATACCAAAACTGTCTTTAATAGATAGGGAATCTCTGGATACTCCTATAACTTTGGTAGAGCTGGAGGAAGCTGTGAGGCAAATTCAGAATAAAGCACCAGGGATGGATGGACTTCCTGTGGAGATATACAAAATATACGGTCAAATGTTGCTTCCAGAACTTCTGGAGGTATTAAATGAAGCATATATCACACAGGAACTCCCGAAATCTATGATGGAAACAATAATAATTGTCATTTTAAAACCTGGCAAGGATCCATTAAAACCGGATTCATATCATCCAATTTCTCTTCTTACATCAGATATTAAGATACTAGCTAGAGTTTTGGCTAATAGGCTATCCAGACATATTGTTAACTTAATACATGTAGATCAAACAGGCTTTATCCCTTGTAGGACAGCAGCAACAAACATAGGCCAATGTGGTGCCTATATTTAAAAAGTGAACAAAGTCCTTACCAAGTAACTATAGACCTGTTAGTTTAACTTCTATAGTTGGGAAGATACTGGAGAGATTAATAAAAGACTGCATAGACGAGTTCTTGCTGGAAAAAAATATTTTAAGCAACAGACAGCATGGATTCATGAAAGACAGAAGTTGTCAGACAAACCTGATTTCTTTTTATGAAGAGGTAAATAAAACCTTGGACAGAGGGGTGGCTGTGGACGTGGTATACTTGGATAGAGGGGTGGCGGTGGTTGTGATATACTTGGACAGAGGGGTGGCGGTGGACGTGGTATACTTGGACAGAGGGGTGGCGGTGGACGTGGTATACTTGGACAGAGGGGTGGCGGTGGACGTGGTATACTTGGACAGAGGGGTGGTGGTGGACGTGGTATACTTGGACAGAGGGGTGGCTGTGGACTTGGTATACTTGGACAGAGGAGTGGCTGTGGACTTGGTATACTTGGACAGAGGAGTGGCTGTGGACTTGGTATACTTGGACAGAGGAGTGGCTGTGGACTTGGTATACTTGGACAGAGGAGTGGCTGTGGACTTGGTATACTTGGACAGAGACGTAGTTGTGGACATGGTATACTTGGACAGAGGGGTGGCTGTTGACGTGGTGTACTTGGACAGAGGGGTGGCTGTGGACATGGTATACTTGGACAGAGGGGTGGCTGTGGACGTGGTATACTTGGACAAAGGCGTGGCGGTGGACGTGGTATACTTGGACAGAGGCGTGGCGGTGGACGTGGTATACTTGGACTGAGGCGCGGCGGTGGACGTGGTATACTTGGACAGAGGCGCGGCGGTGGACGTGGTATACTTGGACAGAGGCGCGGCGGTGGACGTGGTATACTTGGACAGAGGCGCGGCGGTGGACGTGGTATACTTGGACTTTGCAAAAGCGTTTGATACAGTTCCACACACACGGCTAATATGTAAGGTAAAGTCTACAGACTTGGAAATATCACTTTGTAAATGGATAGAAAACTGGCTAAAAGACAGAATTCAGAGAGTAAATAATAAAAAATTCTGTGCCAAAAATAATTATTACTTAAGCGGATTAAATAAAACACTACTAAGCTGCTCCCCTAATGATGAAGTGTATTCTTCTATCTAATTAATGTGCAAGTGATAGAGGGCGCTAGGATAAATTAATTAGGTATTAATAGTAGTAATTGATATTAGTGGAAACTATAAACCTATATCAATATCAACATTAAATCACAAATTCCAATCAAGCAACAGTGATTAGTGATAAATAAACCTCTGTGAGGTGGGTGAACAAATAATATTCAAAAAACTAAAATAAATGTCAAATAGTTCAGAAAATAAGTCCCAAGAAACAAATGAGATGTTTCAGATCCAATATGAAGAGTCACCAAATAGCAGAAAAGTCACCAATGACAGAAGCCTTGCTGCAACAGATGATTCCTTCAAAAAAACGTGCATTTGCATTCCTTCACCAAGATACTCTGACTTGCGACACCCAAAGTGCACTGATAATGAAAATGATCTTACCAAAAAGTATGGACCGCTTTAATTAAAAAGAAGGTCACACTCGCTTGAGCAGGATTGTGCCTGCACACATACGATAGACTGGACGAAATGTAATACCTCTCTCCTCCGATGATCAAGTATAGGACATGTAATATAAACAAACAACTTCCATAGTGCAACCCATTTATTAAAATAACATTTGGAGTAAAAAAACGTTGGCCGAATGGCCGCTCACATTAAAAAGTGCCCATCCTGGCACCGGGGCTGCAGGCTTAGAATATTGCACAGGCTGATCCACCTCCGTGGCGGCGTGCGTTCCAGCGTCAGCTTCCTCTATTCAGGGATACCGGATGGGACGTGGAGCATATATCACGTGACCAGGCTACGCCGCCGACGTACGTTTCGTATGATTTACGTCTTCAGGGGGCAATCAACATGTAAAAATATATAAGGGGTCCATATAGTGAACTTGTTGTCGAGTTATTCACTTTATGGTCAACACAGAGGACAGGGGGGTACTCTTTATGTCTAGAGAAAAATAGATTTTGCCTCCAAATACGGAAAGGTTTCTTCACAGTAAGAGCTGTGAAAATGTGGAATAGAATCCCTGCAAGGTGGTTCTGGCAAGCTCAGTAGATTGCTTTATGAAAGGTCTGGATACTTTCCTAATTGTACATAATATAACTGGGTACTGACATTTATAGGTAAAGTTGATCCAGGGAATATCCGATTGCCTCTCGGGGGATCAGGAAGGATTTTTTTCCCCTGCTGTAGCAAATTGGATCATGCTCTGCTGGGGTTTTTCGCCTTTCTCTGGATCAACTGTGGGTATAGAATTGTGTATATGGGATTGTATGATATTTTTTTTATTTTATTTTTTATGGTTGAACTGGATAGACTTTGTGTCTTTTTTCAACCTGACTAACTATGTAACATCCGTAGGTTCTTTCTGAATTTACAATGACCAATGGACAATGAGGGAACTGGCGCCATCTTGTCATTGGATGCCAGGAAGGCATTCGGAATGGGAGTACCTATGGATAGTATTGACTGCCTTTGGTATAGGTCCATGCTTTTTAGCTTGGCTAAAAATATATAAAAAGAGCCAAAGGCTAGGTTGAAGATCAATGGCACTATGTCGCCGGTTCTCTCATTGTCCCAGGAGACTAGACAGGGCTACCCTCTATCCCCCCTCCTATGTCGCCGGTTCTCTCATTGTCCCAGGAGACTAGACAGGGCTGCCCTCTATCCCCCCTCCTGTTTGCGTTGGCAGTGGAACCATTGGCGGCTTCAATCAGACAGGCCGAGGGGATAGAGGGATTTCGTCGTGCAGGAAAAGAGGATAATATAGCCTTATACGCAGATGATGCTCTTTTTTTCAGAGACCCTACAGAATCTTTAGGGGAACTTATGACCCTTGTATACACATTTGGACAGATCTCAGGGTTCTGCATCAATTGGAAGAAGTCGGTCTTGATGCCTATACATAATGATAATATTTTTTTACCAGACTGCGCTAAACAAATTCAAATTAATCATAAAATCAGGTATTTAGGAATTGAAGTAACGCGAAATGCGGGGGACTATGTAGATCTGAATTTCAGACCATTATTATCTAGGTTTAAAGATAAAAGCCTGAGCTGGTGCAAACACCTATTAACTGTGATCAGAAGAGCTAACCTTATAAAAATGTTTTGGATTCCACAGTTATTGTATATTTTTCACAACTCCCCGATGTGGATACCAATGTTCTGGTTCCGCAGGATAGAATCTCTTTTTCGTGAACTTATTTGGAGAAAAAAACACTCTCGGATAAAATTAACAACTTTAATGCTAGCTAAGGAAGAGGGGGGATTAGATATTCCACAGCCAAGGAATTACTTCTTAGCAGCACAAATACAGCATTTTTTGGGCTGGACAGGGTTGAGAAAGAGGATCCCATACAGAGATCACTTCTGCCGATGGGTAACGGATACACATTGCTGTCCACATTAGAGGCAAAAATTATGCAAAGAGATAGAAGATTTGTGTCAGGAAAATTATTTGCTAATGTATGGCAGGAAATGAAAGAAAATATTACGGGCTATATCTCTTACACCCCGATTTGGAATAATGGAAACTATGTAGAAATTCAAAAATTAAAGGGGTTTGAGCTCTGGCAATCCCAAGGTCTCAGATATGTTGAGCAATTCTTTTGGAAGGAGAACATAAAATCCTTCTCTCAGCTGTCTGAAGAGTTTGGGATACCAAGACAGAGGTTCTTCCAGTTCCTGCAACTTAGAAATGCTTTACAGGCTCAGGCACGTATGTCGGAATTTAAGCTAAATAACTCTAAAATAATATCATTACTTAAAAAGGATGGGAAAAAGAAGGGCTTAACATCAAAAATGTATGAGATATTGAAGATATTGAATAGTGAATTTAAAGAAAATGTAGCGTTCCCCGCTAGGCTACAATGGGAACGAGATCTTGGCCCACTGTCAGATGTACAATGGGCGGAGGCTCTTTCTGCGATCCTACAGGCTTTACTTTCCACGACCCAAAAACTTTCCACAATTGTTCATCTTACATAGATCATACTATACCCTGGAAAATGTATTTAAATGGAAACAAAGGGAATCCCCCCTATGCCCTAGATGTAGAGGTGCTCCAGCTAATCTTATACATATGCTTTGGAGGTGTCCTAATCTCCAGAGATATTGGGAGGACATAATCCAAAGCATAAATAATATACTCGGTATAAAACTAGTATTGGACCCAAAAATATGTCTGCTAAACATTGCGAACAAATCCAACATATCAGTAAACACCTATAGTGTAATAGCAAGATGTTTGTTTCTGGCTCGAAAATTTATAGCGCAGAAGTGGATCTCCATATATCCTCCGACGATGGAAGAATGGAAAACACTAATAAGGGAAACCATAATAAAGGAGAAATATATCAATTTTCATAGAAATAATCAAGGGAAATTCAATGCTATTTGGAAGGATTGGATGGAGGCTTGGGATCTCGAGTGATAGGTTGCCTGGCTTGGGGGGGGGGGGGGGGGTATGGGGAGATGGGGGGTGGAAGGGAGAGGAGAAATTTTGAACCCTTTTTTTTTTTTAAGGGGGGGGGGGGGGTGTAAGGGGAAATATGTGTTTGTTTAATGGTATCTGGAAACATATGTATACGAATGTGTAATGTCTTATTCTGTACTTTTGTAAAGAAAACAATAAAAAAATTACTGAATAAAAAAAAAAAAAAAAAACGTTTCGCTGTAGGGAAAAACTGAGGAGCACAGGGAGGGATGGGGGTTTTTGACCTCTTCTTTAATTGTGTTTCCTGTCAGGTGGGACCAGTCATCTCTCAGGGTGCCGTCCTGGAAGACGACGTGAAAAAATTCCCTTTTTTATGCATGCCGATATTCTGCCGGTTTTGGTAGCTGCAGCTTGACATTGTATGCTATTGCTCAGTCTGTCTTCTACTAGGACACCCAGCTCTTTCTCCATTATTGACTCCGCCAGTGGTTATCCCCCCATAGGGTGCAGGGTACCAGAGAAGGGTGCAGGTCACCGGAGCACATGGGATTCAGGAGAAGGGTGCAGAATGCAGGACATGGGGTGCAGGAGAAGGGTGCAGAATGCAGGAGAAGGGTGCAGAATGCAGGACATGGGGTGCAGGAGAAGGGTGCAAAATGCAGGACATGGGGTGTAGGACATGGGGTTCAGGGTACCAGAGAAGGGTGTAGGTCAACAGAGCACATCGGATGCAGGAGAAGGGTGCAGAATGCAGGACATGGGATGCAGGGGAAGGGTACATTGTGCAAACTATAGGACATGGGGAGCAGGGTGCAGAATGTAGAACATTGGGGTGCAAAGTGCAGGAAATGTGGTGCAGGGTGCATAACGCAGGACATGGGGTGCAGGGGAAAGGTACAGTGTACAGAATGCAGGACATGGGGAGCAAGGTATCAGAGAAGGGTGTAGGTCACTGCAGCACGTGGGATGCAGGATAAGGGTGCAGAACACAGGACATGGGGTGCAAGATGCAGAAGAAGGGCTAAGGGCATGTGGGGCAGAATGCAGGACATGGGGTGAAGGGGAAGGGTAGAGGATGCAGAATGGAGCACATGGGGTACAGGGTACCAGAAAAGGGTGTAGGTCACCTCAGGACCTTCAGGATGCAGGACAAGGGTGCAGAACTCAGGACATGGGGTGCAGGATGCAGAACACAGGACATTGGGTGCAGGAGAAGGGTGCAGAACACAGGAAATGGGGTGCAGGACATAGGGTGCAGAACACAGAATATGGGGTGCAGGAGAAGGGTGCAGAACACAGGACATGGGGTGCAGAGTGTAGGACAGTAATACAATCCCCCCTCCCCCTGCATGTCCTGTACATCTCCCCCAGCAGTGTGTGAGAGGAGAGTGGATGGAGAGGACATCTTGTGTACATAAAGCAGCATGTCCCTCCCTGGCTGGTCTCTTAGCTGGCTGCTTTGCAGGATTGTCCTGGTTACTACTGTAAGGACTCTGTAGTCCTGTTTCTCAGCACCTTGTGGGGTGTCATGTTGGAGATTCTGTCCCTCTCATTCCTCTTTAATCTGCTGGAGGACTCTGCAGTAGACATGGGCTGAAATCTTCTAACCTGAACGGTGAACCCCATTGAGGTCTATGGGAGCTGAACAGGAAAAATCTAAAGTTTCATTTTCAAGGCTTATATGCAAGTAATTGGCAATACAAGGGGTATGGGGGGTCCAGGTACTTCCTTGTGGGGCATGCATCAATGCAAAAAAAATTACTTTTTTTTAAACATTAATTTCATCAGGAGCAGTGATTTTAATTATGCTATGGGGGGGGGGGGGGAGCAGGAGCCGATGGTGACAGTAATGCAGCTACAGAAAGGAGAAAGATCGGCAGCGGGAGATCAGTGAGATGAGTCCTCTCATGCCGCTGTCCTGACCAGTCCACCCCTGACTTCACAGATTGGGTGCTGCTGCTGTCTGTCTGAATAATGTGTCCGGGTTTCAGGCAGAAACATTATTCAGACCAACATTGAGAATGGGATGAGAAGAGCCCAGGGGCCAGGACGTCATTTCTAGTCACCATGATGACCTGGGATTTGTGCCCTGACTTAAGGAGACTATAGATACATGGAAATTCAGCTGGTCCAGCAGGGATCGGTCACATTTCCATCCATGTGTGGTCACTGCCGGATAAAAGTCACTCGATCAGCGGCTGCAGCCAATAGCTTCATCACTGATCTGTGTATTCTGAGAGCGGAGGAGCGCCCTCCATTGTCAGATTACAATAGTGCAGCGGGGAGGATTCCCCCATCCCCCTCCAATTAGGGTGCCCACGTGTCCCGGATTGCCCGGGATCATCCCTGATTGGAGATTTTTGTCCCGTGTCCTGGGCAGCTCATTCCGGGACAATACAGTTATCCCGGAATGAAAAAAAATAAAAAAAAACAGTGACCAGTCCGCTCCGCCTGTCCGCCGCCCCCACCACCTTATAAATTTTATTACACTGATCGATGATAACATAAACACAGGCTGCGGCTGCCACTGCCAGTCTGGTTGCTAGGGTAGGGGCCGCTCCGCATCTAGCAACCAGTGATGTAAGCTGAGCTGGGGCCTGTCAGTGTGGGCAGTGAGTGCAGTGTGTACCCGCCCGGCGCACACTACGCTGAGTCTGAGAGCAGCCAGCGCGCGCGCCCCCCTCCCCTCCGCATCCACCAGCCAGTCCAGAGCCAGCACAGAGTGAGTGACCGTGACGGTCAAGCCAGGGACGGTGACCACTCAGAGAGAGCCACTCACACACTCACCTGTGCACAGCCAGCCCAGCCTGAGCGAGCCTCGTCGTCCAGACTAGTCCTCCTCCTCCAGTGACGAGTCGACCGACCAGAGATAGCACAGAGAGTGAGTGATGCGGCTGACCTGACGCCAGTGAACAGACAGAGCCACTCTCCTGTGCAGCCAGCCAGCCAGCCTGAGCCTCGTCTGAGTCCTCCTCCAGCCAGGCTCTTGCTCCTCCCGCCCACGTCGAGGTCCACAAGTTTGCAGTCAGTGCCAGCAGCCAGTCTGACTTCCAGGACCAGGACAGGTTAGTGTACTCACTGTACTGTCTGTGTTATACTCACACTTTGTCCCCCTCCGTTCTGCTGCTGCCGTCCCCCCCCTGCTGCTGTCCCCCTCCGTTTTTCCTCCGTGTCCCCCTCCGTTCTGCTGTCCCCCTCCGTTCTGCTGTCCCCCTCCGTTCTGCTGTCCCCCTCCGTTCTTCCTCCGTGTCCCCCTCGATTCTGCTGTCCCCCTCCGTTCTTCCTCCGTGTCCCCCTCGATTCTGCTGTCCCCCTCTGTTCTTCCTCCGTGTCCGGCCCTGTCCATCCCGCGGTCCCCCTGTCCATCCCGCGGTCCCCCTTGTCCATCCCGCTGTCCCCCTGTCCATCCCGCTGTCCCCCTGTCCATCCCGCTGTCCCCCTGTCCATCCCGCTGTCCCCCTGTCCATCCTGCGGCCCCTCTGACTACTCTGCGGCCCCTCTGACTACTCTGCGGCCCCTCTGACCACTCTGCGGCCCCTCTCTGCGGCCCCTCTGACCACTCTGCGGCCCCTCTGACCACTCTGCGGCCCCTCTGACCACTCTGCGGCCCCTCTGACTACTCTGCGGCCCCTCTGACTACTCTGCGGCCCCTCTGACTACTCTGCGGCCCCTCTGACCACTCTGCAGGCTCTACAGGGCTGTGGCAGGGAGTGAGCAAGCAGTAGTGGAATAGGGCAGCCATGAGGTGGGTGGTGTGCTCTGCTTTTCCTAACATTCACCTGGCATGGATTAATGGCCATCACTCCTCAGGACTCTCTGCAGTGGGGCACTCTGGAGGTACTATCTGTGTGCCTCCAGAGTGCTCCCTTACTTCCTCCCCTTACTTTCTCCAGAGTGCCCCATTACTTTCTCCAGAGTGCCCCTTAGTACAGTAATACTAAGGGGGCACTCTGGAGGGGGATGTAAGGGGGCACTCTGGAGGAGGATGTAAGGAGGCACTAAGGGGGCACCCTGGAGGATGTAAGGGGGCTCTGACTAAGTTAGTACCGCCAGACTGCCCCCTTACATCCCCCTTACAACCTCTAGGGTGCCCCCTTAGTGCCTCCAGAGTGCCCCTTTACTTTCTCCAGAGTGCCCCCTTACATCCTTCGGAGTGCCCCACCACCAAAGTGGTATAGCAGTGGCTGACAGACTATCAGGAGGTGGTATTGTACTCCTCTTCCTCCTCTCTCCACTAACTACCCCCCGCCATACACTCCACATTCCTCTCCTGTACATATTACCCCCCCGCCATACACTCTGCACTCCTCTCCTGTACATATTACCCTCGCCATACACTCCGCACTCCTCTCCTGTACATATTACCCACCTCCATACACTCCGCACTCCTCTCCTGTACATATTACCCACCTCCATACACTCCGCACTCCTCTCCTGTACATATTACCCCCCACCATACACTCCGCACTCCTCTCCTGTACATATTACCCCCCGCCATACACTCCGCACTCCTCTCCTGTATATACTACTCACCACCATACACTCTGCATTCCCTATTTAACATTACCACATTCTGTACTATACAAGTCATCTCAGACTCTTTAACAACACCCCCTTTAAGCCAATATTTGGCGCAATTTAAGACATGTCCACCGTTCACCACGACACGCTTTGCGCGCCATATTGTTGTTCCTGTTGATGCCTAGGGCCCACTTTTGATCTTGCACACGGGTCCGCTGATTTCATACGCCCCTGCCCCAAAAATAGGGGAAAAAAATTCATATTTTGGGGGGGGGGGGGGTGTCCCTGAATGGCAGTTTGGAGATGTGGTCACCCTACCTCCAATGTGTGGATGGGGGAATCACTTCAGTTTTTTTCACTCACCCCACTGGCTGAACGATAAAACTGATCCATGTATGGCCAGCTTTGGAGGGAAGATATATTAATCATCAACTGATCCCCCTGAAGGGGTTAATCTACATATTACCTCCTCTGACGCCAAATCCAGCAACATCTCCTCTCTAGTTCCTCCCGACTCACCTCTCACCCGGAACTTCCTGCCTGTACCGGGCATCACTTCCTGTCTTCCATAGAGACTTCTTGTTTGTCTTCCATAGAGACTTCCTGTCTGCCACCTTGTGGAGCTCAGAGGAACTGCAGAAACATCTCGTAGTGTAAACACTGTCTTGTGCTGTGTGTGTATGTACTGTATATCCTTATAAATGGGGTCATCTCCACTCCCACAAAGGGGGGATCGAAATATATTACTGCTCGGGGGGAGACATTTTGGCCCCTTTGATTTTGCAGAAAAATTGATTGCAGATTTAATCATGTAGAACATCTGTTATATGGATACAAAGAACCCCAGCCGAGAGAAAGGGTGGAAATGGCTCCTGATCCCCAGATTTGGGCAATTATGTCACCAATATAAATAGAAAAAAACCTGCGCTATGTGTAACAACTCAAATACCTACAAAAATGTGTCATGGATATGCAGTAATGTTTGTCTGCCATCTTACCTTCCTCCATGTATTTACCTTAGAGGCCAGACTCTCTTACCTGGCTGCTTTTATAATCTCTCCACCCAGGCCCTATCACAGAACTATATATTAACCTGTGAACTGCAAGTCTGACCTACTGATCAACGTGTTTGTTAAGCATTGTGTGTAGTGATGAGCCGAACACCCCCGGGTTCGGTTCGCACCAGAACCCGCGAACGGACCGAAAGTTCGTACGAACATTAGAACCCTATTAAATACAATGGATGCGAACGTTTGAATTCTAAAGTGCTAATTATAACGACTATTATGCATGTTATTGTCCTAAAAAGGGTTTGGGAACCCGGGTTCTGCACCAGGGGACATGTATCAATGCAAAAAGAAGTTTTAAAAACGGTCGTTTTTCGGGAGCAGTCATTTTAATGATGCATAAAGTGAAAAAAAAAAGTCAAATATTCCTTTAAATATCGTACCTGGGGGTGTCTAAAGTATGCCTGTGAAGTGCCACGTGTTTCCCGTGTTTAGAACTGTCCCTGCACAAAATGACACTTCTAAAGGAAAAAAAAGCCATTTAAAACTGCTTGCGGCTTTAATGTAATGTCTGGTCCCGGTAATATGGATGAAAATCTTTAAGAAAAATGGCATAGCTACCCCATGACCCCCCCCCCCCTACCCCAGCCCATTACCAGCCCCTTTGGGTCTTGTATGGATATTAAGGGGAACACCGCACACAAAATAAAAAAAGGCCCTATATACTCTGAACAGCCGTATACAGGCGGTGCATACAAGACAGGGACTGTAGGTTTGTTCTTATGTAGAATCTGTTTGTAATTTTGAACAGGTACATTGTTTAAGTGTAGCTCCAGCCCAAAAATCTATTTTTAAACTTTTTGGAAAACATAGGTAAGGGTTATCACCCCTGTAACATTTGTTTTGCTGTCTGTGCCCCTGTTCAGAACATTTCACCTCACTTTCCGTCCCAATGACAACTGTTTTTGAAATGTGGTGTTTTTCTTGAAACAAGGATTGGTGATAAAGCATCAGTACAGAGGAGACACCTTTCTCCCATATTAATTCTTACAGGAGAGAATTTTCCTTCCTAGGGGTAGATTTCCTCTCACTTCCTGTTGTCTTCTTGCGTTTGCAAGTAGGAGTCGTTTGTAAGTTGGATGTTTGAAAGTAGGGACCTGCCGTATATACTCTGCAGAAATAGGCCCCTTAGTTGTTGGTGTTGGCACAACACTGTAAGCACTCACAGTTACTCTTGGTTGGTGCTGGAACGCCCTGCTGTCAACTATTATATCAGGAATTGTAATTACATATAATTGTTGAACAGTGGTAGTAAAAATTGGGCCTTTGATGGTGGTGCTGGTGCCACAACACTGTAAGCCCTGACAGTTACTCTTGGTGGGTGCAGCAATGGGCCCTGCTGTGAATTATTAGATCAAGAATTGTAATTGCATGCCCCTGTTGAACAGGGGCTGAAAAATTGGGCCTTTCGTGGTGGTGGTGGTGGTGTTGCCACAACACTGTAAGCCCTCAGAGTTACTCTTGGTGGGTGCAGGAATGGGCCCTGCTGTGAATTATTAGATCAAGAATTGTAATTACATGCCCCTGTTGAACAGGGGCTGAAAAATTGGGCCTTAGGCACTGGTGGCACAACACTGCAACCCCTCACAGATACTGTACTTGGAGCACAGCAATGAGCCCTGTTGCAAAGTATTGCTTCAAAAATTGTAATTACACGCCCCTGTTAAACAGGGGCTGAAAAATTGGGCGTTAGGCACTGGTGGCGGCACCCATAAACAAAAATGATCTTCCAAGCTATCATCATCAATCGTATCATTGAGGACTCGGAGGAGGAGGATAGCCAGTCAACATAACAGCACAGGCACTCAGCATCAGCATCAGTCTTGAAGGGATGTGACATGTTAAAATCAATTAGTCTGTTATATCAGCATCAGGTGTGTGGTAGCTGGTGGTGATCCAAGACTGGTTCATCTTGATGAAAGTCAGTCGATCAACCGAGTCGGTGGACAGGCGCACCCTGTGATCCATGACAAATCCTCCAGCAGCACTGAATGTGCGTTCCGAAAGAACGCTGGATGCAGGACAGGCCAGTAGCTCAATTGCATACTGTGCAAGCTCTGGCCAGTGATCCATCCTCAAGACCCAGTAAGCCAGAGGATTTTCGGTGGGGAAGGTGTCCAAGTCTGACCTTGCCCCTAGATATTCCTGCACCATGTTTATCAGACGCTGGCGATGGTTGCTGGAACCGATCATACTTTGGGGCTGCGGACTAAAGAATTGTCTGAACGCATCGGTCAGACGGCCACCTTCCCCACCGCTCCTTCTTTGACTGGCCGAAGCCTCAGCAACTCGTTGTCCAGGACCAGGAGTTTGTAACCTCCCAGTCTCTGGGAACGCGTTGCACAGACCTTTCTGCAAGGCCTCCCGGAGTTGTCTCATCCTCTGCTCCCTCTGCGACGGTAACATAAGGTCCGCAACCTTACCCTTGTACCGTGGATCAAGGAGAGTGGCCAGCCAGTAATGGTCCCTCTCCTTGATCCGAAGAATACGAGGATCCTTCCGCAGACTTTGCAGGATCAGGGAGGCCATGCAGCGTAGGTTAGCTGAGGCATTCGGTCCGGAGTCCTCTGGGTCACTAAGGACGACATGATCCGCAGCCACCTCCTCCCAGCCACGTACAAGTCCACTGGTTTCTTGGGACTGTAAATCATCCCTAAAAGACTGCTGCTGATGATGCTGAGTGCCAGGCTCCACCTCCATGCTGACACAATCCTCCTCCTCCTCCTCCTCCTCCTCCTCCTCGTCCTCTTCCTGTGCGATGGGTGGGACAGAAGGAACACTGTCTGGGTAAAGGGGGCCTTGAGAGGCAAGGAAGTCCTCCTCTTCCTGCCTCTGTTCTGCCTCAAGTGCCCTGTCCATTATTCCACGCAGCGTGTGCTCCAACAGGTGGACAAGAGGTACAGTGTCACTGATGCATGCACTGTCACTGCTCACCATCCTCGTGGCCTCCTCAAATGGTGCCAGGACAGTGCATGCATCCCTGATCATGCCCCACTGGCGTGGAGAAAAAAAACCAAGCTCCCCTGACCCTGTCCTGGTGCCGTAGTCGCACAGGTACTCATTGATGGCCCTCTGCTGCGTGTGCAGCCGCTGCAGCATGGCCAACGTTGAGTTCCACCTGGTGGGCATGTCACATATAAGGCGGTTCTTGGGCAGGTTCAACTCCTTTTGCAGCTCAGCCAGGCGAGCACTGGCATTATAAGATCTGCGGAAATGCACACAGACTTTCCTGGCCTGCCTCAGGACATCCTGTAAGCCCGGGTACCTGCCCAAGAACCGCTGCACCACCAGGTTAAGGACGTGAGCCACACAGGGCACATGGGTCAGTTGTCCCTGTCGGAGGGCGGAGAGGAGGTTGGTGCCATTGTCACAAACCACCATTCCTGGCTTAAGCTGGCGTGGCGTCAACCACCTCTCGGCCTGGCCCTGCAGAGCAGACAGGACCTCTGCCCCAGTGTGGCTTCTGTCCCCCAAACACACCAGCGCAAGCACGGCATGGCATCTTTTTGCCTGCGTACTTGCGTAGCCCCTTGAACGCCTACGGAGCACCGCTGGTTCCGAGGACAAACCACAGGAAGAGGCCATGGAGGAAGAAGAAGAGGAGGGGGTGGAGGAGAGAGGTGTGTCACAACCAGTAGTAGCATTTTGGAGGCGTGGCGGTGGAACAACCTCCAACACTACTGCACCTTGTCCTGCATCCTTCCCAGCTGCCAAAAGAGTGACCCAATGGGCCGTGAAAGAAAGGTAACGTCCCTGTCCATGCCTGCTGGACCATGAGTCAGCGGTAATATGCACCTTACCGCTGACCGCCCTGTCCAGCGAGGCCAAGACATTGCCTTCCACATGCCGGTAGAGAGCCGGAATAGCCTTCCGTGAGAAAAAGTGGCGTTTGGGAACCTGCCACTGAGGAACCGCACATTGCACAAACTCACGGAAGGGGGCCGAGTCTACCAACTGAAAAGGCAGCAGTTGAAGCGCTAGCAATTTAGCCAAGCTAGCATTCAACCGCTGGGCATGTAGATGGCTGGGAGTGAACTTCTTTCGACGGTCCAGCAGCTGGGGCAGGGAAATTTGCCTGCTAGAATCGGACGTCGGTGTACTGCTAGCAGAGTGGCCGCAAGTATTTGGCTGTGACACACCTAATTCTACACCTTCATTCCTCTCAGTGCATGTTTCAGAGAGGACTGAAGTTATAGTGGGGTTGGAGATCCCAGCTGATGCGGTGCAAGGAGAGGTCCGCTTTGTTCTTTGGTGTGGGTCTTTGAGGTAGGCTTGCCAACGAGCTGCATGGCAGGTCAACATATGTCTGGTCAGGCATGTGGTACCCAAGCGGCTGATGTTTTGGCCACGCGATATACGCTTGAGACATATGTTGCAAACAGCAGCTGTGCGATCTGATGCACTAGCCTCAAAAAAGGCCCACACCAAAGAACTTTTTGAATGACGGGCAGAGGCAGCGCCCTGCACAGGCGGAGCTCTGCGGTGTGATTCCGTCGGTGTACTGCCCTTACGCTGGCCACCAAAGGGCATCCTGCCTCGTTGGAGATGTGCCTCATCCTCCTCCTCTCTCCTATTAGGCACCCACGTGGAGTCAGTGACCTCATCATCCCCTCCCTCCTCATCACTGGAGCCAATCTGGCAGTGTGCTGCAGCTGCTGGAACATGACTGCCAGATTGGTGTCCTTCTTGAGCATCCCCTCTGTCTGCTCTCACGCTACTGCCTTCCTGTAGCTGGGTTTCATCATCAGACCCTTCGAAACGCTGGGCATCCTCCTGGAGCATGTACCCAACACTGTGCTCAAACAGTTCGGGGGACTCCTCAGGAGGAGGACATGGTGGGTCTAGGGAAGGAGTGACTGATGATGAGTCTGACATTGATACCAGGGAAGAGGACGCTTTGGCAGCTGCTTTGCCAGTACCCTGAGCCTGGGTGAGAGAGGATGAGGAGGAGGAGGAGGGCTTGGTCATCCACTCTACCAAGTCTTCGGCATGATGTGGCTCAACATGTCCAGCTGCCGAAAAGAAGGACAAGCGTGTCCCATGGCCATGTGCTGATGACAATGCACCGCGTCCACGACCAGCACTGTTGCCCCCAGACACAGAGCCTGCTTGCACTCTTTTATTGCCTCCTGACTGTCTGCCTCTCCTTGTTTGCCTTCCAGACATTCTAATGGATGGCCTGCAAGGAGATGGGAAAAAAGCAATAAGGGCTACCTTCAGGTGTCCTTCTCTGTCCCTTTACTTAAGGATTTCTAAATATGGTTGAGGATGATTGCTTTCGCACAGAATAGCACAATGACAATTTCCCTGACTGTCCAAAAAACAAGGATTTCAAAGATGGTTGATGAGGAATGCTTTAGCACAGTATAGCACAAGGAGAATTTCCCTCACTGTCCTTCCCTGTCCCTACAAACAAGGATTAGCACAGTAAAACACACTGACACTCTCCCTACCTATAGTTTTCTGTCCCTATAAAAAATGTTTTTTTAAAGATGGTTGATGATGAATGCTTTAGCACAGTATAGCACAAGGAGAATTTCCCTCACTGTCCTTCCCTGTCCCTACAAACAAGGATTAGCACAGTAAAACACACTGACACTCTCCCTACCTATAGTTTTCTGTCCCTATAAAAAATGTTTTTTTAAAGATGGTTGATGATGAATGCTTTAGCACAGTATAGCACAAGGAGAATTTCCCTCACTGTCCTTCCCTGTCCCTACAAACAAGGATTAGCACAGTAAAACACACTGACACTCTCCCTACCTATAGTTTTCTGTCCCTATAAAAAATGTTTTTTTAAAGATGGTTGATGATGAATGCTTTAGCACAGTATAGCACAAGGAGAATTTCCCTCACTGTCCTTCCCTGTCCCTACAAACAAGGATTAGCACAGTAAAACACACTGACACTCTCCCTACCTATAGTTTTCTGTCCCTATAAAAAATGTTTTTTTAAAGATGGTTGATGAGGAATGCTTTAGCACAGTATAGCACAAGGAGAATTTCCCTCACTGTCCTTCCCTGTCCCTACAAACAAGGATTAGCACAGTAAAAACACACTGACACTCTCCCTACCTATAGTTTTCTGTCCCTATAAAAAATGTTTTTTTAAAGATGGTTGATGATCAATGCTTTAGCACAGTATAGCACAAGGAGAATTTCCCTCACTGTCCTTCCCTGTCCCTACAAACAAGGATTAGCACAGTAAAACACACTGACACTCTCCCTACCTATAGTTTTCTGTCCCTATAAAAAATGTTTTTTTAAAGATGGTTGATGATGAATGCTTTAGCACAGTATAGCACAAGGAGAATTTCCCTCACTGTCCTTCCCTGTCCCTACAAACAAGGATTAGCACAGTAAAACACACTGACACTCTCCCTACCTATAGTTTTCTGTCCCTATAAAAAATGCTTTTTTAAAGATGGTTGATGATGAATGCTTTAGCACAGTATAGCACAAGGAGAATTTCCCTCACTGTCCTTCCCTGTCCCTACAAACAAGGATTAGCACAGTAAAACACACTGACACTCTCCCTACCTATAGTTTTCTGTCCCTATAAAAAATGTTTTTTTAAAGATGGTTGATGATGAATGCTTTAGCACAGTATAGCACAAGGAGAATTTCCCTCACTGTCCTTCCCTGTCCCTACAAACAAGGATTAGCACAGTAAAACACACTGACACTCTCCCTACCTATCCTTCTCTTTCCCTAAACTAAAGGAATCCAGGTTAAGCAAGAAAAAAAAATGTCACTGTCCCTGCCTATGCTTCTCTTTCCCTGCTCCGGAACACACTACACTAGGCCGCCGTGCTGGCGGCCTTTTATAGTGTGGGGCGTGTACTAAACACCCTCAGCAATAATTGGCCACAGGCATCCTGCCTGTGGCCAATCATTGCTCTCCTCGCTGCCGGCGCTGTGATTGGCCAAGCATGCGGGGTCACAGTGCATGCTTGGCCAATCACAGCGCCTGGATGACACTGCGATGGCGTAGTGCATTGTGGGCCGCGAATTAGGCGCGAACGGCCCAAATCGTTCGTTGTTCGGCGAACGATCGAACAGCCGATGTTCGAGTCGAACGTATGTTCGACTCGAACACCGAGCTCATCCCTAATTGTGTGTTTGGGTTCCTGCCTGCCGTGTGCTACGTCTGTCTCTGTGTTACGATATTGGCTTGTTCCCGACTATCCCTGTCTGCTTGTGACCTTGACCTTCGGCTTGTCCTTCGTTTATCCTTGTCTGCTTGTTGCCCTGGCTTTGGCTTTTCCCTCACTATTCTTGTATTCTGTGCTGCTGCTTCCCCTCTATCCTATTTACCCTATGGAGCGTGAGCTAGGGGACTCTGGGGGCCGCGACCTGGACCCAGCTGCAGCATAGGCCATCTTCACCACTAGAGGCTGTGGTGAAAACCTGCTGGATCTTAGACTCCACGCCCTGGGAAATATTGGGCTCTAGCTCCCTGTGGATCCCTGTTGTGCTCCACTGGTCCCGCTTTCCACAACCACCCAGTGTCCCATCCGCAGCAGTCGGCCATAGGGTTCACTACCTTGTGGTGCACTCCTGACCCCCAACGGTGTGCATCTGTCATCTGGCCACAGGTGACCTGACAGTTTTATCAGCCATGGACCTGGCTGACGTGCCGCTCCCCGCAGATGATCCATTGCAGGGCATAGTCCGCAGACTTGAGACCCAGGAATCGAATCAGACTCAGGTGATGCGATTCCTCCAGGATCTGGCTTCCCGCTTCGAGCAGCTCCAAGCCTCCTTGGATACCCCGAATCCGCAACCTCAAGTACAACCAGCGGCTGCACCTATCGCACCAGTCGCAGCCACACACTCACTACAACTGCCAGCTCCGTTCCGTTTCTCTGGGGACTCCAAGGCCTGCAGGGGGTTTCTCAGCCAATGCACGATTCATTTTGAGCTTCAGCCTCAAAACTTCCTGTCTGATCAGGCTAAGGTAGCCTATTTCATTTCCCTCCTCTCCGGTGAAGCTTTAGCCTGGGCTGCCCACTGTGGGAGAAGAATGATCCGGTGGTTTCCAGCCTGTCCGACTTCTTGAAGCTCTTTCGTAACATCTTCGAGAAGCCGGCTCGGGCTTCTTCAGCGGCTAGTGCTCTCTTACGCATTCGCCAAGAATCTTGTTCAGTGGGACAATATGCTCTTCAGTTTCATATCCACACAGCTGAATTGAGCTGGAACAATGAGGCCCTGGTGGCTACCTTACATGGCCTCTCTGACCGAGTGAAAGACGAATTAGCAGGAAGAGCCATCCCCGCCGGTCTGGACGATGTAATTTCTTTGTGCAATCAGATCGACATTCGTTTTCAGGAGAGGTCCCTAGAAAAGGGATGCCAGCACTCCCTGGGCCCTAGCCAGTCTGAGCTCCCCTCCCTTTGTCCCGTGGAGCATCTTCTGCCTGCTGAGGAACCTATGCAGCTGGGCCGGACCAGACTAACCCCTGAAGAACGTGCTAGGCACAGAACTCTGGGCTTGTGTCTCTATTGTGGGGGCAAGAGTCATTTTCGTGACTCCTGCTCCATTCGTCCGGGAAACGCTCGGGTCTAATACATTTGGAAGGTGGAATATTGGACCCAGAAACATCACCTTCTCGTCTTCTCCTGCCGGTGTTCCTTCATGTAGGCACTTCTCCTCAATCAACCCTTGCATATCTGGATTCCGGGGCTGCCGGCAATTTTATGGATTGGAGAACTGCTTCTTCTATGAAGCTTACCCTTTCACCTCTCACTACGCCATTGGTAGTCTCGGCAATTGATGGTACTGTTCTCCCAGGGGGCCCTATTCGCTTCCAGACGCTACCTATTAGGATGTCGGTAGGGATTCTCCACCAGGAGTGGATATCCTTTCTCGAATTTCAAAAGATTTTTATTTTGAGAGAAAGCATATAAAAAATATAGAAATATACTTTATCATATATAAGAGAAGGAAAAAAAAAATGAGACACGAGGTATACATAGGTCAGCTATAGGCAGAGAATTAACTTTTTCAGATAACCCCGATCCATGTCAAACCATAGGAGCATACCGTCTGTCGGACAACATATAGAGTAGGTCAGCCTGTTGGCGGAAGGCCTCGCACCTCCCGGCACCCCTAACGGGAGCATTCTGTACCAGGAGGGGAAACCCTCAATCACCATTGACAGCCCATGCCCCCGTGACCCAAAAGGGTAAAAATTCCCGGGCACATAGATCGGAGTGCTGTAAGACAGAGGGTTATAAACTCTCTACACAACACTTTGCGCATTAACTGTTCAATCTTGTCTCAAATCTAACAAATTTTGATAAGTAAATAAAATAAAACCAAGGTCGAGAGTGGACAGAAAAAAAGGGAGAGAAGAGATAAGGAAATGAGCATCACTATAAAATCTGAGAGCATTTTATACTGACAGAGTAGACTGGCCAAGGGGTATGCCCACCAATCGAGCCCATGGTTCCCAGGTGGTCTTGAATTTATTGGTTGTATCTTGCACTATACTGTATAGCTTTTCCTGGGACATTATCCAAGATATTTTCAGTTTAGCCGGTAAGAGGGAAATTCTCAGTTGTTTCCAGGCCCTGGCTACCATAAGTTTAGCCCCCAAGAGCACAAAATGTACCAGTCTACTGGAAGATTTGGAAATCTGTGGTATCGGGGCGTTTAGAAGGGCCACCATAGGAGTCCTGGGAACCCGGGTCTCCACCAGCTCGTCAATTATGTTAAACATTTTTCTCCAAAAGGATCGTATTCTGAGGCATTCCCACCAAATGTGGGACATCGTGCCTGCGAATTGACAGCCCCTGAAACATAGGGGGTCCACTGCGGGGAAAATCAAAGCCAGTCTGGAGGGAGTGTAGTACCATCTGGAGATCACTTTCAGGCTGGCTTCTTTTAGAGTGGTGTTAAGGATACTTTTGAAGGATTTAAAACAGGCCGTCTGCCAGCTCCCCAGGTCCCAGTGAAATTGGAAGTCGGATTCCCAGGCCTCCATGAAGGACTCCTTTGAGACAGGAGAGGGAAGTGACGAGTAGATTACCGAGATCCCCCCCTTCTGGTCCATGGCTTGACCGCACCACAATTCATAATCTGTAAACTTTGGTGGGAGAGGTTTATCTTTCCAAAGGGATTGTAAGAAGTGAGCTATTTGTGCAAACCTATATCGTTCAGAGTTGGGAAGGTCAAGCTTATTGATGCAGTGATTTAGGGTGAAGGGGCCTGCGGCGGTGAAGAAGTGGCCTATCCAATTCAGTCCCTTATCCAACCACCATTTAAAAGCTAGGACATTTCTTCCAGGGGAAAAGTTTGGATTATTATATAGATGAGTCAGAGGTTCCTATGCAGATACTAGAGCCGATGATGAGCACAGGGAGTCCCAGAGGGCAAAAGAGTGGGACAGGGTGGGTGCGAGAATCGAGAGTCTGTTTTTCGGGGGACTCCAAAGCAAGAAATCTAAAGTAAAACTAGGGACAGCATGTTTTTCTATGCAAACCCAGTCAGGTTTCTCGAACCTAGAGTAAACGATTGATAATTGTGCTAGTCTGGCAGCCTGATAATATTTGTAGAGATGGGGTAGGCCCAGGCCCCCTTTTTTTCTATGAGTGTATAAGGCTCTTTGAGGGATTCTATAGCCCGCCCTGCCCCAACTGAACTGGAAGGATTTAATATGGTCCCTCCTGATGGGGATGGGTAGAGAGCGGAAAAGATATAATAATCTTGGGAGCAGCGTCATTTTAATAGAATTCACCCTTCCCAACCAAGATATGTTATTTTTAGACCAGGAGTTGAGGTCCGCTTCTAGCTTACGGTACATGGGAGGGTAGTTATGAATATAAAGAGATTCAGTCTTAGCTGTTAAATTAATTCCCAAATATCTAATTGAGGTGTCGCTCCATTTGAATTTGAAGGATTGTCATAAAAGAGCCACTGTGTCGGTCTGTAGGGAGATGTTTAATGCTTGGAATTTGGTATAGTTCACTCGTAAGCCTGATATCCTAGCGAAGGCGTCTAAGGTTTGGCATAAGTTGGGAAGAGAGGTTATGGGTGAGGTGAGAAAAAGCAATACGTCATCCGCAAAGAAACCACATTTGTGGGTTTGGGTCCACATGAAACACCCTTAATATTCAGGTTTTGGCGAATCGCTATGGCGAGCTTTTCTATTGCTATCACAAAAATAAGCGGCGAGAGTGGGCATCCTTGTCTAGTCCCCTTCTTTATAGTTATAGGTTTAGAATAGTAACCTTGGAGTCGTATACGGGCTGTGGGGTTGGAGTATAGCACCTGCATCAGGCCCATGAATCGCTGTCCAAAGCCCCAACGGTCCAAAATGGCAAAAATATAGGGCCAAGAGACCGAGTCGAAGGCCTTTTGCAGGTCCAATGACAGTAGCATCCCTGATTGTTTAGGGGCCCCCTCCCAATTAGTTTGGAGAATGGATACCACATCGATAGCCCGCCTTATCTGATCCGGGCCTTATCTGCCCGGGATGAAACCCAGTTGATCCTTGTGTATATATGTGCTAATAAAGGAAGCCAATCGGTTAGCAAAAATTTTAGTTAAAATCTTTACATCGCAGTTAATAAGCGAGATAGGGCGATAGTTTCCTACCTCTTCCGGATTCTTGTCCGGCTTAGGTATCACTGCAATATATGCAGTATTAAGTTGAGGATCAAGTGGGTCTCCCTTCGTTTTTGCGTTAAAGAATTTAGTCAAATGCGGCACTAGGGTGTTGGAAAACGATTTGTAATAGAAATTTAATGGGCCATCAGGGCCATGGGCAGAGCCAGCCTTCAAGGTCTTTATCACTCCTAGCACCTCACCTTCTGTAAATGGGGCTTCTAGGTTGTCTTTGTGTTCTGAGGTGAGCAAAGGAATGGGGAGGCCGTCTAGAAATTTGTCTAATGGAGCATCAGTGGAGGGCGTGTGTGGGGAGTAAAGTTTGTCAAAAAATCCATGAAATGCCTCCAGGATTTTGGAAGGGTCCGCCGTGGTGCCTTGGCGCGGAATTCTTATTTTTGGCATTATGTAGGACTTTAATCGGGGTGTTAATTTAGCGGCCAGCATGGAGCCCATCCTGTCCGCTTGGGTATAAAGCCTGTTCTTGTTCCAACGGATTTGTTTTTCCACTTTAGCTGTCAGAGCCAGGTTGAGCTCCAGCCTGACCTTATCAAGTTGGGATACCGTGGAAGGGGAGGGGTCTAATTTGTGCATAGCTCAGAGTTGTTAGTACACTTCCTCTAACCTCTTTATGTCAGCTTCTCTTTCCCTCTTAATCTGAGATGCCATTCTGATGATCTCCCCTCTTATGAAGGTCTTGTGGGCTGCCCACAGCGTTTAAGCTGAGATCTCCTCAACATTGTTAAAGTGGAAGTATTCCTGCAGAGACTTATCAAGCATTGTAACACGGACCGGGTCAGAAAGAATGGACTCATTGAGTCTCCACTGTCCCCGACCCGCTCTAGAGCGATGGGATTGAATTTCCATAACTACAATCGAGTGATCAGACAAAACAGTATCCTGGATTTGGGACTTTATAATAAGTGGAATGGAGTGAGTCCAAACTAAGAGGTGGTCTATCCTGGCATAGGAGTTGTGAGGGTGGGAAAAGTGAGTAAAGTCTCGTTTGGTGGGGTTCAGTTCCCTCCAGACGTCCGCCATGCCTTGGGCGTGGATACGTTTCACTATTTTAAGGCTTTCTTTGGTTGGGCGGGTAAGTTGGTCGGTGGGGTGTCTAGAGCTATCCAGCCCCTGATCAAAAGCGGTATTGGAGTCCCCTCCAAATACGACCGTGCCCGTCCCCTCCAAATACGAAGGTGAGAGAGTGTTGAAGAGATGTTTAAAAAATGCTGCTTGGCCTTTATTGGGGGTGTAGAAAGAAACCAGGGTGTAGAGCTGACCATCGATCGTTCCCTTTACCATGATGAACCTACCTCCTGGGTCTTTAGTGTCTGAGATCCAATTAAATTTGCATGTTTTAGCTATGACAATGGCTACCCCCTTGGTCTTATTTTCCACACTGGCTAGATAAAAATTTGGGAAGTGGGAGTGAAGGAACTTGGGGCAGTATCGAGCTGGGAAGTGGGTTTCCTGCAGCATGACAATATCTAGTTTTGAGGAGTTGTAAGCATTAAAAACCTTCCTACGTTTAAGGGGGAATTTAAGCCCTGGACATTATGGGTAGCAACCCGTAGGGCGTTGTGTGTGCGGTCAGCCATGAACGCAGGTTAGAGGTGCACTACTGAATCTACTGTTACTTACCTTCGTGAGTGTCCTCCAGTTCAATGCTGTGAATTGGCATTCTATTCGGAAACCATGGGGAGTCTCAGTCTGCCACAGCCAATTGAAGAACATGTCTGAAATGGTTAAAATGATTAGGTGATGCTCAATCGAAAGAAAAATAGAGAGAAAAAGAGAAAAAGGAAAATAGATTAGAGGGGAGATTTTCCCTCCCGAGGTTACCAGGAACCCGGGGAGAAAAAAAGACCCCGTGTGTCATCTCACTGAAAAACGTGAGATATAACGAGAATGTCAAAATCACCAACCAAATCGGTTGGCTGTCCTATCCCCCAGGGGGGAACCTCTTCTAATAGAAACAAAACACAATCAAAAGGGAAAATGCAAAAAATGTCAATGAGAACCAAACTTTCCCTTGAGTAAAGGGAGAACACCGGAACAAACTGTTCCCAATGAATGAGAGGGAGTCAGTCTCTTCATTGAGAGGGAGAATCAAGTGCGGAGGCAAATGATTAAATGAGACTCAGGTTATAATGCGATCTTGCGTTCATGGAGGTCCGTTGTGGGAAGATCGTCTGGACTTGTTCTTGTTCCAGAGGGGATTTGGCGGGCTGATAGGAGGAGGACGCTTGTTGGATCCCGTCGAGGATGAGAACGTTTCCATGTCCATCTCCTGGGAAATTATCTTCAAGTTGAGTAGGATCTTTTCTCCTGTAGCGAAATTGGAGAAGGAATGGCTCTGTCCTTTGTGTGTGAATTTCACCGCGAATGGGAAGGCCCAGTTCTGGTGAGAGACCGCTGCAGTCCGATCCAGCTTGCATTCTATGACATCCATCCTGGATCTGATATTCTGGAGGCCTGCCTTAATTTCTCCTGTGATTTTAGCCGCAGTGGTAGCAAGGCCCCTTTCCAGGAGAGCGGATAGTTTGAGGTAAAGATCTTCAGCAGAAAACGGGTTATTTTGGGCTGAGGAACCATGAGGTGATGAGTCAGCATAGGCAGGTGCTACAGGCCCTGCAGGGGAGAAAGCCTGATCCCCAAAGGAGTGTCTGAGCAGGGACTTTGTGGAGGCCGGTAAGGGAGTCTGAGCCTGTATTCCAGAGGCAGGAGTCCCAGGGGTAAAGTGTAGAAGAACCGGGGCCAGCACTTGCCTGTTTTCTGGGGATCCTTCTGTGAGGGAGACATAAGGCTGCGAGGCTGTGGCTGCCGCGGCGGCCATCCTGGTACACCCGGGACGGGTGGAGGCAGCGAATTCCTGGTCTAAATTCCTTCTGGCTCCGGGTTTGGACATACGGGGGTGTTCTCCGGTGTCAGGGAGGCAGGGATGCCGTTCGGATGGCGCTCAAGCGGGGACGGAAAGGGTGCTGTGAGCGCTCCTGGTTCTGTGTGGTGTGGAGCTCCGGGCTCAGGTGGCCATCTCGGAGCTCTTACGCATGCGCTTTAATATCCTTTCTCATTCTACACAAGGCCTCTACCCCCATTGTATTGGGCCTTCCTTGGCTACAGCTCCACTCTCCACATGTGGACTGGGTCTCTGGGCAGATCCTGGCTTGGGGTCCCTCATGTTTCTCGTCATGTCTTCTCAAGGTGGCCCCCAAGGAGAGACTCCCGGTTGCTACCACTCGTGTATCTTCTGATCTTCCCGCTGCATACAGCGATTACCGGGATGTGTTCTGTAAGAAATCAGCTGAGGTGCTTCCTCCCCACAGGTCTTTTGACTGTGCTATTGACCTTGTCCCCGGAGCAACTCTGCCCAGGGGTCGTACCTACACTCTGTCCATCCCAGAGACCCAGGCCATGTCTGAGTATGTCACAGAGAATCTAGAGAGAGGTTTCATCCAGAAATCCTCATCGCCTGCAGGGGCAGGGTTCTTTTTCGTTGCCAAAAAGGATAGCACCTTAAGACCCTGCATCGACTATCGAGGTTTAAACGCGGTTACAATCAAAAAACGATACCCCTTACCCTTAATATCTGAGCTATTTGATAGGTTGAAGGGTGCCTCCATTTTCACCAAGTTGGATCTCAGAGGCGCGTACAATCTCATTCGAATACAGGAGGGTGACGAATGGAAGACTGCATTTAACACTAGAGACGGGCATTACGAATACCTGGTTATGCCTTTTGGTTTGTGCAATGCCCCAGCCGTGTTTCAAAACTTTGTCAATTAAATCTTCAGGGATTGAAGATAATGCTGTACCAGTTTGTTGTCATCTATCTGGATGACATTGTGATCTTTTCGGAAAATCTGCTCGTCCACAGAAACCATGTCCGCACTGTACTTCAGCGTCTTAGAGAGAATAATCTCTATGCCAAGCTGGAGAAATGTTCCTTTGAATGTTCTGAGGTCCTGTTTCTGGGGTGCTTTGTCTCAAGTTTGGGTCTTCGTATGGATCCTGGGAAGGTCTTGGCTATTACAAACTGGCCTCTTCCTGCTAGCCTCAAGGCCACACAGCGCTTTCTTGGCTTCACAAATTATTATAGGCAGTTCATAAGAAATTACTATTCCATTGCCGCGCCTATTATCGCTTTGACCAAGAAGGGTGCGAATGCAAAAGAGTGGCCTCCCGAAGCTGTCTCTGCGTTTCACAACCTGAAACAGGCCTTTGTTTCTGGACCTCTCTTGAGGAGACCAAATCCTGGGGATGCATTTTTTATTGAAGTGGGCGCTCCCTCAATGGGGGTGGGAGCTGTGCTTCTTCAATTCTTTGAGAAGAGACGTCAACCATGTGCGTTCTTCTCCAAAAAATATTCTCAGGCAGAGAGGAATTATGCCATCGGTGATCGGGAACTTCTCGCAATTAAATTGGCGTTAGAGGAGTGGCGTCATCTCTTGTAGGGTTCCCCTCACTCCATAAGGATCTTTACTGATCACAAGAATTTACAGTATCTACAGAATGCTAAATGTCTGAATCCCAGACAGGCCAGGTGGAGTCTCTTCTTTTCCCGTTTTAATTTCAAGATTACGTACAAACCTGGTTCCTGCAACGGTCGGGCTGATGCGCTCTCTAGGTCATTTGACACTTTGGACGAGGAGTCCACCCCTGAACCTGAGCCGATCATTCCAACCTCGTGCATTGTTGCCCATTCTACCACCCTGAAGTCAAAAATTCCTCCTGGTAAGACCTTTGTCCCCACTGAGCTGAGTTAAGATCCTTCGTTGGGGACATGATTCCAAGGTGACAGGTCATTCTGGATTCCTCTGATCCTTCTTACTCATCAGTCGTCACTACTGGTGGTCTAATCTCCGCTCAGATGTCAAAGACTACGTTAAGGCTTGTCATGTCTGTGCTCAGTCTAAATTCTCCACACAAGCTCCTGCTGGTCTCCTCATGCCCTTGCCCATTCCTAAGGAGCCCTGGGCTCACATTGCCATGGATTTTATCACCGATCTCCCACTGTCTGAGAATAATACGGTCATTTGGGTGGTAATCGATCGGTTCTCCAAGATGGCTCATTTTGTTCCTCTTTCTGGCCTTCCTTCTGCTCCTACCTTGGTTCCCATTTTTATTCGAGAAATTTTCCGCCTCCATGGGGTTCCTTCTCATATTGTTATCAGCAGGGGTGTTTAATTTACGTCTTGTTTTTGGAGAGCCTTTTGCAAATCCCTCAATATTGTCTCGGATTTTTCCTCTTCTTACCACCCTCAATCCAATGGACAGACTGAGAGGGTTAATCAGGAGTTAGAGGTCTTTCTTCGCACCTTAGTGTCTGCTCATCATGACAATTGGTCCTCTCTATTCCCGTGGGCAGAATTCTCTCATAACAATCATGTAAATACCAGTTCGCAGAAGACACCCTTTTTCACAGTTTATTGAAAACACCCTCAACTTCCTCTTCCCATGACCTGTTCTCCAGATATTCCAGCTTTGGCTTCAGTTCAGGAGTCTCTCAATTCTGTTTGGGGTGACGTTCATGATTCTCTCTGGGCAGCTGCTGAAAAATTCAAAGGCTTTGCCGACCGCCGCAGGCGTAAACCGCCTTCTCTTCAGCCAGGGGACAAAGTCTGGCTCTCCACCAGGAACATCAAGCTCTGAGTTCCTTCTCTGAAGTTTGCTCCACGATTCATTGGTCCGTACACTATAACTACTAAACTGAATCTGGTTTGTTTCAAACTCCAGATTCCTAAAAGCATTAAAATCACTAACTCCTTCCATGTTGCCCTTCTTCTGAAGCCTTTAGTCCTCAATAAGTTCTCTCGTCCTCTCCCTACCGTGGCGCCTGTCTCTGAGGATATTCAGGAGTATGAGGTCAGTCAAATTCTGGACTCCCGACTCTGTAGAGGCGTTCTTCAGTACCTCGTTCATTGGAAAGGGTTTGGTCCTGAGGAGAGGTCTTGGATCACTGCATTTTAGGTCTTTGCACCTTGTCTGTTAAAGAAGTTTCATCTGAAGTTTCCCTCTAAACCCGGGCCCAGGCGGGGAAGGGGGAGGCCTCGTAAGAGGGAGGGTACTGTCATGGATATGCAGTAATGTTTGTCTGCCATCTTACCTTCCTCCATGTGTTCACCTTAGAGGCCAGACTCTCTCACCTGGCTGCTTTTATAATCTCTCCTCCCAGCCTGGCTCCACCCCAGGCCCTATCACAGAACTCTATATTAACCTGTGCACTGCAAATCTGCCTTGCTGATCAACGTGTTTGTTAAGCATTGTGTGTTTCGGTTCCTGCCTGCCGTGTGCTACGTCTGTCTCTGTGTTATGATATTGGCTTGTTACCGACTATCCCTGTCTGCTTGTGACCTTGACCTTCGGCTTGTCCTTCGTTTATCCTTGTCTGCTTGTTGCCCTGACCTTGGCTTTCCCCTCACTATTCTTGTATCCTGTGCTGCTGCTTCCCCTCTATCCTCTTTACCCTACGGAGCGTGAGCTAGGGGACTCTGGGGGCCGCGACCTGGACCCAGCTGCAGCGTAGGCCATCCTCACCACTAGAGGCTGTGGTGAAAACCTGCTGAATCTTAGACTCCGCACCCTGGGGAATCTTGGGCTCTAGCTCCCTGTGGATCCCTGTTGTGCTCCACTGGTCCCACTTTCCACAACCACCCAGTGTCCCATCCACAGCAGTTGGCCATAGGGTTCACTACCTTGTGGTGCACTCCTGATCCCCAACGTTGTGCATCTGTCATCTGGCCACAGGTGACCTGACACCTGGCGGAATGAAGAAGAGGCTGGGGCACCAGCCAGAGGCAGCCAAGATGTCCAATCCTCTCCCCAAAGATCTCTTTTTTTACGGATTTCTCGGTGGAGGTCCAGAAGCTGAGGGCCCAATACGATGATGTGAAATGCAGGCTGGGCACATTACAGATTCCCTATGCCAGATGCTGTACCCCGCTAAATTGCAAGTGGTGGTGAAAGGGGAAACCCACTTTTTTCCTCCATGGACACTCCTGCGGGAATCGTTATTTGTGCTTGTTTATACATACATGTTTTTTTCTTCTTTCAAGTTTTTATGACTGTTTTTCCAATCCTACTGCAATTTATTGTATGATTTCTCTGCATATGTTGTGCCAATACCACCTGATTACTCACAAGTGCCCTGAGGTTGGATTCTATGACTTGCTGCACTACCCATCCGTTATCCACTACAGTCTGATAGGCGTTTGCCTCTACTGTCTCTTCGTTTACCATTAGATATACACCACTAGGGATGATCTTAACACTCCCCGGTTCGGTTCGCAGCAGAACAAGTGAACAGGCAAAACATTTTGTGCAAACACCTTTAAAGTCTATGGGAGATGAACATGGAAAATCAAAAGTGCGAATTTTAAAGGTTAATATGCAAGTTAATAATTTTAAAGGTTAATATGCAAGTTATTGTCATAAAAAGTGTTTGGGGACCCGGGTCCTGCACCAAGGGACATGTATCAATGCAAAAAAAAGTTTTAAAAACTGCAGTTTTTTCGGGAGCAGTGATTTTAATAATGCTTAAAGTGAAAAAATAAAAGTGAAATATTCCTTTAAATATCGTACCTGGGGGTGTCTATAGTATGCCTGTAAAGTAGCGCATGTTTCCCGTGTTTAGAACAGTCCCCACAGCAAAATTACATTTCTAAAGGTAAAAATTTAATATAAAACTACTCGCGACTGTAATGAATTGTTGGGTCCCTGCAATATAGATAAAAATCATTGAAAAAAACAGCGCCAAAATATTGTAAAAAAATGGCGTGGGGTTCCTTCCCTAAAATCCCTTCAGGTCTGTTATGAATTTTAAGGGAAAAATGGTGTTATGGATTTTAGGGGGACCCTCACACCATTTTTTTCTATTTTGGCACAGTGTTCCCCTTAAAATCCATACCTGAAGAGCCTGGTATGGATTTTGGGGGGATCCCCATGCCATTTTTTTTTTAAATTTGGGCGTGGAGTTCCCCTTAAGATCAATACCAGACCTGAAGGGCTTAGTATGGATTTTAGGGGGGACCCTCAGGCCATTTAAAAAAAATGGTTCAGGGTTCCCCTTAATACCCATACCAGACCCAAAGGGCCTGGTTATAGACTGGGGGTGGGGCAATAAATTACAGCCGCAAACAGTTTTAAATTACATTTTTTCCTTTAGAAATATCATTTTGCTGCTCTCATTCATTACACTATGTACGGCCGCCATGTAAGCAGCCTTACATAGTGTGGGGCATGGACTTAGCCCCCTGAACCATGATTGACCAAAGGTACCCTACCTTTGGCTAATCATGACTCTCACAGGAGAGAGTGCTGTGATTGGCCAAAGCATGCAGGTCAGGTGCATGCGAGATTGCAGTGCTAATCTCCTGCGAACACCCCAAAATGTTCTTACGTTCGACTAGAACATCGGGCTCATCCCTATACACCTTATGACTACAGACATCAGTATTACCGCATGGAACAATAGGGGGGCTAAAAGATACTGTTTAACAACAATCCAGCGCTCGATGGGAGCAGTAACAACGGAACTATAACTGATGTATAAATAAAATTCTTTTAATTGGATGCATGCAAAAGATTGATAAAAATTGATGTAGATAAAATCAATATGATTCAAAACCCTCATAAGAAACTCATAGTTATGGTAATGAAGCATATTCTAATCTCCATTAATGTACACTTTTCCTGTCAACAATCTTTTATTGATCTTTTATTGATCCTCATGTGGGATATGTCTTTCTATTATGTTCTATTGATAGTTTTATATATTTGCTGGGAAATGTATATGTGCCTCCTCCTTACAACAGTGAGGTAACTCGAGTGATGGCGGCACTCATTGCCAATAACCCGGGGGTTCCCTTTCTGGCAGTGGGAGACTTCAATGCTGTATGTAACCCTAGTGTGGACAGGTATCCAGTGGGTATCCAATCTGAAACCCCCTTTTTTTGGTGGTTTTCTGAACTATGCCTTAGAGATATCTGGAGATTATGTAACCCCCATATTTTTCAATACTCTTGTTGTTCTAGTACATACCAATCTCTATCTAGAATAGATCTAGCCTTAGGTATTGATCCTATGGTGTCACAAGTACTACTACAAGTACTACTACAACTACAGACATGTTTTATCAGGTCAGAGGTCTCTCAGACCATTCCCCATTGGTCCTTAAATTCCTCCCAATCACATAAACATGCCTTCTGGCTACAGGAACTCCCACTGGATGAGACCATTAGGGGGTATCTCTCTGAGTATTATCACAATAATAAAGGGTGAACTTTGCCCATAATTGTTTGGGATGCCATGAAAACATATTTAAGAGGGCTACTAATAAAAGAGATCAGTTTGCTTAACCACTTCCATACCGGGCCAATTCTGGCACTCCTCTCCTACATGTAAAAATCATATTTTTTTAATCAGACACCCTAGAGAATAAAATGGCTTGTGTTGCATCTTTTTATGTCACACGGTATTTGCGCAGCAATTTTTCAAACGTGTTTCTTTGGAAAACAAACGGTTTCCCAAATAAAAAATAAAAAAACACTAAAGTTAGCCCAGTTTTTTTTGTATAATGTAAAAGATGATGTCACCTTGAGTAAATAGATACCTAACATGTCATGCTTTAAAATTGAGCACACTCATCGAATGGCACCTGTAACGGGAGTCACTTTTGGGCGCAGGGTGAGCAAGAAAATATTGAACCCTGAGAATATGATTGGATTACTTCAAATGGGACAGTAATATTCATTAACAATATCTCTCAAGAAATATGAAGATTTTATCCCCTGTACACTGCGAGGGCTATGACCAGGAAGTATAACTCCTAATATGGGCATTCCAGGAAGTTCAATGTAAGAGTCATTAGATCCCCATTGTTGTTTGTGGTAATTAACTCTGCTATTGTGTGAAGGAGTTCTGTGTTGATTTGTGATAATGTTGAGTGTGTCTTCTGAGCTACAAGACGGCAAGTCTAGCCTAAAGGTCATGTCTCTGAGTCATCTAGGCTGTCAAAAGGGATTAGTTAATGAGCTCATGTTAATTAGGTTCCTGGTCACAGGTGTATTTCCAGAGTAATATGTGCAGGTATGCACCTCCTCTTTTGACTGTGTATAAAACTTGTATTGCTTTCAATAAAGATTGATTCCCTATTTGACCCTCAAATGCAGAGCCTCGTCTCATACTTGGGGGAGAATTATTCGTATGAGTTTCTTGTTCGGCTGATTGGAGTGTTCGGTAGCTGTCTTTGTGTTCGGGAATGGAATGTCCTAAACGACTTCAACCCCTCACATACTCGGGGTGTCGTTACAGCATCAAACTTTGGTACTTAAAAATCTCCATAGGCGACACTTTATAAACGGTCTACAGGTTACCAGTGTAGAGTTACAGAGGAGGTCTTGGGAAAGAATTGTTACTCTCACTCTAACGTTTGTGGCACTTCCTCACATGTGTGTTTAAATGGCAATTACATATGTGGGCACTATGTATATAAGTGTTCGATTCTGCCTGTGAGCACGCGGGGACGGGGGCGCTTTAAATTATTTATTTTTTATTGTTTATTTATTTTTTACACTTTCCCTTAAAAAAAAATTAATCACTTTTATTCCAATTACAATAAATGTAAACATCCCTTGTATTAGGAAATGACAGGTCCTCTTTACATAGAGATGTGGGGTCTATAAGAACCCACATCTCTCCTCTACCCTGAAAAGACTGAGATAAAAAAACAAAAAAACTATCTCAGCCTTTCCACCTGAATACACGGCAGTGTTTACAACTGCCAGGGCTGGACGTGACATCATAACGTTGCGCCCGGCCAACGAAGGTCATAGAGATTGCCGGAGACTATCTGATGTCACCTCCCACTGCCTGTAAAAACAATCAAGTGACTGAACACTTCCCGCTATGATTACAGTACAGGGAATCGTTGGTGGAAAAAAATGATATCTGAATGATGCCTGCAGCTGCACCCATCACCAGATACCCCACTCAAAGCCCAGGATGTCATAGGACATACGGCGTCTGGGAAGTGGTTAAGAAATCCAATAGGGAATGGGAGAGCTACTATGTAGGGAAAACCAAGCTTGGATTTTGGCGACAAATTTGCACATCACGCGGGACAGATTGGGGCATGTGAGCAGGTTTCAGGATTCTGGTCCTCTTACATCAAAGAGGGAGCAACAGACTTGAACAAGTCTTGCACATAGTGGGCTACTTGGGCTTGTTGGTCTGATTCTGGGATCCCCTGGATTTTTTTATTGTTCCTGTGGAATCTGTCCTCCTCTACTTTTACCTTGAGCCACTGGATGTCATCGCTGTGTGCGCTGTGGGCATCAACAAGTGAGTTAAATTAGGAGGCATTTTCTCCCATTTTTTCTTTAATTTGAACTACCCTTTCACCCACTTCACGGAGTTCCCCTTTAAAACTGTGGATGCAGGAGAGCATGTCGGCCTACAGGGATGCTCTAAGTGACAGAAGCATATCTATTAATGTGGTGTCAGACCAGTAGTGTATTTAGATTTTGTGCTGCCCTAGGCCTGACTAAACTCGTGCACCCCCTAATTTAAATATGATCCACCCCTCTCTGTCAAGGTCACACCCCTTGCTGTTTAAGGGCCTGGGGGGGGGGCAATGAATTCAGCCCAGTCCACCCCATAAGACTGTCGCTACACTAAAAGTGTAGCGCAAGCCGACAGGGACTCTTTCCGTGCTGCCCCCTGCAAAGTGCTGCCCTAGGCCTGGGCCTTGTTGGCCTAGGCCAGGATACAGTGTTGTGTCAGGCACAGATGGCCTGAGGTGGGGAACGATGTTATGGGATCCGAGTGATCAGGGGGAGGGTGAGAATCAGCCTTCATTGTACCTACCTCCATGTCATTGAGGAAAGCCTGGTCTTCTTCTGCCTGTATGAGGGGCTGGGCTGTGGTTGGAGGGAGTTGAAGATCCAGAGCCTGAGGATGGGTTTATATTGTGTTGTCCGGTCATCTAAGCACCATGATGCCTGCTCCTGGAGGGCCCTGAGCTTGATCCGGCCTGTTGTGGAAAGCGGTTGTCATCTTGCCAAAGCCTCATAGGTAGAGGGGGAAAAAAATCCCTCAAGTTTTTTTGGCACAGGGGCCTTCTTTCGTTTCCTGGGCATGTCATTGGGTCCTGGATGCAATCCAAAGTGTCTGGTGGGTGCAGAAGCGGCAGTAAGTCCATCAGATTTGTGATTTCCCCAGCTGTGGAGTGGAGCCGTCTCACACAGCGGCCATACACTAACACAGTTGCCACGCCCCATCATTGGGTTATTGACTCCTCCCTCATTATCACTTTCTGTTTAAGGTTCCTAAGTCTGAGGATGTTATCACATTATTATCAACATGTAAAAGTCTGTGCTCCAATCACATCATCAGATATAAAATGTCCAGCTGGTAGAAAATGGGTGCAGAAGAAGTATGGCCCGTTATAATGTACAACTTATTATATGGGACACTATACAGTATCAGAATAATGTAATGTACACCATAGAGTATACAGTGCAGGGGTCAGGAGTATGTAATGTACAATATAAATTATACAGTGTAAGGGTCAGGACTCATAATATTGGTATTCAGTAATCAATGGAAGCTTAAATGTTTACTTGAGACAAGTTGCAGAGGTCCCACACCACTGCCTCCCATCTCCTGAGACTGCACTCAGTGACTTGGGTCTGAAACTTTACAGACATATCCCTCCACCCGACACAGTCAGCAGACAACAGAACAAGTAACCCTGGGAGAATTTTTCTATCGGAGATCTTGCTAGACCCAGGCATGGGGAAGGAGACCCAAGGCCTATACCCCAGGTGCCTAGGTCTAGTAATGTCTAAGATCAAAACTAAAACTTTGCTGCCAGCTGAACCCCAGAATCTCCATAAATCCAGTCTAGATACATAAATTGTGTCTGCAGCATAGAAAAGGAAGATTATTTAATTATTAAAGTGACCAGGGGATTACAGGCTGATATCACCCAGTCCCCACCCTACTCTGGACCAATCAGTGAGCAGTATGGGTGGAGGAATGTATTTAGTGTTAATGACCCACCTGTGCTGATCTCTGTAGGAGTGTCCTCCTCTATAAATGTCCCGGTTATTCCATCCTCCTCCATAGACTGCTGATCATCCCTCACATACCTCTCTTCTTCTTCTGATTTAACCTCAAATTCTATATCGATTGGATCTCCACTCTAAATCAAGAAAATGAGAGAGAATATCATCTGTAAGATATAAGCTTTATTATTGTGACATCACATAAAAAATCAGCGCATTGTTTGCACAAGTCTATGTTCTAGATGCTCTGTTCCACCAACCTTGTAACAGTGAGGGATGGTGTGACCTTCCTGTGTGGAATCCCGGGAATACAGAGGACGGGGACATCTCTCTGGTGGGTTTCTGTAGCTGGATGATTCCACCATGGTGTCCTGGTACAGATCTTTGTGTTCTTTTAGAGACTCTGACTTCTCCATCACCCCATCCTCATCATCCTCCTCTTTTATCTCTTCTTTAACTTCAACTTTAGAATCTCTCAGGTTTCCACTCTGAATATAGAATAAAAATTACATCAATTGTAACAATGCAGATAATGTACAGATCCTAATGATACTCTCAGTGATTGTTCCTCATCTACCTGATGATGGTGAGGGATGGTGTGACCTTCCTGTGTGGAATCCCGGGAATACAGAGGACGGGGACATCTCTCTGGTGGGTTCCCATTACTGGATCCATCTGTAGGAAACACACACACTGACTGAATACATTGTTTCTATGTGTTTATCAGATGATGGGGGGATCTAGGTGGAGCCTCCGTACTGCTCTCTCCTTTACAATAAAGTCTCCTCTTACCCGGTGATGTGAGGGGCGGCTGATTGTCCATCATGACGTCCTTGTAGAGATCCTTGTGTCCTTCTAAATCCTCCCACTCCTCCATGGAGAAATAGACAGTGACATCCTGACACCTTATAGGAACCTGACACACACAATGATACAGTCACCATCCAGACACATCCCTTGTCTGTTACTGGATAATGTCCCAGAATTCCCGGCACCGCTCACCTCTCCTCCATCATCTCTCTGGTGACTTCTAGAATATTCTTTGTATTTCTCTATTCTATCAGGGAGGGAGGTGGAGGCAATGTGATGGTCATATGATCTTCAGACTTCACAGGAGGAAAACTCTATGGCTATGAACACAAATAGTAAAATCAATCAATATTCCCAGAATCCTTCTCACCTCTCTGGTCAGATCTCTATTTATTAAAACCCCACCTCAGTCTAAGGTATCATTTATCCACACAAGACCCTCTCACTATGCAGGATGAAAACTTGTTGCAGGCATTCTGACATCATTACATACAACATAGGACCAATAATCCCACTTTGCAAGTGAGGATGCCAAGGGTCCGCCCACATCCTCAGAGCATCAGAAAAAAAAAGCAGATGGAGGGACATTGGGAGGAGGAGCTGTGAGGTCAGTGTGATGTCATAGGACATATAGACTCTGGATGGAGGGACATTTGGATGGGGAGATTTGAGGGGTCCTCTAAATGAGGTTTGCGTGCAAACAAAATCATTGTTCCTGGGTCCATCCTACCTTTCCTAAACTGAAGAGTGAACTTTGAGCTTTACCATACAGAAATCTGTCAGGAATCTGTGAAAGTAAGTTCTCATGTGAGCATGGGGGACGTGCGGAGAAATGGAGTGTACACACCAGACAATTTTCTCCAGAGCTCCTATTGGTGGGAATGGATTTTGCAGCATGCTGGTGCCAAGTTTCCGCTCCCCCCCCCCCCCCAGGATCACTGCAGGTGTGGAGAAAAGCTGTGTAAGAGGATATGGAGGAGAGATGAGGAGGAGATCCAGGAATCAGGATAAAAGTCGGGACAAGCAACAGACGAGCGCATCCAAGAGATGAAGCCGGGGTCACTACACAGAAAATCAATCCAAGGAAACAACAGGCAGGACGAGGAATAGCAAGAAGGAGCTCAGAGACAAATGAGAATATTGCTCAGGCAATGGGAGATTATCTCAGCATGACTTACATAATGAAGGAGATGAGGGGGAGGGGAGGAAGTCACTTCAGGTGACCATAGACACATGGAAATTCAGCTGGTTCCGCAGGGATCGGTCACATTTCCATCCATGTGTGGTCACTGCCAGATAAAACTCACTGGATCAGCAGCTGCAGCCAATAGCTTCATCACTGATCTGTGTATTCTGAGAGCGGAGGAGCGCCCCCCATTGTCAGAATACAATAGTGCAGCAGGGAGTCATAGTCATAGTTAGTCAGGTTGAAAAAAGACACAAGTCCATCCAGTTCAACCATAAAAAAAAAAAAAAATATCATACAATCCCATATACCTAATTCTATACTGACAGTTGATCCAGAGGAAGGCAAAAAACCCCAGCAGAGCATGATCCAATTTGCTACAGCAGGGGAAAAAATTCCTTCCTGATCCCCCGAGAGGCAATCGGATATTCCCTGGATCAACTTTACCTATAAATATCAGTACCCAGTTATATTATGTACATTTAGGAAAGTATCCAGGCCTTTCTTAAAGCAATCTACTGAGCTGGCCAGAACCACCTCTGGAGGGAGTCTGTTCCACATTTTCACAGCTCTTACTGTGAAGAAACCTTTCCGTATTTGGAGGTGAAATCTCTTTTCCTCTAGACGTAAAGAGTGCCCCCTTGTCCTTTGTGTTGACCGTAAAGTGAGTAACTCAACACCAAGTTCACTATATGGACCCCTTATATATTTGTACATGTTGATCATATCCCCCCTTATTCTCCTCTTTTCAAGAGTGAATAAATTCAGTTCCTCTAATCTTTCCGCATAGCTGAGCTCCTCCATGCCTCTTATCAGTTTGGTTGCCCTTCTCCGAACTTTCTCCAGTTCCCCGATATCCTTTTTGAGAACTGGGGCCCAAAACTGAACTGCATATTCCAGATGAGGCCTTACTAATGATTTGAACAGGGGCAAAATGATATCTCTCTCTCTGGAGTCCATACCTCTCTTAATACAAGAAAGGACTTTGCTCGCTTTGGAAACCACAGCTTGGCATTGCATGCCATTATTGAGCTTATGATCTACCAAAACCCCCAGATCCTTCTCCACTACGGATCCCCCCAGTTGTATTCCCCCTAGTATGTATGATGCATTCATATTCTTAGCCCCCAAGTGCATAACTTTACATTTATCAACATTAAACCTCATCTGCCACATAGTCACCCAATTAGACAGAGCATTGAGGTCGGCTTGTAAATTGGAGACATCCTGTAAGGACGTTATTCCACTGCATAGCTTAGTGTCATCTGCAAAGACAGAAATGTTACCTTTGATCTCAGACCCAATATCATTTATAAAGATATTAAAAAGTAAGGGTCCCAACACTGAACCTTGGGGTACACCACTGATAACCTTAGACCATTCAGAGTAAGAATCATTAACCACGACTCTCTGAATTCTGTCTTTTAGACAGTTTTCTATCCATTTACAAACTGATATTTCCAATCCTGTAGACTTTACCTTACACATGAGCCGTGTGTGGGGAACTGTATCGAACGCTTTTGCGAAATCCAAGTATACCACGTCCACAGCCACGCCTCTGTCCAAGTATACCACGTCCACCGTCACCCCTTTGTCCAAGTATACCACGTCCACAGCCACCCCTATGTCCAAGTATACCACGTCCACCGCCACCCCTCTGTCCAAGTATACCACGTCCACAGCCACCCCTCTGTCCAAGTATACCACGTCCACTGCCACCCCTCTGTCCAAGTATACCACGTCCACAGCCACCCCTCTGTCCAAGTACACCACGTCCACAGCCACCCCTCTGTCCAAGGTCTTACTTACCTCTTCATAAAAAGAAATCAGGTTTGTTTGACAACTTCTGTCTTTCATGAATCCATGCTGTCTGTTGCTTAAAATACTTTTTTCCAGCAAGAACTCGTCTATGTGGTCTTTTATTAATCTCTCCAGTATCTTCCCAACTATAGAAGTTAAACTAACAGGTCTATAGTTACTTGGTAAAGACTTAATTCCCTTTTTAAATATAGGCACCACATTGGCCCTGCGCCAATCCAGTGGTACTATTCCTGTCATTAATGGGTCCCTAAAAATTAGATACAATGGCTTTGAAATTACAGAGCTCAATTCTTTTAGGATCCGTGGGTGTATGCCATCTGGTCCAGGTGCTTTATCCACCTTTATTCTGTCTAAATATTTCTGGACCATATCACTTTTGAGCCATTGTGGATTTGGGGCTGTGTCACTACCACCCCCATTATGGACATGATCTCCCCCATGCTCCTTTGTATACACAGAGCTGAAGAAAGTATTTAATAAATTAGCCTTCTCTTTGTCCCCAGTCACCCACTCTAGATTATTTTGTAAAGGGCCTACATGCTCAGACTTGACCTTTTTACTATTAATATATTTGAATAATTTTTTGGGGTTTGTCCTACTATCTTTTGCAATCTGTCGTTCATTTTGAATTTTTGCATCCTTGATTTCCTTTTTACATATCCTGTTATATTCTTTGTAACATTTAAATGACACTAGTGTTCCCTCATTTTTATATTTTTTAAAAGCTCTTTTCTTGTAGTTTATAGCTTTTTTATCTTTGGCAGTGAGCCACATAGGTTTTATTTTTAGACTTTTAAACTTATTGCCCATGGGAATATACTTTGCAGTGAGTTCACAAACAGTCTTTTTGAAGAATTCCCATTTCTGTTCTGTGCCCATTGACGCCAATATTCCCTCCCAGTCTAAGTCCTGGAGAGCAGCCCTCATCCTTGGAAAATTTGCTCTCTTGAAATTAAGTGTTTTTATCTTTCCCGTATGTGATTTTTGCTTACAACTAACATCAAATGAAATCATGTTATGGTCACTGCTACCCAGGTGTTCCTTTATCTGAACATTAGTAATACACTCTGCATGGTTTGAGATTACCAGGTCCAACAGAGCATCATTCCTAGTTGGGGCCTCAATAAACTGGACCATAAAATTGTCCTGCAATAGGTTTATAAATTTTTGCCCTTTAACTGTCCCAGCAGTGCCATTACTCCAGTCAATTTCTGGGTAGTTAAAATCCCTCATTATTATCACCGTCCCAGCCCTTGCAGCCCTTTCCATCTGTGCAAGGAGCTGAGTCTCCACCTCCTTGTTAACATTGGGTGGTCTATAACAAACTCCAATGATTAACTTTGAACTACGCACATCTGTATGCAGTTCCACCCATAATGCTTCCGACTCATCCCACTCTCCATCCACCAGGTCCTCTTTCACACTCGCTTTGAGATCACTTCTCACATAGAGACAGACCCCTCCACCTTTCCTTTTTACCCTGTCTTTCCGAAAGAGTGCATAGCCAGGAATATTGATAGCCCAGTCATGTGAGGAATGAAGCCAAGTTTCAGCAATACCGATTACATCATAGCTCCCCCCATCCCCCTCCAATGTGTGGATTGGGGAATAGGTTCAGTTTTTTTCACTCAGCCCACTGATGTATGGCCAGCTTTGGAGGGAAGATATATTAATCATCACCTGATCTCCCTGAAGGGGTTAATCTACATATTACCTCCTCCCCCGCCAATTCCTGCCATCTCTTCTCTCTACGTCCTTCCAAATGGAATGTCTATCAGTACCTGACATCACTTCCTGTCTGTATTCCATAGAGACTTCCTGTCTGTGTAGAGGTGAGATCACCACATTGTGGAGCTCAGAGGAACTGCAGCCCCGAGAAACATCTCATAGTGTGAACACGGCCTTGTGCTGTGTGTGTGTGTACTGTATATCCTTCCCCTTCTTCTCCTCCCTGAGTGTGTATGAAGAGGCGGAGCCCTGAGTGTGTATGAAGAGGCAGAGCCCTGAGTGTGTATGAAGAGGCGAAGCCCTGAGTGTGTGTAGCGATATCCCCAAACTAAGGAAGCCGCTGGTTTGTTTTTGGGCCCTGTACACAGAACAGCCAACCCCCGGCAATCTACTCAACCCTCCTCTGGTACAGCTAGTCTAGGGGTGGTGTTTTTGTATAGCTCTATACCAGTTCATGTACAATCCCCCAATACTTATCTAGCAGTGATAAGATAGATTAATGGACTCCAATACCAGGTTAATCAATTGTAAAAGGGGTTTACTTGTGAATAAAGGAATTAACGATCAATATCACATATAACACATGTATGCAGAGCCCTGCAGTAATACTAACACTGGTTATCTTTAGTGCACAAACCGTTCTATCTCACACTAACATTTAGCTAAAGTCCCGTTAGCAATATGGCGCCCAGCAACACTATCAACTCCCAGTCAGGCCTGACTCAGTTAAAGCTCAGTCTTTTAGTCGAGGAATCTTCGCATGCAAGATGATCGGTGGTGCACATACAGGAACGATATTTGTAATCCAATAATGGCCTGAGGCAATGTAAGCAACTCCCCAGAGACTATGTAACTCAGTCCCACAACTAGTCTCCTGACAGGAAAAAGGATAATATAACCCGATGGGCCAAGGCAGTCTATAGGCCTAATAAAGTACTCGGTTATAGTTGTGAGCAGGTGCTCTCTCACCCCTCCGGACTCGATCCCAGTCCGGGACTCCCACTGCTGTGTCTTCACACACACAGGATCTGCCACCGCATGATCTCCGGTTCACTGACGTCCCTGAAGCAGGTAGATGTCTGTAGCCGCACAGGCTCCGCAGCGAGGTGGAAGGCTCTCTGGAAGTGCGCAAGGCCCAGGCCTCGGCCCTTGCACTCGCAACAGGTCCGCACAGGAAGTCCTCTTGCCAGCTGCGCGGTGTCCAAAGAGGCCGGGCTTAGCCTTGCCCTCCCCTTTTATACCCCACCCATGAGTCTCTGCGGCGGTCCAATGCACCCTGGGTGCCAAACGGGATTCTTGGTAACGTAGTCCATGGGGCCTCAACGGAGACACCTCTATATGTGTATGAAGAGGCGGAGCTCCTAAGTGTGTATGAAGAGGCAGAGCCCCTGAGTGTGTATGAAGAGGCGGAACTCCTGCTGGAACAGCTGTCAGAGGAGGAAGCCAAGTCTAGGAGGGAGACTGACAGAAACCGCATCAGACTTGCAGGAGTGAGCGAGAAGGATCCAGTTCCTTTGTCATCGGAGGTGAGGAGAGTGTGAAGGATGTTGGTGACTCTGGTAGATGAAAAGCTGGGAGTCATATTGCTCTGGTGAGTGGGGAAGCACTACTAAGGGGGCGCCCTCACCATCACGTGTGTAAGAGGTGGAAGAAGGCCGTGGCTACACTACAGCTGGCACAGTTTGGAGCACTTTCACACCTTATCAACTTTTTGATGTTTTTTTTTAAAGAAAAATCAGTTTGTTGAAGTAGATGCAAAGTGGAAGCAGTGGACTTGCAGAGAACACTATATTGAGCAAAAAATATTGTATGATTACATGAATTATCATAGATTTTTAGTTTATTTAATATAGCAGCAATTATTACGATATTAAAGAAGTAGGTGCAAAGATGAAGTAGTGGATCTGCAGAGAACATCATCCTGAACACAAAGCAGGTTATGTTGTATATGAATTTGCAGATGGTTCAGTTTACTTAATTTATTGATAAACACCATAAGATCAATGAAGTAGGTGTAAATATAATTTGAGCCCCTAGCACTTTATATATGAATGTATCCACATATTTTAGTGTATGTGTGATAATTTCTGCGCACACACAATAGGACAGCGCTGTGACACATAATGCTCTTCTAGGTGATAAAATGAATACTTACCTTTGTTACAGCAGCAGTCCGGTAGAAGTTATTTCTGTAGGTATTTGAGTTGTTACACATAGCGCAGGTTTTTTTCTATTTATATTGGTGACATAATTGCCCAAATCTGGGGATCAGGAGCCATTTCCACCCTTTACTCTCGGCTGGGGTTCTTTGTATCCATATAACAGATGTTCTACATGACTAAATCTGACATCAATTTTACTGCAGAATCAAAGGGGCCAAAATGTCTCCCCCCCTCCCCCGAGCAGTAATATATTTCTATCCCCCTTGGTGGGAGTGGAGATGACCCCATCTATAAGGATATACACTACATACACACACAGCACAAGGCCGTGTTCACACTACCAGATGTTCCTCTGAGCTCCACAAGGTGGTGATCTCACTTCTACCCAGACAGGAAAACTCTATGGAAGACAGGAAATGATGTCAGGTACAGACAGGAAGTTCTGGGTGAGAGGTGAGTCGGGAGGAAGTAGAGAGGAGACATTGCTGGAAGTGGCAGTAGGAGGTAATAAGATCTTATTTTCTATTTACACCCAGTAACCCCGTCATGTCCGTCCTCTTCCTCCATAGTCACTGTGATGTCTTTTATCTCCAGCAGATGATGATACACACATATATATATAGTGTGGAGATGTAGAATATCCCCGTATATTACAATGAGGGAATTTATGGTCTGTACCACGAGGGGAGTTATTGATGTCAGTAAATGTCGGCTCCAGACATTGTATGTGGGGGGAATGAAATGATAATTAAAGGTTGGGATTAGGGAAGATTTCTGTAAAGATTTTACACGGGAATGATCAGCGCCCCTCCAGAGACACTATGATGAGTCTCACAATAGGAGTCTGAAAGGGACTGGATTTTGGGTGGATGAGTTATTGTATCCCTGATCACCTCCACACCAGTTATTGTGTCCCTGATCACCTCCACACCAGTTATTGTATCCCTGATCACCTCCACACCAGTTATTGTGTCCCTGATCACCTCCACACCAGTAATTGTGTCCCCGATCACCTCCACACCAGTAATTGTGTCCCCGATCACCACCACACCAGTTATTGTGTCCCCGATCACCTCCACACCAGTTATTGTGTCCCTGATCACCGCCACACCAGTTATTGTGTCCCCGATCACCGCCACACCAGTTATTGTGTCCCTGATCACCGCCACACCAGTTATTGTGTCCCTGATCACCTCCACACCAGTTATTGTGTCCCCGATCACCACCACACCAGTTATTGTGTCCCTGATCACCACCACACCAGTTATTGTGTCCCTGATCACCACACCAGTTATTGTGTCCCCGATCACCACCACACCAGTTATTGTGTCCCTGATCACCACCACACCAGTAATTGTGTCTCTGATCACCAGTTATTGTGTCTCTGATCACCACCACTCAAGTTATTGTGTCCTTGATAACCTCTTCCCCAGTTACAGTGTTCCTGATCACTACCACACAAGTGCACTGTTGCCCCAGCTGCCTCCTGGCCTGTTTATTGACCATGTGTCTGCCTGCTACCCGAACCAATCCTTTGCCTGTTTGATGACCGTGTCTCAGCCTGTGTCTTGAACTGACCCATCTGCCAATCCCACTAACTACATATCTGCAAGACACCACGCCAGTGAACATGGTATTCCTGGGGACAGCCATGTACCAGTAGGCCAGGCTTGCTTGACTTCTGGGAACTAGGACTGCTATAGATGACACCACACTAAGCTACATTCCCTGATCACTCATACAGAGGTGACCATTGCACTATATTGGTTTTTACACAATTGGTCAATTTGTGTGATACACAAGATACAATGGGCTCCATTCACTAAAGCAGATCACATGCAGTATTTAGGTGATCTGACACATTTTTTACAAACACTACATGCGATACTGAAAATGTAAATTCACTTTCCCTTTATGCAGTATTTACCTCAAAAGCAAAATGCTTGGTAAATACCGCATAAAACATCATAAATTCACAGAAGGAAATAAATAAATATATGCAGTAATTACGTAGAGATCAAAGCATGCGATATTTAACGAATGTGTTTTATTTTAAGTGAATGTTAAGGAGCCGGCAGCTGCTGGCATCCTTAACAACCAGTTTTTTGTGGGCTTGCTCTCCTCCGGTTCTCTCTCCCCGACCCCCATGCCCCCCATCCCTTTCCGATAGGAGTGCTTGATAGGAGAGTAGGAGCATTAGGGAGGGAATATGAAAATGGCAAGTAGAATGAAAATTATTTCATATAATGTAAGAGGTCTCTGTTCGAGTGGAAAGAGGGGTCGTCTCTGGCATGAACATGAAGGCGGAAATTCGTTTTTTGCAGGAGACGCACTTCGTGGCAGCGTCGACCCCTCGTATGCCTCTTTTTCCTTACAGTCAGTGGTTTCATGCACCCTCACCTATTCCCAGGGCAAGAGGAGTGACAATAGCAATACATAAACAATGTCCCTGGATAAATATAGAAACACAGGAGGATCCGGAGGGCCGGTTTCTTTTTGTCAAGGGTAAGATTCAGGGCCAGTATTATACTCTCGCTACGATTTATGCCCCTAATAGTAATACGGTCAAATTTTTAATTTTGGAGAAGTTTAAGGAAGGTTTACTGATCATGGGAGGGGATTTTATTATTACCCTCAACCCTAGTTTAGACACTTCAACGGGGAAAACTTTTATATCGTATAAAGCATTGAGATGTGTTAAAAAGCGCCATCGCTCCCTGCATCTGGTGGACAGTTGGAGAGTGCTGCATGAACGGGAGAGGGATTACAGCTATTACTCTAAAACACATAACACCTATTCAAGGATTGATATGTTGTTGATCGATCAATACTATTTGAGCCATGTAGAATCCTCATCTATTGAATCGATCACCATATCAGACCACGCCCCAATAAGTCTATCGGTGAACCTGGTATTGACTGGGAACATGGAAAGAACTTGGAGATTAAACAAATCCATTTTGGACGATAAGAAGAATGATGAGTCCCTCTTCCATGCACTGGCATTGTATTTTGAGACTAATACATCAGAAGGGGTATCCGATCAAGTTGTATGGGAGGCTCATAAGGCGGTCATTCGAGGAGAGTTAATTTATATGGGATCGCGCATTAAAAGAGAGAGACAAAAGTAAATTGCCATGCTTTTGGATGACATACACAAAATGGAAATTAAATGTAGCGGCCTCCACTCTCCCCTCTTTCTCATCAGCTCATCTCTCTCTTGTCTAGGGGTACCTTATGAGGAGAGAGTGCGGGGTCACCACGCCAAGCCTCCACCACAGATGTCTGTGTAATGCAAGCAAAGTTCTTGTTCTACCTTCGGGTCGGTGTTCTGCACCTGGAACCTCCAAAGAGAGTTACCTTGAACAATGTCTACCAGAAAACGAGCCCCACACCATTAAAGTCCAACACTCCTTTATTCTTCTCGATGCAAAAGTGAACACAATCAGTTGGACCCCTTAGAGAACAGAACAGACAAGGAGGTGTGGATGCGAGTAGGCCCAGACACAATGAACTCTCCACTTTCCTTCCTGAAAGTGGGTTGCGGTCTCCTAGCGAAGGGGGATTTCCTTCCAGGCGGTCTCCAATGGAAGGCTCACCTGTCACCGGCAATATGCTGCACCGGGTCTTCAAGCAAGTGTCTCCCACCGGTCCATTACGCCCTTCGGATTCGGGTACCCTCTCCCAGAGTCCCCTAGGATCTCCTTCCCTCGCGGAACTCAGTGTTGGGCACTGAGCTCCAGACCTCCATCCGAGTACCTCACCCCAGGCTAAAGGTGCCTGGGATGGAACACGACCTCCGAACGTCCTCCTAGGCCTAGGCCGCCTAGAGGACCGACACGAACCACACGCCCACAGGCTAAAGGTGCCTGGGACTCGAACCCCGTGACAAAGATGGCCGGCCCCTTTTATACCCTCTCCCAGCAAGCACGGCGGGTTCCCCGCCCCACCATACCGCTGCCGAGGGAGGACAAAAAGGGAGCACAGCACACAGCAATGGTTCAACCCCAGTCCAAGGCGACAGCGCCACCCGTGGGGCTGCAGGGAACTGCACATCACTGGTGTCTCTGCCAGTTTTAAATACACAGAAAAGTGTATACCCGCTACATAAACATAAGGCCCATTTAAAGATAGAGGAGGCGCGGAAACTGGAGAAGTTGCGGATAGATTTAAAACAACTACTGGATCGAAAAGTTCAAAATGAACATAGATACTTTGCTCACCTTTTCTATGAACAGGGGAATAAGAGTGGGAGATTACTAGCCAGACAATTAAAGAAACAACAGTATCAACGTCATGTCCACACCATTAAAACAGGAAATAAGCAAATAGTAGACTCCCAAGCAATAGCAGCCAAATTCCACCGTTTTTATTCGTCTTTGTATAATATAGATCAGGCCTCTAGGGGGGCAGCAGATGGAAGGCAGGGGGAGAGGATTTGGGAATATCTTGTCGCCTCATGGCTACAAGCTATATCGTCTGAGGCCCTGGAGGAAATAGAAAAAGCAATTTCCACTGAAGAGTTGGATGGAGTGATCTCTGCGTCAGGCCTGGGCAAAAGTCCGGGACCTGACGGCTTTACAAATATATACTATAAGAAGTTTGCCCCAATCCTATTTGTAGATATCTCAATTCGGTTTCAATGTCTAAACCTTTGCATGCAGAGGCTCTACTCTACAGAGGACCCTCAGTGTTGTGCCAGCTACAGGCCCATCTCCCTTTTGAACTCCGACACTAAGCTCCTGTCTAAGATTCTGGCCTTAAGGTTACAGGATCATATAATTAAACTGATCCATCCGGATCAAACAGGGTTCATGAAGGGCCGAGAGGCCAGAGATAATACTATTCGCGCTCTTCATGTTTTGCATTGGAGGCACAAAGGACCAAATCAGACACCGAGTGTAGTAATCTCAATGGACGCTGAAAAAACATTCGATAGAGTAGGATGGGGGTTTATGGCCAGAGTTTTGAGGGAGATGGGCCTGAAAGAAAGGATGATGGGATGGGTGATGGCACTGTACGCGGATCCTAGAGCAAGGGTTAAAGTGAATGGGAGATTATCAGATTACTTTGAGATATGGAATGGGACCAGGCAGGGGTACCCTCTGTCCCCATTGTTATTTGCTTTGGTGTTGGAACCCTTTCTACGTACAATAAGGGGAAATAGGAAGATCAAGGGGATAGAAATTGGGTCTATGGAACATAAGATATCAGATTATGCAGATGATCTACTGCTTTACCTTTCCTCACCTCAGGAAGCCATGATGGAATTGATGAAGGAGATAGAGAAATTTGGTTTTATATCGAATTTTAAAAAAAATATTGAAAAGTCGGTGTTAATGCCAATTCACGTGCCCCTGAGGATGAGGAAAAAGTTGCAGAGATCCTTTCCCTTTGTATGGCGTCTGGACTCTCTATCGTACCTTGGGACTCGTATAACCCCAGACGTAAAACGCTTATATGAATTAAACTACGGACCCTTGGTTGTTTCTATATTAGGAGACGTGCAGAAATGGAGATGTCACACCTTGACGTGGTTTGGTAGGGTGAATGCACTTAAAATGAGTGTAATCGCTAGGCTCATTTATGTCTTGCACGCTATTCCTATAACCCTTCCACAGACATTTTTTAAGCAAATAAGGAGGGCCTTTATGACTTTCGTGTGGGGAGATAAACAACCCAGATTGCCATATGAGATGCTGAGGAGATCAAATGGGGAGGGAGGGGTAGGCCTCCTAGATATAGGGATTTATTATAGAGCCATGGCCCTGGTTCGTATTATGGACTGGTGCCATGACTCAAATAGTAAAATATGGGTACCCCTGGAGAAAACGTTGGCAGGAAGGAATTTGGCGGGAGCACCCTGGATTCCAGCCGCCTATAGGGGACTGTCAGGGTATATATCACCCCTGACCAAAACAACCCTTACTATATGGGATAGAAGGAATAAGACAGGAAGGTTTGCCCCCCAATATCACCCATAATACCCCTGGAGGGATTTCCCTTGTTCCCCCCGGAAGAGGAGAAAGGGAGTTTAGGGTGTTGAGGAAGGGAGGGGAAGGGAAACTGCGCGGGAGTGGCCCCACAAGGGAAACTTCTTCGACTGGGAGATCTGGTACAGAATATGGGGAGGTACCAATGGAGGAATGGAAATATGGGCAGTTGAGGGATCTGTTTTAACCACTTAAGCCCCGGACCATTTGGTAGCTAAAGGACCAGAGGTGAATTCAGAATTTTGCACTGCGCTGCTTTAACTGTAAATTGTGCGGACATGCAATGTTGTACCCAAACGAAATTTGCGTCCTTTTCTTCCCACAAATAGAGCTTTCTTTTAATGGTATTTGATTGCCTCTGCGATTTTTCTTTTTTGCGATATAAACGGAAAAAGACCGAAAATTTTGAAAAAAAATGATATTTTCTACTTTTTTGTTATAAGAAAAATCGAATAAACTCAATTTTAGTCATACATTTAGGCCAAAATGTATTCAGCCACATGTCTTCAGTAAAAAAAATGTCAATAAGCGTATATTTATTGGTTTGCGCAAAAGTTATAGCGTTTACAAACTAGGGTACATTTTCTGGAATTTACACAGCTTTAAATTTATGACTGCCTATCTCATTTCTTGAGGTGCTAAAATGGCAGGGCAGTACAAAACCCCCCCAAATGACCCCATTTTAGAAAGTAGACACCCCAAGGAAATTGCTGAGAGGCATGTTGAGCCCATTGAATATTTTTTTTTTTTGTCCCAAGTGATTGAATAATGACAAAAAAAAAAAAAAAAATTACAAAAAGTTGTCACTAAATGATATATTGCTCACACATGCCATGGTTATATGTGGAATTGCACCCCAAAATACATTCTGCTGCTTCTCCTGAGTACGGGGATACCACATGTGTGGGACTTTTTGGGAGCCTAGCCGCGTACGGGCCCCCGGAAACCAAGCACCGCCTTCAGGATTTCTAAGGGCGCAAATTTTTGATTTCACTCCTCACTACCTATCACAGTTTTGAAGGCCATAAAATGCCAAAATAGCACAAAACCCCCCCAAATGACCCCATTTTGGAAAGTAGACACCCCAAGCTGTTTGCTGAGAGGCATGGTGAGTATTTTACAGCTCTCATTTGTTTTTGAAAATGAAGAAAGAACATTTTTTTTTTTCTTTTTTTTTTTAAATTTTCAAAACTTTGTGACAAAAAGCGAGATCCGCAAAATACTCACAATACCTCTCAGCAAATAGCTTGGGGTGTCTACTTTCTAAAATGGGGTCATTTGGGGAGGTTTTTGTGCCATCTGGGCATTCCATGGCCTCCAAAACTGTGATAGGCAGTGAGAAGTGAAATCAAAAATTGACACCCTTAGAAAGCCTGAAGGCGGTGATTGGTTTTTGGGGTCCCGTACGCGGCTAGGCTCCCAAAAAGTCTCACACATGTGGTATCCCCGTACTCAGGAGAAGCAACAGAATGTATTTTGGGGTGTAATTCCACATATGCCCATGGCATGTTTGAGAAATATATCATTTAGTGACAACTTTGTGCAAAAAAAAAAAAAAAAATTGTATTTTTTCCGCAACTTGTGTCAACATATAAAATATTCCATGGACTCGACATGCCTCTCAGTATATAGCTTGGGGTGTCTACTTTCCAAAATGGGGTCATTTGGGGGGGTTTTGAACTGTTCTGGCATTTTATACACAACATTAGGAAGCTTACATCCACTCTTCTAAACACTTGAAGACAAAGCCCTTTCTGACACTTTTTGTTTACATGAAAACATATTATTTTCTTTTGCAAGAAAATTATGTTGAACCCCCAAACAGTATAGATTTTTTTAAAGCAAAGGCCCTACAGAATAAAATGGTGGGTGTTGCATTTTTTTTTTCTACACAGTATTTGCGCAGCGATTTTTCAAACGCATTTTTTGGGGAAAAAATACACTTTTTTTAATTTTAATGCACTAAAACACACTATATTGCCCAAATGTTTGATGAAATAAAAAAGATTATCTTAGGCCGAGTACATAGATACCAAACACGACATGCTTTAAAATTTCGCACAAACGCGCATTGGCGACAAACTACATAAATTTTTAAAAGCCTTTAAAAGCATTTACAGGTTACCCCGTTAGATTTACAGAGGAGGTCTACTGCTAAAATTACTGCCCTCGATCTGACCTTCGCGGTGATACCTCACATGCATGGTGCAATTGCTGTTTACATATGACGCCAGACCGACGCTTGCGTTCGCCATTGGGCAAGAGCAGGGCAGGACAGGGGTGCTTTTTTTATATTTTTTTTTTTATTTTTTTATTATTAATTTAGCTTTTTTATTTTATTTTTAAACTGTTGCTTCCATATTTTTTTTTTTAGCACTTTTATTGTTATCTCAGGGAATGTAAATATCCCCTATGATAGCAATAGGTAGTGACAGGTACTCTTTTTTGAAAAAACTGGGGTCTATTGGGCCCTAGATCTTTCCTCTGCCCTCAAAGCATCTGACCACACCAAGATCGGTGTGATAAAATGCTTTCCCAATTTCCCAATGGCGCTTTTTATATCCGGGGGGGACATTCCCTCCCACTGCTTGTAAAAGCAGTCCAGAGGCTAATTAGCCACTAGGATTGCTTTTACATGAAAGCCGGCCGCTGGCTGAAAAGAATGATACCAAGATGATACCTAAACCCGCAGGCATCATTCTGGTATAAACATTCAAAGTCCAGCAACATACCAGTACGTTGCTGGTCCTTGTTGGACATGTATTGTAATCTTTTTTTTCATGCAGCCTGTTGGCTGAACGAAAAAAAAAGATTGATCGGTGGGTATGCCCACCATTAGAATACCGCCCTTCATCCACCCACTTCTAATGATGGGCATACATGCACCATTTATATATGCCGAAGCAAAAGTTATGCCGCGTACACATGGTCAGACTTTTCCACGGGCAAGCCTCCGTCGGAATTTCGACCGTATGTACGCGGCATTAGGAGCAAAATCGCTCCTCCGCTCCTGCTGCCCCCATGCTTCGGCATATATGCTTTTTTTTTTTACTGTGGTGGTGAAATCACCTCCTACAGCACTGGAGTCGCAGGGATCAGGCCTGTCTCTGCGAACGCTGCAGTTATGTGTGTTGTGTTTTGCAAGTGACAGTGATCGATCAATACTGCACTTGGGTGGCCTGGGCTGGACGGAGGGGCAAAACGCAGGTGCTAGCAGGTATCTGGGCTGATCCCGCTAACACTGCGTTTTTGGGAACCCTAAACTGCTGGGGACGCTAGTATAGATCTGACAGATATTGAGCTGATCAGATACTATACCACTAAGGGGGGTGTATGCTTCACGCGTGGGTGTTAGCGCTACTGGCACTAACCTGATGCTGCCTGGGGTGTGACGCAGACCCTCTCTGACGCTAAAACCTAATTGATATCACCCGCCGGGCGATCAGGGGGTTAAACCTTTATTGGGTTATATACGGCGGGTGCCCTGACACTATAAAAAGCAAACTAACTAACCAGCGTCACCCGTAACACTTATATGATGATCACTGGTGAAAGGGTTAACTAGGGGCAATTAGGGGGTTAAAACCTCTATTAGGTAATATATGGGGGTACCTGACGCTATATAAAAACCTGACGGCGAACCTAAAAAAAAATTACTGGCTACCGATCAGCATCACCGACGCTAAGACATCGATCAGAAAAATGATTGCATAGCGACGGCGGTGCTAGGGGGTGAAAGGGTTATCTGGGGGGTGATCAGGGGGTTAAACCTTTATTAGGGGGGGTTAGGGGGCTACACTGGACCTAAAACTAAATGTAGTGACACTTTTACAGTCACAAATGTCACTGATTGCAGTGATCACTAAATAAATGGTCACTGCAATCAGTGACACTGTGACTGGTGTCTGGGGGGTGATCTGGGGGGGTGATTTATATACCTATGTGTCCTGCTGTCAGTGTGCTGTTTTGTGTACTAACCTGCATCTTCTCCTGTACGGCGCTCGGTATATGTGAGCGCCCCAGGAGAGATGACATCACTTCCTCCTGCCTGGCAGGCAGGGGAAGCTCTCTCATTCGCCGGGAGCGATCGAGAGGGGGTGGCCGGAATCGAATGGCCGTCCCCTCATGCCGGATCGCTCCCGAAGGTAAAACGACCGCTCACTGTAAAGAAGGGGGGTCCGATCGGACCCCCCAACTATACAAAGGCAATCACGTATATGTACGTGATTCTGCCTGTCGGTGCCATTCTGCCGACGTATATTTACAGTGGGCGGTCGTTAAGTGGTTAATAAATGGAAACATCAGATTAGACCAGGAAATCCCCTGACTATCTTTGAGGAGTAGTGTGTTAATTTATCAGAGCTGGGCCATATGTTATCTCGAATGTACAAGCTGGTCCTGAGTGCTCAAGGCCATACAACTCCCTACTTCATCTGCAAATGGGAAAGGGAGCTGGGCCACAACTTTACATCAGAACAAGTTAATAGGCTGATGGAGACAACACATCACTCCTCAATAAGCTCTTATATACAAGAGATGTCTTATAAGTTTCTCACCAGATGGTATCGTACTCTGACTCAGTTGACGCAGATGTATCCGTCGGCAGATGCTAACTGTTGGAGGGGATGTAATCAGAGGGGCTCTTTTCTCCACTTATGGTGGTACTGCCCCAAGATTAAGAAATTCTGGGAGGAAATAACACCCTGGATAAAAAAATTGACACTTAAGCCCCGTACACACGATCGGATAACCTATGGATTTCGTCCGATGGATTTGTCCATCGGAAATCCGATGAAACTGTTTTTCATCAGTCTTGGCCACACACCATCAGTCAAAAAACCGACCGTTCCAAACGCGGTGACGTAAAACACTCCGATGAGCCGAGAAAAATGAACTTTAATGCTTCTGAGCATGCGTCGACTTGATTCTAAGCATGCGTGGGTTTTTTAACCGATGGACTTGCCCATAGACGATCGGAAATTCCCATCGGTTTTTTATCCATCGGAAAATTTTAAAACAAGTTCTATTTTTTACAACCGATGGAAAAAAGACCGATGGGTACCATACACGATCGGTTGGTCTGATGAAAACCAGGACGGTTTTCATCAGTCAAACCGATCGTGTGTACGGGGCTTTAGAGCTATAGAGTCCTCTCCACTACACTTTCTTTTTCATGGGATGCCATCATCTACTAAATTTTTTAAAAGAAGTGTCACTCCACATTTGCTAAATGCAGCGCAGGCATTAATTCCCAGATTCTGGAAACAACCTAGATGCCCCACGATAATGGATTGGAATGGGGAGGTGGAGAGGATTTTGGAAGCAGAGAGATGGGTCCATACAGTGAGAGACCAACAGGACAAATTTAAAGACATATGGGCAGGGTAGATATATTACTGTTCCGAAATAGGGATGGATTAGACCCCTTGGGTTGAAGGGGCTGGGGGATGTGGGGGGGGGGATAGGGGGGGAGACTGAAGGGTGAGGAGACTCAAATTTTCCCTTTTTATTGTTTTGTTTTTTTTGGTCTTGTGTTTGTGATTAGTGTTCATCCCCACCCCAGGGAAACACACTGGAGGGAGGACCAAGGTTATGGAAAGAAAAAGATGACCCCCCTTTTCCTTTTTATTTTTATTTTTATTTATATACAGGTAAGTGTGTAGCACACCCCCGTAGGAGCTGCTGGTTTAATTTTGGGCCTTGCACGTTACCTCGGTATTCGTTGTCTAGGGGAAGAAAGTCTGTGGAAACTCCAATGTCCACGCAAGATGTAAAACCTTAAGCAGTTAGGTTTTATTTTAAATATAATGAAGTAGCGCTAATTACTATTTAACAAAGTGCTATGTGAATAAAGTTAGTGCAAATGAATCTCATATTAATAATAATGATAACGTGCATCACAACAATGTATTGTTAATAATATAAAGTCCATTCAGGTAAAATATATACTAAACTAAAACCAAGTCCATGTGAGAAAGTGCTATAATTTGTGCATCCACAGAAAAAATCTCTGATCATCCAGGGAGAAACTCAGTCCTTGTCACAACAGGATAATTTCATGGATGAGCAAAATAACAGCGAAGGAAAGGGACGGGCAAGGGAGTCCAAGTCTGGAAAATATGTAGATAAAAACAACAGATTCCTTGTATCCTCCCCCTGTGGTGATGGCCGCTTACCTTATAAATAGACCCCACTGGGTCGAATGGTGCATTGAACGATAATAGCCAACCAACGGTGAATACTCCTTCCTCCTCAGTGTGTTTTGAACAGGACACCACTGCAGTACTGCCTCCAACCTCGCCACAGATTTCCTGGGAAATGTATCTCCGGATCCAAGGATTTAAAAGCAAGAAAAAAGGATCTCCATAGTGTAGTAATTTAAAAGGCACATAGGTCCATTTATTAAAATCGGTAGTTGACAAATAAAAAGGCAAAAAAACGCCATACAGGTGTAGCGGGTACTTACTTTCCCGCAGTAATTTTTTAATTTTTCGGTGACACCAGTGGTGTGTCTCCGGCGGTCCACTGGGTGGCGCTGTCACCATGGGCCGACGGACGGATACCGCTGTGTGCTGAGCTTACTTTTTGTCCTCTCTTGGCAGCGGTATGGTGGGGCGGGGAACTCGCCGTGCTTGCTGGGAGAGGGGATAAAAGGGTCGGCCATCTTGGTCACGGGGTTGTTGGTCCCTGGCACCTATAGCCTGCGGACGGAGTTCGTGCTTGTCCTCTAGGCGGACTAGGCCTAGAGAACCACCGGGGATCGTGTTCCACCCCAGGCACCTTTAGCCCTGGGGTGAGGTACTTGGAAAAAAGGTCCGGAGCTCAGTGCCCAACACTGAGTTCCGCGAGGGAAGGATCCTAAGGTACTCCGGAGATGGATGCCTGAATCCAAGGTGGGCGTAATGGACCGGGAAGAGCTCCTCATCCGAAGACCCAGTGCAGCATACTGCCGGTGACGGGTGAGTCTCTTGTCGGAGACCGTCCGGAAGGTGAATTTCCCTTGTGCGGAGACCATAACCCACTCTTTGGAGGAGAGTAGAGGATCGAACTTGTGTCTGGGCCTATTCGCACCCACACCTCCTTTTCTGTTCTATAGCCAAGGGAGTCCATGTTATGTTCTAAAATAAAGGAGTGTTGGACTTTAACGGTGTGGGGCTCAGTTCTTGGCAGACGAGGTTCTTGGAGACTCTTGGAGGGAGGATCCGATGCACAACACAGGCCCGAAGGTAAAGGAAGGCATTGCTGATACCACTTATACACCTGTGGTGGAAGCCAGGCGTAGCGCACCCTCTCCCTCCCCTATCATACCCCTAGACCAGAGACATTGTGAGCAGAACTTTAATAGAGGGGACAGGGAGAGGGGAGGAACTGCCCGCTACACGTGGGGGCTCGGGTCCGGGATATGTGTTGTGCATCACTTGGTAGAAGGTGTCTGCCGGACAGAGTTAAACGAATAGGCCAAAGTGCAGCCCTGCTCGAAAGTCGTGGACATGACCTCAGAAGGGGAAAGGCCAGCGCAGGAAGAGTGGTGAAAGGGGGAAAGCCCAGCCATGTGACGGACTACACGTGGGGGTTTTTAATTGCACTACGCCACCAGACACAACCCCCACCGCTTAGTTCGTGGGCATGTCTCAACCAAGCCAAAGTGGAAAAGACCGCGAACTGGAGCAAAAGGGGAAGAGTCCAATACGTGTGACGGACTACACGTGGGACATTGGCGCGAAAACTTTGCAGTGTGAGATGGAACAGCAACAGGTCGCCATGTTTGGACCCGCCTCATGGATTCCGGTTCACCCGGCGACTACAACATTGACTGCTGCTGCTCCGATAACGGATACGGGGATCCGACTGAAGCCGAGGGGTCGATTCGCCCTATACTCATGTATGGACGTTGAGGCCCTGGGTATGATTTGTCCCGGGTGTTCGGGACTGGTGTGCCTGTTGAAGCCGTTCGGACGCTGTGAGGCCTGTGGGGAGTTCACGTTTGAGGTGGATCCGGAGGTTGAGAGGCCGAAAACCATCTACCCAGGCCGGGCTTCAGGTACCGCCACTCAGAAGGGAGGAATCGCGGCTGTGAGAGTCACCCCTGCACACACTGCAACGACCGCGGAGAAGGTCGTGAAACATCAACGGGAGAAATCCGAGGATGCTGACTCGGTCACCACTGTTTCAAAGCGTCCGCCACCGAAGAAAAAAAACCAGCGTGATAGCCCCGACCAGCGGTGGTGGTGGACCGTCTCGCCCGCTTACACCAGGCCAGGATGAATCCGTTGACGAGAGTTCCGGACGTCCCAGGAAAGGCCAAGGTAAGCCGGCAGTGAAGACTTGGTGTATGGGAGGAGGTGTCGAGAAGGCATGGCCTAGCAAGTCCCCGGAGTGTGGATGTTCTGTTTCCACACAGGGCTACATACCCGCGGAGGAGTGTGACACCTCCGACCTGGAATCTCTCTCAGATATGGGAGATGATGCCCTGATAGATGACTTGTTTGCCAAGAAGGGCTGGGACAAGATACCGCTTACTTCATTCCGTGGAATTCGGAATTCACCTATGTCCATAGGAGAGAGCACACCCCGGGTGGAGGCGACAGCGCCTGGAGGAGAATTCCTTCCTCAACTTGTCCCTGCATCCCCGGCGCCATCTGTATCTGACGCTGGGGTTAAGAGACTGTTGTTGCGGCCCCCAATGCCCAGAATGGAGGTGGTCAAGACACCTCGTCATCCAGACTCAGTTGTTTTGCCTGGTGAAGGGGACAAGGCTACCATGCCTCCTTTGGCAAGACTACAGCGCTTATTTAGCCAAAAGGTTGCAGCGGAGTACGGATGGGAGTATCCCTACTTATCGAAGGACTTGCTATATGAGGTGGATGTGTGCCGGGAGCGCTGGTATAATGACTTTGTGTGGACCCACCTCAAAGTTCCACATGCCCGCAGATACCTAACATGTTCTCCAAAGGCTTCACAGCGCTTCAAAGACTGCAAGGCAGAATGGATGGTGGGAAGACACATCCACGCAGACAAAGTGGTGATCAGACGCAAAGAAGGCGAAGATGTAGAATACCATCTGGAGACTATGGATCAGCACTTGAAGCCACTGATTCTGCCACATCCCCGCTTCTACCTTTAGGAGAGAAAGACTCAAATATTATCATGCTGCTGAACTTTCTGGGGAAATTGTGTTTTGTGTGCCCAGAAGAGGAAAAAAAAAAAGGGACTGTTCCTATTTGTTTCTATCTTCCTGCAAGGAGATCACAGACTCTGGGGTAGATAGGGTTAGAGAGAAAGGAGAAGTTCCACGGGTGCAGTTAACGCGAGGCTGTCACCAGGTGGCAGTGTTGCGCAACGTTACAAACACTTTTCACGCACTCACTCTTTGGAGGAATAGGGATTTCTTTTAGGAGAAGTTTCTTTTCCTCATACACACGAATACATGTGTCAGGGTTTTACATGTTAATTTTATTTATTTTCCCTCTGCAGGAGAACATCCCAGCAAGATTACATACTCTGAGGAGGTTCCTTAGTTAGGATGGGGAGGGAAAAGTAAAATGTTGAAATGTGATTTTCATGTTGAATGTGTTGTCTTTCACTCCTCTTTTATTACAGGGGCTCAGACACAACTTCTTCGTTAGGATAGAGTTTCCCAAAAAGTTTTTGTTTTTCAATTGTTAATGGTTTCTGGACTGGATCATGTCAGTTGTTGAGGATGTGGTTTACTCCAGACACTGGGGACCAGTGTCAAATAACAGGGGGGAGTATGTAGCGGGTACTTACTTTCCCGCAGTAATTTTTGAATTTTTCGGTGACACCAGTGGTGTGTCTCCGGCGGTCCACTGGGTGGCGCTGTCACCATGGGCCGACGGACGGATACCGCTGTGTGGTGAGCTTACTTTTTGTCCTCTCTTGGGAGCGGTATGGTGGGGCGGGGAACCAGCCGTGCTTGCTGGGAGAGGGGATAAAAGGGCCGGCCATCTTGGTCACGGGGTTGTTGGTCCCTGGCACCTTTAGCCTGCGGATGGAGTTCGTGCTTGTCCTCTAGGCGGACTAGGCCTAGAGGACCACCGGGGATCGTGTTCCACCCCAGGCACCTTTAGCCCTGGGGTGAGGTACTTGGAAAAAAGGTCCGGAGCTCAGTGCCCAACACTGAGTTCCGCGAGGGAAGGATCCTAAGGTACTCCGGAGATGGATGCCTGAATCCAAGGTGGGCGTAATGGACCGGGAAGAGCTCCTCATCCGAAGACCCAGTGCAGCATACTGCCGGTGACGGGTGAGTCTCTTGTCGGAGACCGTCCGGAAGGTGAATTTCCCTTGTGCGGAGACCATAACCCACTCTTTGGAGGAGAGTAGAGGATCGAACTTGTGTCTGGGCCTATTCGCACCCACACCTCCTTTTCTGTTCTATAGCTAAGGGAGTCCATGTTATGTTCTAAAATAAAGGAGTGTTGGACTTTAACGGTGTGGGGCTCAGTTCTTGGCAGACGAGGTTCTTGGAGACTCTTGGAGGGAGGATCCGATGCACAACACAGGCCCGAAGGTAAAGGAAGGCATTGCTGATACCACTTATACACCTGTGGTGGAAGCCAGGCGTAGCGCACCCTCTCCCTCCCCTATCATACCCCTAGACCAGAGACATTGTGAGCAGAACTTTAATAGAGGGGACGGGGAGAGGGGAGGAACTGCCCGCTACACGGGTAAAAACGGCATCACCAAGGAGGAAGCCTTCCGCTTGGTCTTTTCCAGGACAGGTCCTCCCCTGGTTTCCTCTATTGAGTGGCTTCCTCCCTCAGGACGGACAGCACAGGATCACCTTCAAAGTGCAGACCCAGTCAGCATAACTGGGCCTACTTGTTGGAGTTGCGGCCTCAGACAAGCATGGTTCAGAGGCCAAAAATCACACAATGCACCCCTCACGCCAGGAGGGGAGAAGGACCCTAACAGGTGGCGTCTGCCCCTTAAGTATCCTTCCCCAGCCTGCTCAGTGGGTAGACCACGCCCACTGAACTGTTCCCGGGGGAAGGTACCCAATGCACTCTGGCCTGTCAATATTCCACATTGGCCTGGGGTGGTAACGCCACCTACAGGCAAACAGTGGGAAGTTTTAGAAACACAGCCATAGCCGGAACAGAGGCTAATTTAGCATAATTATATACAGAGTCTGAGCCAACTACCAGCTCAGACACCCACTAGATTTGACATGGTGCCCAGTCATTGGGAGCAGGGCGCTACTAGTGTATATACATAGTGTGTCCACAGAGCACATCTACACATGCTCAGGGAAAGAGCAAATATATAAATGAGCAATTTTAAAATTCAAGTAAAGAAGGGTGGGGTGGAGGGGGAGGGAATGGTCAGGGGAAGGCGGGAGAGGTTTAAAAGAATTTCACTAAACCGACATTAAAATTATTTAGAATAGGCACGACAATAGCAATTTGGAACTTGTCACCACCGGAGGTTTCCTAATTATTTTTTTTTGATTGAGTAAACACATAATAAGGCGTTATTAAGCTCCTTTCTTAATTTACCTTTTTTATGGAAATGAAGCACGACAGGTGTGTATAGAGAGGGTGGGGGGGGGGGGGTTTCTTTCTTTTTTTTTTTCTCTCCATTTGCTGTTTTTTTTTTGGGGGGGGGGTACGTACCTGGGCTCCCCCTTTGTAAAAGAGATGATCAAAAACCTAAAAGTTCCTCCAGGGGAAAGGGGATAGAGTGTTTTATGTTAGAACGGATTTGTATGTTTTTTGTTGTATATTGAAATTTGTTCTACAAAAGGAAAAAGGTGATTATAAAAAAATAACATGGTTGTTAAGGAGTAGGTGTCTGTCATGTTCTTAAGGCCCCTTTCACACTGGGGCGGGGGCGGGGTCGCAATTTTTAGCGGCGCTTTACCGTCAATTTTGCTGTGCTATTCGGCCGAGAAAGGGTTAAAACCACTGCAAAGCCCCTCTGCAGGGGCGCTTTGCCGGAGGTATAGCCGCAGTGCCCATTGATTTCAATGGGCAGGAGCGGTGGAGGAGCAGTACACACACCGCTCCTTCACCGCTCCATAGATGCTGCTAGCAGGACTTTTTTTTAGCGCCTGCAAAGCGACCCAGTGTGAAAGGGGTCTAACAATTTGTAACTGTCATGGCTGTTAAGGAGTGGGCAGCTGACGTGTCCTTAACAACCATGAATCATCTGCAGAATGTAAACAAATGAATTGCCGGAATTAAAAAATTAAGAAAAATAACAGCATTTTTTTTTTTTTTTTAAATGCGTATTCCCCCTCCTGAACAATATCAGGCCACATGCCCTCAACATGCGGGAGTGCTTTGGAGCAGGGGGCTCCCCCCTCTGCACCTTCTCTCCATGTTGATGAGAACAAGGGCCTCTTCCCCACAGCCCTGGCCAAGTGGTTGTGGAGATCTGTGTGTGGGGGGCTTATTGGAATCAGGAAGCCTCCTTTAACAAGGGGGCCTTCCGATCCCGCCTTCCCCCATGTGAATGAGTATGGGATACATAGCACTCTTTTTCCCCCAAAAAGTGGTAAAAGTCAGTAAAAACACACAGCCAGTTTTTGATTATTCCTTTATTCAGCCCCCCAAAAAATAAATAAATGTCCCCAGAAGTAGATTCAACATCAATCATGATGAACACCACGCTGAATGAAAAAATAACCTCACCCACACTGACGCTTGGCTCCCACCAAATGACAACTCCGCAGCCTCCCACCGCTAAATAAAGTAAGGGGCAGGCCATTAAATGACATTACTGGGTGACTCCGCCCCTTATGACATCATCCACCCAACACACCACGGTCAATGGGGGCCTAGTATGGACTGGGGATCCAATGCTGTTTTTCTTTTCTTAATTTTAAATGTTTGCAGTTCTCTTGTTTACATTCTACTGTCATCGGTGAATCCCGCTGACAGCAGATGACTCATGCTTGGTAAGAACATGGCAGCGGCCCAATCCTTAAAACCATGAAAGTTACTGTTTGTTAAGGATGCTGGCTATAACCAGCAAAAAATGACCGCAAGCTTTAACTACTAAAGTACTGCACCACTTAATAAAATAGCTCATGCAGTATTTTAGTAGCATTTTTTTTGCGAATTAAAAAAAAAAATTAAAACGCTAAGCAGTATTTTACATTTTCAAAAAACTCCCCTTTCAGAAAATATCTGGGAGTGTTTACTGTCCAAAATAAGGTCATTTTGTTGGTGTTTCCACTGTTCTGGTGCTCCAGGGCCTCTAAAAAATGTGATAGGTAGTCAGGAAATTAGACGTGTAATTTATGCTCCCGGAGGGCCAAAAGGTGCTCCTTATATTTTGGGTCCCTCTATGCATCTAGGCTGTAAAAAAGTCTCACACATGTGGTACCCCCATATTTTGGAGGAATAGCAGTATGTGTTTTGGGGTGTATTTCTAAGTATGCCTATGTTGTGTGTGAGAAAAAAACTGCTTCTCACAATTTTGAAAAAAAAAATCCTACAAAATGACAGCTTCAAAAACTCACCATCCCTCTTATTTAACACCTTGGACAGTCTACTTTCAAAAAGGGGGTCATTTTGAGGGATATTTATACTGTTCTGGCATTTTAGAACCCCAAGAAATTAGATAGTCAGTACATCAGGACTGATCACTTTTCAGATATATCCCATAGTTTGTAGTCTCTATAACTTTTCTACAGACTAAATAATATACACTGATTTGGGTTATTTTTACCACAGAAATGTATCAGAATACAGTTTGACTTAAATTCATGAAGACAATTATTTATTTGCAAAATGTTATAACAGAAACATTGTTTTTTCAAAATTTCGGTATTTTTTTATTTATATATCAAAAAACTAAAAACCTAGCGGGGATTAAATACCACCAAAAGGAAGCTCTATCTGTCTGAAAAATAAAATACATTTAATTTGGATAAGTGTTATATGACTGAGTATTTATCATTTAAGGTGTGAATGCGCTGAAAACTAAAAATTGGCCTGGGCAGGAAGGGGGTAAAAGTGTCCGGCATTGAGGTAATTAAATGTACAGCGACCCTCCTTTTACCCCCTCACATCCACATCCTATTATTGTGTGACCAATACCATCCAAATAATTCTTACTTTCATTTCCCAAAGTTATCCGTCTACAAGGAGACCTGTATAGATTAAATGACGGCACCAATGAGGATGGAGGAGGACCGGAGTCACATGACTGAGAAGATACTAAACTTCACTCTGGAGATCATCTACCTGCTGACCGGAGAGGTGAGGGGGATTCTGGGAGGTCACATGACATCACTCTTATCTCTATTAATAAAACACAGACCTGACCGGAGAGGTGAGGAGGGTTCTGGGAGGTCACATGACATCACTCTTATCTCTATTAATAAAACACAGACCTGACCGGAGAGGTGAGGGGGATTCTGGGATTCTAACATGATATTCCTATTGGTTCCTCAATACAGAGATTTCCTCTTGTGAAGTCAGGTGATCATATGACCATCACAGTGCCTCCATGTGACTCCCTAAAACCTGAGAGACACAACATGCAGAAGATTCTAGAAGTCACCAAGAAGATGATGGAGCTTCTGACAGGAGAGGTGAGCGGTGCCGGGAATTCTGGGACATTATCCAGTAACAGACAAGGGATGTGTCTGGATGGTGACTGTATCATTGTGTGTGTCAGGTTCCTATAAGGTGTCAGGATGTCACTGTCTATTTCTCCATGGAGGAGTGGGAGTATTTAGAAGGACACAAGGATCTTTACAAGGACGTCATGATGGACAATCAGCCGCCCCTCACATCACCGGGTAAGAGGAGACTTTATTGTAAAGGAGAGAGCAGTACGGAGGCTCCACCTAGATCCCCCATCATCTGATAAACACATAGAAACAATGTATTCAGTCAGTGTGTGTGTTTCCTACAGATGGATCCAGTAATGGGAACCCACCAGAGAGATGTCCCCGTCCTCTGTATTCCCGGGATTCCACACAGGAAGGTCACACCATCCCTCACCATCATCAGGTAGATGAGGAACAATCACTGATAGTATCATTAGGATCTGTACATTATCTGCATTGTTACCATTGATGTCATTATTATTCTATATTCAGAGTGTAAACCTGAGAGATTCTAAAGTTGAGGTTAAAGAAGAGATAAAAGAGGAGGATGAAGAGGATGGGGTGATGGAGGAGTCAGAGTCTCTAAAAGAACACAAAGATCTGTACCAGGACACCATGGTGGAGTCATCCAGCTACAGAAACCCACCAGAGAGATGTCCCCGTCCTCTGTATTCCCGGGATTCCACACAGGAAGGTCACACCATCCCTCACTGTTATAAGGTTGGTGGAATGGAGCATCTAGTTTGGAGACCCCTGATCTAGAAGATGACTAGACTCATAGAGATGATGTGTGGATTTTTTTATGTATGCTTATAGTTTACAGATGAAATTTTCTCTAATTTTCTTGAATTAGAGTGGAGATCCAAATGATATAGAATTTGAGGTTAAAGCAGAAGAAGAAGAGATGTATGTGAGGGATGATCAGCAGTCTATGGAGGAGGATGGAATAACGGGGACATTTATAGAGGAGGACACTCCTATAGAGATCAGCACAGGTGGGTCATTAACACTAAATACATTCCTCCACCCATACTGCTCACTGATTGGTCCAGAGTAGGGACTGGGTGATATCAGCCTGTAATCCCCTGGTCACTTTCCTGAGCTGTGTTCCCCGTCCTGTATTCCTGTATTTCTCTCGGATAATCTTCCTGCTCTGTGCTGCAGACACAATTTATGTATCTAGACTGGATTTATGGGGATTCCGGGGACCAGCTGGCAGCAAAATGTTGATTTTCCCAATAGACGTTAATTGACATACAGTAGGTGACCGCGAGAATGTATCTCCATCGCGATCCCATTGCGCAGATTCTCAGCGTCAGGGTGCCTACAATCTCGCGCTCGCTGCAATAGCGAGAAGGTGACGCGACACTGTATTGAACGGGGATCCGACGTGGATTCCCGCCATAACTAGGCACTGTTTGGTATGAATCCTGAGCGGGAACTCCACGCCAAATTTTAAATAAAAAACCGGCATGGGTTACCCTCCAGGAGCATACCAGGCCCTTCGGTCTGCGGTCTGGTATAGATTTTAAGGGGAACCCCCTAAGCCGAAAAAACGACGTGGGGGTCCCCCTCAAAATCCAAACCAGACCCTTATCCGAGCACGCAACCTGGCAGGCCACAGGAAAAGAGAGGGGATGAGAGAGCGTCCCCCCTCCTGAACCGTACCAGGCCGCATGCCCTCAACATGGGGGGTTTGGTGCTTTGGGGCAGGGGGGCCTCCCGCTGTAATGCCGGGTGTGCGGTCTGCAATGATTTATATAGGCCTCTCATGACGTCACAGTCACATGCTCCAGGTGGCCCCGGAGCATGTGACTGTGACGTCATGGGGGCATGTGGCCACCCGGAGCATGTGACTGACGTCTTGGGAGCATGTGGCCACCAGGAGCATGTGACTGTGACGTCATGAGAGGCCTATATAAATCGTTGCGGACCGCAGACCCGGCATTACAGCGGGAGGAAGCGACGAGTGAACATCGAGGAGGAGAAGAGGGAAGAAGGCGACAAAGAAGACCGGGCCCCCGCTAGCAAAAGAGCTGGAAGAAGATAGCGAAGGCACCCGGCAGAAGGAAGAAAAAACCGGAGAGCAGAAGAAGAGACCCCCGAAGTCGGAAGAAGACCCCCGAAGTCAGAAGAGACCCCCGGAGTCGGAAGACGACCCCCGGAGCTGTGTAATAAATTACTTTAAAAACCTGTGTAGTGTTTTTTTATTGTGAAAGTGAAAAAACAAGCGCGCAACCACTTAATTTAACATACAAACAAATTGAAAACCATATATTGATAAACACTGTGCTAAAAAAAGTGTATAAAAAAAACACACACATTTAGGTATAATTGTCCCAAAGAACCAAAAAAAGGAAAGACCAAAAAAAAAAAATATTTCCTGAAAAAATGCCACAAATGAATGTTGAAAGAAAAAAAAAAAAATATATATATATATATATATAAAGCTGGATTATTCCATGCAAATAAATAATCCAAATGAAATCTTGATTCAACAGATAATCAATAGGCAGCAGTTAGATGTAATAATAAAGCCGCTTACCAGATAGACGGGACCTCAAATGATAGAGGTCTGAAGAGCATGTGCATCAGCCTGCCGGCAGCTATAGTATCCACCTGTTCTTTTAATCCAAGGAGGCCGTTCTCATTCCACCAGGAAATCCTTCACCTCTTCAGCAGATAGAAGGGATCCACAGCTTTTCAGTCCGGGATCATGTAGGCATTATGAAATCTCTCAGGATTCAAAAAAGGCATGGATGGGATCTTGGTAGATGCTTTCTCGTTAATGTTTGTTTCACCTTTCTTCTCACACTGATTTCTCAATGGGAATGTCTGTACTCATCATAGACACCTGTTACTTCTCTGTTCTAGTGTTTTTTTATTGACATTTTTTTCCACCAGGTGAATGGGTAGGGGTACGATGTACCCCATACTCATTCACATAGGGTGGGGGGCCGGGATCTGGGGGCCCCTTATTAAAGGGGGCTCCCGGATTCCGATAAGCCCCCCGCCCGCAGACCCCGACAACCAACGGTCAGGGTTGTCGGGAAGAGGCCCTTGTCCCTTGTCCCCATCAACATGGGGGCAGGGTGCTTTGGGGTGGGGGGCCGCAGGTCGCCCCAAAGCACCAAACCCACCATGTTGAGGGCATGCGGCCTGGTACGGTTCAGGAGAGGGGGGGCGCTCTCTCGTCCTGCAGCCTGCCAGGTTGCTCGGATAAGGGTCTGGTTTGGATTTTGAGGGGGACACCCACGCATTTTTTTCAGCTTAGGGGGTTCCTCTTAAAATCCATACCAGACCGAAGGGCCTGGTATGCTCCTGGAGGGGAACCCATGCTGTTTTTTTTATTTAAAATTTGGCGTGGAGTTCCCGCTCAGGATTCATACCAAACAGTGCCTGGCATTGGCGGGAATCCACGTCGGATCTCCGTCCATCGGCCTCAATGTCAGTAATGCGCGTCGCTCATTGCGAAAGGAAAAACACATTTTTTCCTTTCCCGATGACGAGCCAGCTCGGCGCTGGCTCTCGCAACGGGGATCGCGGGTGGTCAATCTCGCCGCTAGCAGAGGCGAGATTGACACAAAATCGGCGGCACCTACTGTAGGCACCTGGGGTATGTGCTTTGTGTCTCCTTACCCATGCAGAGTCTAGCAAGATCTCTGACAGAACAATTCTCCCAGAATTACTTGTTCTGTTGTCTGCTGGCTGTGGCGGGATATGTCTGTATAGTCTCTTGGGGTGCCACAGATCGGACCGATCCTCGGATCAGAGTCACGGATCGGATCATTTTTCCGGATCATTTTTCGGATCATTTTTGTTTATTAACACTTTTAAATTACTTGAAAATATATAAAATCAAGTTAAAGTGCACAAGGCATAATATCTTCTTTTTAACATAATGAGAAACAACTTAAAGTGCAACATAAAAAGGCATATCTCCTTCCTTTAAACATGGACCGATGGGCAATGAGCCAAAAACAACTTAAATTGCAACATAAGAAGGCACATCATCTTCCTTGAAACATGGATAGCGAAAGCCTTGTATGTCCACATCATCAAAGAAGAATACAAGAAAGAAAGCAAAGCATTCCTGAGCTTATAATTTTAAATTCTTTTTCAAAAAGACCTCTTTGCAGTCACTATGTCCCCTGCTGTTGAGAACACTCTCTCGGAAGGACCTGAAGAGCCTGGCACAGTGAGATAGCATCTTGCCATCTTGGCAATATGAGGGTATTTGCACTCATTGCTTTTCCACCATGCCAGTGGATCACCATCCACTGTAATGCCGCTTGCTGCCAGCAGGTAGGATGCCACCTCCTCTTTGATGATGTCAGCAGGAGTCTTGTTGTCTTTGCTGGCAAAGGTCTCTCCAAAAAGCTCTGCCATGGCCGACTTCTTTTGTGGAGGAGAAGATGAGTCCAAGTTTGCTCCTGTTGGCTCTGCAGCTTGACCCTGCAGAAAAAAAATTGTTGATTAATTAAACGTATTATTTATTTTCATGTTTCATAGACATGAAAAATGTGGCAATATTATTGCCACATTTTTCATGTCTATGAAACATGAAAATAATAACATTTAATAAAAGCCATTATTACGAAAAGAAAAAATGTATTTAGATTTAAATTTATAATTTTTAAATAATATTCTTTTTCTTTACCTCATCACAGTCTTCAGTGCCCAGACTGCTCACAATCTCAGTGGTGAGGTCAATGTATGTCCTCTGGCATAGGGCAGGGTCCATGTGAGACAGAGACTTGAACCTCGGATCCAGGGCAGTAGATCTGTGAAGGTAGTCCTGTAGAGTAGGAGGTGAAGTGTATCTGGGCTGCAGGTCCTCTCTAATGGCAGTCTTGACATCTCGAGTGATGGTGCTGTCTTCCACACTTGGAGCCATGGATTGTAGAATCCTTGTTTTCAACGGCAGGATCATTGACACAGATGGTGAACTTTCTGTCCTTAGCAGAGATGTAACAGTTTTGAGGGGTTTAAGCACCTGGAGGACCTCCTCTGCCACTCTCACATCTTCATCAGACAGGGTAATGATGTCTTTGACAATTTTCTTCAGGGTCTTGTCGGTAAATGCAGAGTATATATCTGCCTGTAGCTCCAGAATACGCTCCAGCATATCATAAGTGGAGTTCCACCTTGATGGGACATCATGTATGAGCTTATGAGTAGGCAGCTTTAGCATTTCTTGCTTTGTCTTAAGCCTCGTACACACGGTCGGACTTCAAACAAACTTTTCTGTGGATTTTTGGCTGAAGGGAGTTGGTCGGGAACACCCATAGCATACACACGCTCGGACTTTTCTGCAAACTTTCCCAAAACTTTTCCAACATCACGTGGTTTTTCTGCTCTTTACCGCCACCCTTTGGTCAACTTCTGCTATTGTTGGTTGATTTTAACATTATTTGTTTTGTCCATCGGACAAAAGTCCGATGGATTTCTGTACACACGGTCGGACTTTGCTCCATCGGACTTTTGTTGGCGAAAAGTTTGTCCGTTTGCAGACCGAACATTTGTCCGATGAAAACCAAAAAAGTTTGTCCGATGGAGCGTACACACGGTCGGATTTTTTGTCAAACTTGCTCAAAATGAAGTTTGTTGGCAAAAAGTCCGACCGTGTGTACGGGGCTTTAAGCACATGAGCAGCTGTTGTGCTTTGTGGAAGTAGGAAACCACCTTCCTGATCCTCCCAAGGAGGCGGTCCATCCTATTGACTGAGATTCCCTTCTGTGATGCCAAATTCACTACATGTGCAAAGCACCCTATCTGTGGGCCCAGTCCTGCCTCATTCACTGCATTTATTTAATTTTTGGCATTATCAGTTGTGACTGGAATATTAGTACTGGGCCTCTTTATCTTCCATTCCTCCACTGCTTGCGTTAGTACCTGCGCAAGATGAGTGCTTGTGTGACTCTCGTAGAGGGGGCGTGTCTGCAGCACCGGACTTTTCATCTCCCAGTCTGCTATGATGAAGTGAGCGGTTATCGTCACATAGCTCTCCGTTCCCCTGGAGGTCCACCCATCTGTCGTGAGCGCAACTGTGGATGCTCTGGATAGTTCATCCACAACTTTTTTCTTCTGCTCATAAAGATCTGGCACAATCTTTTCGCTGAAGTGGGTGCGCGACTGGATGTCGTAACGTGGCTCAAGCACTTTCAGCATGTGTTTAAATCCCTCGTTTTGCACAACCGAATATGGCCTCATATCTGCACCTATAAACACACCGATAGCTTTTGTGATGGCTTTAGCCCGGTCTGATTGTGCAACAAGGGGCTGCTTAAATGCCGCGGTGATGAGCGGTTGTTGAGCAGCTTTCGTTTTGACTCCTGTCAGTAAAACACCGGGGTGATGTCGCTTCAAATGCGTGGCCATGCTTGATGTGTTTCCAGTGTCATATGGCTTTCTTGTGCCACAGTGCCTACACACTAACGTTTTTTTCCACTAACCTCTTCCCATCATCATATTTGACAGGGAAGCCAAAATGCTACCATACAGGGGATTTAAATGACGCGGGGCGTTCAAGCTCCTCCGTTCCTCCGCTCGCCATGACCACACTGTGTGTGTGGACTGATTCCTTCCCCAAAGTAGAGGCAGGATGTGGAGGCGCTTTGGTAGCCTGGAGGACGTTCCAGGGGAGGACGAAACGCTGGGCACAGTGGGCAGTCTGTCGCCCGACTCGGAAGGCAGGGGAGCTCGCCTGGAAAAAAGGAAAGAAACTGCGCTAAGACCTAGAAGCGATCTTGTGCGGCCGACCACAAAAATCGCCTAAAACTCAGTGGAAGCAGCAATCCTTCTGAAAAACCCCCATACAGTGAAATATTAAAAATAATTAGAAAAATACATGGATAATCTAAAAGTCAATTTGGATAAATGTGCAAAATGCAATTAATTGAATTTGCAAAAACTTGTGAAAATTCCACCACCATATAGTCCCCACTGTAATATCCACAATCTCCCCACTGCTGTAATATCCACGTCATCTCCCCACTGTAATAGACATCTCCCCCACTCACTGTAATATCCATGACCTCCCCCGCTGCTGTAATATCCACGTCATCTCCCCCACTGCTGTAATATCCACAATCTCCCCACTGCTGTAATATCCACGTCATCTCCCCCACTCACTGTAATATCCATGACCTCCCCCGCTGCTGTAATATCCACGTCATCTCCCCCACTGTAATAGACATCTCCCCCACTCACTGTAATATCCACAATCTCCCCCACTGCTGTAATATCCACGTCATCTCCCCCACTGCTGTAATATCCACGTCATCTCCCCCACTGTAATATCCACGTCATCTCCCCCACTGTAATATCCACGTCATCTCCCCCACTGTAATATCCATGTCATCTCCCCCACTGTAATATCCATGTCATCTCCCCCACTCACTGTAATATCCTTGACCTCCCCCGCTGCTGTAATATCCACGTCATCTCCCCCACTGTAATAGACATCTCCCCCACTGTAATAGACATCTCCCCCACTCACTGTAATATCCACAATCTCCCCCACTGCTGTAATATCCACGTCATCTCCCCCACTGCTGTAATATCCACGTCATCTCCCCCACTGTAATATCCACGTCATCTCCCCCACTGTAATATCCATGTCATCTCCCCCACTGTAATAGCCACATCATCTCCCCACTGTAATAGCCACGTCATCTCCCCCACTGTAATATCCACATCATCTCCCCCACTGTAATATCCACGTCATCTCTCCCACTGTAATAGACATCTCCACCACTCACTGTAATATCCACAATCTCTCCCACTGTAATAGACATCTCCCCCACTCACTGTAATATCCACAATTAGAAAAATACATGGATAATCTAAAAGTCAATTTGGATAAATGTGCAAAATTTAATTAATTGAATTTGCAAAAACTTGTGAAAATTCCACCACCATATAGTCCCCACTGTAATATCCACGTCATCTCCCCACTGCTGTAATATCCACGTCATCTCCCCACTGTATTATCCACGTCATCTCCCCCACTGTAATAGACATCTCCCCCACTCACTGTAATATCCACGTCATCTCCCCCACTGCTGTAATATCCACGTCATCTCCCCCACTGTAATATCCACGTCATCTCCCCCACTGTAATAGCCATTTCATCTCCCCACTGTAATATCCACGTCATCTCCCCCACTGTAATATCCACGTCATCTCTCCCACTGTAATAGACATCTCCACCACTCACTGTAATATCCACAATCTCTCCCACTGTAATAGACATCTCCCCCACTCACTGTAATATCCACAATTAGAAAAATACATGGATAATCTAAAAGTCAATTTGGATAAATGTGAAAAATTTAATTAATTGAATTTGCAAAAACTTGTGAAAATTCCACCACCATATAGTCCCCACTGTAATATCCACGTCATCTCCCCACTGCTGTAATATCCACGTCATCTCCCCACTGTATTATCCACGTCATCTCCCCCACTGTAATAGACATCTCCCCCACTCACTGTAATATCCACGTCATCTCCCCCACTGCTGTAATATCCACGTCATCTCCCCCACTGTAATATCCACGTCATCTCCCCCACTGTAATATCCACGTCATCTCTCCCACTGTAATAGACATCTCCCCCACTCACTGTAATATCCACGTCATCTCCCCCACTGCTGTAATATCCACGTCATCTCCCCCACTGTAATATCCACGTCATCTCCCCCACTGTAATAGCCATTTCATCTCCCCACTGTAATATCCACGTCATCTCCCCCACTGTAATATCCACGTCATCCCCCCCAACTGTAATATCCACGTCATCTCCCCCACTGTAATATCCACGTCATCTCCCCCACTGTAATATCCACGTCATCTCTCCCACTGTAATATCCACAATCTCTCCCACTGTAATAGACATCTCCCCCACTCACTGTAATATCCACAATCTCTCCCACTGTAATAGACATCTCCCCCACTCACTGTAATATCCACGTCATCTCCCCCACTGCTGTAATATCCACGTCATCTCCCCCACTGTAATATCCACAATCTCCCCCACTCACTGTAATATCCACAATCTCCCCCACTGCTGTAATATCCACGTCATCTCCCCCACTGTAATATCCACGTCATCTCCCCCACTGTAATATCCACGTCATCTCCCCCACTGTAATATCCACAATCTCCCCCACTCACTGTAATATCCACAATCTACCCGACTAACTATAATATCTACAATCTCCCCCACTCACTGTAATATCTAATTCCCCAACTCACTGTAATATCCACAATCTCTCCCACAGAATAGAAGCCGGCCAGATCAGATCCACTAGCAGTTGAGGGGTGATGACGTCAGCGCGCACCTAGGCAGCCGCCGCCACCAGGAGTACCAAGATGGCTGCCGCTCCGGAGCTAGGCCGAAGCCACGGCCTTTCCTAAGGCCAAGGCAGCGGAGTGCTCCGCGGATCGCGTGGTGTGCCGATCCGAACAGGGTGACCCGTTCGGATCACGGATCGTCACCGATCCGCTGCACCACTAATAGTCTCAGACCCAAGTCACTGAGTGCAGTCTCAGGAGATGGGAGGCAGCGGTGTGGGATCTCTGCAACTTGTCTCATGTAAACATTTAATCTTCCACTGATTACTAAATACCAATATTATGAGTCCTGACCCTTACACTATATAACTTATATTGTACATTTCATACGCCTGACCCCTGCACTGTATACTCTGTTGTACATTACATCATTCTGATACTATATCCTCCTATCTGTTGTATCTCATACAATATGTTGTACATTACATAGTCCTGACTTCTGCTCTCCCCCTCTACCCACTGCTATATACTGTATACACATGATATGTATTCTCTTTGGTTACACACATTTCCTACCAGCTGGACATTTTATATCTGATGATGTGATTGGAGCACAGACTTTTACATGTTGATAATAATGTGATAACATCCTCAGACTTAGGAACCTTAAACAGAAAGTGATAATGGGGGAGGAGTCAATAACCCAATGGTTGGTGGTCTTCAGGATCAGTCCAGTCTTCATCTTGGTTGCTCTCTCCCCATCCTCACTCTCTGACCTCTGGTGGGGCTCAGCCCCGCTGTTATTCATGACTAAATCATGGACTAAATAAGGAAGTGCAGGACTTCTTGTGTTGGGAAGATGGCAATGAGTGATAGAGGGGGAGGGGACACTCGTCCTATAATCCCCTCATTACTGTCACTCCTATAAAAGACAGTTCTCGTTGTTTCCTCACTCTCTGACTAAGGTCCATGAATAAAGAAATGAACTGGTAGGAGATCAGAGGACCCATTTACTAGTTACCTTGAGGGGGGAATTGTAAGATCCTCAGAGACAAAGCTGCCTGATGTGGGCGGAGTCCTGGTTTAGGGGAACCAATCTGCTCATGTCTTGTAATAATCTTTGTATTTCTATTTTAGTAGATGGACGGGAGATGAGGAAAACCTCAGAGGATTGTCTCACTTTGTCTCCAGACTGTAAAGTAGAAGATGAGGACATCACACAGTATAGTCCAGGAGAAAACCCGACTACCTCAAATGTCCATCCGGCACCACACAGTGTAGATGGACCATCGTATTCCTCTTATCCTGAGGAACCTCAGACTGTGCGGGACGGTGCCGGACCATCGTATTCCTCTTATCCTGAGGAACCTCAGACTGTGCGGGACGGTGCCGGACCATCGTATTCCTCTTATCCTGAGGAACCTCAGACTGTGAGGGACGGTGCCGGACCATCGTATTCCTCTTATCCTGAGGAACCTCAGACTGTGCGGGACGGTGCCGGACCATCGTATTCCTCTTATCCTGAGGAACCTCAGACTGTGAGGGATGGTGCCGGACCATCGTATTCCTCTTATCCTGAGGAACCTCAGACTGTGCGGGACGGTGCCGGACCATCGTATTCCTCTTATCCTGAGGAACCTCAGACTGTGCGGGACGGTGCCGGACCATCGTATTCCTCTTATCCTGAGGAACCTCAGACTGTGCGGGACGGTGCCGGACCATCGTATTCCTCTTATCCTGAGGAACCTCAGACTGTGCGGGACGGTGCCAGACCATCGTATTCCTCTTATCCTGAGGAACCTCAGACTGTGCGGGACGGTGCCAGACCATCGTATTCCTCTTATCCTGAGGAACCTCAGACTGTGAGGGACGGAGCCGTCCTTCCAACAGAGAAGAGCTTTTCCTGTACTGAGTGTGGGAAGTGTTTCCGTTTTCGATCCAAACTTAATGAGCATAAAAGATCTCACACGGGGGAGAAGCCATATTCCTGTCCTGAGTGCGGGAAATGTTTTTCACAGAAGTCTCATCTTTCCACACATCAGAGATCTCACACCGCGGAGAAGCCGTATTCCTGTACTGAGTGTGGGAAATGTTTTTCACAGATTTCCAATCTTTACAGACATCAGAGATCTCACGCAGGGGAGAAGCCACTTTCCTGTCCTCAGTGCGGGAAATGTTTTTCACAGAAGTCCAATCTTTACAGACATCAGAGATCTCACACAGGGGAGAAGCCGTATTCTTGTCTTGGGTGCGGGAAATGTTTTTCAACAAAATTCGAACTTTCCACACATCAGAGATCTCACACGGGGGAGAAACCGCATTCCTGTCCTGAGTGCGGTAAATGTTTTTCAGACAAGTCCAGTTTTTCCAGACATCAGAGATCTCACACGGGTGAGAAGCCTCATTCCTGTCCTGAGTGCGGGAAATGTTTTTCAGATAAGTCCAATCTTTACACACATCAGAGATCTCACACAGGGGAGAAGCCGTATTCCTGTCCTGAGTGCGGAAAATGTTTTTCAGACAAGTCCAGTTTTTCCAAACATCAGAGATCTCACACGGGGGAGAAGCCGTATTCCTGTCCTGAGTGTGGGAAATGTTTTTCACTGAAGTCCAGTCTTTCCACACATCAGAGATCTCACACGGGGAAGAAGCCGTATTCCTGTCCTGAGTGCGGGAAATGTTTTTCACTAAAGTCCAGTCTTTCCACACATCAGAGATCTCACACGGGGAAGAAGCCGTATTCCTGTCCTGAGTGCGGGAAATGTTTTTCAGACAAGTCCTATCTTTACAGACATCAGAGATCTCACACAGGGGAGAAGCCGTATTCCTGTCCTGAGTGCGGAAATTTTTTCTCACAGAAGTCCACTCTTTACATACATCAGAGATCTCACACGGGTGAGAAGCCGTATTCCTGTCCTGAGTGCGGGAAATGTTTCTCACACAAGTCCCATCTTAACACACACCAGAGATCTCACACGGGGGAGAAGCCGCATTCTTGTCCTGAGTGCGGGAAATGTTTCTCACGGAAGTCCCATCTTTACACACATCAGAGATCTCACACGGGTGAGAAGCCGTATTCCTGTCCTGAGTGCGGGAAATGTTTTTCACAGAAGTCCCATTTTTACACACATCAGAGAGCTCACACGGGGGAGAAGCCGTATTCCTGTCCGGAGTGTGGGAAATGTTTTTCACAGATATCCAGTCTTTACACACATCAGAGATCTCACACGGGGGAGAAGCCGTATTCCTGTCCTGAGTGAGGGAAATGTTCCTCACTGAAGTCCTGTCTTCCTGTACATCAGGGATCCCACACAACCCTCAAGGTGTATTGGTGCCTTGAGTGTGGGAAATGTCTTCTATATGAATGTTGCTGGACATCACAGCTCTCATGTGGGGAAGAAGCACACCCTGATATACACCTCAGATATACTCCATGGCTGATCTTCATCATGTAGGAAACAGTTCATAAGGAGATCAGAGATCGCCAAAGACATGGATGAAGTGTTGTACCGTGTTGGCCATTGATAGCAGGAGAAAAATAAAAATGGAGTCATTACCTTTCATTGGCTGAGTACATTTTGGGGTGAAGATTTCACAAACACTTAGAGGTCTGTTTATAATAAAAATAGTTGAATGAATGTGAGCGGCCATGATGAATATTGGATGTATTTTATTTCATACTCTGATTTCCTTGGCTCCATCTAGTGGCCATAATGCGTTATTGTGCTATTTTTACTGATTGAGGTATTTAATGAAAAATACAGTTTTATGGCCACTAGATGGAGCTGACAATCATAGGAAATCACTGTGTTATATTCTAGCAATATGTGTAACAGCTGAATGAATTTCCTATAAGTAGAGCCCTCAGTTTGTCAGACATGATTTCATACTAATACCTGAGATCATACTCATACACTTATCAGTACAGCAGATATTGGGGGATAGAAGGTAAAGTGTATGTAAGACTCACCTTGTAATACAACCCATTCAGTTTAAAATAGAAATGAAAGGCAAAACATTTGTGTATAGATATGAAATATATTATAAGTACCTTTCTCCCCTTTTTTATAAGTGATCACATTCCCTCTGTTCTCAGCTGCAAAAGAATTGGGATAGGAGAAACAGCAACACACCGGTATTCCCAGTGAATGGCTGTGCAGGGGGGGGGAGGTTGTAAGCACAAGTCTGATCATTGGAGGAGAGCAGGTTGACTTCCAAGCTCAGCACAGCCAGAAAACTGACCATGTTGTACTCCTGCCTAGTGTGGTCAGTTCTTAACCGGAAAGTAGAGGGATTGGCAGGATCACCAGGGATTTCACACAAAGGAAGCAATACAAAGAGAACAGGAGACTTCTTCATACCAGTACATGGGACAGCAGACATATATCAGGAAGAGGAAATGCTAAACTTATATTCTTTACCCTGTTCAGCCTTGGGAAGGTTTTACCCCCCTCCCTTCATGACCAGCCCAGGCCATTGTTTGCTTTTTAACACTGCGCTACTTTACCTGGTAATTGCTCAGTCACGTGACGCTGTACACAAATGACATTTATATTATTGTTTTACACAAATAGAGATTTCTTTTGGTGTTTTTTGATCACCTCTGCGTTCTTTTATTTTTTATTATATAAACAAAAAAAAAAACACTAAAATTTAAAAACAAAAACAATATTTTTACTTTCTGCTATAAAACATTCAACAAAAATAAAAATTCTTCATACATTTTGGCCAAAATTTATTCTGCTCCATGTCTGTGGTAAAAAAAAATCCCAATAAGTGTATATTGACTGGTTTGTGTGAAAGTTATAATGTCTACAAACTATGGGATATATTGGAATTTTTATTTTATTTTATTTGTCTATACTACTAATGGTGGTGATCAGCGACTTCTAATGGGACTGCCAAAGTGTGACGGACAATCTGACACTAACTGACGCAGAGGGGAAACTGACACTCACTGACACCAATACAGAGATCAGTGATAATACTATACACTGTCACTGTACTAATGACACCGGCTGGGAACTGACATCACCAGTGACACCAATACAGAGATCAGTGATAATACTATACACTGTCACTGTACTAATGACACCGGCTGGGAACTGACATCACCAGTGACACCAATACAGAGATCAGTGATAATACTATACACTGTCACTGTACTAATGACACCGGCTGAGAACTGACATCACCAGTGATACCAATACAGAGATCAGTGATAATACTATACACTCTCACTGTACTAATGACACCGGCTGGGAACTGACACTGACATCACCAGTGACACCAATACAGAGATCAGTGATAATACTATACACTGTCACTGTACTAATGACACCGGCTGGGAACTGACATCACCAGTGACACCAATACAGAGATCAGTGATAATACTATACACTGTCACTGTACTAATGACACCGGCTGGGAACTGACATCACCAGTGACACCAATACAGAGATCAGTGATAATACTATACACTCTCACTGTACTAATGACACCGGCTGGGAACTGACATCACCAGTGATACCAATACAGAGATCAGTGATAATACTATACACTGTCACTGTACTAATGACACCGGCTGGGAACTGACATCACCAGTGACACCAATACAGAGATGAGTGATAATGCTATATACTGTCACTGTACTAATGACACCGGCTGGGAACTGACACTGACATCACCGGTGACACCAATACAGAAATCAGTGATAATACTGTGATGGATTAGGTAAAATGCCCATTTTCTTTGCATCTTTTCTATACTATAAAGTCTATATTTTTCCAGTATATAAACTGCTTTTATATTCCTTGCTCAAAATGGCCGCTAGTAGCACCCCCTTCCATCGAGTGAAGAATGTAACTAAAAGATGGCGCCTCTGCCCAGGACTACACCCTATCTGATGACGCTCAGATCCTGGTGGAAGTTCACCTTACATGGACACAACCAATCAGAAGCTACGAGTATCTAGATAATGTTATGCTAACGATACATTTGCTTACAGCATTAGTCGCTCACCTATAAAACCCCATGTATCCGGAACCAATAAAGAGAGTATCATCAATCTGAGCACAGTCTCAGTGTGGTCCTTTTCTCGTGCATGCACTACATCATATAGGCCTAATCAGGACGGGGGCAGATACTCACCGATGATTAGTCTGATCCATATCAGCTGGCGCCCTAATGTGGGGCCCCTGGGTTGTGAACCAACGGACAGCCGATCACGAAGGCGCCGAGGTGGACCAATGCGGACGGGCTTGAGATTGATCACCTCCAGAGTACGGTAAGACATACCTTTCAGTACCTTACCAGTACGTGACCCATCTCCTTTGTTGGTCTATCTCTGTGTCTGATGTGGCTGCCGGCGGTAGCCAGAGACAGGTAATTGCTTGCCCGGGGTCTAATTTGTATCCAACCTGTACGTGAGTATCTCCTGTCCGGTTTTGTGTTTGTGTAAATGTGCCATCTAATGTCGGAGAGAGGGAGAACCTGAGGGGGAGTGCTGTGCAGAGGGTATTGAATTGACATGGGAACTCCTCGTTCACGGCAGCATGTCGTGAGAGGAGGTGTCGAGTGCGCGTCACGGGTGGTGACGGCGCGGAGACTCTGTGGGGGCCCCTCTTCTCGGAACATATCTCTCTCTCTCTCTTTGTGGCCGGTTGATATGTCATGTCCTAAGTGTGTTTGTGGATTAATGTTTGGCATCCATGAGGGTGTTTGGGGTTTACTAAGAGTTAAGGAGTCAGGATATAGTCAGGAACTACTAGAAAGACACCCTCTGCTGCCCGAAAAACCTGAAGTCTTAGTCTTCCGCCTGAATGTTCACTATCCGGTCAAAGGGAAAATAGGAAAGTCGATACAGCAGATAGAAGTAGAGGCTGAGCGGGAGGGGCACGGTATCGAGAGGTGTCCCTGTCATCAGGAACAGCCAGAAGAGTGTGAGGGGACAGAGAGAGCGAGTAAGAAACCTTGGATTCTTGTTGGGAGGGCCCCAGCAGAGAAGAGAAGATGGGACAGAAAATAGTTAAACCAGAAAGGGGAGTTTCAGCGTCTGACCTTGTGGCAGAAAGGGAGGAGTATGTGAAGAGATTGGGAAAGCTGGCAAAAGTATGTGGGATGACCGCGAGTGGAGGCCGGCTACAGCCAGAAGAATGGCGGAAGATAATGAAAGACAAACGAGGCATTTTGGCAGATAACAACTTACTGAAAACAGCAGAAGCCTGGTATAATGTGGCAAAGGCCGTCCACAGACAACAATGGATAGAGCAGGAACTGGAACAGGGGAAACAGACGGTATATGTGTATCACCAATGCATTGATAAGAGTAAACCATTATGCGTGCTGACTGAAAATAATCAGCCGCCTCCCTATGATGACTGTAACACTTGTCCCTCTATCCCCTCTTTCTGCTGTCTCTACATCCTCTATCACCCCCTTTCTGCTGGGTCTCGTGTCTCTCCATCCTCTATCCCCCTACCTTTCTGCTGGGTCTCATGTCTCCCCATCCTCTATCCCCCCCTTTCTGCTGGGCCTTATGTCCCTCCATCCTCTATCCCCCCTTTCTGCTCGGTCTCGTGTCCCTCCATCCTCTATTCCCCATTTCTGCTGGGTCTCGTGTCTCTCCATCCTCTATCCCCCCCTTTCTGCTGGGTCTCGTGTCTCTCCGTCCTCTATCCCCCCATTCTGCTGGGTCTCGTGTCTCTCCATCATCTATCCCCCCCTTTCTGCTGGGTCTTGTGTCCCTCCATCCTCTATCCCCCCTTTCTGCTGGGTCTCGTGTCTCTCCGTCCTCTATTCCCCATTTCTGCTGGGTCTCGTGTCTCTCCGTCCTCTATCCCCCCATTCTGCTGGGTCTCGTGTCCCTCCATTCCCCATTTCTGCTGGGTCTCGTATCTCTCCCTCCTCTATTCCCCTCTTTCTGCTGGAATAGGTTATATGTAGGTTAATATGATTAATAGGTTAATAATAATAATAATAATACCATAATTAATAGGTTAATATGAAATAGGTTCCTATGTATATTTATAAACAATATTTCACCCATAATCCCCATGTAGAAAAATAATTATATGCATATTCATATCAGAAATGCGTTTAATATATTCCTATGTATATTTATAAACAATATTCCACCCATAATCCTAAGTAGAAAAATAATAATATGCATATTATTAGAAATGGGTTTAATAGGTTCCTATGTGTATTTATAAACAATATTCCACCCATAATCCCCATGTAGAAAAATAATAATATGCATATTCTTATCAGAAATGGGTTTAATAGGTTCCTATGTGTATTTATAAACAATATTCCACCCATAATTCCCATGTAGAAAAATAATAATATGCATATTCTTATCAGAAATGGGTTTAATAGGTTCTTTTGTGTATTTATAAACAATATTCCACCCATAATCCCCATGTAGAAAAATAATTATATGAATATTCTTATCAGAAATGGGTGAAATAAGTTACTATGTATATTTATAAACAATATTCCACCCATAATCCCCATGTAAAAAAATAATTATATGAATATTCTTATCAGAAATGGGTAAAATAGGTTCATATGTATATTTATAAACAATATTCCACCCATAATCCCCATGTAAAAAAATAATTATATGCATTTTTAGATCAGAAATGGGTTTAAAGTGGTTGTAAACCCACTAATCCTTTTTTTTTTTTAGGCAACCTGCAAGAGAAAGGCATAATGAGCTAGTATGACTAGCATACTAGCTCATTATGTACCACTTACCTTAGATCGGGGCCCCAGCAGAGAAGAGAAGATGGGACAGAAAACAGTTAAACCAGAAAAGGGAGTTTCAGCATCTGACCTTGTGGCAGAAAGGGAGGGGTGGAGTATGTGAAGAGATTGGAAAAGCTGGCAAAAGTATGCGGGATGACCGCAAAAGGAGGCCGGCTACAGCCGGAAGAATGGCGGAAGATAATGAAAGACAAACGAGGCGATTTGTCAGATAACAACTTACTGAAAATAGCAGAAGCCTGGTATAATGTGGCAAAGGCTATCCACAGAGAACAATGGATAGAGCAGGAAGTGCAACAGGGGAAACAGACGGTGTATGTGTATCACAAATGCATTGATAAGAGTGAACCATTATGCGTGCTGACTGAAAATAATCAGCCGCCTCCCTATGATGACTGTAACACTTGTCACTCCATTGAGCCCCGCCTGCCATCAAACGCCCTGTTGCTGCCCGTACTCCCACCCCCAGCCCAACACACTCCTTCCGGTGGCCATCTTAGTACACCCAGTAAAGATGCCGGAAGACTCCCTATGACTCCTTCCATTGGTGGCCATCTTGGTACACCTAGTCAGAGCACCGGAAGGCCTACAGGCCCTGTAAACCCCCTCTACCCGGTCCTGACAGCGAACGGTACTTACTACATATCTCCCCCAATGACCCAAACCCCCATCATGCCTATTGTAATGGGATTACTTCCTTTATCACCTGCTCCACGGAGAGGGTCATTTACCTGGTCCAGTGCCCTTGCGGGCTGCAATATGTGAGCAGGACCAAGCGACCTCTCCGTGTGAGGCTAAATGAGCATATTACTAATATACTCACTGGTTTTCCCAAGCATCCAGTATCGCGGCATTATCTAAGTCCACGATAAAAACCCTGCCAAAACCATCTTTCTAGGCATAGACAGATATACTCCACAATGGAGAGGAGATTCTATGATACGTAGCATATCCAGACTTGAGATGGTCTGGATTCATAAGGTGAAATGCTACACCCCTTTTGGGTTGAATGTAGAGGTTGACTTAAAATCCCTTCATTGACAATTCCTAAATATGTTTAGTTGACCTGATTTTGATGATTTTTTTTATTTCTTTGTATGTGCACTTGATGTGATTCCTTGGCAGCAACCCTGCTATTTTCCAGGCAACTAATTACATAATTTTATATATACATTTTTGTATATAATTTATATATATTTCTATATATATATATAATTTTTGAAGTTCTCTGTCCCACTTCTAATTTTCATTTTAATTTTATTTTTATGTTTATTTAAAAAGGGGGATATATGTGCAATATTTGGTTTTGTGGTCTTTTTCTTATTTTTTTCTTTTTTGATTCACATATTATTCCAGGCATTTGCACATTTTTCTTCCTAGTTTGCGGTAATTGTTTTTACCATTAGTTTTTACTATGAGATCATGTCTCTTTTTTAACTTAAGATGACCCATTTTCTATGCACTAGTGTGAGTGATCAATTTATCCTCGCTGGAGACTCCTTCAAATTTATCTCTCTTATTGGTTATGTGTGCTTCCTCTTTTCTATCACTAGGGACAGAGTGGAGTCACATGCCTTTACTTTGAAGGATCGTAATGATTTTTATGATATTATTAATTTATATTTACCAATTTCTAGGTTTGCTCTCTGGCCCTAATGTTTTTCGATTAAGTATGTGCGGCTAGGCTGTAATTCATATTGAAATTAGGGAGAATGCAATTCCGCTGCCAGAGATTCACACCGAGGCTTGGTTTTGAATGTTTACTATTTAGAGTGATGCGTCAGTGCGTCGCCTGTTTCCCATTGAAGACGTGTACCTGACACAAAACGTACGTCGGGAGGTTGACGCGCTGACGTCATCACCAGTGGACAGGCGTCTGCAGGCCGGCCGGCTTTTCTTTATGGGCATGATTTTATCAGCTCTCTTGTAAGTAGGATTTTAATTTTCTTAATAAACCAATTGGTACAATATCACACTATCGAGTATCCTTACATTTTTGGGGCATGATTGGTGACCTTCTGTGAGCTGGGAGCTGGTTGATCGTAACTACCCCCTTGGATTCGGATCCATCCCGATCGTTTGGAGTGCTGCTGATAACCTGATAGGCTCCATACCCATTTACCTCTGGTAAGCGGTTTATTCAGATGGTGGTGGAGCACGAGTATCTATTTGGTGTTCACTTTGAGCCTCATTTCTTCAATATTCATCATCACCTCAGTTGGTTTAGCACGGTCTCTCTGATTGGAGATTTGGGACTTTTTATCCATTTGTTTGACCACTGACTTTTATTAATATTTATAGTTTCCTTCACTGGTTTACTATGGACTTCTAATTTTTATTTCTATCATTCACCATTGTTGTATCATTTGTTTTCATTTATGATTTCATGTCATTCCTATGGTATATGCACTTGGTCACACAATGGACTGATCACATTGTTGGTTCTTCACTTTTTAGCGCAGCCTTATTTTTTCGTTTATCATTGTTATGTTTATCACATGCTAGAGCTGCTGCTGTTTTTTTAGTCACTTATAGTTAGTGCAGTATTTTTCTACTGCTGTTTCTATTGTATTGGGTGTCACCGCCCAGCCGGGGGAGTCTGGCGCTTGCTGACGCAGCAGCAGGACCAGACGGGAGCCTGCATTCATATCAGAACCCTCTGGAATCCCTATTGGACTCCTTTCCGCCCCTTTCCTATGAGGGGGAGTTGATTACCTGGAACAATGGACCATTGGCCCACCCAATGCCATGGGCATCAACGGTGGTTCCTAGGCCGGTAGCCGATGCACCTGTTATGTATGTCACATTCACCCCATCCCAGGCATCCACTTTAGTAACCACCCTACCAGACCCAGAAAAACAACCCATGCCTTTCTACCGAAGGTTGGCCCAGATCCAAAAAACCTACTCAGCAGTGTGGAGGGACCTAGTTAGCTTGTGTGAGATAAAGGCAGGAGACTCTTACTGGCCAATCATGGAAAAGTGTTTCCAGGATGCAAGGATTGTCAATGACAATACCTTTACTTCAGGTGTGGAGTTCTGTGAACAATTGCACAGATGGGCGAGGGAAAGGCTGGCTGACCAAGCCACTAGTATCCAAGATGTTGCCCAAGACAAAACAGTCAGTGGAGAAGTTTTATACTTGGCTGACACAAGTTTTCTCAGATTTGGGATTCACCACCCATAACAAGGCACACAGCCAGATGCTGTCTTCAGCCTTCGTGGCAGGCCTCAAGGAGTCCATACGAAAAGGCCTCACCATGGCCCGGCCGGAGTATCTAGTGCTGCCCCTAGACACCCTCCTTTTGGTAGCCACCTTTTCTGTAAAGTAAGGATGGGCGAACGGTTTGGCCCAAGCATAAGTTCGGGCCGAACTTTTGTTGTTCAGGCGTTTAAGAAACAGCTGAACTTTTGGGTCGTTCGACCGTTTGTTCGGCCCCCCGAACCGACCACAATGCATTGCGGCGCTGAACAGTGCATTGCAAGCCCTGATTGGCTGAAGCAGTGAAAGCTTCAGCCAATCAGGGCACAGAGCACTGTCAGAGTCGTGATTGGACACTGTCATCATGACTTTATCCAATCATGGCTCATTCCCGCCCCACAGTATAAAAGTATTCCTTTAATGGCAGCCATTTTCAGTGTGATTTCGGCATGGAGAGAGATAGAACAGGGCTCTGTTCAGTGCTATTAGTGTGCCATACTGTGCTATTTTGCTTCAATTGTCAGTGTAGAATATTAGTTTAGTGTCAGTCTAGGGATAGTGTAATGCCTCGTACACACGGCCGGTTTTCCCGTTGGAAAAACTGCGATGAGAGCTTTTGGCCGGGAATTCCGACCGTTTGTATGCTCCATCGCAGTTTTTCAGACGGGAAAACTGCCAAAAATGTACGGCAAAAAAAAACAAAAAAACTGGCTCTCTTTTTTTCCCGTCGGGATTCCCAACAGACTTTTTCCCGTCGGAAATCCCGGCCGTGTGTACGAGGCATGAGTGTAGTGAGGAGGAACATCATTCAGCTCTGCATAGTGTGCAGCTAGAATAGGGACAGCTCATATAGCTTTGCGTGCGTTACTGCCAGTTTAACGCCATATCGTTTTGCGTGCGTTACTGCCAGTTTAACGCCATATAGTTCTGTGTGCGTTAGTACAAGTTTAACGCCATATAGTTTTGCGTGCGTGGTATGGAAATATTTCTGATTGGGACTCGAAAACAAAAGTTAATACTGCAGCTGCAGGAACAGATACACAGGAGTCAATCACTGTGTGTAAAATGTCCGTTCAGTGTCAATTTATTATTACATGTTATTTTATACATAGATAAGAAAGGGGTGGTGTGAGATGTTATTAAAAACTAACAAATAGAAATATATTATTAAAAGCTAGCGAATAGGACAATTGCAAAAGTAAAACCTTGAGAGGGGAGGGGGGGGAGTAGAGACAGAGAGAGCTTCTAGCAGAAGATGTGTCTGTGTGTTAGGTGAAGGTTACAGAACACATTTCAACAGCATGAACAAGATGGAGTTTCTTGTGCTTAAATGAAACAATACAGTAAATGTCCATGTCATTTCCCTCCTTTTGTTTATTTGACACCAGTCTTCTCCGCTTTACATTCAGCCGATTGCTGGTAACTCCTGTTACATTGGCGCAGAGAGACGGCGTCCTGTTCAGCTCTCCTTGTTTTCTCAGAATAATAGGTTCATCAGGGCTGGTACATTTGTTGGTACAGTGGGTAGTCACACAGAGGCATAGCCTGATGAAGAAGTAAATAACAAATATGAGAAAGAGGAACATCACAATGTAAGCACCTAAATTCTGTAACCATGTTGCTATGCCATATAAAAAGTCACCAAAACCTCATAAACCCTTAAAGGGGTTCCATCCATCTTTAGAAATATCTCTGGCCTTATTTTGTAGTTCTCTTATCTTAGCAAGATGCCCTTTAATAATGTCCTCATTATCAGAAATGTATATACAACAGTCAGTGTGAAATACCTTACACATCCCACCTTGAGCTGCAGTGAGATAATTTAGCGTTAATCTGTGCTCTAATACTACTTTTCTAAGCTGAGCCATTTCTTCACTTAATAAACCTATATCAGTGGTAGTAAGGTTAATAATCTCATCTACAATTCTAGTGTAATTATTTATTCTTTTCATTGCTTCAATTACCCATCCTGTCCAGGAAGGGAACCATGACCATGTCATGTCACCTTCAGTGAACAGCTGTCTTTTGAACACTAAAGGGTATTCTGGACTGTGACCTGGTCGCACTGTATCTTTGCGAACAGCCAAAGCAGGTGCTAACTTCCCAATATAACATTACCTGTAACATTAGTAGGAAGCCAGGCGTAAGATTTATTTCCACATATATAATATAACCCTCTACGTAAGGATGGTATACCTGCTCCTAGAAAACTGGAAGCAATAACATGGAATCTCAGGTAACCAATATTTTCACATATTGGGAACCGTGAACAATTTGTACTATAAAGGGTTCTATTTAGTTCTGGATCTGGGATATAATAATACTGAGCATAATTTCCTCCATAAACTGTAATCTTTGCTCCAGTGCATTCTGAATTGCCCAACCGTGTACATTTAGTGTTAAATGGGCATGTAATGTTTAAACAAATCTGTGGAGTGTTTATGTTTTGAAACCATCAAAGTTACTGATGTGTGCTCATTAGCTGTGGGGACTATGTATGAGCCATTTATTCTGGTCCTGTTTAGATCAGTGGAGTTGAGAGGTTTTGCGATCATGGGTATTGTTCCTGTTTGGGAATGTAAGTGAGAACACACCCAGCAGTTACTAGCGTTGCTGTGGGTTGCATGTGTAGCGGGGTCTCCTTTAAGGCCCCGGGACTACATTACCCAGAACCCCGTTTGCCACCGTAGAGTTTAATGGGAGGGGCTATTTAAGGAAGAGGAGAGGCGGAGCTCGGCCTCTTTGGGACACCGCGCTGCAAGCAACAGTTTTCTTCCTGTGCGGATCTGCTGCGGTGCAAGGCCTGAAGCCTGGGGCCTTGCATAACTTCCGAAGAGCCTCCCACCCCTACTGCGGAGCCTGGGTGGCACCTGACTTGTCGAGTGGGGACATCAGTTGGATCGGGGACCCGATCGTTGCAGACGCTGTGTGCGGATACACAGCAGGGTGGAAGTCCCGGACTGGGATCGCGTCCGGAGTGGTGAGCGGGCACCTGCCCAAACCAATAGACTGTGCTGTGTTCAGGCCTATAGACTGTATAGGCCCACAGTTTCATTTATCTGCTGTTCCCCGGGGGGACCGGTAGCAGGACAGAGTTGAAGTGTCCCCCCCCCCAGTATAGTGTTCCAAGTTCATTGCCTGTTTGTGGATTACAAAGTACTATTCATCAAGTGCACCACCGAAAGCTGGCATGCGAAGAAATCCCTATAGGAGGTGACTGAGATTTACTCCATGTCAGGTCTGACCGGGGTGGGGAGTTAAGATATTGTTTAGTGCGCCATAGGGCGCGCATACCATAATAGCTACGCGTGGTGGAGTACCGCGCAGCGCCATTATTGTGTGCTGTATTGATTTCTGCAGGGCTCTGCAAGCCAGTTGCATGTGTTGTGTTCTGCCTATGCTACGTTTGAGATAAGAGTAAACTGTTATATTTAATCCCTCACCTCAGTGTGTTGTCTTACTGCTAAGAGATTACCCCTTGCAATACTATTGAATGTGATACAAATATAACCCTAGACTAACTGTGCCAGAGTGGGTCGAGTAAGATTGCCGGGGGTTGGTGGTGCTGTATACAGGGCCCGAAATCAAACCAAGCGGCTCTCTTAACTGGGGGTAGCGCTACACATACAATTTTAACATTTGGAAGACAGGGTTATTTTTCCATGTCTTAGTTCTTCTCACAAACAACAAAAAGAAAAGGAACATTATCATTATTTTTTCAAAGGATATCATCACTTCAGGATTTTCTTGCAGTGACTGGCGTGAATCCAGGTGGGATTTCCTTTCAACTTGACAGCAGAACTGGTTGTCAAAAGCACCAAAATGTGGTCCGTCAAATTTTGGTTCTAGCGGCTTTCTGACGTGTCGCTTGACCACCACCCAGTCACCTGGTTGGATTCTGTGAATACCTGAAACATAATCTTGGTCGGGGATAGATTTATAAACACCTTCATGTATTTTTTTCAATGTTCTTTGCAAATTCTGAACATATTCTAACAGACTAGAGTGAGAAGCCTGCAACTGTTGGGGAAAATATAGCCCTGTTTTGGGTGGCCCTCCAAATAAAACCTCATAGGGGGACAGCCCATGTGGTTGTTTAGGGGTAGTTCGTACAGAATATAGGGCTAATGGCATAGCTTTCAGCCATCCTTTTTCCTGTATCTGCTTTCATTTTTGCACATCTGTTTTTCAAAATTCCGTTAAGTCTCTTAACTTTACCACTACTTTGTGTATTATAAGGTGTATGGAGAGCTTGCTGTATGTGAAGGGCTTCCATTACCTTTCATTACTTCCCCAGTAACATGGGTTCCTCTGTCACTCTCAATAGTTTCAGGAACTCCATATCTACAAACTATTTCATTCAAAATTTTCTTTGCTGTTGTTTTTGCATTTGCTTTAGCTACCGGCCAGCACTCAGACCAACCTGAAACCATGTCAACACACACTAGAGAGTACTCATAGGTGCCTATTTTGGGCATCTGAATGTAGTCTATTTGAATTCTTTGTAAAGGGAAATCTGGCTTAGGAGAATGCTTTTGGGGAACATGGACAGGCCTCCCTGCATTCTACAGAGCACAAATGAGACATGAAGCACAAAACCTGGCTGCAAATACACTAAATCCAGGCGCTATCCAATAGCAGTCAGTTAGTGCCACCATCGCGCCCTTAGCAAGATGAGTGACGCCATGTGCCAGTTGTGCTAAAACTGGGTACCAACTCCTGGGCAGACACCACCTGTTGTCAGCACTCCACAGGCCCTGCGGACTTTGAGTAGCATTACATTTGATCCACTTATCCTTCTCTTCATCAGGGGCCTGGTTCTGCAACTGAATTAAAGTTTCTACATCCCACTGCTCTTGATGAGGGGAAACTGTCCCCGCTACCTGGGCGACCCCTACAGTGGGTGCGACTTCAAATGGCATAAGGGCAGCATCCTTTGCCGCTTGGTCTGCTAAAGCATTTCCTCTGCCTGTCATGTCATTTCCCCTTGCATGTCCTTTTACCTTCAAGATGGCAACTTCTGCTGGTTTCTGAAAGGCCTTAAATAGCCGCTCTATGAGTTTTGCATGTCTCACTGACTTCCCTGCACTGGTCAGAAAGTTCTGTGCTTTCCAGATAGGCCCAAAATCATGCGCTATTCTAAACGCATATCTGCTGTCAGTGTAAACGTTTCCCCTTTGATTCTCTAGGAGATGACATGCTTTGACTACAGCACACAACTCCGCTTCTGTCACGAGGATGCTATACACAGACATCCAATACAGGTGGTCAGATCATTGGGCTGCACATTAAGGAATCAGGAACAGAGTAAGTGAAAAATATAAATATTTATTAAAGATAAAGACACACGTGTAAACAAAACCACAGCAAACCATAAGCAAGAAACGAATACAAAAGAACACAACAAACCCCAAAAACAACCTAATCTAACTAGCTAACTAATATGTACAAAAGGGAACACACATACATGAACAAGGCAGGGATGAGAGACAAGGGGAGCAGAAGGCCAGGTACTGGGAGCAGTCAGCAAGGGGGAGCTGGAAGCTGGTATCAGGGGACAGGTCTCAGGGGACAGGGGACAAGGATCAGAGTCCATGACAAGGCAGGGAACAGATCAGGTTCAGGATCAGGTAACGGATCAGGTAACGGATCAGGTAACGGATCAGGTAACGGATCAGGTAACGGATCAGGTTCAAGCAGGGACCAGGCTTACAGAAGGAATTCTGGAGCAATGAGCTTGGTTAAGGGCGGGCTTATATAGTCCAGCAGACCCAGATCAGGTGTGCTTGATGGCTGGTGGAAAGTCTTGGTGAGGAGACACCCGCTGGTGGCCACCAGAACTACACCCACTGGTGCTGAAAGCAACAGTGCCACCAGCAGGTGAGCCCAGTAATGACACCATTCCTGACAGTTCCCCCCCCCCCTTAAGGAGTGGCCTCCGGACACTCCATTCAGCCCTTGGTTTAGCATTCCGAGTGGATGCGGAAACATCCTAAAAGGCTTCCATACTGAGTCTGCGGACTTCTTCGTATTTTCTAGGCCTGAGTCCTTTAGTCCACTGGGGGACGTGCCACTAGAGTCTGAAAATAGGACACGCATCCCACCACCAGGGTCAGGAAGTTTAGATTCAGAAATAAAAATTAGCAGGGCAAGAACCCATCGGAGGCAGACCACGCAGGGGCATCCATCAGGAAGACATCAGCGGCCAGCTGGGTATCAGGAACAGGTTTTAGCCGGGACCATATCCTCAGGCTGGGCAGCGGGCTCTGAGTCATCAGGCTGGGCAGCGGTAAAGGAACCACCAGGCAGAGTATCAGGAATGGGACCATCAGGAACTGGATCGTGAGGCTGGATACCAGGTACAAGGTCACAAAGCAAGACAGTAAGCTCTGGGACATCAGACTGGGTAGCGGGCACCGGAGCAGCAGACAGGAACCTCTCAGGCTGGGCAGCAGATGGGCACATCTCAGGCTGGGCAGCAGACGGGCACATCTCAGGCTGGGCAGCAGACGGGCACATCTCAGGCTGGGCAGCAGACGGGATCATCTCAGGCTTGGCAGCAGACGGGATCATCTCAGGCTTGGCAGCAGACGGGATCATCTCAGGCTGGGCAGCAGACGGGATCATCTCAGGCTGGGCAGCAGACGGGATCATCTCAGGCTGGGCAGCAGACGGAATCATCTCAGGCTGGGCAGCAGACGGGATCATCTCCGGCTGGGCAGCAGACGGGATCATCTCCGGCTGGGCAGCAGATGGGATCATCTCCGGCTGGGCAGCAGACGGGATTATCTCAGGCTGGGCAGCAGACGGAATCATCTCAGGCTGGGCAGCAGACGGAATCATTTCAGGCTGGGCAGCAGACGGGATCATCTCAGGCTGGGCAGCAGACGGGATCATCTCCGGCTGGGCAGCAGACGGGATCATCTCCGGCTGGGCAGCAGACGGGATCATCTCAGGCTGGGCAGCAGACGGAATCTTCTCAGGCTGGGCAGCAGACGGAATCATCTCAGGCTGGGCAGCAGACGGGATCATCTCCGGCTGGGCAGCAGACGGGATCATCTCCGGCTGGGCAGCAGATGGGATCATCTCCGGCTGGGCAGCAGACGGGATCATCTCCGGCTGGGCAGCAGACGGGAACATCTCAGGCTGGGCAGCAGACGGGAATATGTCAGACTGGGTAGTAGGTTCCACAGATTGAGAAACGGGCATCATACCCTCAACCCGGGAAATGGGCACCACAACCTCAAGCCGGGAAACGGGCACCGCAGCGGGCACCACAACCTCAGGCCGGGAAACGGGCACCACTACCACAGGCCGGGAAATGGGCACCACAACCACAGGCCGGGAAACAGGCACTGGATCTTCAGGCGGGGTCTCAGTCACCAAATCTTCAGGCGGGGTCACCGGATCTTCCGACTGGGACACCGGATCTTCCCACTGGGACACCGTCATCAGGACTTCTGTTTGGAAGGCAGGCACATGAACTTCAAGTTGGCAGACTGGCACGAGAACCTCAGACTGGCAGGCTGGTAAAAGCTCCTTAGGCTGGCAGGCTGGTACAGGGTCTTCAGGCTGGTACAGGGTCTTCAGGCTGGCACAGGGTCTTCAGGCTGGCAGGCTGGCACAGGGTCTTCAGGCTGGCAGGCTGGCACGGGAACTTCAGGCTGGCAGGCTGGTACGGGAACTTCAGGCTGGCATGGGAACTTCAGGCTGGCAGGCTGGCACAGGGTCTTCAGGCTGGCAGGCTGGCAGAGGAACTTCAGGCTGGCACAGGAACTTCAGGCTGGCAGGCTGGCACGGGAACTTCAGGCTGGCACGGGAACTTCAGGCTGGCAGGCTGGCATGGGAACTTCAGGCTGGCAGGCTGGCACAGGGTCTTCAGGCTGGTGCAGATTGGTTGGTGTGGAGGCAGGTTGGGATACCGGTAAGATGGTGTGGGTTGGAAAGTACTTCTTTTTGGGCTTAGTCACTGCAGGTTTGCAAGTAACGGGTGGAATATATGAAAAGGTTGGGATTGGACAAATGGAAGAAAATGGCAGAGGTGCAGGGACAGTGGCTGGAGGAGGTTCTTGTGGATTGGCTACGGATAGGAGGGAAGAAGCAGGGTAGGTGCAACAGGTAGAGACAGGGTAGTAGTATTTGGGGGGCTGAACACACTGGACGGTAGCTGGGGTTGCCATAGGTGACGGGCGGATACATTCTTGGAAAGGCAGGTGATTAATGGCAGGGTTGAGTTGTTGTGGTTTAGCTAGATACAGGAGATCAGACCAGGCCTGAAGCACAGGCTGAACAAAATTAGGTTTGCACACCGCTTGTCTGACCAGAGACTACACTGAATCAATGCATGCTGCAAGCACCTGTTGAGGACAAGCAGAGTACTGCTCATGGAAAAAGGCTGAGTCATCCTCCAACAGCCACACCAAAGATTCTACTTGAGCTGCATCAAAAGGAGGTGTATAAGGCCTCATGCCCACTGGCGTTTTTACAGCTGCGTTTTTTGCAGCTTAAAAACGCCTGTCCATGTTATTGTAAATTATTATTATTTTTTTTTTTGAAAAAAAAAAAAACGTCGGAGCTAAAAACGCGACCGCGCGTTAGTGCGCGTTTTTTGCGCGTTAGTGCGCGTTTTTGCGCGTTTTTTGACGCTCGCGTTTTTTTCTGCCTAATTCTGACGCTGAGGAACGCACTGGCCCTGGGTTTTTTTTACAGCTCAAAAACGCCTATGCTCTTTACAGCTCAAAAACGCCTAGGTGGACATGAAGCTATAGACTAACATGGACAGGCGTTTTTAAGCTGTAAAAAACGCTCAAAAACGCGGCTGAAAAAACGCCCGTGGGCATGAGGCCTAATCATCTGTTCCACTAGAGGCATCAGACAAGGCCAACTCTGTACAGATACAGATCAAAGCTTGTACATCCTCAAACAAAAAATAGCCCTGATCCACAAAAACGTGAGTTATGCGGATTGTGGTAGTGTGGTACCCCACCAGTGTATGAATACAGGATTCTCAACCAGGCAGGTTGAGGGGCTCCAGGGTATTTGCTTGTTTGGGAGGAAACTGGCTTTTCAGTTTCCTCATGATTTACTAAAATCCACTTTGGGACCCGGAGCTTGGGGATTTCTTAGAGATCCGGGTGGGATGAAATCCCCAGTCTTGGATCCGGGTTTTGAGACTCAACTGCACACTGATTGTTCAGGTGTGTGTGGGCCTGATAGTAGAATCAGGACCAGCATTCTGGGCCCCACCCTCCCGACGAGTGCAGGTGTGCACTGGAGAAGTCAGAGAGTGCTTGTGTGCACAGTGGAAGCCAGAGACCCAGGTCTGAGGGTCAGAGCAGCAAGGGACTGCTATCCAAATGGATGGTGTTGCAGATGGAATAGTCTATAGGAGACAGACAAGAGCCTGAAGTGGAAGGCCTGAGCAGCACTGCTATATGTATAAGCCAGGAGGCTGAATGTCAGTTTGTTGTTGAAAAGGAGTACTGAAACCCCTGCGAGGGAAACCATTTTGTTTTGACTTCTTTTAATAAAAATGGGCAAACAAAGCCCTTAAAAAGAAGAACCAGCGAGTGGCGGTGTCCTTCAAGCTCTACATTTGATGCTAGTCCTTCACAAGTGGCGGAGAATTTTGGCACAATCTGAGATCCCTACAATCAAGTAAGTTCATCTGTTATATGAACTGTGTTTTTGGTGCATGAGACTGCATAATCTGTGTGTGTGCAGGTGAAGAGAACCTGCAAGCGAAAGGTAAACTAGCCTTAAAGAGACAGTGCTCCAATTTGTTGCAGGTGGTGTACCTGTGAACAAAAAGTCATTTTTTTTCTTCTCTGCAGTGAACTGCTGCTAGCTGTGTGTGGCAGCCAGGCAAACTGCATTGCACAGAAGTTTGATGGACTGTGTTGCATGCAGGTTGTGTACCTGTGAAAGGAGAATCACATTTTCTTCCCTCTGCTGTGAACTGTGTTACTGGTTGCTGTGTGCAACACCGCAAGGATGGGGCGGTCAAAGCAGAAAAAGGAGGCGATCCTTGCTGAAGCAAGAGAAAGAGCTCTGTGGCTGGAGGGGTTGTTACCGCCTGATCGAACCCCATACATGCCTAAACAGAGTTTTCCAAGGGAAAAGAGGGCTGCTGTTGTCCCTAGCAACCCTGGTGCAATGAATGCACAGATGACGGCTAGTGTGGAGAGTCCACCAGCGTTTGAATCTGCAGTGGACTGGTGCAAGCGACACCTGGCAGGATTGGACCAAGCTAAAGTGGAAGGCAAGCCAACCTTCCATACAAAAAGAGAGCTGCCGAATGTCCATGCCTGGGAGAGGGGCGTTGTTGCCCCTGGCAACGCTGCTGCAGTCAAACCAGCAGCTTTTGCGAAAAGTGTGAAAGTGACACAGCTTGAGACAGGGTCCAGCAGATGCAGGGTGGGAAACCCTGACAAGACATGGAACCAAGTGCGCTGTTTGCGGTGCAGTGAGTGGGGGCATGCAGTCTCCAAGTGCCTTTTGTCCCTGGCTCCAGTGCAAAGCTACCTAGCAAAACAAAGGTCTGAGAAGCCTGTGTTATATGCCAGAAGAGAGGCTGATCAAAGGCCAGGACAGAGAGTGGTTGCCCATAGCAACACAGAGGAGGCCAGTCGGGCTGTCTGTGGACCAAGGGGTGTGCCTCCCATGGGTCGTGACAAGTGGCTTCCGGAGGAGCCAATACAGCATGTTGGAGAGGGCCAGGCATTGAGGAGATGCCAAGAAATTAAATTTCAGCGTCCAGTACCGTGCTTGGAATGTGGTCAAGTGGGGCATGGGATCTTTACTTGCCCAAGGTTCTGGAACACCGCTGAAGAGTCTGGAAAGGCTGCAGTGTCGCTATATGGCCCCAAAGAGACAGTAACTGGTATGGATACAGCTGAGAGACAGCGCACTCAAGTGAAGGCTATGATGCCAGCCACTGAAAATGGTAAGACTGTTCCAGTTTATGGTACTGAACCCAGTGAAGTGGGAGTAGATCCAGTGGGGAGATCCGCAGTGCCAATGGACATAGACTTGCGGCAGTGTGCTACCCAGAGCAGTGGGGAGGCACAAAATAAAGCCCAACTAGCCGCAGGGCTAAAGACTGGAAAGGACATGGGGACTCTGCATGTGCCTGCTATAGTCCAGCAGGTGGCTGGGAAAATAGAGTTAGGGGTGACCAAAACAGTGCTTGTGCCATGTTCCCTAGTGACAAGTACTGCAGGGTTGCCCAGGGAGACTTCCAAGAAGCCCGCAGTGACGGAGCCGAGCGTTTCCCAGGTCAACTTTGGAGCTGCCCATGTAGGAAAGGGTGCCCCTTTAAAAATGGAGGGCGCTGTGAGGAGTCACTCAGAGGCTTTGGTGGGTAATAGACAATCCACAAAAGTAGCAGTTATGTCTACACGTAGTGAAAATTCTGATGGTTATGCTGACAAAAGTGTTACTGTTGGCAAATGTGATGGTATTGGTGATCATGACATTGAAAAATGTGTTTCCTTTAGTGTCATGTCTGAAAATGTTGGAAATGTGTTTACTATCAATGATGGGAGTAGGATATCTCCCATGACAACCAGAAGCGCAGGATTGTCCAGGGAACTCTCGTGGGGCCTCCATGTGTTGGAGCCAGAGGTTTTCCAGGATTGCTGTGGTGCTACTCTGGTGAAACAAGGGAAGACTGTATTACATAGTGAGTGTGTGTGGGCGCAGCCCCACAACCCTAAGTGTAACCCAGTTGTCAAGGGGTTAGATCAGCCTGCAAAAGCTGAAAGTGAAGAGCTGTATGTGTCTGTAGCGCCACCAAAGCAAGGTGTTCAAAATAAGGTATTGCACCTTGCCTTGGTTGAGGATGCAATCTCCCAGTGTAATGTGAGAAAAAAAATATTGTCACAATGTGAGGTAGATAGAAGTGACAAGTGTTTTGTTTTGGCTAGTGAATCCCAGGTTCCTGTTGGGCCTTCTAGAGCAGGTGATGCAGTGCTGTGGAGCACCAGTGATGGAACCACAGGAGACTGGGATGATTGGTGTAAGGAAGCAGTTGCGGCACTAGGCCAAGTGACAAGGAATTACGAAGCAATGATGTGTGACAGAGTTGTGGACAGAACACCTGCTGTGCCCAGTGGAGGGATCGCAGAATGGCCAGTGCTCAAGGGCACGCCAGCCCCTGCAAAGGCTGATGCCCTCCAGTCTGAAGGAACGGTTCTGGGCGCAGGCATGGCAGATGGGTTGTCCACGGCCCAGCAACTAAATAATGGCAAGTGTCAAGTTGACAATGTGACTAATGTTGACTCGCAGAGGCTCATTGGTGTAGCGTTAGAGGTGAAGAGGAGACATGTGTCTGACAGCGCTCCAGGGGAGCAACAGGCTGGGATGAGGGGTACCTTCAAGAAGATGGTGGTCTCTTCAAAGGTCTCAACCTCACAAGCTGCAATGGATGAGCCCCTCCAAGTCTCGGACAGGGGAAAGGTTCCCAAAAAGGTCACGCATTTAGACATTGGTTGCATAGAGTTGACAAAAACTTTATTAGAAATGCTGGAGTTGGTAAAAGTGCCCTCACTGTACACTTGGGTGTCTCCACCGCAGTCGGACCAGGTGGTGCTGCGTGGTACCAATAGGTGGAGCCAGGTGGTACAGGCTGTGCTGGGAAGCTTGTTAACAGTGTGGCAAATAGTTCTGAGGTTCTCTAAGGGGGTGCTCCCAGTTACTGAGTGGCCTGGAAGGCGCTCAGAACTGTTGGAGTCATCAAAGGTCTCTCCGGCTGGTGTAGCGACTGGAAACATCTCTGCTGGTGTGCTCCAAGGTGCAGCTGAGCAGTGGTCAGTAGAGGGTGCAGATACTGTCTCAGCCGCTAAATCTCATGAGAAGGAAGGGCCCAGAATAGATGCAGCACTAGCAGAGATGCTTTCTATCACTCAGAAAGGGGTACAACTTAAAGTACCCGGAGACACTGTGAGAAAAAGTGCTATAGGTGGATGCTGCAACAATGTAATGTGTACATCAGAAAGAAGTAGTTTGTGCCTAGATCAGTGTCATCTGTTAGATCAGTTACCCATGGAGTGTTGGACAACAGGTGAGGTAGAACTTGGCTTTAGTCCTGTGGGATTTAATTTCTCGCCTATGTGTGGTCCCTCCTCAGATCTAGTACTAACAAGCACTGAGATGGACAGCACTGATTGCGTTGGAAAGTGTGACATTAAAATATATGATTTAATGATTGGCGCTGTTAAAAGCAATGTGGTTGCCCTGGGTAACAAGAGAGGTTTTTGAACCTGAAAGACCTGTGGTGAAAGATAAAACTTATTTACGTAAGCTGAAAGGTAGGATCAGGGTAGGCAGAGTTTCCCCAAGAGAGGAGAGTATGCTCAGGGACCCAAAGAGAAGAGAGGGAAGGCAGAGTATACGGAATTATAGGACCCTGTTAAGATCCAAGCTGGGACATACCTGGAAGCGCACCCGGAAAAAAGGTTGGGCCTACGTGGCTGACAGCCAGCACAGAGGTGTCCCAACCATAATGATGGGTGCTGGTGTTCCTCCCTCCGGATCGAAACAAGGGGGGAGGGTATGTGGTAGTGTGGTACCCCACCAGTGTATGAATACAGGATTCTCAACCAGGCAGGTTGAGGGGCTCCAGGGTATTTGCTTGTTTGGGAGGAAACTGGCTTTTCAGTTTCCTCATGATTTACTAAAATCCACTTTGGGACCCGGAGCTTGGGGATTTCTTAGAGATCCGGGTGGGATGAAATCCCCAGTCTTGGATCCGGGTTTTGAGACTCAACTGCACACTGATTGTTCAGGTGTGTGTGGGCCTGATAGTAGAATCAGGACCAGCATTCTGGGCCCCACCCTCCCGACGAGTGCAGGTGTGCACTGGAGAAGTCAGAGAGTGCTTGTGTGCACAGTGGAAGCCAGAGACCCAGGTCTGAGGGTCAGAGCAGCAAGGGACTGCTATCCAAATGGATGGTGTTGCAGATGGAATAGTCTATAGGAGACAGACAAGAGCCTGAAGTGGAAGGCCTGAGCAGCACTGCTATATGTATAAGCCAGGAGGCTGAATGTCAGTTTGTTGTTGAAAAGGAGTACTGAAACCCCTGCGAGGGAAACCATTTTGTTTTGACTTCTTTTAATAAAAATGGGCAAACAAAGCCCTTAAAAAGAAGAACCAGCGAGTGGCGGTGTCCTTCAAGCTCTACATTTGATGCTAGTCCTTCACAGGATGTATTCCAATAACTGCTCTCTAGTGTATTCTTTTAGTGTCTGATAACAGAAGTCTCTGTCATCTGTCGCCAGGAGCGAAAGATAAAGAATATCGTCCACCTGCATCTTGGTAATTTTAACAAGTACTCAGACCCAATTCCCAGGTGCAGCCGATCTGATTGTATGGCTCCAGAATTCTGTAATGAGGATGCTATATACAGACATCCAATACAGGTGGTCAGATCATTGGGCTGCACATTAAGGAATCAGGAACAGAGTAAGTGAAAAATATAAATATTTATTAAAGATAAAGACACACGTGTAAACAAAACCACAGCAAACCATAAGCAAGAAACGAATACAAAAGAACACAACAAACCCCAAAAACAACCTAATCTAACTAGCTAACAAATATGTACAAAAGAGACCACACATACATGAACAAGGCAGGGATGAGAGACAAGGGGAGCAGAAGGCCAGGTACTGGGAGCAGTCAGCAAGGGGGAGCTGGAAGCTGGTATCAAGGGACAGGTCTCAGGGGACAGGGTACAAGGATCAGAGTCCAGGACAAGGCAGGGAACAGATGAGGATCAGGTTCAGGATCAGGTTCAGGATCAGGTTCAAGCAGGGACCAGGCTTACAGAAGGAATTCTGGAGCAATGAGCTTGGTTAAGGGCGGGCTTATATAGTCCAGCAGGCCCAGATCAGGTGTGCTTGATGGCTGGTGGAAAGTCTTGGTGAGGAGACACCCGCTGGTGGCCACCAGAACTACACCCACTGGTGCTGAAAGCAACAGTGCCACCAGCAGGTGAGCCCAGTAATGACACCATTCCTGACAGCTTCCTGTGCTGACATCTGGGGTGTCAATGCTTCCTGATGTAAAATAGTGTCTGTCATAGGCATGCCCACGGGGTGTGCCGGGTGTGCCCAGGCACACCCTAATCATCCCTGCTGTGCCTGCAATGTATGTCTTCCTTGCTGTGTGTAACAGTCACTGGCACTGCCTGGGGTAATGTCCGGCTGGCAAATACAGCTTATTGCTGCTAAATGCTGCGAGTGGGAGAAGGGAGCGGGGGGGGAACTAGCGCGGAGTAACACCGCCGGGAGCCGCATAAGCCGATGCAGCTTCTATAGTTCCGGCTCTGCAGGTTCCGCAGTCGCCGGCGGAGTGATCTAAATCTGCACTCTGCCCCCCCCTCCGGCCTTTCCCCTCCTGACTCCATCAGAAGCAGCGGAGTGGCCTGATTAACGGCAGCGGAAGACGAGCGGCTTTAGGCAGGCAGCCTGTAATCAAGGTGAGCGTGACAGAGCGAGTGAGAGAGACAGCACTGTGGTCTGTCTCTGTGCACAAATGATCGTGCAAAAAAGAATATTAAAAAATCTGCCAAAATAGCCAACCAATTGGAATTGAATTGATAAACTTTACCTTACCCTGGCTTGTCACTAACTAGCTATATATAAATATATATATACACAGTATATATATATATATATATATATATTGTGAGGGGGTTAGCTCGGCAGCGGGTGTGTGTGACCCCCGGGATGGGCTCCCCACACAAAAACAGGCCCAGCAAACGGAGGTTGTGGTTTTCAAAATCAAAAAGGTGCGGTTTATTTTCTATTTACAGTGACAAAACACAGCAAAGCAAAAGAAACATAAATAAAATAAATCCTGGTCAACTTGACCTCTGAGTAAACATACAGGTTTCCTAACTAACAACTGGGATCAGCCTAGTGCTGTCCTAGTCCCTAAGTCCCTGGTTTTAAATGTCCAAGCAAATAGCCACACAGGCTTTGTCTCACCGCACAGGGGTTCACTCTCCCTAGACAGTCCACACAGGTCTGGGTCCAGGCATGAGCAAACACCTAATGAAGCTGGGAGTTTTTATAGAGGCCTTAAACGAGCTGACAAGCTTCAGCTGGTCTCATCAACTCCCTGTCTGCACGACGCCCCACACTCTCCCTAGAGGTATGAGTCATCCATGAGCCCACTAGCCTCAGCTGGGCTTATACAACTCTCCACCTAGTTGTATAAGTCGGCGTAAAGCCTGAATCTGGGCGAAATATATCTACCCCCCTGGATGCAACCAGGTGACCCCACCTTCCTGCTGTCACATACCCCCCCTCTTGTTTTAACCTCGGGGTTGGAACACCAGCAATCAGGCATTCATGTACTCGAGACAAAGCATCCACATTCCCCATTTGAACGCCAGGGCGATGCTTTACTGTGAAGTTGAATTCCTGGAGGGCCAGGAACCACCTATTCACTCTTCTATTTGTTTCCTTGTTTTGAGCCATCCACTTTAACGGAGCGTGATCCGTAACCATGTCAAAGTGCCTACCTAACAGGTAGTACCGAAGGGAATCTAGAGCCCACTTCACCGCTAAACACTCCTTTTCAACGGTGGCGTAATTTACCTCATGGGACTTCAACTTCCTGCTGAGGTAAATGACTGGGTGTTCTTCCCCGTTCCAGACCTGGGACAATACTGCTCCTAACCCCACATCTGACGCATCACTTTGTACGACAAAGTCTTTAGAGAAGTCGGGTGAGTACAACACTGGCTGGCTACATAAGGCTTGTTTCAAGAATTGGAATGCTGCCTCAGCCTCGGGGGTCCATTTAATCATGACCGACCCTTTCCCCTTCGTCAGGTTGGTTAGGGGCACAGCCTTAGAAGCAAAGTGGGGAATGAATCGCCGATAATACCCAGCGATTCCCAGAAAGGCTCGTACCTGCTTCTTGCTGTTGGGACGTGGCCAACTCTGGATGGCCTCGACTTTGTTGAGTTGGGGTTTTATTACTCCCCTCCCAATGGTGTACCCAAGATATTTGGCCTCCTCCTGCCCAATGGTACACTTCTTGGGGTTAGCCGTAAACCCCGCTTCCCGAACAGAGTCCAGGACTGCTTGCACTTTTGGCAGATGTGAGGCCCAATCTGTGCTATGGACAATTACGTCATCCAGGTAAGCCGCAGCATACTTCTGATGGGGCCTCAGCATCTGGTCCATTTTCCGCTGGAATGTGGCCGGCGCATTCTGTAACCCGAACAGCATTCTTTTATATTGGAACGCCCCGTCTGGGGTTACAAATGCGGTTTTCTCTTTGGCCGACTTGGCCAGGGGGATTTGCCAATACCCTTTTGTGAGGTCAAGAGTCATCATGTATCGGGCTGTTCCCAGCCGGTCGATCAACTCATCTATACGTGGCATGGGGTAGGTGTCAAATTTTGTAACTTTGTTCAACTGACGAAAATCGTTACAAAATCGCCAGCTCCCATCCGGTTTAGGCACCAACACAATGGGACTAGACCAATCACTTTGGGACTCCTCTATCACCCCTAAGTTCAGCATTTTCTGTACTTCCTCCCGTATTGCCTCCCGTCGGGCCTCTGGGATCCGATAGGGTTTTAACTTCACCCTTTCACCGGGCGGGGTAATGATGTCATGCTCTACCCCAGATGTTTGTCCCGGCAGCTCAGAGAATACCTCCTTGTTGCGAAGCACAAACTCCTTAACCTCCTGTTGTTGGGGTTGTGACAAGGTGGCTGCTATTCCAACCTCAGGAATCACGCAACCAGTTTGAGCTGGTGACCAAGTGTCTGCGACTAGGGACTCTCTATCCCTCCAGGCTTTCAACAGATTAACGTGATAGATCTGTTCGGGCTTTCGCCTTCCTGGTTGTCTGACCTTGTAATTCACTTCGCTCACTTTTTCCATTATCTCATAGGGGCCTTGCCATTTGGCAAGGAATTTACTTTCAACCGTAGGGACAAGTACCAGTATCCTATCCCCCGGGGAAAAGGTACGGGTCTTGGCTCCACGGTTGTACACTCTCTGCTGTGCTAACTGCGCTTGGGCCAAATGTTCCTTCACGATGGGCATTACCTGTGCAATTCGGTCTTGCATCAGGGCGACATGCTCAATCACACTCCTGTGGGGAGAACTCTCACTTTCCCAAGTTTCCTTGGCAATATCCAACAGCCCTCTTGGGTGTCTCCCATACAGTAACTCAAAGGGGGAGAATCCCGTAGAGGATTGGGGCACCTCCCTAATAGCAAACATCAGATAAGGAAGTAGACAGTCCCAATCCTTTCCATCTCTATCCACCACTTTCTTCAACATTTGTTTTAGGGTTTTGTTGAATCTTTCAACCAGCCCATCGGTTTGGGGGTGATACACAGATGTACGTAATTGCGTCACTTTGAACAATTTACACAGCTCCTTCATAACCCGGGACATAAAGGGTGTACCTTGGTCCGTAAGCAGTTCTTTACAAATACCCACCCGGCTAAACACAAGAGATAGCTCTTTGGCTATGGTTTTGGCCGAGGTATTTCGGAGAGGGATCGCTTCTGGATAACGGGTGGCATAGTCCATTATAACTAATATGTACTGGTGCCCCCTAGCGGACTTGATTATAGGCCCTACCAAATCCATGGCGATCCTCTCAAACGGGACCTCAATGATGGGTAGAGGGACCAGCGGGGCTACGGAAATGTGGCATCGGGGACGACCTCTGACACACAGGGCAGGAGGAACAATAATTTTCTATGTCCTTCATCACCCCCGGCCAATAGAATCTCTGTAATACCCTCTCTCGGGTTTTCTCTGTCCCCAGATGACCTCCAAGAATGTGCCCATGGGCCAACTCCAACACCAACTTCCTGTAAGGTTTGGGCACCACAAGCTGCTCAACGGTTTCTTCTGCCCTTTTTGCCACCCGATACAGTAGGTCCTTCTCTACGCTGAAGTATGGGTAAGTGCAGGTATTATCTGGGTTCACTAACTCGCCATCTATTTTCACTACGTTTTCCCGTCCCTTTATTAGGGCGGGGTCTTTCAACTGTTCTGTGGCAAAGTTTTCCCTGTGAACCTCAAGATCAGAAAACTCCACAGACGGTAGGTTTTCGTCTGAGGAGGTGGGCTCCTCTCCAGTTTCTTGAGTCTCCCCTGCCAATACTGATAAGGGAAATTCCGGAGAGTCCTCACCACTCTCAGGGGAGTTCTGGCTATCACATTCCTGGTACATAGGGGCACCAGTGGGGGGCTCAGGATCATCCCACAGTTCCCAGAACTTTGGAAAATCCCTTCCCACAATGGCGTCATGCGGTAACTGAGATACTAAGCCCACTGGATGAGAGAGGGTACCTTTGGGGGTCTCGAAACACACTGTAGTCACTGGATACTCTCGGGTGTCCCCATGCACACAAATAACAGCTACCTTGCTATTCCCAAAGACCTCTGTTTTAACTAACTCAGCCTTTATCAGGGTCACAAGGCTACCTGAATCCAGCAATACCACAACATTTCTACCATTAACACACATTTTGCATAAATGTTTCTCAGTTCCTCGAATGGCAGTGCATGCGACTGTCGCACACAGCGACTGACGTCTGCCCATCAGAAAGTCACACTGCATGGGTTCCTCCACAACCGGGCAATTGGCTGCAATATGTCCCGCTTGCCGGCAGCGGTAGCAAACGATCCTTCTTGCCGCCTCTTGAGACGCTGATTTCCCAGGCTGTTCTCGCCAAACTTGGGGTAGAGCTCCCACCCTCTCACTCTCTCCACCCTCACCCCTTGGAATCCTCTTATCCGCCCCTGGGGATGGTCTGGTCTTAGGGTGGAAAGTCCGAGTGTCTCTGGAAGAGGCCGCCAGGTTCTCTGTAGCCAAGTATTTCTCCACACGATCCACAAGACCATCGGCCGTCTCTGGGTCTCCATGGCTTACCCACTTTTGGATGGCAGTAGGAAGAGCTCTCAAAAACCGATCCATTACAACACGTTCCACAATCTTTGGTGCGGACAAAGTCTCTGGCTGTAGCCACTTTCTGCTCAGGTGAATGAGATCATACATTTGAGACCTGGGGGGTTTTCCAAGCTGGAAAGTCCAGTTATGCACACGCTGAGCCCGGACAGCCTGGGTGACACCCAGCCTTGCCAAAATTTCAGCTTTTAGCATCACATAGTCTTTTGCTTGGTTAGGCTCTAGGTCATAGTAAGCTTTCTGCGATTCACCAGTTAACAGAGGAGCCACCAGTCCAGCCCACTGCTCCTCAGGCCACTTTTCTCTTTCAGCGGTCCTTTCAAATGTGGTCAAAAATACCTCTGGATCATCCTCTCCAGTCATTTTTGTCAATAAACGACTCACCCCAAAGGACGCGGTATTAGTGGGACGGCTTTCCTCACTGGTCTGCGGACGTTGCTGCATTACTGCTTCCATTTGTTGTAGTCTCTGCTCTTGCTTCTGTAACAGGTCTATGAAGCGGGCCTCAGATTGCTGCTGGGCTTGTTGCTGAGCTTCCAGACTCTGTTGGTGAGCTTGCTGCTGGGCTGCAAGGCTCTGTTGATGAGCTTGCTGCTGGGCTGCAAGGCTCCTTTGCAAACCGGCATTTGTCTGCTGTTGATTGGCATTTGCTAGAGCCAGCTGTTTCAGTATCTCCTCCATGCTGGCTTAAAAAAAACTGCCACTGGTTCTCCACCAACTGTGAGGGGGTTAGCTCGGCAGCGGGTGTGTGTGACCCCCGGGATGGGCTCCCCACACAAAAACAGGCCCAGCAAACGGAGGTTGTGGTTTTCAAAATCAAAAAGGTGCGGTTTATTTTCTATTTACAGTGACAAAACACAGCAAAGCAAAAGAAACATAAATAAAATAAATCCTGGTCAACTTGACCTCTGAGTAAACATACAGGTTTCCTAACTAACAACTGGGATCAGCCTAGTGCTGTCCTAGTCCCTAAGTCCCTGGTTTTAAATGTCCAAGCAAATAGCCACACAGGCTTTGTCTCACCGCACAGGGGTTCACTCTCCCTAGACAGTCCACACAGGTCTGGGTCCAGGCATGAGCAAACACCTAATGAAGCTGGGAGTTTTTATAGAGGCCTTAAACGAGCTGACAAGCTTCAGCTGGTCTCATCAACTCCCTGTCTGCACGACGCCCCACACTCTCCCTAGAGGTATGAGTCATCCATGAGCCCACTAGCCTCAGCTGGGCTTATACAACTCTCCACCTAGTTGTATAAGTCGGCGTAAAGCCTGAATCTGGGCGAAATATATCTACCCCCCTGGATGCAACCAGGTGACCCCACCTTCCTGCTGTCACAATATATATATATATATATATATATATATATATATATATATATATATATATATATATATAAATAAATTAATATATACATATACAATTGGCTTGTCAGCGAAAAAGTATGTAGTGTGTGTGTGTGTGTATATATATATATATATATATATATATATATATATATATATATATATATATATATTACATATTTTTTCGCTGACAATATCTATTTACACAAAATATATATATATATATGTAAATATATATCTATATATATATCTCACATATACAATTGGCCTGTCAGCGAAAAAGTATGTAATATATATATATATATATATATATATATATATATATATATATACACATACACATACATGTCTTTGATATAAAAAATATATATCCCAAGTGTATATTAACCACGTCCCATATGCCCACAGCCCCAATATATGGCGTAAGAAAGGCAGTTTCAAATGTGGGTTAACGTACCTGTACTTCAGCCCACATTGGAGCACTGGTGGCTGGTGCTCAAACAATTTTGGGGGGGCGCAAACAAGCTGAAAAAAAACCACATCAATTGCAGCCACTGTGCCCATCAAACGCAGCTACTGTGTCCAATAATTGCTGCCACTGCGCCCATAAATTGCTGCCACTGTGCCATCAACCGCAGCTACTGTACCATCAATTGCTGCCAGTGTGCCCATCATTTGCTGCCAGTGTTCCCATCAATTGCTGACATTGTGCCCATCAATTGCTGCTACTGTGCCCATCAAATGCTGCCAGTGTGCATCCCCCATCCGCCCGGCATTTACCTGTCTTGGTGGGGCAACGGGTCACGGCGGCGGTGTCCTGCACGCTCCTCAATGTCTTCTCCCGTCCTCTCTTCCCTTCCTCTGCTATGATTGGACGCCTGATAGGCATCCAATCAGAGCGCCTGTCGTTTCAGCCAATCAGGTGACAGGTAACAGACCCGAGCACCAGATTGGCTGAGAGGCGGTTCCCTTACCTAACATAACGCTGAGTAAACTGCGAGCGCCCAGCATGGCGCCCGCTGTTCACCTTTTTGGACGCCTATTAGAGCCTATGCCTCTAATCAGGTGCTTCCAAAGAATACCCCACCACTGTAATTCAGGCTCCCGAAAAGGGGTGAGGCACCTGAATAGTCAGAAAAGTGGTTAGCACAATGCAGATTATTATGGCTTCCTCAACACCTTCTGTGCGACGTCTTCTTCTCTAAAACATGTTGAGGAAGCCATAATAATCTGTAGTGTGCTAACCACTTTTCTGATGCCAATTTGATGTCTAAATACATATTTCGGGGGCTTTGTTTCAGCAGGAATGCGGGCGAACACAGTTTCGGCACCTCAGCACTGAATGTATATGCCAAGTGGTGGCGGGATTTGCTGGAGTGTCTATTGATGTTGGCTGATGGGGTCTCTATTATCACTGGGTGATCTATTGATGCTGGGGAAGTCTGTTACTGCTGGTGGGATCTATTGTTTCTGGGGGGTCAATTGTTGATGGGAGAATACTACTGTTGAGGGAGGGGGCTTATGTTGTTGGCTGCTGGAGAATATATTGATACTGGATGCTGGGAGATCTATTGTTGCTGGGGGGTATTTTCTTGTGGGGTGATCTATTGTTGCTGGGGGTGATCTATTGTGGCGGGGAGATCTATTGTTAATGGGAGGGATCTATTGTTAATGGGAGGGATCTATTGTTGCTGGGAGGGATCTATTGTTGCTTGTAAAGCTATAGTTGCCGTGAGGGATCTATTGTTACTGGGGAGATGTCTTGTTCTTGGGGGATCTATTGTTGCTGAGGGAATCTAACAAATTTATTTAAAGCAGTAAATACAATTCAGGATATTAAAAAATCCTACTTACCGTTCAGTTTTTTAAATTGCTTATTTGATTTAGAGATTTATTTAAAAGCTTTGTTTATGTTAAAAGATTATTTAATTAATAAGTTAAAAAAATTATGTTTGTTTACATTGATAAATGTTTTTTTAATAAAAATGTTTTAATACATTTTAAAATGTTTGTTAACGTATGTTTATAAGAGTGTGTGTGTGTGTGTGTGTATATCTCTCTCTCTCTCTCTCTATATATATATATATATATATACACACACAGATGCACGTGTTTTTAAGCTTTGGTTTGAGGTGCACACCCTAATGCAATAGGCTGCGCACGCCTATGGTGTCTGTAGTGATTACAGCAAACCCTGTGTGTGGCTGACCATCATCAGTGTAAAATCTGGAACTATCTACACATAGGTGTGTGTCACAATCTGATAAAGGCTCATCTTTTTGCTGGTGTGACAGAGGCCCTTTCTACCTCTATCAGAGCCATACAATCCTGAGAAAAACTCTCAGGTTCTACATCAGTACCATTTGTTGCATCTTCCTCATCAGTTATAGGAAGAAGAGTAGTCGGGTTTAAAGTAACACATTGTTTGATTGTTAAATTTGATGAAGCAAAAAGAGCAGACTGGTACTTGTCAAATCTACTGGCAGACACATGTCTGGTATTTACTTGATTCATTATTTCCTCTACTGCATGTGGCACATACAGGATCAGAGCAGAATCTAGCACAAGCTCAGTTACTTTGTCTAGCAGCAAAACGCAGGCTGCTATGGCTCGCATACAACTGGGGAAGCTTTTGATGACAGGATCTAATGAGGCCATGGGCGTCCGCTCCATAGGTCAAGGGGGGTCGCTTGCCCCCCCCTGGAATCGAGACGGTGTTGGCCAAATTGGCAGTGTTCTACACCCTCTGCCGCCCTTGCACCCATTTCCAACCCTGCACAGATCTGCACCGCAGCACATGTACTCCCTCCCTCCTCCTCCTCCTCCTCCTCCCCCCGGGCCCACCACACCTCCCCGTCGTCGCTTTAAGGCGGCCGCGTCTTGTGGTTTAGCAGCGCTGGCTGGGCGGGGCCTCACGCTGCAACCCGATTGGCCCCGGATTTTCTCGTTCTCCCGGGAACGGGCCGGCTCCACCCCTGGCCCTTGGACTGTGCAGCGCGCCCGGGGAGAGAAGAAGAAAAAGAGCCAGGGGGAGATGGCGGAGCAGAGGGTCGAGTCGGTGGTGGTAGTACCTTGGGGTCCTGGCCTTCTGCGGGGCGGCCTGCTGCACACACCCGCTGGACCTGCTGAAGGTGAGAAGGAAGGAGAGCCGAGCTGTGTGTGCGGAATGGAGGGAGGAGGAGATGTCCTACAACACGTGTGTGTGTGTGTGACTGCAGAGACATAACGTCATAGGACACGTCATACATATGGTCAGTGTGCAGTGTAGTGGTCAGTAGTCAGTGTGTAGTGTAGTGGTCAGAGTGTAGTGTCCAGAGGTGCAGGGTGCTGCTGTGTAATGTAAAGGGGTGCAGGGTGCTGTGTAATGTAAAGGGGTTCAGTGATGCAGGGTGCTGCGTAATGTAAAGGGGTCCAGTGATGCAGGGTGCTGTGTAATGTAAAGGGGGCCAGTGATGCAGGGTGCTGTGTAATGTAAAGGGGTCCAGTGATGCAGGGTGCCGCGTAATGTAAAGGGGTCCAGTGATGCAGGGTGCTGTGTAATGTAAAGGGGGCCAGTGATGCAGGGTGCTGTGTAATGTAAAGGGGTCCAGAAGTACAGTTGTGGAGGGGGGTACACAGTAATGAAAAATAGATATTTAGAGATGCAGGGGGCACAGTGGGGTGTTTTTACATTTTAACGTGGGGGGGGGGGCGCTTTTAACCCCCGCTAGCGGTCGAGGAAAGGGTAAAATGCGACTGCGTATCGCCGCTGCCGAAGAGCCCCTCCTGAAAAAATTTCAGCGGACGCCCATGAATGAGGCTGATACATACATCACAGGCCTCTGTTTGTCTCCATGTAGCTGGGTGAGTGAGTACACCTGCAGCAAATCCATTGACTTCATGACAGAACAATGAATACGTCTTAGCATAGTCAGGAAGTCCAATTGCGGGAGCTTCAGACAAAATTTTAATAAGCTTCTCCATCTGCAATTCATTGTCCCATGTGAGTTTGAAAGTGTTTCTAATGGTAGCCTCATACAGTAATGGCCAAAATTGTTGGCACCCCAGACATTTTTCCAGAAAATCACGTATTTCTCACAGAAAAGTATTGCAGTAACACATGTTTTGCTATACACATGTTTATTCCCTTTGTGTGTATTGGAACAAAACAAAAAAAGGGAGGAAAAAAAAAAGCTAATTGGACATGATGTCACCCAAAACTCCAAAAATGGGCTGGTCAAAATTCTTGGCACCCTTAACTTAATATTTGGTTGCACACCCTTTGGAAAAAAATAACTGAAATCAGTCGCTTCCTATAACCATCAATAAGCTTCTTACACCTCTCACCCGGAATTTTGGACCACTCTTCCTTTGCAAACTGCTCCAGGTCTCTCTTATTGGAAGGTGCCTTTTCCAACGGCAATTTTAAGATCTCTCCACAGGTGTTCAATGGGATTTAGATCTGGACTCATTGCTGGCCACTTTAGAACTCTCCAGCGCTTTGTTACCGTCCATTTCTGGGTGATTTTTGAAGTATGTTTGGGGTCATTGTCCTGCTGGAAGACCCAAGATCTTGGACGCAAACCCAGCTTTCTGACACTGGGCTCTACAGTGCGACCCAAAATCCTTTGGTAATCCTCAGATTTCATGATGCCTTGCACACATTCAAGGCACCCAGTGCCAGAGGCAGCAAAAGAACCCCAAAACTTCATTGAACCTCCATCAAATTTCACTGTAGGTACTGTGTTCTTTTCTTTGTAGGCCTCATTCCGTTTTCGGTAAACAGTAGAATGATGTGCTTTACCAAAAAGCTCTATCTTGGTCTCATCTGTCCACAAGACGTTTTCCCAGAAGGATTTTGGCTTACTCAAGTAGATTTTTGGCAAACTGTAGTCTTGCTTTTTTATGTCTCTGTGTCAGCAGTGGGGTCCTCCTGGGTCTCCCGTCATAGCGGTTCATTTCATTTAAATGTCGATGCATAGTTTGCGCTGACACTGAAGCTCCCTGAGCCTGCAGGACAGCTTGAATTTCTTTAGAACTTGTTAGGGGCTGCTTATCCACCATCCGCACTATCCTGCGTTGCAACCTTTCATAAATTTTTCTCTTCCGTCCACACCCAGAGAGATTAGCTACAGTGCCATGGGTTGCAAACTTCTTGATAATGTTGCGCACTGTGGACAAAGGCAAATCTAGATCTCTGGAGATGGACTTGTAACCTTGAGGTTGTTGATATTTTTCCACAATTTTGGTTCTCAAGTCCTCAGACAGTTCTCTTTTCCTCTTTCTGTTATGCAAAGACTACGTTAACTTCTCTCCTTTTTATCTGCTTTCAGGTGTGATTTTTATATTGCCCACACCTGTCACTTGCCCCAGACGAGTTTAAAGGAGCATCACATGCTTGAAACAATCTTATTTATCCACAATTTTGAAAGGGTGCCAAGAATTTTGACCAGCCCATTTCTTTCTCGTACATCACGGGAAACAGAGCGACATAGTCATTACTATGTGGGTTATATAGATACCTTCAGGTGCTGGCACTGGCAACTTCCAAAACCGGAAGTACCCTCCCCTATATAAGCCCCTCCCATCCGGGAGTACCTCAGTTTTTTTGCCAGTGTCTAAGGTGTTGGCCAAAGGTTAACATGTTTTTTTCATCTGGGCTTGTGTACAGGTTCTTTTGGGCCTCAGCAAGCTATTCCGGATCCGACCAAAAAAGCTTCATAGCTAAACGGTCGGTACCCGGGCCTTGCAGAGAAGAGCAAGGTTTTGCCTGTAATGCCTCTCTTAGGAGGGCTGGACCCTAGGATCCAGAGCTCTGGTCATACCCACGACCAAGACGTTATCTGTGCAGGGTGCTATACAGGTCCAGGGGAGTGGAATCCTTGGGAACCCGGTCCCTGAAGGTTTAAGTACATTGCCTGCCGTGAGAGGTGAAGTTTGGGCTCCTGTGGACCAAACAGAGTCCTGCGGCGGGGAAAAGGTAAGTGGGGGCCCCTCAGGAACTTGGTTCTATTGAGGGGACCCCCAAGCCTAATATGTCTTTCTGCCTGTTACCTAACGGTATTCCCGCTAAATATCTGTGCATGCCTGAAACTGCTAGAAAATGTCATTTTTTAATAGTGGTCAAGAGAAAAAAAAAATGGACAAACCGCGGTACCTGTGTTAAACCACTAGAGGCCGCTGTGGAACGTCGTTTTTTTCTGTGGACTGTTTCCTTCTGAGGTCAAGTCCAGGCAGATGGTGAGTTCTCTTTAGGGAAACTGCCCCCTCTGTCATGTTGCAAATGCTCGTCCATCCCCGGGCCCTGCTGCAAACAGGGACCCTGGCTCCTCTCCCTAGTCTCTTTCAAAAAGAAGCGCCGAAGGCGCACGTGCCCACGCGCGTGCGCGTGCCTCTATATATAGAGGTGAGCTTGGAAAGGGGGCGGAGCTTGGCGGATGACACTCTGTGCGCAGCGCTTCTGCGCATGTGCGGGCGTCCCAGCATGTTAAAAGGCACAATTATTTTTTGTGAGCTGGCTATGGAGTGCAGAGACGGAGCTGGTAACATTTAAAAAAGGCATACAGCAGGCGGTTGATGCAGGCATCCCCATAGAAAGGCACATTAGTAGACACCAGCTGTTTATATAGCAGCAATTGTGCTAGACTATTTTCAGTAAGTGGTGTATTACGGCTGGAATACCTCAGCTTTGGGCTTAGGAATATGCCGTCCAAAGTCTCCGGGACTAAGAATCCCAGGAAGCAAAGGGGGTCTCCGTCGGGCTCTGAGGATCTTGGGCATGCTTTGGCTGCACCAGTCTCCCCTGAAAAATCAGAGGTTGGTGCCCGTAGAGAACCCTCAGGAGTACCTGGTACTGTGGCTGTCCTCAGTTCACCTGCTCCTGTGTATGTAACAGAGGAGGTTTTTTCCTCAGCTCTGGGAGGACTGGAAGAGAGATTGACAACATTGATCGCTGCTTCCCTGTCAGAGGGAAAGCGCGCCCGATCTCCGTCTCCTCCCTCAGAGTGCCTGTTAGCGGAGCAACAGTCTCATGCAGGGATCGACCTACCTGAAGGGGATCAGGATGAGGTTGATTCTGTTCTAGAGGAATCAACAGTGGAAGAGCCATTTTCAGCATCACATGCTGAAAGATTATGGGTTCAGTCCCTGACTGATATGGTCCGATCAGCATTTAAAATGCCCCTTGCGGAACCATCAACCACTTCTTTCTCCTCGTTGGGGTCGCTAAAAGCTCCCCAGACTGTTTGTTCCTTTCCAATCCATCCTTTACTGGAAGGACTCATTTACCAGGATTAGGAACATCCTGATAAAATATTAACTCCCCCTAACAGATTTCCGGTGGTCTATCCCATGGAGGATAAGTTCATCTGAAAATGGAGGGTGCCTACAGTGGACGCAGCCATCTCTTGTGTGAACAAATCACTGACATGTCCAGTAGATAATGTTCAAATGTTCAAGGACCCAATAGATAAAAGATTGGAGTCCTTATTAAAATCTGCTTTTACTACAGCAAGCTTGGTGACACAACCAGCAGTAGCAGTTATTGGGGTCTGCCAAGCGGTGAAGGATCAGTTAAAACAGGTCTTAAGGGACTTGCCGGATCAGCAGGCCCTTGCCCTAGCTGATCTGCCTAGAGCCTTATGCTTTGCGGTTGACGCCATCAAGGATTCAATCCATCAGGCCTCTCGCCTTACGCTGTCTGTAGTACATATGCGTAGGCTTCTATGGCTCAAGAACTGGTCTGCTGAAGCTCCCTGTAAAAGATTGCTGGTTGGCTTCCCATTTCATGGTGAACGCTTATTCGGGGAAGACCTGGACAAATATATCCAGGAAATTTCCAGCGGTAAAAGTAAACTCTTGCCGGTTAAAAAGAGATTTAGAGGTCCCTCTTTTAAGAGGCCTGCCTCTCCAGTCCCTGGGACATCTGCTGTGAAGCAGTTCCGACGGCCTCCTCGGTCAAATCCCGGGGGTAAGAGTCAGGGACAATCACAGGGTAACAAAAAACCCTGGGTCAGGAGAGGTACAAAACCTCCCCCCAAGTCCAATCCCCCACTCAATCGGGTGGGGGGAAGACTTCAGTTGTTCGCAGAGGCCTGGCGGGACACGATCAGAGACCGATGGGTGCTCTCCGCAGTAAGTCTGGGATATAAGCTGGAGTTAAAAGACTCTCCTCCTTCCCATTTTATGTGGTCAAACGTGCCAAGAGATCCCCGGAAGAGAGGATCCCTCCTGTCGGCACTAGAACAACTATTGCTCCAAGGAGTAATTATGGAGGTTCCCCTGGAAGAATGCGGGTTCGGGTTTTACTCAAACCTCTTTACAGTCCCGAAGCAAACGGGGACGTAAGGCCCATATTTAATCTAAAAGGGCTAAACAAATTCCTACATATCAGGACTTTCCGGATGGAGTCGATCCGATCGGTGGCCACTGCCCTACAAGGGGAGGAATGGTTAGCCTCGATCGACATCAAAGATGCTTATTTGCACATTCCCATCTTTCCAGTCCACCAAAAATTTCTACGCTTTGCAGTAGAAGGGCGCCATTTTCAGTTCAGAGCCTTACCCTTCGGTCTGGCCACAGCACCACGAGTGTTCACAAAAATTCTTGTCATGGATATGCATTAATGTCTGTCTGCCATCTTACCTTCCTCCTCATGTGTTCATCTAGAGACCAGACCTCCTTCACCTGGCTTCCTTTATAATCTCCTCCCAGCCTGACTCCACCCCAGGCCCTATCACTGAACACTATATTAACCTGTGCACTGCAAGCCTGCTTTGCTGATCAACGTGTTTGTTAGGCATTGTGTTTGGGTTCCTGCCTGCCGTGTGCTACGTCTGTCTCTCTGTTACGTTATTGGCTTGTCCCCGACCATCCCTGTCTGCTCGTGACCCTTGACCTTCGGCTCGTTCTTCGTTATCCTTGTCTGCTTGTGGCCCCTGACCTTCGGCTTGTTATTCGGTTCTCTCTATCGTGTGCTGCTGCTTCCCCTTATCCTACGGGGCGTGAGCTAGGAAACTCCAGGGGCCGCGACCTGGTCCCAGCCTGCAGCGTAACATCCTCACCACTAGAGGCCCTGGAGAAGACCAGCTGGGTCTTAGACTCCGCGCCCTGGGGAATCTTGGCTCTCGCTTCCGTTGGGATCCCGGTTGTGCTCCTCTGGTCCCGCTTTCCACAACCACCCAGTTTCCTATCCTCAGAAGCCAGCCATAGGGTTCACTACCTCGCGGTGCGCTCCTGTCCCCCTACGGTGTGCATCTGTCACCTGGCCACAGGTGACCCTGACAGTTTGATCAGCCATGAACCCGGCTGACATCCCGCTTCCCGCGGATGATCCATTGCAGGGCATAGTTCGCAGACTTGAGACCCAGGAATCAAATCAGACCCAGGTGATGCGATTCCTCCAGGATCTGGCTTCTCGATTCGAGCAGCTTCAGGTCTCCTTGGGAACCCCGAATCCGCAACCCCAAGTACAACCAGCGGCTGTACCTATCGCACCAGTCGCAGCCTCACACTCACTAAGATTGCCAGCTCCGTTCCGTTTCTCTGGGGACTCCAAGGCCTGCAGGGGGTTTCTCAGCCAATGCACTATTCATTTTGAGCTTCAGCCTCAAAGCTTCCTATCTGACCGGGCTAAGGTAGCCTATATCATTTCCCTCCTCTCCGGTGAAGCTTTGGCCTGGGCTGCCCCCCTGTGGGAGAGGAACGATCCGGTGGTTTCCAGTCTGTCCGAATTCTTGAAGCTCTTTCGTAATATCTTCGAAGAGCCGGCACGGGCTTCTTCAGCGGCTAGTGCTGTCTTACGTCTTCGCCAAGAATCTAGTTCAGTGGGGCAATATGCTCTTCAGTTCCGTATCCACACAGCTGAATTGAGCTGGAATAATGAGGCCCTGGTCGCTACCTTTTTACATGGCCTCTCTGACCGAGTGAAAGACGAATTAGCGGGAAGAGCCATTCCCGTCGGTCTGGACGATGTAATTTCATTATGCAACCAGATCGACATTCGTTTTCAAGAGAGGTCCTTAGAAAAAAGACGCCAGCACTCTCTGGGTCCTAGCCAGTCTGAGCTCCCCTCCCTTCATTCCGTGGAGCATCCTCTACCTGCTGAAGAACCTATGCAGCTGGGCCGGACCAGACTAACCCCCGAAGAACGTGCTAGGCGCAGAACTCTGGGCTTGTGCCTCTATTGTGGGGGCAAGGGTCATTTTCGTGACTCCTGCTCGCTTCGTCCGGGAAACGCTCGGGTCTAATACATTTGGAAGGTGGAGTATTGGACCCAGAAACATCACCTTCTCGCCTGCTCTTGCCGGTGTCCCTTCATGTAGGCACTTCTCCTCAGTCAACCCTTGCATACCTGGATTCCGGGGCTGCCGGCAATTTCATGGATTGGAGAACTGCTTCTTCTATGAAGCTTACCCTTTCACCTCTCACTACCCCATTGGTAGTCTCGGCAATTGATGGCACTGTTCTCCCAGGGGGCCCTATTCGCTTCCAGACGCTACCCATTAGGATGTCGGTAGGGATTCTCCACCAGGAGTGGATATCCTTTCTTATTCTACCCAAGGCCTCTACCCCAGTTGTATTGGGCCTCCCTTGGCTACAGCTCCACTCTCCACATGTGGACTGGGTCTCTGGGCAGATCCTGGCCTGGGGTTCCTCATGTTTCTCGTCGTGTCTTCTCAAGGTGACCCCCAAGGAGAGTCTTCCGGTTGCTGCCACTTCTGTTTCTTCTGATCTTCCCGCCGCATACAGCGATTACCGGGATGTGTTCTGTAAAAGATCAGCTGAGGTGCTTCCTCCCCACAGGTCTTTTGACTGTGCTATTGATCTTGTCCCCGGAGCAACTCTACCCAGGGGTCGTACCTACCCTCTGTCCATCCCAGAGACCCAGGCCATGTCGGAGTATGTAGCAGAGAATCTGGAGAGAGGGTTCATCCGGAAATCCTCATCGCCTGCAGGGGCAGGGTTCTTTTTTGTTGCCAAAAAGGATGGTACCTTAAGACCCTGCATCGATTATCGGGGTTTAAATGCGGTTACTATTAAAAATCGATACCCCTTACCCTTAATATCTGAGCTATTCGATAGGTTGAAGGGTGCCTCCATTTTCACCAAGTTGGATCTCAGAGGCGCGTACAATCTCATTCGAATACGGGAGGGTGACGAATGGAAGACTGCATTTAACACTAGAGACGGGCATTACGAATATCTGGTGATGCCTTTTGGTCTGTGTAATGCTCCAGCCGTGTTTCAAAACTTTGTCAATGAAATCTTCAGAGATCTGCTGTACCAGTTTGTTGTCATCTATCTGGATGACATTCTGATCTTTTCTGAAAATCTGCTCGTCCACAGAAACCATGTCCGCACTGTACTTCAACGTCTTAGAGAGAATAATCTCTATGCCAAGCTGGAGAAATGTTCCTTTGAATGTTCTGAGGTCCTGTTTTTGGGGTGCTTTGTCTCATGTTCGGGGCTTCGTATGGACCCTGAGAAGGTCTTGGCTATCACCAACTGGCCTCTTCCTGCTAGCCTCAAGGCCACACAGCGCTTTCTTGGCTTCACTAATTATTATAGGCAGTTCATAAGGAATTACTCTTCCATTGCCGCGCCTATTATCGCTTTGACCAAGAAGGGTGTGAATGCCAGAGACTGGCCTCCCGAAGCTGTCTCTGCATTTCACAACCTGAAACAGGCCTTTGTTTCTGGCCCCTTCTTGAGGAGACCAAATCCTGGGAATGCATTTTTTATTGAAGTGGACGCTTCCTCAATGGGGGTGGGAGCTGTGCTTCTTCAAATCTTTGAGAAGAGACGCCAACCATGTGCGTTCTTCTCCAAAAAATTTTCTCAGGCAGAGAGGAATTATGCCATCGGTGATCGGGAACTTCTCGCAATTAAATTGGCGTTAGAGGAGTGGCGTCATCTCTTGGAGGGTTCCCCTCACTCCATAACGATCTTTACCGATCACAAGAATTTACAGTATCTACAGAATGCTAAACGTCTGAATCCTAGACAGGCCAGGTGGAGTCTCTTCTTTGCCCGTTTTAATTTCACGATTACCTACAAACCTGGTTCCTGCAACGGTCGGGCTGATGCGCTCTCTAGGTCATTTGACACTTTGGACGAGGAGTCCGCCCCTGAACCTGAGCCGATCATTCCCACCTCATGCATTGTTGCCCACTCTACCACCCTGAAGTCTAAAATTCCGCCTGGTAAGACCTTTGTCCCCACTGTGCTAAGAGCTAAGATCCTTCGTTGGGGACATGATTCCAAGGTGGCAGGGCATTCTGGATTCCTCCGATCCTTCCTACTCATCAGTCGTCACTACTGGTGGCCTAATCTCCGCTCAGACGTCAAAGACTACGTTAAAGCTTGTCATGTCTGTGCTCAGTCCAAATCCTCCACACAAGCTCCTGCTGGTCTCCTCATGCCCTTGCCTATTCCTAAGGAACCCTGGGCCCATATTGCCATGGATTTTATCACCGATCTCCCACTGTCTGAGAATAATACAGTCATTTGGGTGGTAATCGATCGATTCTCCAAGATGGCTCATTTTGTTCCTCTTCCTGGTCTTCCTTCTGCCCCTGCCTTGGTTCCCATTTTCATTCGAGAAATTCTCCGCCTACATGGGGTCCCTTCTCATATTGTTTCCGACAGGGGAGTCCAATTCACGTCTCGTTTTTGGAGAGCCTTTTGCAAATCCCTCAATATTGTCTTGGATTTTTCTTCTTCTTACCATCCCCAATCCAATGGACAGACTGAGAGGGTTAATCAGGAGTTAGAGGTCTTTCTTCGCACCTTTGTGTCTTCTCACCATGACGATTGGTCCTCTCTACTCCCGTGGGCAGAATTCTCCCATAACAATCATGTGAATACCAGTTCGCAGAAGACACCCTTTTTCACAGTTTATGGAAAACACCCTCAACTTCCTCTTCCTATGATCTGTTCTCCAGACATTCCAGCTTTGGCTTCGGTTCAGGAGTCTCTCAATTCCGTTTGGGGTCACGTTCATGATTCCCTCCGGGCAGCTGCTGAAAAATTCAAAGGCTTTGCCGACCGCCGCAGGCGTAAACCGCCTTCTCTTCAGCCAGGGGACAAAGTCTGGCTCTCTACCAGGAACATCAAGCTCCGAGTTCCTTCTCTGAAGTTTGCTCCACGATTCATCGGTCCATACACGGTAACTGCTAAACTGAATCCGGTTTGTTTCAAACTCCAGATTCCTAAGAGCCTTAAAATCACTAACTCCTTTCATGTTGCTCTTCTAAAGCCTTTAGTCCTCAATAAATTCTCTCGTCCTCTTCCTACCGTGGCGCCTGTCTCTGAGGATAATCAGGAGTACGAGATCAGTCAAATTCTGGACTCCCGACTCTGTAAAGGCGTTCTTCAGTACCTCGTTCATTGGAAAGGGTTTGGTCCTGAGGAGAGGTCTTGGATCACTGCATCTGAGGTCTTTGCACCTCGTCTGTTAAAGGAGTTTCATCTGAAGTTTCCCTCTAAACCTGGGCCCAGGCGGGGAAGGGGGAGGCCTCGTAAGAGGGAGGGTACTGTCATGGATATGCATTAATGTCTGTCTGCCATCTTACCTTCCTCCTCATGTGTTCATCTAGAGACCAGACCTCCTTCACCTGGCTTCCTTTATAATCTCCTCCCAGCCTGACTCCACCCCAGGCCCTATCACTGAACACTATATTAACCTGTGCACTGCAAGCCTGCTTTGCTGATCAACGTGTTTGTTAGGCATTGTGTGTTTGGGTTCCTGCCTGCCGTGTGCTACGTCTGTCTCTCTGTTACGTTATTGGCTTGTCCCCGACCATCCCTGTCTGCTCGTGACCCTTGACCTTCGGCTCGTTCTTCGTTATCCTTGTCTGCTTGTGGCCCCTGACCTTCGGCTTGTTATTCGGTTCTCTCTATCGTGTGCTGCTGCTTCCCCTTATCCTACGGGGCGTGAGCTAGGAAACTCCAGGGGCCGCGACCTGGTCCCAGCCTGCAGCGTAACATCCTCACCACTAGAGGCCCTGGAGAAGACCAGCTGGGTCTTAGACTCCGCGCCCTGGGGAATCTTGGCTCTCGCTTCCGTTGGGATCCCGGTTGTGCTCCTCTGGTCCCGCTTTCCACAACCACCCAGTTTCCTATCCTCAGAAGCCAGCCATAGGGTTCACTACCTCGCGGTGCGCTCCTGTCCCCCTACGGTGTGCATCTGTCACCTGGCCACAGGTGACCCTGACAATTCTGGCCCCAGTATTGGCCAATCTAAGAACACAAGGTGTGACAATAATGGCATATCTAGACGACTTGTTGTGATGAACCACTCAGTGGAAAAACTAAAAGTGGTTGTTCACGAGACAATCAAGTATCTGGAATCTCACGGTTGGATCATCAACCGAGACAAGTCAGCCCTAAAACCAGTCAAAAGTCTGGAATACTTGGGGCTAAGGCTGGATTCAGACCAGAGGAAGATTTTCTTGCCTCAAGAAAAAGTGTCTTCTCTGAGAGATTTGATCCACCTGGTGGGTACAAAAAGACAGCCGTCCATACGCCTGTGCATGAGGCTGCTGGGAAAAATGGTGGCATCATTCGAAGCGGTGCCCTACGGTCAATTCCATTCAAGGAATTTGCAAAGGGCCATACTGTCAGCCTGGAACAAAAAAGTTCAGGCCCTAGACTTACCAATGTCCTTGTCCCCTTCCGTTCGCAAAAGCCTCCGTTGGTGGTTGGTTCCCCAGAATCTGAAAAAAGGGAAATCCTTCAGTCCGATTTCTTGGAAGGTGGTCACTACAGATGCCAGCCTTATAGGCTGGGGGGGCAGTACTGGAGCAATGGTCTCTCCAGGGCAGATGGTCGGATGCAGAAAAGGCCCGGCCCATCAATCTCTTAGAGATACGAGCAGCCCGGTATGCCCTAGTAGCATGGACATCCAAACTCCAAGGGTCCCCTGTCAGAATTCAATCAGACAATGCCACGGCAGTGGCATATATCAATCATCAGGGGGGCACCAGGAGTCGTGCAGCCCAGAGGGAAGTAAATCGCATCCTGAAATGGGCAGAAAGATATGTCCCAGCCATATCCGCGGTCTTCATTCCAGGGGTGGAGAATTGGAAGGCGGACTTTCTAAGTCGCCAACAATTATGCCCAGGGGAATGGTCCCTTCACCCCGAGGTTTTCCGGACAATATGTCAGCGGTGGGGAGCACCGGATGTAGATCTGCTAGCATCCAGATTCAATGCAAAAGTGGACAGATTTGTCTCTCGGACAAGGGATCCCCTAGCTTGCGGCTCGGATGCTCTAGTGTTCCCTTGGGATCAGTTCAAGCTGATATATGCATTTCCACCGCCACAATTGTTGCCTCGATTACTCCGCAGAATCAGGGTAGAAAAGAAACCAGTGATTCTGGTGGCTCCAGCGTGGCCCCGAAGAGCATGGTACGCAGAGATTGTAAAAATGTCTGTGGGGAGTCCTTGGACCCTTCCACATCGTCCGGACCTGCTTTCGCAAGGACCGATATACCACCCTTCCTTACTAGCCCTAGGTTTGACGGCCTGGCTATTGAAGCCCACATTCTAAAAAAGAGAGGTCTCTCTAATCCTGTGGTATCCACCATGATCAACGCCAGGAAGCCGGTATCCAGGCAGATTTACTATAGAATCTGGAAGGCGTACATCGCGTGGTGTGAGGCCAAGAAATGGCATCCACGTAAGTACGTAATAGGTAGGATTCTGGACTTCCTACAGTGGGCTGTAGATAGGAAGTTTGCCTTGAGTACTATCAAGGGTCAGATTTCGGCCTTGTCAATATTTTTTCAAAGGCCCCTGGCTTCGCATTCACTAGTCAAAACTTTTACACAAGGAGTGATGCGTATTAGCCCTCCGGTTAAAATTCCCATATGTCCATGGGACCTAAACCTGGTTCTATCGGTTCTACAGAAACAACCATTTGAACCATTACAGCACATTTCCTTGGTTCTTCTCACCAGGAAATTGATTTTTTTAGTAGCCATATGTTCGGCTAAAAGAGTGTCGGAATTGGCCGCTATGTCCTGTAAGGAGCCATATCTGGTTATCCATAAGGACAGAGTAGTGTTACGTCCTCATCCAGCCTTTCTTCCTAAGGTGGTATCGAGGTTTCATTTGAACCAAGATGTGGTTCTTCCTTCCTTTTTCCCCAAACCTAGCTCGGTAGAGGAAAAGTTATTACATTCTTTGGATATAGTAAGAGCAGTTAAAGCTTATCTAAGAGTAGGGATGGGCCCGGTGCTCGATTCGAACCCATGTTCGAATCGAGCATCGGGCGTTCGCTCGCTCGTCGAGCCCAGAACTATTTGGGCCGTTCGCATCACATTCGTGTGATGCGAGCGGCCCCGCAATGCATTGCGGCCGGCGCGGCCGGCGCAGTGCATTGCTGGCTGATGATTGGCCAAGCATGCACTGTGACCCCGCATGCTTGGCCAATCACAGCGCCCGAAACTCGGAGAGCAATAATTAGCTACAGGCAGGACGCCTGTAGCCAATTACAGCTCAGGGGCTTTAGTACACGCCCCACCATTTAAAAGCCCACCACGCCATCGGCCCCGGTCACATGAGTTCCGGCTTTAGGAGAGATTAGTCTGCTGATTCTGTCTTTGCTTGATACTGAAAGATTTGCTCTTCTTTGCTAAACCATTGGCTATTTCTTTGCTAAACCATTGCTACCTAAGTCATTGATCGTTCATTGCTGCTGATTGCACAGTTAGTGTGTTATTAGCTGCTGCTGGGGATTAGTCTGGTGCGTGCTTACTGTTAGTACAGTATTGCAGTAGTACCAACCGCAGTGCTGTTAGCACAGCATTGCACCCCAACAGCACCCATAGGACTTCTAGTGTGTTAGTGGCAGCAAACAGAGCTCCTATATTTTCTTCTCAGCAGCACCCATAGGACTTCTAGTGTGTTAGTGGCAGCAAACAGAGCTCCTATATTTTCTTCTCAGCAGCACCCATAGGACTTCTAGTGTGTTAGTGGCATCACACAGAGCTCCTATATTTTCTTCTCAGCAGCACCCATAGGACTTCTAGTGTGTTGGTGGCAGCAAACAGAGCTCCTATATTTTCTTCTCAGCAGCACCCATAGGACTTCTAGTGTGTTAGTGGCATCACACAGAGCTCCTATATTTTCTTCTCAGCAGCACCCATAGGACTTCTAGTGTGTTAGTGGCAGCAAACAGAGCTCCTATATTTTCTTCTCAGCAGCACCCATAGGACTTCTAGTGTGTTAGTGGCAGCAAACAGAGCTCCTATATTTTCTTCTCAGCAGCACCCATAGGACTTCTAGTGTGTTAGTGGCATCACACAGAGCTCCTATATTTTCTTCTCAGCAGCACCCATAGGACTTCTAGTGTGTTAGTGGCAGCAAACAGAGCTCCTATATTTTCTTCTCAGCAGCACCCATAGGACTTCTAGTGTGTTAGTGGCAGCAAACAGAGCTCCTATATTTTCTTCTCAGCAGCACCCATAGGACTTCTAGTGTGTTAGTGGCATCACACAGAGCTCCTATATTTTCTTCTCAGCAGCACCCATAGGACTTCTAGTGTGTTAGTGGCAGCAAACAGAGCTCCTATATTTTCTTCTCAGCAGCACCCATAGGACTTCTAGTGTGTTAGTGGCAGCAAACAGAGCTCCTATATTTTCTTCTCAGCAGCACCCATAGGACTTCTAGTGTGTTAGTGGCAGCAAACAGAGCTCCTATATTTTCTTCTCAGCAGCACCCATAGGACTTCTAGTGTGTTAGTGGCATCACACAGAGCTCCTATATTTTCTTCTCAGCAGCACCCATAGGACTTCTAGTGTGTTAGTGGCAGCAAACAGAGCTCCTATATTTTCTTCTCAGCAGCACCCATAGGACTTCTAGTGTGTTAGTGGCATCACACAGAGCTCCTATATTTTCTTCTCAGCAGCACCCATAGGACTTCTAGTGTGTTAGTGGCATCACACAGAGCTCCTATATTTTCTTCTCAGCAGCACCCATAGGACTTCTAGTGTGTTAGTGGCATCACACAGAGCTCCTATATTTTCATCTCAGAAGCACCCATAGGACTTCTAGTGTGTTAGTGGCATCACACAGAGCTCCTATATTTTCTTCTCAGCAGCACCCATAGGACTTCTAGTGTGTTAGTGGCAGCAAACAGAGCTCCTATATTTTCTTCTCAGCAGCACCCATAGGACTTCTAGTGTGTTAGTGGCATCACACAGAGCTCCTATATTTTCTTCTCAGCAGCACCCATAGGACTTCTAGTGTGTTAGTGGCAGCAAACAGAGCTCCTATATTTTCTTCTCAGCAGCACCCATAGGACTTCTAGTGTGTTAGTGGCAGCAAACAGAGCTCCTATATTTTCTTCTCAGCAGCACCCATAGGACTTCTAGTGTGTTAGTGGCATCACACAGAGCTCCTATATTTTCTTCTCAGCAGCACCCATAGGACTTCTAGTGTGTTGGTGGCAGCAAACAGAGCTCCTATATTTTCTTCTCAGCAGCACCCATAGGACTTCTAGTGTGTTAGTGGCAGCAAACAGAGCTCCTATATTTTCTTCTCAGCAGCACCCATAGGACTTCTAGTGTGTTAGTGGCAGCAAACAGAGCTCCTATATTTTCTTCTCAGCAGCACCCATAGGACTTCTAGTGTGTTAGTGGCATCACACAGAGCTCCTATATTTTCTTCTCAGCAGCACCCATAGGACTTCTAGTGTGTTAGTGGCATCACACAGAGCTCCTATATTTTCTTCTCAGCAGCACCCATAGGACTTCTAGTGTGTTAGTGGCAGCAAACAGAGCTTCTATATTTTCTTCTCAGCAGCACCCATAGGACTTCTAGTGTGTTAGTGGCAGCAAACAGAGCTCCTATATTTTCTTCTCAGCAGCACCCATAGGACTTCTAGTGTGTTAGTGGCAGCAAACAGAGCTCCTATATTTTCTTCTCAGCAGCACCCATAGGACTTCTAGTGTGTTAGTGGCAGCAAACAGAGCTCCTATATTTTCTTCTCAGCAGCACCCATAGGACTTCTAGTGTGTTAGTGGCATCACACAGAGCTCCTATTTCTTTTTCGTACATCACGGGACACAGAGCGACTTAGTCATTACTAATGGGTTATATAGTTTACCTTCAGGTGTTGGCACTGGCCAATTCCAAACCGGAAGTACCCTCCCCTATATAAGCCCCTCCCACCCGGGAGCACCTCAGTTTTTTGCCAGTGTCTAAGGTGTTGGCCAAAGAGTAACATGTGTTTTCACTGGGCTTGCGTACAGGTTCTTTTGGGCCTTAGTAAGCTGTTCCGGATCCCACCAAAAAAAGCTTCATAGCTAAACGGTCGGTACCCGGGCCTTGCAGCAGAAGAGCAAGGTTTTGCCTGTAATGCTTCTCTTAGGAGGGCTGGACCCTGGGATCCAGAGCTCTGGTCATACCCACGACCAAGACGCTGTCTGTGCAGGGTGCTATACAGGTCCAGGGGAGTGGAATCCTTGGGAACCCGGTCCCTGAAGGTTTAATTACAATGCCTGCCGTGATAGGTGAAGTTTGGACTTTTGTGGACCAAACAAAGTCCTGCGGCGGGGATCAGGTAAGTGGGGGCCCTCAGGAACTTGGTTCTATTGGGGGACCCCCAAGCCTAATTTGTCTTTCTGTCTGTTACCTAACGGTATTCCCGCTAAATATCTGTGTTTGCCTATAACTACTGAAAATGTAAAATTTTAATAGTAGTCAAGAAAAAAAAAAAAAAAAACAGGGACCGCGGTACCTGTGTTAAACCACTAGAGGCCGCTGTAGTCCATTTTTCTTGTAAATGTGGATCTTTGGTTTTCTCAACTCAAAAGATCCAGGCAGCTGGTAAGTTTCTCTGAGGGAATCCACTTCCTCTGCCCTGTTGCTGCGTTCATCCACCGCACAGGCCCTCCGGCAAAAAGGGCCCTGGCTCCTAGTCCTCTGTTGGTTTTCGAAAAGGGCGCCATTGGCGCACGGGCGCGCGCGCGGGCGCGTGCACGCGCCTCCTATGAAAAAAAAGGGGCGGGGCGGGTGGATGACGCTCGATGCGCGCCGCGGCGCTTCTGCGCATGTGCGGGCGTCCCAGCATGGTTAAAAGACACAGTACAAGTGTCAGCTGCATGCAAACAGAGCTAGCAACAAACAGTGGCACACAGAGGCGGTTGATGCAGGCATCCCCATAGAAAGGCACTTTAGTGGACACCAGCTGGTATATAGCAGCACCTGTGTTAGACTATTACCAGCAAAAATTGGTGTATGACGACGGGAATACCTCAGCTTTGTGCTTAAAGGATATGTCGTCCAGACGCTCCGGAAATAAATCTTCCAGGAAGCCAAAGGGGTCTCCATCGGGCTCTGAGGATATTGGGCATGCTTGCACTGCACCAATCTCCCCTGAGAATGCAGAGGTCAGTAGCCGTAGAAACCCCGCAGGAATGTCTGGTGCTGCGGCTGTCCCCAGTCCACCTGCTCCTGTATATATAACAGAGGAGGTTTTATCCTCAACTCTGGGAGGATTGGAAGAGAGATTAACAGCATTGATCGCTGCTTCCCTGTCACAGGAAAAGCGCGTCCGATCTCCGTCTCCTCCTTCAGAGTGCCTGTTAGTGGAGGAACAGCCCCACACAGAGATCGACCTACCTGAAGGGGATCAGGATGAGGTTGATTCACTTATAGAGGAATCAACAGTGGAAGAACCTTTCTCAGCTTCTCAGGCTGAAAGATTATGGGTTCAGTCTCTGACTAACATGGTCCGATCAGCATTTAAAATGCCTCTGGCGGAACCACCATCCACTACGGTTTCCTCGCTGGGGTCGCTAAAAGCTCCCCAGGCGGTCTGTTCCTTCCCAATCCACCCTTTATTAGAAGGGCTTATTTACCAGGATTGGGAGCATCCTGATAAAATATTTGCTCCCCCCAAGAGATTTCCGGTGATCTATCCCATGGAGGATAAGTTCATAAGAAAATGGAGGGTCCCTATAGTGGACGCAGCCATCTCTTCTGTTAACAAATCACTGACATGTCCAGTAGATAATGTTCCAATGTTCAAAGACCCAATAGATAAAAAATTGGAGTCTTTACTAAAATCTGCTTTCTCTACAGCAAGTATGGTGACACAACCTGCGGTAGCAGCGATTGGAGTCTGCCAAGCAGTGAAAGATCAGTTGAAACAAGTCTTAAGGGACTTACCAGATCAGCAGGCTCATGCCCTAGCTGACCTGCCTAGAGCCTTGTGTTTTGCGGTGGACGCCATAAAGGATACAATCCAACAGGCCTCCCGCTTTACGCTGTCTATAGTACATATGCGTAGGCTTTTGTGGCTCAAAAACTGGTCTGCTGAAGCTCCCTGTAAAAGACTGCTGGTTAGCTTCCCATTTCATGGAGAACGCTTATTTGGAGAAGATCTGGACAAATATATCCAGAAAATTTCTGCCGGTAAAAGTTCACTCTTACCGGTTAAGAACAAGGGTAGAAGTCCTTCTTTTAAGAGGCCTACCTCTCCAGTCCCGGGCACATCGGCTGTGAAGCAGTTCCGACGGCCTCCGCGGTCAAATTCAGGGGGCAGAAATCAGGGACAATCACAGGGTAACAAGAAGCCCTGGATCAAGAGAGGTACAAAACCTCCCCCTAAGGCATGAAGTATTGCCCCCGCTCAATCGGGTGGGGGGAAGACTTCAGTTGTTCACAGAGACCTGGCGGGACACCATCAGAGACAGATGGGTGCTCTCCGCAGTAAGTCTGGGATACAAGCTGGAGTTAAAAGGCACTCCTCCTGCCCAATTTATGAGGTCAAACGTGCCAAGAGATCCCCAAAAGAGAGGATCCCTCCTTCTGGCACTAGAACAACTATTGCTCCAAGGGGTAATCATGAAGGTTCCCCTGGAAGAAAGCGGATTCGGGTTTTACTCGAACCTTTTCACAGTCCCCAAACCAAATGGGGACGTGAGGCCCATATTAAATCTAAAAGGGCTAAACAAGTTCCTAAATATCAGGACCTTTCGGATGGAGTCGATCCGATCAGTGGCCACCGCCCTACAAGGGCAGGAATGGCTAGCCTCGATCGACATAAGGGATGCTTATCTGCATATTCCCATCTTTCCGGCCCATCAGAAATTTCTACGCTTTGCAGTAGAAGGGCGCCATTTTCAGTTCAGAGCCTTACCTTTCGGTCTGGCCACAGCACCACGAGTGTTCACAAAAATTCTGGCCCCATTATTGGCCAATCTAAGAACACAGGGTGTAACGATAATGGCATATCTAGACGACCTGCTACTAATAGACCACTCAGTGGAAAAGCTGGAAGTAGCTATTCACAAGACAATCGAGTATCTGGAATATCACGGTTGGATTATCAACCGGGACAAGTCAGCTCTAAGACCAGTCAAAAGTCTGGAATACTTAGGGCTAAGGCTGGATTCAAATCAGAGAAAGATTTTCTTACCTCCAGAGAAGGTGTCGTCTTTAAGAAATTTGACCCACTTAGTGGGTACAAAAAGAAAACCATCCATACGTCTCTGCATGAGGCTGCTGGGAAAGATGGTGGCTTCATTCGAAGCGGTACCCTACGGTCAATTCCATTCAAGGAATTTGCAAAGGGCCATACTGTCAGCCTGGAACAAAAAAGTTCAGGCTTTAGACTTACCAATGTCCCTGTCCCCTTCCGTTCGCAAGAGCCTCCATTGGTGGTTGGTGCCCCAGAATCTGGAAAGAGGGAAACCCTTCAGTCCGGTTTCTTGGAAGGTGGTCACTACAGATGCCAGCCTCATCGGCTGGGGGGCAGTGCTGGAGCAATGGTCTCTCCAGGGCAGGTGGTCAGAAGCAGAAAAGGCCCTGCCCATCAATCTCTTAGAGATACGAGCAGCCCGGTATGCCCTAGTAGCATGGACATCCAAACTCCAGGGGTCCCCTGTCAGAATTCAATCAGACAATGCCACGGCAGTGGCATATATCAATCATCAGGGTGGCACCAAAAGTCGTGCAGCCCAGAAGGAAGCAAATTGCATCCTGGAGTGGGCAGAAAGATATGTCCCAGCCATATCTGCGGTTTTCATCCCAGGAGTGGAAAATTGGAGAGCGGACTTTCTAAGTCGCCAACAATTATGCCCGGGGGAATGGTCTCTTCACCCCGAGGTTTTCCAGGCAATATGCCAGCGGTGGGGAACACCGGATGTAGATCTGCTAGCATCCAGATTCAACGCAAAGGTGGACAGGTTTGTGTCTCGCACAAGGGATCCCCTAGCTTGCGGCTCGGATGCCCTAGTGTTCCCTTGGGATCGGTTCAAGCTGATATATGCATTCCCACCGCCACAATTGTTACCGCGATTACTCCGCAGAATCAGGGTAGAAAAGAAACCAGTGATTCTGGTGGCTCCAGCGTGGCCCCGAAGGGCATGGTACGCGGAGATGGTAAAAATGTCAGTGAGGAGTCCTTGGACCCTCCCACTTCGTCCGGACCTGCTTTCGCAGGGACCGATATACCACCCTTCCTTACCAGCCCTAGGTTTGACGGCCTGGCTATTGAAGCCCACATTCTGAAAAAGAGAGGGCTCTCTAATTCTGTGGTATCTACCATGATCAATGCCAGGAAACCGGTATCCAGGCAGATCTATTATAGGATCTGGAAAGCGTACATTACGTGGTGTGAGACCAAGAAATGGCATCCACGTAAGTACATGATAGGGAGGATTCTGGACTTCCTACAGTGGGCTGTAGATAGGAAACTGGCCTTGAGTACTATCAAGGGTCAGATTTCGGCCTTGTCAATATTTTTTCAAAGGCCCTTGGCTTCGCATTCACTAGTCAAAGCCTTTATACAAGGAGTGATGCGTATTAGCCCTCCGGTTAGTATTCCCATATGTCCTTGGGACTTAAACCTGGTTCTGTCGGTTCTACAGAAACAACCGTTTGAACCATTACAACACATTTCCTTGGTTCTTCTCACCAGGAAATTGGTTTTCTTAGTAGCCATTTGTTCGGCTAAAAGAGTGTCGGAATTAGCAGCTATGTCCTGTAAGGAGCCATATCTGGTTGTCCATAAGGACAGAGTAGTATTACGTCCTCATCCAGCCTTTCTTCCTAAGGTGGTATCGAGGTTTCATTTGAACCAAGATGTGGTTCTTCCTTCTTTTTTCCCCAAACCTAGCTCAGTAGAGGAAAAGTTATTACATTCTTTGGATGTGGTAAGAGCAGTTAAAGCTTATCTAAAAGCCACTGCTCAGATTCGCAGAACGGATTCTTTGTTTGTTCTGCCGGAAGGCCCCAGAAGGGGTCAGGCAGCATCAAAATCTACTTTAGCCAAGTGGATTCGACAGGTCATAATACAAGCCTATGGCTTGAGAAAGAGACCGCCTCCGTTCAAAGTTAGGGCGCACTCCACAAGAGCGGTTGGAACTTCATGGGCAGTGCATCACCAGGCCTCCCTGACTCAAGTATGTAAGGCCGCAACATGGTCTTCGGTACACACGTTTACTAGATTCTATCAGGTAGACGTTAGAAGTCAGGAGGATGTCGCCTTTGGGCGCAGTGTGTTGCAGGCCGCAAAAGATCCTCATGCCTGATGGCGCCCAGCTTATGTACCCCCCCCCTCATTTGGCATTGCTTTGGGACGTCCCATTAGTAATGACTAAGTCGCTCTGTGTCCCGTGATGTACGAAAAAGAAAAAGGGATTTTTATAACAGCTTACCTGTAAAATCCTTTTCTTGGAGTACATCACGGGACACAGAGCTCCCACCCCTCTTTTTGGGACACTTATTGCTTGGCTACAAAACTGAGGTGCTCCCGGGTGGGAGGGGCTTATATAGGGGAGGGTACTTCCGGTTTGGAATTGGCCAGTGCCAACACCTGAAGGTAAACTATATAACCCATTAGTAATGACTAAGTCGCTCTGTGTCCCGTGATGTACTCCAAGAAAAGGATTTTACAGGTAAGCTGTTATAAAAATCCCTTTATTTTCTTCTCAGCAGCACCCATAGGACTTCTAGTGTGTTAGTGGCAGCAAACAGAGCTCCTATATTTTCTTCTCAGCAGCACCCATAGGACTTCTAATGTGTTAGTGGCATCACACAGAGTTCCTATATTTTCATCTCAGCAGCACCCATAGGACTTCTAGTGTGTTAGTGGCAGCAAACAGAGCTCCTATATTTTCTTCTCAGCAGCACCCATAGGACTTCTAGTGTGTTAGTGGCATCACACAGAGCTCCTATATTTTCTTCTCAGCAGCACCCATAGGACTTCTAGTGTGTTAGTGGCAGCAAACAGAGCTCCTATATTTTCTTCTCAGCAGCACCCATAGGACTTCTAATGTGTTAGTGGCATCACACAGAGTTCCTATATTTTCATCTCAGCAGCACCCATAGGACTTCTAGTGTGTTAGTGGCATCACACAGAGCTCCTATATTTTCTTCTCAGCAGCACCCATAGGACTTCTAGTGTGTTAGTGGCAGCAAACAGAGCTCCTATATTTTCTTCTCAGCAGCACCCATAGGACTTCTAGTGTGTTAGTGGCAGCAAACAGAGCTCCTATATTTTCTTGTCAGCAGCACACATAGTACCTATAGTGTGTTAGTGTCAGCACCCATAGGACCTACAGTGTGTTGTGAGCACACATAGGAGTTCTATTTTTTATACTATATACACTACCGACTACAATGGCTGGAAGACCGCCAAGGAGAGGCAGAGCGTGCCGAGGCAAGAACACAGGGCAGGCAGGCTCTGTTTCTAGAGACAACAGTGCTGGCCGTGGACGTGGTCGTGCATCGTCATCAGCACGTGGCCATGGGACACGCTTGTCTTTGTTTTCGGCAGCTGGACATGTGGAGCCGCATCATGCCGAAGGCTTGGTAGAATGGATGACCAAGCCCTCCTCATCCTCCTCATCCTCTCTCACCCAGGCTCAGGGTACTGGCAGAGCAGCTGCCAACGCGTACTCAATGGCATCATCAGCCACCCCTTCCCTAGACCCACCATGTCCTCCTGAGGAGTCCCCCGAACTGTTTGAGCACAGTGTTGGGTACATGCTCCAGGAGGATGCCCAACGATTCGAAGGCTCGGATGATGATACCCAGCTTGAGGAAGTCAGTAGTGTGCGCGCAGAGAGAGGGGATGCTGAAGGACAGCAATCTGGCAGTAGTGTTCCACCAGCTGCAGCTTACTGCCAGGTTTGCTCTAGTGGTGAAGAGGGAGGGGATGATGAGGTCACTGACTCCACGTGGGTGCCTGAAGGGAGAGAGGAGGAGGAGGAGGAGGAGGAGGATGCAGCGTCACATGTCCAACGAGGCAGGATGCCCCCTGGAGGCCAGCTAGAGGCCAGCACAGCAACTGTACCACACCGCAGAGCTCCGCCTGTGCAGGGCGCTGCCTCTGCACGTTATCACAAAAGTTCTTTGGTGTGGGCCTTTTTTGAGACGAGTGCATCAGATCGCACCACTGCTATTTGCAATATTTGTCTCAAGCGTATCTCGCGTGGCCAAAACATCAGCCGCTTGGGCACCACAAGCATGAGCAGACATATGTCGACCTGCCATGCAGCTCGTTGGCAAGCACACATAAAAGACCCACACCAAAGAACAAAGCGGACCTCTCCTTGCTCCTCATCAGCTGGGATCTCCATCCCCACTATATCTTCAGTCCTCTCTGAAAGCTGCTCTGAGAGGACTGAAGGTGTAGAATTAGGTGTGTCACAACCAAGTACTTGCAGTACACCGACGTCCGATTGTAGCAGGCAAATTTCCCTGCCCCAGCTGCTGGACCGTCGAAAGAAGTATACTCCCAGCCATCCACATGCCCAGCGGTTGAATGCTAGCTTGGCTAAATTGCTAGCACTTCAACTGCTGCCTTTTCAGTTGATAGACTCGGCCCCCTTCCGTGAGTTTGTTCAATGTGCGGTTCCTCAGTGGCAGGTTCCCAAACGCCACTTTTTCTCACGGAAGGCGATTCCGTCTCTCTACTGGCATGTGGAAGGCAATGTCCATGCCTCGCTGGACAGGGCGGTCAGCGGTAAGGTGCATATTACCGCTGACTCATGGTCCAGCAGGCATGGACAGGGACGTTATCTTTCTTTCACGGCCCATTGGGTCACTCTATTGGTAGCTGGGAGGGATGCAGGACAAGGTGCAGTAGTGTTGGAGGTTGTTCCGCCACCACGCCTCCAAAATGCTACTACTGGTTGTGACACACCTCTCTCCTCCACCCCCTCCTCTTCTTCTTCCTCCATGTCCTCTTCAAGTGCTCTGTCCTCGGAACCAGCGGTGCTCCGTAGGCGTACAAGGGGCTACGCGAGTACGCAGGCAAAAAGATGCCATGCCGTGCTTGCGCTGGTGTGTTTGGGGGACAGGAGCCACACTGGGCCAGAGGTTCTGGCAGCTCTGCAGGGGCAGGCCGAGAGGTGGTTGACGCCACGCCAGCTTAAGCCAGGAATGGTCGTTTCTGATAATGGCACCAACCTCCTCTCCGCCCTGCGACAGGGGCAGCTCACCCATGTGCCCTGTATGGCTCACGTCCTCAACCTGGTGGTGCAGCGGTTCTTGGGCAGGTTCCCAGGCTTACAGGATGTCCTGAGGCAGGCCAGGAAAGTCTGTGTGCATTTCCGCCGATCTTATAATGCCAGTGCTCGGCTGACTGAGCTGCAAAAGGAGCTGAACCTGCCCAAGAACCGCCTAATATGTGACATGCCCACCAGGTGGAACTCAACGTTGGCCATGCTGCAGCGACTGCACACGCAGCAGAGGGCCATCAATGAGTACCTTTGCGACTACGGCACCAGGACAGGGTCAGGGGAGCTTGGCTTTTTTTCCCCACGCCAGTGGAGCATGATCAGGGATGCATGCACTGTCCTCTCACCATTTGAGGAGGCCACGAGGATGGTGAGCAGTGACAGTGCATGCATCAGTGACACTGTACCTCTTGTCCACCTGTTGGAGCATACGCTGCGTGGGATAATGGACAGGGCACTTGAGGCAGAACAGAGGCAGGAAGAGGAGGACTTCCTTGTCTCTCAAGGCCCCCTTTATCCAGACAATGTTCCTTCTGTCCCACCCATCACACAGGAAGAGGAGGAGGAGGAGGAGGAGGAGGAGGAGGATTGTGTGAGCATGGAGGTGGAGCCTGGCACTCAGCATCAGCAGCAGCAGTCTTTTAGGGATGATGTACAGTCCCAACAAACCAGTGGACTTGTACGTGGCTGGGAGGAGGTGGCTGGCGATCATGTCATCCTCAGTGACCCAGAAGACTCCGGACCGAATGCCTCAGCTAACCTACGCTGCATGGCCTCCCTGATCCTGCAAAGCCTGCGGAAGGATCCTCGTGTTCTTCGGATCAAGGAGAGTGACCATTACTGGCTGGCCACTCTCCTTGATCCACGGTACAAGGGTAAGGTTGCGGACCTTATCTTGCCGTCGCAGAGGGAGCAGAGGATGAGACATCTCAGGGAGGCCTTGCAGAAAGGTCTGTGCAACGCGTTCTCAGAAACTGGGAGATTACAAACTCCTGGTCCTGGACGACGAGTTGCTGAGGCTTCGGTCAGTAGCAGAAGGAGCGGTGGGGAAGGTGGACGTCTGACCGATGCGTTCAGACAATTTTTTAGTCCGCAGCCCCAAGGTATGATCGGTTCCAGCAACCATCGCCAGCGTCTGATATACATGGTGCAGGAATACCTAGGGGCAAGGTCAGACTTGGACACCTTTCCCACCGAAAATCCTCTGGCTTACTGGGTCCTGAGGATGGATCACTGGCCAGAGCTTGCACAGTATGCAATTGAGCTACTGGCCTGTCCTGCATCCAGCGTTCTTTCCGAACGCACATTCAGTGCTGCTGGAGGATTTGTCACCGATCATAGGGTGCGCCTGTCCACCGACTCGGTTGATCGACTGACCTTCATAAAAATGAATCAGTCTTGGATCACCACCAGCTACCAGACACCTGAAGCGGATATAACGGAATAATTTATAATGTCACATCCCTTCAAGACTGCCTATGCTGATGCTGAGTGACTGTCCTGTTATGTTCACTGACTATCCTCTTCCTCCTCCTCAATGATCCATGCCACCACACCAGTGCCTAAGGCACAATTTTTCAGCCCCTGTATAACAGGGGCGTGTAATTACAATTTTTTAAAAAGATGCTTCGCAACAGGTGTGACTGCTGTGCTCAGAGTACAGTATCTGTGAGGGGTTGCAGTGTTGTGGCACCAGCACCAGTGCCTAAGGCACAATTTTTCAGCCCCTGTTGGGGCGTGTAATTACAATTTTTAGGCAATGCTTTGCAACAGGTCTCATTGCTGTGCTCAGAGTACAGTATCTGTGAGGGGTTGCAGTGTTGTGGCACCAGCACCAGTGCCTAAGGCACAATTTTTCAGCCCCTGTATAACAGGGGCGTGTAATTACAATTTTTTAAAAAGATGCTTCGCAACAGGTGTGACTGCTGTGCTCAGAGTACAGTATCTGTGAGGGGTTGCAGTGTTGTGGCACCAGCACCAGTGCCTAAGGCACAATTTTTCAGCCCCTGTTGGGGCGTGTAATTACAATTTTTAGGCAATGCTTTGCAACAGGTCTCATTGCTGTGCTCAGAGTACAGTATCTGTGAGGGGTTGCAGTGTTGTGGCACCAGCACCAGTGCCTAAGGCACAATTTTTCAGCCCCTGTTGGGGCGTGTAATTACAATTTTTAGGCAATGCTTTGCAACAGGTCTCATTGCTGTGCTCAGAGTACAGTATCTGTGAGGGGTTGCAGTGTTGTGGCACCAGCACCAGTGCCTAAGGCACAATTTTTCAGCCCCTGTATAACAGGGGCGTGTAATTACAATTTTTTAAAAAGATGCTTCGCAACAGGTGTGACTGCTGTGCTCCAAGTACAGTATCTGTGAGGGGTTGCAGTGTTGTGGCACCAGCACCAATGCCTAAGGCACAATTTTTCAGCCCCTGTTTAACAGGGGCGTGTAATTACAAATCTTGATCTAATAGTTCACAGCAGGGCCCATTCCTGCGCCCACCAAGAGTAACTATGAGGGCCTACAGTCTTGTGGCAACACCGTCCACCACCACCACCACCACCAAAGGCCCAATTTTTCTGCCCTGTTCAACAGGTGCATGCAATTACAAATCTTGATCTAATAACTCACAGCAGGGCCCATTCCTGCACCCACCAAGAGTAACTGTGAGGGCTTACAGTCTTGTGGCAACACCGTCCACCACCACCACCACCAAAGGCCCAATTTTTCTGCCCGGTTCAACAGGTGCATGCAAGTACAAATCTTGATCTATTAACTCACAGCAGGGCCCATTCCTGTGCCCACCAGTCTTGTGGCTACACCAACATCTAATAGGGCAAATTTCTGCAGAGTATATACGGCAGGCCCCTACTTTCAAACATCCAACTTACAAACGACTCCTACTTGCAAACGGCAAGAGAAAACAGGAAGTGAGAGGAAATCTACCCCTAGGAAGGAAAATTCTATCCTGTTAGATTTAATTTGGGAAAAAGGTATCTCCTCTCTACTGATGCTTTATCACCAATCCTTGTTTCAATTAAAACCCCACTTTTCCAAAAACATTTGTCATTGGGACGGAAAGTGAGGTGACATGTTCTGAACAGATGTGCAAAGACAGCAAATGTTACAGGGGTGATAACCCCTCCCTATGTTCTCCAAAAAGCTTAAAAATTGATTTTTTTGGGATGTAGCTACACTTCATAATGTACCTGTTCAGATTCTACTTAAGAACAAACCTACAGTCCATGTCTTGTTTGCACCACCTATATACTGCTGTTCAGAGTATATAAGGTTGTAGGTATAGGGTTTTATTTTGGGTGCGGGGTCCCCCTTAGTATCCATACAAGACCCAAAGGGGCTGGGGTGGGGGGGGGGGGGTGATGGGGTAGCCATGCCATTTTTCTCAAGGATTTTCAGCCATATGGCGGCCAGGACAAGACATGACATTAAAGCCGCAAGTGGTTTTAAATGGCTTCTTTTTTTCCTTTACAAATGTCATTTTGTGCAAGGACAGTTCTAAACACAGGAAACACATGCCACTTCACAGGCATACTTTAGACACCCCCCAGGTACCATATTTAAAGGAAAATTTCACTTTTTTTTTTTTCACTTTATGCATCATTAAAATGACTGCTCCCGAAAAAACTTTAGTTTTTAAAATTTCTTTTTGCATTGATATATGTCCCCTGGGGCAGGACCCGGGTCCCCAAACCTGTTTTATAACATTAACATGCATATTGGCCGTTGTAATTAGCAATTTTGATTTCGAACGTTCGCGTCCATTATAACGAATAGGGTTCGAAAATTCGCGCGAACTTTCGGTCCGTTCGAAGGTTCTGGTGCGAACCGAACCCGGGGGTGTTCGGCTCATCCCTATCTAAGAGCCACTGCTCAGATTCGTAGAACGGATACTTTGTTTATTCTGCCGGAAGGCCCCAGAAAGGGTCAGGCAGCGTCAAAATCTACTTTAGCCAAGTGGATTCGACAGGTCATAATGCAAGCCTATGGCTTAAGAAGGAGACCGCCTCCGTTCAAAGTTAGGGCGCACTCCATGAGAGCAGTTGGAACTTCATGGGCAGTGCATCACCAGGCCTCCCTGGCTCAAATCTGTAAGGCCGCAACATGGTCTTCAGTACACACGTTTACTAGGTTCTACCAGGTGGACGTTAGAAGTCAGGAGGATGTCGCCTTTGGGCGCAGTGTGTTGCAGGCCGCAAAAGATCCTCATGTCTGATAGCGCCCAGCTTATGTATGGTGTATCCCCCCCTCATTTGGCATTGCTTTGGGATGTCCCACATAGTAATGACTATGTCGCTCTGTGTCCCGTGATGTACGAGAAAGAAAATAGGATTTTTATAACAGCTTACCTGTAAAATCCTTTTCTTGGAGTACATCACGGGACACAGAGCTCCCGCCCCTCTTTGGGGACACTTATTGCTTTGCTACAAAACTGAGGTACTCCCGGATGGGAGGGGCTTATATAGGGGAGGGTACTTCCGGTTTTGGAAGTTGCCAGTGCCAGCACCTGAAGGTATCTATATAACCCACATAGTAATGACTATGTCGCTCTGTGTCCCGTGATGTACTCCAAGAAAAGGATTTTACAGGTAAGCTATTATAAAAATCCTATTTTTTGGAGTTTTGGGTTACATTATGTCCAATTTGCTTTTTTTCCTCCCTTTTTTTGTTTTGTTCCAATACACACAAAGGGAATAAACATGTGTATTACAAAACATGTGTTACTGCAATACTTTTCTGTGAGAAATACTTGATTTTCTGGAAACATTTCTGGGGTGCCAATAATTTCGGCCATGACTGTATAGAGGAGCCATAAGTCCTGATGCATTTGGAATCCAGTCCCTACAATGTACTACTAACCACAGGAAGGCACGTAGTTGCCATACATTTCTTGGCTTTTCAAATTTTTGTAGAGTTTTAACTCGATCTGGGGTTAGGTGACGGATTCCATGTGAAATGCAGTGACCCAGGAAGATCACTTTCTCTTAGCAGTATTGTAGTTTATCTATCTTTGCTAACTTTGTTGTTACTGTTATAGAGAAACATGAGAAGGCTTACTGTTTCTCTGCTACAAATGTCCTTAGAACAAATAAGCAAATGGTCTATGTACTGAAGCAAAACTGTGTTTGGGTGTGAGGAGGACCATTGGTCCAATACTTGCTTTAACACAGTATTATATTTAGAGGGACTACTCACACAACCTTGGGGAAATCTTGTCCATGCTAACTTTTGGGCATTATGGGTAAATGAAAAAAGGTGCCAGCAATCTGGGTGCAGGGGCACAGAAAAGAAAGCATTTGCAAGATCAATCACTGTAAAGCAGGTGCTGGAGGCAAATATTCCACTTAGTAAAGTGCGGGGGTTGGGCACAATCGGGTATCTGCCTCAATTATATTGGTAATGGCTCTTAAATCATGCACCATGTGGTATGTTACTTGCCCACCCTTCTTGTCTGGCTTCTTTACAATTGGGAACAGGGGTGTATTGGCTTGGGACTTAATTGATACAACAACACGTGCTGCTTTCAGTTGAGTGATCTGATCCTTTATCCCCTCAGTCTGATAAATACTCAGTGGGTAGTGTTTAATCTGTGGGAGATGGGCTCCTGGTTTAATTTTTATCATAACTGGGGTTCAGTCCAGCAGACCTACATCATCTTTGCTGGTGGCCCATAATTCAGCAGGAATCGTTTCCAATTCTGGTGAAAATGGCAGAGTGGAGTCTTGAATTAAAAATACTCCACAGGCAGAATTTAAAACTTATCCTGACAGACTAATGACCACTTGGACTCCTGTAGGAGTGTAGTCTGTTTGCTAAAATTTGGTTCAAATCGTCAGCTCCCAAAAGATTGGTAGGAACTTTGTCTGAAACTAACACTTTAGTGACAATTTCTGTTTGCTGTCCTAGCCTGAGTTTAAGTGGCTTGGACTCAACCAAATCAGTAGAGGTCCCGGTTAGGCCAACACCAGAGATAACATTTGTAGATAATAATTCTGGAGGTAAGTCCTCTATATTAAAAACAGTCTGGCTTGCACCAGTATCTATTAAACCGGTTAATTCTGTTTCTCCTCCAGGATAGGGGAGTTCTCGTAAAAATACTTTTACTCTGGCCTCGGGACCATTGTCTCCCCTATTTATCATGATTGATACTGGCATGCCATTTTCCTATGCCTGATCCACTGCTCCTGGAAGAGAACTGGGATCAGCATGAGGTGCCTCTAAGCTCCCTTCCAGTCTACGGTCAGGAAGATGGCAGAATTTGGCTATGTGTCCTTCCCCATTACAATTGTAGCATATGATTGGTCCCCGGTTGCCATGATTTCTGAAATTGCCTTTGCCTCTTCCTCTCTGCTTCCCCATGTACATAACCTTGGGTTTTCTTTCTTTTTGGTTAATCCTGTTTTCTATGGATAACAGGATAGGCAGGAGGTCTCGAATCGACATATTGCCTTCCTCAGGCCTTAATGTGAACAACTTTTCTTTCAACTGGGGTATTAAACCATCAAGAAACCTTTGTTTCACCAGTTGTGTAGATGGACTTGCAGTTTCTCCTGCCTTCTCTTCCTCAGCCATATCACTTAACCGCCTCCAATAAGCACCTGCTGCTTCCTCTTTCCCTTGCTTAGCATTCATAAATTTAGCATGTCTGGTTTGTCCATATATTTGGGGCAATTTTTCTTTCAATTTTTCACAAACCTCCCGTCCACTAGCCATCTTATTTAGATGTTAGACATCTACATCATATTCTTTTTTTTTTCTACATCACATTCTTAAAGTATATAGCCAGACATGTTGCTTCCCACTGCTTTAACAAGAAGCTGATAAATGTCAGTAGCAGAAGCCTCATATGCTTCCTGTACAGCACCAAGTTTGTTTGCAAACCCAATTGGATTCTTTCTAGGGTCTACCAATCCGTCTAATATGGCTCTCATTTCTTGGGGACTAAAAGGTACATGCCATTTAATTTATGACTTACTGTCAACAGCATTACCTTCAAAAACTAATTGGGTTCCAACAGGAAAAACTGCAACAGATTGTTCTGGGATGGGGGCAAGAAGGGGTGGCGGCGTCTCCCTTCCTACTCTCTTCATCATGCTGCCACAATTTGGAAATTATGGTTTGCTCCGGAAGATCAGAGACTATCTCTCTTTCTTTGGCCAAAGCCTTAAGTTTAGAGAGATCTAGTTTTGCATATGTGCCTTTTTGATTTATGCCAATCATCTGTTTCTAGGATACAAGCCAAATCCCTCTTTGTAGGTTGATATGGGGCTGTTAAACCTCTGCTCTCTACTATATTGCCCAGCTCATCTTTTGTGTTTCATGTAATCTAATTCTTGTGCTTTTGTGGATGGACCTCTTAAAGCCAAACTGGCAGCCACATAAGGTGGGGGGGGGGGGCGGTCCTCCTCTACAGAGTCTTCTGGCCAAACGTAGTAAATTTGGGCAGTACCTTTATTAATCACTTCAATACAGGGCTTTTTATACCACTTCCATACCGGGCCTATTCTGGCACTTCTCTCCTACATGTACAAATCATCATTCTTTTGCTAGAAAATTACTCAGAAACCCAAAAATTATATATTTTTTTTAGCAGACACCCTAGGGAATAAAATAGCGGTTGTTGCAACTTTTTATCTTGCACGGTATTTGCGCAATAATTTTTCAAACGCCTTTTTTTGGAAAAAAAAATGGTTTAATGAATTAAAAAATAACAAAACAGTAAAGTTATCCCAATTTTCTTGTAAAATATGAAAGATTATGTTACGCCGAGTAAATAGATACCTAACATGTCACGCTTTAAAATTGCACACACTTATGGAATGGTGCCAAACTTTGGTACTTAAAAATCTCCATGGGCGACGCTTTGAAAAATTTTACAGGTTACCAGGTTAGAGTTATAGAGGAGGTCTAGTGCTAGAATTGTTGCACGCGCGCTAACGCACATGGCGATACCTCACATATGCGGTTTGAACGGCGTTTACATATGTGGGCGGGACTTGCGTGTGCGTTCGCTTCTGAGCGCGAGCTATTGGGGACAGGGGCGTTTTTACATTTTTTTTATTATTTCTTTTTTTTATTTTACTTATTTTTTTAATTTTTTTTTATCACTTTTATTCCTATTACAAGGAATGTAAACATCCCTTGTAATAGGAATGGTGTGTGACAGGTCTCTTTATGGAGAGATGCGGGGTCAATAAGACCCCACATCTGTCCTCCAGGCTGGAAAGCATGAGATCGGGAAAAATAAATCACCGATCTCATGCTTTCCAGCCGCGGCTTTGTTTACCTTTGGGAACCCGGGCGTGACGTCATCACATCGCGCTCGGGCCTCCAACGGTCATAGAGATGACTGGTGACCATCTGGTCACCAGTCATCTCTATGCTCGTCCTGTGACCACCAGCACCGAACAATTCTTTCTCCGGGCCCCCGATGGCACAGGAGAGCCTGGAGAAGCACCGGATGGCGGCAGGAGGGGAAGATGTCCCCTCCCGCCGCCTATAAGAACGATCAAGCGGTGGAACCGCTGCTATGATCATTCTTATGGTGCGCAGAATCGCCGGCAAAAGAGAAGGATATCTGAGTGATGCCTCTAGCTGCAGGCATCATTCAGATATCACCCAAAAAAGCATAGGACGTCATAGGACGTCCACCCGGAGGGAGAGAGGGTTCCCGCCGGCGTCATTTTACAATGACCCGGCATGGAAGTGGTTAAACATCTCCGTCAAGCCAGTTTGATTTGCTACTTTAGCTTCTGTCTCCCATGTGCAAACTATTCTCCACGTTCCTTCACTGCACAGCTGTGGGCCATAATCTTGCAGAAAAGTTTTCCATACTTGTAAATCAAAAGTCCCTTCAGATTTTAAAGGTTTAGCTGTTCCTTTTGTCCATTCTACCCATTTATCTAGGGGCTCAGTATAGGCGGAACCGTACCTTCGGTTCATACATTCTCTAGCACTCATCTTGCGCTGGGAATTATCTGAAGGCCTCTCACCCTTCATTCCCTTATTTAAATTAATGTCCATAATGACTGGCCAGTCTTCTCTACTTGTGCCTATACCCTCTTGCCTCTAAAACAAATAGTACAGCAAATCTGCAGATTTACAAGAATAGTCTCCACTTATCTACGTGGATAGAAGGGGTTTATGACAATAGACAAAACACTCATTAAGAGACCCTCCTCGTCTCTTCTCTGTGGGTTTTATCTGACCCTACCATGTGCCTCTGACCCAGGCCGCCCACAAGGAGTCAACGCAGGGAACTGCAGAGGATTCTCCCTATCCACACACAGTCCAACCCATGAAGGGGGACACAAACACATTCACGCACACAAACACGTTACCCAACCAGAAAGGTCCAAGAGTGGTCTGGTTTCCTTGAGAACCGACAGATAGGATACATAGGAAAGGCAGAAATATAGCAAGATTAAGGACAGCTTACCTAGCCGTCATTTAGAGGTCTGCGTTCCCGATGATCCCGATCAATGCGCAGATCCTTCTGGAGACTCTGCCAAAGTCCTGATCTGACTCACCAAAAAACTGTTATGGAAATATTTCTGATTGGGACTCTAAAAACAGAAGTTAATACTGCAGCTGCAGGAACAGATACACAGGACGCAATCACTGTGTGTAAAATGTCTGTTCAGTGTCCAAATTTATTATTACATGTTATTTTATACATAGATAAGAAATGGGTGGTGTGAGATGTTATTAAAAACTAACAAATAGAAAATAGGTTAATAAAAGCTAACAAATAGGAATATATTATTAAAAGCTAGCGAATAGAACAATTGCAAAAGTAAAACAGATGTGCAGATGTGTCTGTGTGTTAGGTGAAGGTTACAGAACATATTTCAACAGCGTGAACAAGATGGAGTCTCGTGTGCTTAAATGAACAACACAGTGAATGTCCATGTCAGTACATTTTAGGATGTACCACTCTTTCTTTCTGTTCTCCTTTATTTCCCTATTATCTCTCTCTATCCTAATTTCTTATTTTCCCCATCCCTCTCTTTAGCCATCTTTATTGTTCTTTCTCTCCCTTTTTCTTTGTTCCTCCCCCTCTTTTCCTCTCCCTTCCATGTATTCTCTATTTTTTTTCCTTCTCTTACTCCTTGGGGGGGGGGGGGGGGGAATGGGATGAGTGGATTATGTGCTCTTGATCAAGGTCATCTGCCGATCTGAGAACTGTAGTGGGGACTTTTAATGGCAACTATAATCACAGGTAGTGTTACTCACTGTGTCTCCGACTTTGTGGTGACTCATAGCAGTGACAACTATGTCAAAATCAGTAGATAGGGTCTCCTCCAGCCCCAGCCACTTCACACTCCGCACCAGTCAGCTGACCTCTAGTCTCTGCCCCCAGCCATGCTGTGAATGGGGGCTACAAAGAGGCTGAGTGGGCGGCCACGGGCTCCAGGAACAGCCCAGTTGGTCGGCCATAGGCTCCAGGGACAGCCCTGCTGGCCATCGGCAAATAGGATGGGATAGCGGTGTGGGCTTCAAGAACAGACCAGGATTCGGTGACCCCCTGGCAAAGCAAATCATCATTTGACCCCCCAGTTGAGAACCACTGCCATAGAGGAAGAAGAAAAGGAGGGAGTGAAGCACACAGATGTTGTGGCAGAATCACCACTAGCTTTTTTGAGGCGTGGTGGCGGAACAAGCTCCAACACTGAACCCTGTCCTGCATCCCTCCCAGCTGCCAGCAGAGTTACCCAGTGCGCTGTGAAGGAAAGGAAGGAATGGCCTTATGGGAAAAGAAATGCAGTTTTGGAACCTGCTACTGTGGTACAGCACATTCCACCATTTCACGAAAGGGGGCTGAGTCTACCAGCTGAAAAGGCAGCAGTTCATGACTGACAGTTTCTTGTCCTTCTGTGGCACCCCCCTCTCTCAAGGCTCACGTTACTCCCTTCCTCAACCTGGGAACCAACATCGGAGCCTTCAAATTGCTGCGCATCCTCCAGCAGCATGTAACCGACACTGTGGTCGAATAATTCTGGCGACTCCTCCGTGCAAGATGGTGGGGCTAAGGAAGGAGTAACTGTGGACAAGGAGCCGATATTATAGGCTGTGTTGGAAGGCAAACTACTATGAGCCTGGGTGACAGAGGATGGGGACAGCTTTGTTATCCACTCCACCAACTCTTCTGCATGTTTTGGCTCAATAACATGGCCAGCAGCAGAATAAAAAAGGACAAGCGTGCCCCACGGCCACCTTCAGAGACCACCATGGCCCCGCCCACCACTGTTTGTCCTCTTTTAGTGGCCTGTGAGCGTCTGCCTCTCCTTTGTGGCCTTCCGGACATGATGGGTATTTTTTCTTTTCCCAGCACACTGCACTGTATTACAGTATATACTCTGTACACTGCCTGCACTGGATTAGAAACGGTACACCAGCTGCACTATATTATATACTGTGTACACCACCTGAAGTGTATTAGAAACTGTACACACTGTATTATATACTCCGTACACCGCCTGAAGTATATTAGAAACTGTACACCACTGAATGAACTGTGTATATACAGTGGGTACGGAAAGTATTCAGACCCCTTTACATTTTTCACTCTGTTATATTGCAGCCATTTGCTAAAATCATTTAAGTTCATCTTTTCCCTCATTAATGTACACACAGCACCCCATATTGACAGAAAAACACAGAATTGTTGACATTTTTGCAGATTTATTAAAAAAGAAAAACTGAAATATCACATGGTCCTAAGTATTCAGACCCTTTGCTCAGTATTTAGTGTTTGCACCCTTTTGATCTAATACAGCCAGGAGTCTTTTTGGGAAAGATGCAACAAGTTTTTCACACCTGGATTTGGGGATCCTCTGCCATTCCTCCTTCCAGATCTTCTCCAGTTCTGTCAGGTTGGATGGTAAACGTTGGTGGACGGCCATTTTTAGGTCTCTCCAGAGATGCTCAATTGGGTTTAAGTCAGGGCTCTGGCTGGGCCATTCAAGAACAGTCACGGGGTTGTTGTGAAGCCACTCCTTTGTTATTTAAGCTGTGTGCTTAGGGTCATTGTCTTCTTGGAAGGTAAACCTTCAGCCGAGTCTGAGGTCCTGAGCACTCTGGAGAAGGTTTTCGTCCAGGATATCCCTGTACTTGGTCGCATTCATCTTTCCCTCGATTGCAACCAGTCGTCCTGTCCCTGCAGCTGAAAAACACCCCCACAGCATGATGCTGCCACCACCATGCTTCACTGTTGGGACTGTATTGGACAGGTGATGAGCAGCGCCTGTTTTTCTCCACACATACCGCTTAGAATTAAGGCCAAAAAGTTCTATCTTGGTCTCATCAGACCAGAGAATCTTATTTCTCACCATCTTGGAGTCCTTCAGGTGTTTTTTAGCAAACTCCATGCAGGCTTTCATGTGTCTTGCACTGAGGAGAGGCTTCCTTCGGGCCACTCTGTCATAAAGCCCCGACTGGTGGAGGGCTGCAGTGATGGTTGACTTTCTACAACTTTCTCCCATCTCCCGACTGCATCTCTGGAGCTCAGTCACAGTGATCTTTGGGTTCTTCTTTACCTCTCTCACCAAGGCTCTTCTCCCCCGATAGCTCAGTTTGGCCGGACAGCCAGCTCTAGGAAGGGTTCTGGTTGTCCCAAACATCTTCCATTTAAGGATTATGGAGGCCAATGTGCTCTTAGGAACCTTAAGTGCAGCAGAATTTTTTTGTAACTTTGGCCAGATCTGTGCCTTGCCACAATTCTGTCTGAGCTCTGCAGGCAGTTCCTTTGACCTCATGATTCTCATTTGCTCTGACATGCACTGTGAGCTGTAAGGTCTTATATAGACAGGTGTGTGGCTTTCCTAAACAAGTCAAATCAGTATAATCAAACACAGCTGGACTCAAATGAAGGTGTAAAACCATCTCAAAGATGATCAGAAGAAATGGACAGCACCTGAGTTAAATATATGAGTGTCACAGCAAAGGGTCTGAATACTTAGGACCATGTGATATTTCAGTTTTTTTTTTATAAATCTGCAAAAATGTCAACAATTCTGTGTTTTTCTGACAATATGGGGTGCTGTGTGTACATTAATGAGGAAAAAAATTAACTTAAATGATTTTAGCAAATGGCTGCAATATAACAAAGAGTGAAAAATTTAAGGGGGTCTGAATACTTTCCGTACCATGTGTGTGTGTGTCCTTGCCGCTCTTACAGTAAAGAACCCTCTACGTAGTTTAAGGTTAAACCTCTTTTCTTCTCATTTTAATGAGTGGCCACGTGTCTTGTTATACTCCCTTCTGCAAAAAAAGTTTTATCCCTATTGTGGGGTCACCAGTATGGTATTTGTAAATTGAAATCATATCCCCTCTCAAGCATCTCTTCTCCAGAGAGAATAAGTTCAGTGCTCACAACCTTTCCTCATAACAAATATCCTCCAGACCCTTTATTAGCTTTGTTGCCCTTCTTTGTACTCGCTCCATTTCCAGTACATCCTTCCTGAGGACTGGTGCCCAGAACTGGACAGCATACTCCAGGTGTGGCCAGACCAGAGTCTTGTAGAGTGGGAAAATTATCGTTTTATCTCTGGCGTGAATCCCCTTTTTAATACATGCTAATATTCTGTTTGTTTTGTTAGCAGCAGCTTGGCATTACATGCCATTGCTGAGCCTATCATCTACTACAGGGGTGCCCAACCTTTTGAAGAGCAAGGGCCACTTAAGCAACTTGGTAACCGGTCACGGTCCACAATGAGCGGAGCGGTTGGATGGCAGCCCACTCGGTTCTATAGAGCCCACTCTACTCTTTTTTCTTTTTACAGATTGGATTGGAGGTAGGCGTTTGTAAACGGACACAAGTACATTTACATCTTCCACTCCTTAGAGGTGAATGGATGGTCCGATTTGGTCGGACTGACTGTGTGAAAGGGGCCTAAGGCTGCTTTCACACTGATGCACGGTTGTTTACCCGCATCACGGGTGCAGCACAGTTCACCTGTGGCTTTCCTGCAGGTTAGCTGCACATTGCCATAGACTTCTATTATATCCTGTAGGTGTGGTGCACTTTCAGAAAGCACACCAAACTCGCAGGTAATAGAGGTCTATGGCTCAGTGCAGGTAACCCGCAGGTGCACTTCTCTGTACCTGTGGATCAGTTTGAAAGCAGCCCATTCCAGTTACCTTTAATAACAGTACTCTATTCTATTACATCCCAGAGCAGGAGGTCACGGGCCACATCAGAAGGCTCCGCGGGCCACATGTGGCCCCCGGTTGGGCACCCCTGATCTACTAGGACCCCCAGGTCCTTTTACATCCTAGATTCCCCCAGAGGTTCTCCCCCCCAGTGTATAGATTGCATTCAAATTTTTGCCACCCAAATGCATTATTTTGCTACATTGAACCTAATTTGCCATGTAGTTGCCCACCCCATTTGTTTAGATCTTTTGCAAGGTTTCCACATCCCGTGGAGAAGTTATTGCCCTGCTTAGCTTAGTATCGTCTTCAAATACAGAGATTAAACTGTTTACCCCATCCTCCAGGTCGTTTATGAACAAATTAAACAGGATTGGTCCCAGCACAGAACACTGGGGGACCCCACTACCCACCCCTGACCATTCCGAGTACTCCCCATTTATCACCACCCTCTGAACTCGCCCTTGTAGCCAGTTTTCAACCCTATGGTCCATGCCAACGGACCTTATTTTGTACAGTAAACGTTTATGGGGAACTATGTCAAATGCTTTTGCAAAATCCAGATACACCACGTCTACGGGCCTTCCTTTATCTAGAGGCAACTCACCTCCTCATAGAAGATTAATAGACTGGTTTGGCAAGAACGATTCTTCATGAATCCATGCTGATTACTGGTAATGATACCTTTCTCATTACTAAAATCTTGTATATAGTCCCTTATCATCCCCTCCAAGATCTTACATACTATTGATGTTAGGCTAACTGGTCTGTAATTCCCAGGGATATATTTTGGGCCCTTTTTAAATATTGGTGCTTCATTGGCTTTTCTCCAATCAGCTGGTACCATTCCAGTCAGTAGACTGTCAGTAAAAATGAGAAACAATGGTCTGGCAATTACTTGACTGAGTTCCCTAAGTACCCTCGGGTACAAGCCATCTGGTCCCAGTGATTTATTAATGTTAAGTTTCCCCAAGTATAATTTTAATTCTGTCCTCTGTTAACCATGGAGGTGCTTCCTGTGATGTGTCATGAGGATAGACACTGCAGTTTTGGGTACTGAAGCCCCCCCAATTCCCTTGTGAAGACTGAGGAGAAGAATATATTTAATACCTTCGCCATCTCTCCATCCTTTGAAACCAGATGTCCTTCTTCATTCTTTATGGGGCCAATATGGTCTGTCCTCCCTTTTTTAATGTTTACATACTTAAAAAATTTCTAGGGATTTTTTTTGCTTTCCTCCGCTATGTGTCTTTCATGTTCTATCTTAGCCGTCCTAATTGCACCCTTACATTTCTTTTTGCATTATATATATATATATATATATATATATATATATATATATATATATATAAAACTTCGGGTTGGTTACTTCCCTTTCTTTTTGGAAAAGAGTGGAGAGCCGTCAGGGTGGACTTTCAAATTCCACCATCAATAATAAATAAAAATGAGAGGGACGCTGACTCCAGTTGTATTTCAACAAATTCTTCTTTATTGGTCGATCATATGCAGACAAAGCATTAAGTAAATGGCAGCCACTGTACAGTTCCGAGCATCCCTGCTCTTCGTCAGGCTATCAGGCTAGATGTGAAACTACAATCCAGAAAGGATTTCAATTTATCCCCACCCTGCGGGCGTCAACCCACAGGTGTGTCCCATCTCTCCAGACCAAGCAAACAATCCAATAGAAGTTCTAAAACCTCATTAACCCCATATGAGCAACGGAACAAAAAAGTTGTATACCTGAATTTCTTTTCCTGCATTTAAACCAACAATATATGTTACAATGCAACATCAATAATGAAAAATAAAAAATAAGGAATAGAAAATGAATAACTTCCAGAATTAATTCTTATTTACTCCGTGCAAAAAATGCACAAAATAATACATAATGTGAATCTATTGCTTCAAAAATAAATCAACAACCCATCACTAAATTATCTCTTAATCATAACAAAAAGAACTTCCAATCTCTTTGTAACAGAAGTGAAATATTCCTCAAACAAAGGGATGATTTCCTTGATTTCTTTTCCGATCCAAACCAGACTAGATTTAATCATCATCTGTAAAAAAGATATATAAACATCTATATATGTATACATAGATAGAAAAAAAATCTAAAATCCAAGATCATCAACATTATGTTACAAAAATAAATATAGGTCATAGTCCCTGTTCATCCCGTTCGGATGCAGAGACTGTAGCCTATTAATCCACCAGACCTCCCGTTGCTTTAGTCGTAATATCCGATCACCCCCCCGTTTATCTCGTGGGATTTCTTCCAAGATCATAAATCTTAGATCGGAGTCTCGGTGTCCCCTCTCCAAAAAGTGTTTGGAGACAGGCAACCCAGGTTGTTTATGCCTTATAGTGCTTCGATGTTGTGCAATTCTGTCCTTAATTTTCTGAGTAGTCTCCCCAACATAGATCATATTGCATGGACAAATCAGAATGTATATAACATATGAAGACTGACAAGTGAGGAAATTGTTTATCATAATTCTATCCCTATTATTGGGATTAATAAAATGATTACCCTTAGCCATAAGACTACATTGAATACAATTTAAACACGGATAACATCCTTTCCTTTTCTTTCCCAAGAAAGTGGTCCTTACTTCCTGTTCTCTGGATTTATATTCAGATTTTACTAAGGAATCACGCAGTTTTATTCCTTCTATAGGCTTTAATGGGAGTCTGCTGGAAGACCTCAATCTGCGGGTATGCACGCCTCAAAAGGGGCCAGTGTTTATTAATTATTTTAGATATATGATTACTATAACTGTGAAACTGCATGGAAAAGGGTAATCGTACCAATGGTGTTTTATTACGAAATATTTTTTTCTTCTCATTAAATTGTATTTTATTTAATTCCTGAAGAATTATTTTTTTGGGATACCCCCGTTCACAAAGTTTAGAGCACATCTCCTCAATTCTTGTCTCCTTTACATTCTCCTTACTGACTATGCGTTTTACTCGTAACAGTTGACTTTTAATAATGGATCTAAATACATGAGGGGGATGAAAACTATCAAACAATAGTAATTGATTCCTATCAGTTGGTTTAGTGTACAAGTCTGATTCTAAACAACCCTGTTCAAGATATATCCTGGTATCCAAAAAGGGAACTGACATACCCCCAATATTAATTTGAAATTTTATGTCAGGATCAAAATTGCTCAACAAAATATCAAATGTATTTAGTGATTGCATGTCACCTCGCCAGATTGCAAACACGTCATCGATGAAGCGCCACCATGTAACGCAATGTTTCTCAAATAAATCATTAGAAAAAATATGTTTACGTTCAAATTCATCCATGAATGTGCATGCATATGGCGGTGCGACATTGGAGCCCATCACAACTCCCATCAATTGTATGTAGAAATGGTCTTTGAACAAAAAATAATTGTTACACAACAACAACTGAAATAATTTCTCAAAGAGTGAGATCTGCGATTCCGAATACTGATGACTGTTCCTAATTAAATTAATAGAGGCATGAATGCCCGCTTGGTGGGGAATGGATGTATATAAACTCGTAACATCCCATGTAACTACAATTTCATCCCCTTTACATGTGCAATGTTTTTTAATTTTTTGCAAAAAATCATCAGTATCCCTAATGTACGATCTCGTCTCCTTAACAAGGGGGGATAAAATTTTATCCAAAAATTGAGCAATGGGAACAAAAATTGAGTCCCGTCCCGATACTATCGGACGACCTGGTGGAGAACAACTGTCTTTATGGATTTTAGGCAAAATATATAAAACCGGGATACGTGTATGGGCAGGTAAAAGAAATTCAAAAAGGTCACGGGTGATCACCCCATCTTTCAATGCTGACTTCAAGATGTTTTCCAACTGTTTTCTTATTTGCCAGGTGGGATCCAAGGATACTTTTTTATACACAGATGTATCTCCCAACTGACGAAGGATCTCCTCCTCATATAGTTGGGGATCCATCACCACCACTTTGCCCCCTTTATCTGCTGGTTTAAATATCACATCATTCCTACGGCTGAGATTTTTAAGAGCAATCCTCTCTTTATAAGATAGATTATTGGGGATATGATCCCTGTAATCTATATGAGATACCAGTTGTTTAATTTCCTGGGTCACCGTCTGTACGAATGTTTCAACCTGGGCATATGTGGTGGGTGGCACCGATTTGGTTTTAACCCACAAACCTAAAGATTTGCAATTAAGTGCACCATTGGTGGGATCCTCCTCAATAAACGGTTTGTGTGTGAAATGAACCCTCCATCTAATGTTGCGGAATAATCGATATAAGTCCTGATCAAGTTTAAATACATTCAAATGGCTCTTAGGGCAAAAAGATAAACCTCGGTTAATCAGTCTTACCTCCTCCGGGGATAGAACATGCCGAGAGATGTTGTGAATTAAGTCTGGCGAGCTCGACCCCGATACCCCCGAGAAGGGCGATATCGGTCCGATCCGGGCGTCTCGTCCCTGTTGGTCCAGGATCGCGTCTCCATCCGCGAGTGTCCTCCTCTCCGGCCTTGTATTAAAAAAGTGGATGAAGAATCCGTGTCAGTATTGGCAGAGGAATTGTCGGATCCATCTCTACGGGTTCCACCATAGTCGGGACGACCACGTCTGTTGTACTGGCGCGGCCAGCGATATACTTGATTCCTCTCGTAATCTTCAACATCTGGATCAAATTTATTGCGCTTTCTTATCTCAAGATCTGCTCGATGTTTATTCACAATCCCATCGACTGATTCTTTTAGTTTGACAAATTCTTCCGAAGAAACTGAGGTTTTTAAATCATGCTCCACTTTAGAGAGTTGCTCCGATACAATAGCCAGTTCTTTATGAATGTATGAAATGGTTAGTGTCATTAGATCAAAGGAACATTTGTTGAAGATCTGCATAAAAGTAGCCTTGTATTCCTCATTATCACTGAATAGTGTAGGGGTCAATCTTACCCGAAGGCCTCGAGGGATTCTCTGTACCCGATGGTATTCGGCAAGAGTAAGTCCATGTAATTCCAATGATGTATGTTTCTTATGTAATTTTTCCCATGTTCTGGTATTATGCGTCGGTGAATTCCCAATTAGAAAATTTCTCGATCCAGAGATTTGAGACATGATGTGCGTGGCTTCCTCCTGAGTGAACGAGAAAGTAGATCCACTGGCTTCTATTTCAATGGAAGTAACTTACTCACAAGGAGCTGATATACAAAACTTCGGGTTGGTTACTTACCTTTCTTTTTGGAAAAGAGTGGAGAGCCGTCAGGGTGGACTCCCAAATTCCACCATCAATAATAAATAAAAATGAGAGGGACGCTGACTCCAGTTGTATTTCAACAAATTCTTCTTTATTGGTCGATCATATGCAGACAAAGCATTAAGTAAATGGCAGCCACTGTACAGTTCCGAGCATCCCTGCTCTTCGTCAGGCTATCAGGCTAGATGTGAAACTACAATCCAGAAAGGATTTCAATTTATCCCCACCCTGCGGGCGTCAACCCACAGGTGTGTCCCATCTCTCCAGACCAAGCAAACGATCCAATAGAAACCTCATTAACCCCATATGAGCAATATACACATATATATATATATATTGTGAGGGGGTTAGCTCGGCAGCGGGTGTGTGTGACCCCCGGGATGGGCTCCCCACACAAAAACAGGCCCAGCAAACGGAGGTTGTGGTTTTCAAAATCAAAAAGGTGCGGTTTATTTTCTATTTACAGTGACAAAACACAGCAAAGCAAAAGAAACATAAATAAAATAAATCCTGGTCAACTTGACCTCTGACTAAACATACAGGTTTCCTAACTAACAACTGGGATCAGCCTAGTGCTGTCCTAGTCCCTAAGTCCCTGGTTTTAAATGTCCAAGCAAATAGCCACACAGGCTTTGTCTCACCGCACAGGGGTTCACTCTCCCTAGACAGTCCACACAGGTCTGGGTCCAGGCATGAGCTAACACCTAATGAATCTGGGAGTTCTTATAGAGGCCTAAATGAGCTGACAAGCTTCAGCTGGTCTCATCAACTCCCTGTCTGCAGGACGCCCCACACTCTCCCTAGAGGTATGAGTCATCCATGAGCCCACTAGCCTCAGCTGGGCTTATACAACTCTCCACCTAGTTGTATAAGTCGGCGTAAAGCCTGAATCTGGGCGAAATATATCTACCCCCCTGGATGCAACGAGGTGACTTTACCTTCCTGCTGTCACATACCCCCCCTCTTGTTTTAACCTCGGGGTTGGAACACCAGCAATCAGGCATTCATGTACTCGAGACAAAGCATCCACATTCCCCATTTGAACGCCAGGGCGATGCTTTACTGTGAAGTTGAATTCCTGGAGGGCCAGGAACCACCTATTCACTCTTCTATTTGTTTCCTTGTTTTGAGCCATCCACTTTAACGGAGCGTGATCCGTAACCATGTCAAAGTGCCTACCTAGCAGGTAGTACCGAAGGGAATCTAGAGCCCACTTCACCGCTAAACACTCCTTTTCAACGGTGGCGTAATTTACCTCATGGGACTTCAACTTCCTGCTGAGGTAAATGACTGGGTGTTCTTCCCCGTTCCAGACCTGGGACAATACTGCTCCTAACCCCACATCTGACGCATCACTTTGTACGACAAAGTCTTTAGAGAAGTCGGGTGAGTACAACACTGGCTGGCTACATAAGGCTTGTTTCAAGAATTGGAATGCTGCCTCAGCCTCGGGGGTCCATTTAATCATGACCGACCCTTTCCCCTTCGTCAGGTTGGTTAGGGGCACAGCCTTAGAAGCAAAGTGGGGAATGAATCACCGATAATACCCAGCGATTCCCAGAAAGGCTCGTACCTGCTTCTTGCTGTTGGGACGTGGCCAACTCTGGATGGCCTCGACTTTGTTGAGTTGGGGTTTTATTACTCCCCTCCCAATGGTGTACCCAAGATATTTGGCCTCCTCCTGCCCAATGGTACACTTCTTGGGGTTAGCCGTAAACCCCGCTTCCCGAACAGAGTCCAGGACTGCTTGCACTTTTGGCAGATGTGAGGCCCAATCTGTGCTATGGACAATTACGTCATCCAGGTAAGCCGCAGCATACTTCCGATGGGGCCTCAGCATCTGGTCCATTTTCCGCTGGAATGTGGCCGGCGCATTCTGTAACCCGAACGGCATTCTTTTATATTGGAACGCCCCGTCTGGGGTTACAAATGCGGTTTTCTCTTTGGCCGACTTGGCCAGGGGGATTTGCCAATACCCTTTTGTGAGGTCAAGAGTCATCATGTATCGGGCTGTTCCCAGCCGGTCGATCAACTCATCTATACGTGGCATGGGGTAGGTGTCAAATTTTGTAACTTTGTTCAACTGACGAAAATCGTTACAAAATCGCCAGCTCCCATCCGGTTTAGGCACCAACACAATGGGACTAGACCAATCACTTTGGGACTCCTCTATCACCCCTAAGTTCAGCATTTTCTGTACTTCCTCCCGTATTGCCTCCCGTCGGGCCTCTGGGATCCGATAGGGTTTTAACTTCACCCTTTCACCGGGCGGGGTAATGATGTCATGCTCTACCCCAGATGTTTGTCCCGGCAGCTCAGAGAATACCTCCTTGTTGCGAAGCACAAACTCCTTAACCTCCTGTTGTTGGGGTTGTGACAAGGTGGCTGCTATTCCAACCTCAGGAATCACGCAACCAGTTTGAGCTGGTGACCAAGTGTCTGCGACTAGGGACTCTCTATCCCTCCAGGCTTTCAACAGATTAACGTGATAGATCTGTTCGGGCTTTCGCCTTCCTGGTTGTCTGACCTTGTAATTCACTTCGCTCACTTTTTCCATTATCTCATAGGGGCCTTGCCATTTGGCAAGGAATTTACTTTCAACCGTAGGGACAAGTACCAGTATCCTATCCCCCGGGGAAAAGGTACGGGTCTTGGCTCCACGGTTGTACACTCTCTGCTGTGCTAACTGCGCTTGGGCCAAATGTTCCTTCACGATGGGCATTACCTGTGCAATTCGGTCTTGCATCAGGGCGACATGCTCAATCACACTCCTGTGGGGAGAACTCTCACTTTCCCAAGTTTCCTTGGCAATATCCAACAGCCCTCTTGGGTGTCTCCCATACAGTAACTCAAAGGGGGAGAATCCCGTAGAGGATTGGGGCACCTCCCTAATAGCAAACATCAGATAAGGAAGTAGACAGTCCCAATCCTTTCCATCTCTATCCACCACTTTCTTCAACATTTGTTTTAGGGTTTTGTTGAATCTTTCAACCAGCCCATCGGTTTGGGGGTGATACACAGATGTACGTAATTGCGTCACTTTGAACAATTTACACAGCTCCTTCATAACCCGGGACATAAAGGGTGTACCTTGGTCCGTAAGCAGTTCTTTACAAATACCCACCCGGCTAAACACAAGAGATAGCTCTTTGGCTATGGTTTTGGCCGAGGTATTTCGGAGAGGGATCGCTTCTGGATAACGGGTGGCATAGTCCATTATAACTAATATGTACTGGTGCCCCCTAGCGGACTTGATTATAGGCCCTACCAAATCCATGGCGATCCTCTCAAACGGGACCTCAATGATGGGTAGAGGGACCAGCGGGCTACGGAAATGTGGCATCGGGGCCGACCTCTGACACACAGGGCAGGAGGAACAATAATTTTCTATGTCCTTCATCACCCCCGGCCAATAGAATCTCTGTAATACCCTCTCTCGGGTTTTCTCTGTCCCCAGATGACCTCCAAGAATGTGCCCATGGGCCAACTCCAACACCAACTTCCTGTAAGGTTTGGGCACCACAAGCTGCTCAACGGTTTCTTCTGCCCTTTTTGCCACCCGATACAGTAGGTCCTTCTCTACGCTGAAGTATGGGTAAGTGCAGGTATTATCTGGGTTCACTAACTCGCCATCTATTTTCACTACGTTTTCCCGTGCCTTTATTAGGGCGGGGTCTTTCAACTGTTCTGTGGCAAAGTTTTCCCTGTGAACCTCAAGATCAGAAAACTCCACAGACGGTAGGTTTTCGTCTGAGGAGGTGGGCTCCTCTCCAGTTTCTTGAGTCTCCCCTGCCAATACTGATAAGGGAAATTCCGGAGAGTCCTCACCACTCTCAGGGGAGTTCTGGCTATCACATTCCGGGTACATAGGGGCACCAGTGGGGGGCTCAGGATCATCCCACAGTTCCCAGAACTTCGGAAAATCCCTTCCCACAATGGCGTCATGCGGTAACTGAGATACTAAGCCCACTGGATGAGAGAGGGTACCTTTGAGGGTCTCGAAACACACTGTAGTCACTGGATACTCTCGGGTGTCCCCATGCACACAAATAACAGCTACCTTGCTATTCCCAAAGACCTCTGTTTTAACTAACTCAGCCTTTATCAGGGTCACAAGGCTACCTGAATCCAGTAATACCACAACATTTCTACCATTAATACACATTTTGCATAAATGTTTCTCAGTTCCCCGAATGGCAGTGCATGCGACTGTCGCACACAGCGACTGACGTCTGTCCGTCAGAAAGTCACATTGCATGGGTTCCTCCACAACCGGGCAATTTGCTGCAATATGTCCCGCTTGCTGGCAGCGGTAGCAAACAATCCATTTGGCTGCCTCTTGAGCCCCTGACTTCCCAGGCTGTTCTCGCCAAACTTTGGGTAGAGCTCCCACCCTCTCACTCTCTCCACCCTCACACTCTCTCCACCCTCACCCCTTGGAATCCTCTTATCCGCCCCTGGGGATGGTCTGGTCTTAGGGTGGAAAGTCCGAGAGTCTCTGGAAGAGGCCGTCAGGTTCTCTGTAGCCAAGTATTTCTCTACACGATCCACAAGACCACCGGCCGTCTCTGGGTCTCCATGGCTTACCCACTTTTGGATGGCAGTAGGAAGAGCTCTCAAAAACCGATCCATTACAACACGTTCCACAATCTCTGGTGCGGACAAAGTCTCTGGCTGTAGCCACTTTCTGCTCAGGTGAATGAGATCATACATTTGAGACCTGGGGGGTTTTCCAAGCTGGAAAGTCCAGTTATGCACACGCTGAGCCCGGACAGCCTGGGTGACACCCAGCCTTGCCAAAATTTCAGCTTTTAGCATCACATAGTCTTTTGCTTGGTTAGGCTCTAGGTCATAGTAAGCTTTCTGCGATTCACCAGTTAACAGAGGAGCCACCAGTCCAGCCCACTGCTCCTCAGGCCACTTTTCTCTTTCAGCGGTCCTTTCAAATGTGGTCAAAAATACCTCTGGATCATCCTCTCCAGTCATTTTTGTCAATAAACGACTCACCCCAAAGGACGCGGTATTAGTGGGACGGCTTTCCTCACTGGTCTGCGGACGTTGCTGCATTACTGCTTCCATCTGTTGTTGTAGTCTCTGCTCTTGCTTCTGCAACAGGTCTATGAAGCGGGCCTCAGATTGCTGCTGGGCTTGTTGCTGAGCCTCCAGACTCTGTTGCAAAGTTGCGTTTGTCTGCTGCTGGGCTGCAAGGCTCTGTTGATGAGCTTGCTGCTGGGCTGCGAAGTTCTGTTGTTGAGCTGCAAGGCTCTGTTGATGAGCTGCAAGGCTCTTTTGCAAACCTGCATTTGTCTGCTGTTGATTGGCATTTGCTAGAGCCAGCTGCTTCAGTATCTCCTCCATGCTGGCTTAAAAAAAAACTGCCACTGGTTCTCCACCAACTGTGAGGGGGTTAGCTCGGCAGCGGGTGTGTGTGACCCCCGGGATGGGCTCCCCACACAAAAACAGGCCCAGCAAACGGAGGTTGTGGTTTTCAAAATCAAAAAGGTGCGGTTTATTTTCTATTTACAGTGACAAAACACAGCAAAGCAAAAGAAACATAAATAAAATAAATCCTGGTCAACTTGACCTCTGACTAAACATACAGGTTTCCTAACTAACAACTGGGATCAGCCTAGTGCTGTCCTAGTCCCTAAGTCCCTGGTTTTAAATGTCCAAGCAAATAGCCACACAGGCTTTGTCTCACCGCACAGGGGTTCACTCTCCCTAGACAGTCCACACAGGTCTGGGTCCAGGCATGAGCTAACACCTAATGAATCTGGGAGTTCTTATAGAGGCCTAAATGAGCTGACAAGCTTCAGCTGGTCTCATCAACTCCCTGTCTGCACGACGCCCCACACTCTCCCTAGAGGTATGAGTCATCCATGAGCCCACTAGCCTCAGCTGGGCTTATACAACTCTCCACCTAGTTGTATAAGTCGGCGTAAAGCCTGAATCTGGGCAAAATATATCTACCCCCCTGGATGCAACCAGGTGACTTTACCTTCCTGCTGTCACAATATATATATATATATATATACACACACACACCGCCTGAAGAAGTGACATATATAATGTACACCACCAAATGAACTGTATATGTGTGTGTGTGTATATATATGTATATATATATATATATATATATATATATATATATATACATATACACATACATATACACAGTGGGTATGGAAAGTATTCAGACCCCCTTACATTTTTCACTCTTTGTTATATTGCAGCCATTTGCTAAAATCATTTAAGTTAATTTTTGTCCTCATTAATGTACACACAGCACCCCATATTGACAGAAAAACACAGAATTGTTGACATTTTTGCAGAATTATTAAAAAAGAAAAACTGAAATATCACATGGTCCTAAATATTTAACTCAGGTGCTGTCCATTTCATTTGAGTCCAGCTGTGTTTGATTATACTGATTGGACTTGATTAGGAAAGCTACACACCTGTCTATATAAGACCTTAGGCCCCTTTCACACTGGGGCGGTTTGCAGGCGCTATTTTGCTAAAAATAGCGCCTGCAAACCGAGCCTAAAGAGCGGCTCCTGTCTCTCCAATGTGAAAGCCCCGAGGGCTTTCACACTGGAGCGGTGCGCTAACAAGACTTAAAAAAAAGAAGTCCTGCTAGCCGCATCTTTGGAGCGGTGAGAGGAGCGGTGTGTTTACCGCTCCTGCCCATTGAAATGAATGGGAAACCGCGGTAATATCGCCCGCAAACCGCGGATGTAGCTGCAGTTTGCGGGTGGTGTTAACCCTTTTTCGGCCGCTAGCGGGGGTTAAAACCGCACCGCTAGCGGCCGAATACCTCTGCAATCCTGACGGTATACCGCCACCGCCCCAGTGTGAAACCGGCCTTACAGCTCACAGTGCATGTCAGAGCAAATGAAAATCATGAGGTCAAAAGGAACTGACTGAAGAGCTCAGAGACAGAATTGTGGCAAGGCACAGATCTGGCCAAGAATACAAAAAAAAATTCTGCTGCACTTAAGGTTCCCAAGAGCACAGTGGCCTCCATAATCCTTAAATGGGAGATGTTTGGGACGACCAGTACTCTTCCTAGAGCTGGCCGTCCGGCCAAACTGAGCTATCGGGGGGGAAGAGCCTTGGTGAGAAAGGTAAAGAAGAACCCAAAGATCACTGTGGCTGAGTTCCAGAGATGCAGTCGGGAGATGGGAGAAAGTTGTAGAAAGTCAACCATCACTGCAGCCCTCCACCAGTCGGGGCTTAATGGCAGAGTGGCCCGACGGAAGCCTCTCAGTGACAGACACATGAAAGCCCGCATGGAGTTTGCTAAAAAAAAAAAAAAAAAACACCTGAAGAACTCCAAGATCGTGAGAAATAAGATTCTCTGGTCTGAGGCCTCGTATACACGACCGATTTTCTCGTCCAAAACAGTCAAGAAAAGTGCCGCGAGAGTTTTTTTGTCTAGAAAAACGTTTGTGTGTATGGTTTTACGACGAGAAACTTGACGAGAATCTCGACGAGAAAATAGAGAACCTGCTCTCTATTTTCTCGTCAGGATTCCAGATTTCCTCGTCGTGTTTCTCGTCGGCCTGTTTTGTGACGAGAAAATGGTTCGTGTGTATGCTTTTACGACTCTTCCAAAAGCGCGCATGCTCACAAGCAACTATGAGACGGGAGCGCATCTTCTGGTAAAACAAGCCTTCATAATGGAGAGAGCACATTCGTCACGCTCATAAATATTTCATAGTTTAAATGTTCTGCATTGAATTCTTCGTTAGAATGTTACATTAATCAAAACGAGTGACCTTCTTTTGCTGCTGATATTCACACAGAGTTCTGCCTTATTTTTAACCTTTTTCATGCTGCTCTTTATAAGATTTATGTGTATTATATCGTGCAAGTTTTTAGGAATAATTTAAATGGTTAGATTTTTCAAAATGATGTTAATTATAATTTCTCAATGTTTTGATAGCGATCTCCCATTTAATTTTCGAATCTATATTTTTAAAATTTCACACCATGTTTTTGAGCTAATCAGATTTAGTTATTCTTTTGGGGGGGGGGGGGTGATATCTGTGCCTTTTATTGTCAGTCAAATGTATCTGCTTACTCCAAAGCTTGTTTTTTTTTTATTTAAAAATACACATAGTCAAGTATGAACTTAAACAAAAAACACATTTATTCATGTTTATAAATTAAATAAAGAGAAGGCAGCGCTGGAGAAGCTGCTGCCATTTGTGCATCCCAGGGACCCCAGAGCACACAGCAACCCTGTGTGGACACTAAAATTGGGAGCTTGAGAAGGCCCACATTTCAGAACACAATCTGATGCTGGCCTCCCAGAGGTCAGGAACAGCAGCAGGTGAGATATATGTCCCAAGTGTGTGGTACTACAACAGGCTGCCTTCTGTCCGACCACAATGAAGCAAGGCCATCACTTCCTCTTCTTCCTGGCAACCTTCCCTGCAGCCTTTCCTGAAGCCTTTCCTGCAGCCTTTCCTGCAGCCTTCCTTCTTCGTTTGGCTGGAGGCTGGCCCACTGGAGGGGTACTCCTGTCAGGAGGAGGAGGTGGAGGTGTAGCAGAAGGGGGTGGGGCAGAAGAAGAAGGTGGAGGTGTAGCAGAAGGGGGTGGGGCAGAAGGTGGAGGTGTAGCAGAAGAGGGTGGGGCAGAAGGTGGAGGTGTAGCAGAAGGGGGTGGGGCAGAAGGTGGAGGTGTAGCAGAAGAGGGTGGGGCAGAAGGTGGAGGTGTAGCAGAAGGGGGTGGGGCAGAAGGTGGAGGTGTAGCAGAAGGGGGTGGGGCAGAAGAGGAAGGTGGAGGTGGAGGTTGAGGTTGGGTTAGTTGGGCCACCTCACATATGGCGGTATTGGGGGTAATTTGCTCCATCACCCCCTTGTTGAGCAAGGTGATGAGCAGGGGCTCGCATAGGAGGCGTTGCTCCATGCTCATCACCTTGAACTTAGCCTCCACTAGGCCGGCAATGGCCTCTTCAGGGGATGTGGGCTCCTTGAGGGTGGCATGGGCCTCTTTAATAAGGGCCATTGCTGCCTCACTGGTGGTCCTGTCCCTCCTGCCTCTTTTGTGAAGCCGGATGGGAGGCACCTGGGATCTGGTGCTTCTCCTTTGCCCTGCCACTGGGCCCTGCCACCTCCTGTCTGCCACTGGGCCCTGCCACCTCCTGGCTGCCACTGGGCCCTGCCACCTCCTGGCTGCCACTGGGCCCTGCCACCTCCTGGCTGCCACTGGGCCCTTCCTCCTCCTGCCTGACAGTTTCCAGACCCTCCTCCTGGCTGATTTCATCCTGTGTATGAAAAAGGAACATAGTTTAATATGTTGGTTTAATCTTTGCATCAAACTTTGTAATCCTGATGGAAGCAATTAGAATGTAAATGCATAAATCCTTGCTTTAAATTTACCACTACATCAGCTTGACTATTTACCACACAATTAAGTTCAGAATAATGTCTACAGATCATGATTTCACTTGTGGAATACAAAATAATGTATGTTTCTCATCCTGACATATTTGGGAAACATTAATTTTATCCCACTACATTTTCAGTTAATACTATACCTGGCTCCAGATGGACAAATCAGGATCATCCAGGATGGCTGCCTCCTCTTGCTCCAGAGAAGGCTCAGGTTGGCTGCAGGGAAGTCTGGGGGGAAGAGTGGAGAGTGATGGCCTTGGCTCAATGTGGTCAACCAGGAAGGACATCCTACTGTAGTACCACAAAATCGGGACATAAACATCATCTGCTGCTGCTCCTGACCTCTGAGAAGCCAGCACCTTAGAGCGTTCAGTCCTGTAGGTACCTCTCAAGCTCCCAATTTTAGTGTCCACTTGTTTTGCTGTGGCTGTGGGCACCTTGGTATGCACAAATGGGAGCAGCTTCTCCAGCGCTGCTTTTCTCACCCCTTTTTTTTATGGATGGGGTTTTTGGTCTCCCACAGAGTCGGCAGCTCCCTTACCCGGTCAATAAATTCCGCCAGGAACTCTTTGTCGCTAATAAAGACATTCATATTGTATCTGCAAGTAAAATAAATTATATTTAAATAATGTGAGGCAAACAGTTTAACCTCCTTCACATCCTAGTCACCATATATATCCTCCACCAATCTCAAGACAGTATAGGCCAACAATTTTTACAAGTCTCACAAAATCACATACCTTCGTTCGCACGTCCGTCACTTGAACTCCTCTCTCCGCACACCGAACGTACTATAGTCACATGTGTGTTTGCTATATACACACCACGCATGCGTCCAAATTCGAACACGTCGCTCCGCACACGTCGCCCGCCCATGACGTTCTAACTAACATCTTTTCCCCGCCCCTTCTCTTTCGGCGCGCAGACAGATATGGCGGAGTTACAGCAGGTGTCTGATAATTCCGCAACTAGCGAGGAGACAAGCCCGGAGACCGAGGACACGTCACGATCAAGGAGGAGATTCAAGGCATCGAATATGTCTTTGGCGGAGATGGCGGAGATGGTGGACATCTTGGTCAAGGCTGATTATGATGCCAAGCATGGGCCGTATAGCAAACCAAATAGAAGGAAGGCCAAAATCCTCACTAAAGTTGTGAAGAGTCTGAGGGCGAAGTTCGGGGTGAAACGCTCAAATGAGCAGCTCAGAAAGAGGTGGTCAGACCTCAAACTGAGGGAGCCAGACCAGTTGAGGATCATAAAGAGGATGCTCGCTAAAAGTAAGTAAAATGACGACCTTTCTGCTATTAATCTTTTTAGAAACTGACTTTTTTTTTTTTATCATATTGGACTCCCTTCCAAAATGTAATATTTTGAACTAGGTTGGGCACAGTAATCGTTCGTTACGTAACCGACACTTCGTTCGGCCACTATCTGCGGTTTTGGCTTATTTAAGAGCCACAAAAGTAATTAGACATCTGCCATTTTTGATCAAGTATTGTGGATAATTTTTAAGTCTAGATGATGTGTTTGTAAGGAGAATGAAATGCAAACTTTAATCAGTGTAAAGGAGAGGACACTCAGCAGCTGCTTCCACATCTGTACTTTGGAGCACTATAGTGTGGGCCACCAGACCCGCCTTTTTTGGGTGTCCCACACAGGTGCATCAGAGTTTATTTGTGGTGCCTCCATGTCCAAAAAATTACATCCAAATGTGAATACTAAACATATTTGGGGTCATAAATAATGCATTTTTCTTTAAATTCCGCACAAACACACACTTGTACCCCACTTCCAAACAATTTAGCCTGTTTTTAGTTTAACAATGAGATTTTTACAGTGTGATAAATAGACCTTTGGTTTTATTCTCATAGGGGAGAGAAGACTGGGAGGAGGACACTCCAGGGAGCACATGCACCCCACAACTTCCAAGCAACCCCAAACTCCCAAAGATCCACAACCGAAAGATGTGCAGGAAGTTGAGGTGGAGGAAGGAGAAGTGCAGGAAGGAGAGGTGGATGACGTTGTGGATCTGGTCACCACAACAGGTCAGTATCTGACACCACAGCTTAAGGTAAGCGAGGTAGGCCTGCAGAGTTTTATTATTTTTTTTTAATGGTTTTTAGGGGATGGAAATGTTGTGAAGGATAGCACACGGTTCTCTGCTGACAGTGCCCTCCGCCTCATCCAGCAAGTGATGGAATGTAGCACGGAACTGGACCTAATTAAACAAAGAATCCATGTGATGGAACAAACATTTAAAGACATTCTCGATGTTTTGGGGAGAATTCAATAAGCCATCCAAACACATTTGTTTTTACATGTTTGTTTTTATATTTTTTCTAATTTTTTGAGTAACAAAGCAGCCAAAAATTGAATATGCACACAGTGTGTGAACATGTGCTATCTGCCATCAGGGGATATCCATGTACGTCTTTTGTGGGTGCAACCCCTTCCTCGTATCAAAAGTCGGTGAACTGAGGAAGGGGATGCACCCCCAAAACACGTCCATTGATGACCCCTGATGGCAGATAGCACATGTTGACAATAGGGATCAGGATTGTAAACTTCCTATTTGCAAAAAAGTCAAAATGTGTGCATATTGAATTTTTGGCTGGGCAAGGGGTGGCAGGACCCCATATTAGGACGGGCACATAGAGACATAGTTTGTGTAACTGAATGTCTCAGATTGCTCAGAGGTATCCAATGTTGTCATTTTAGAAATGCAAGTGGTATTTTTGTATTTTCATAAGCCAAAATTTGCCGGGTTGTGGCCAGGCCAACCCCAAAGTAAAACAAAAAAAAATGTGCAGAGAGTAAAATATTTGACCACAAACAACGTGTAGCTTCTTTTTATAATACTCTCTAAGCTTATTTTATTCTTTTGTAAGGTAACATAGTGAAATTGGTTGTTATTTACTAAAGTAAAATACACTTGCCACTACAAATGCACAAAGACAAACTAGGAGACAGGAAAGAACAAATAATTAAAGGTTTAAACAAGATTTTTATTGGGATACTTAGACATAGGCTGGCATAGGAATTGCCCCCCTACCCGTGAAATACTCCATGTATTTGTCCCGAACCACACAGGCATTTTGGGGGGGCAAGCCAAGACGGGCAGATTCCAGGCCCGGAAGGGGATTTGCAGGGGAAAGTCCAGCCTCTGGCAAAACTGAGGCCATATAGGAATTAGATTTTTGGCTCAGAAAGTTGTGTAGCACACAGCAGCATAACACTACATAGTTTATTTTGTAGTCCGCCAAGTGGATGGAAGTCATAAAAAGGCGGAACCGGCTGGCCATTATGCCGAAGGCATTTTCAACGACTCTTCGGGCCCTGGCCAGCCGGTAATTGAACACACTCTTCCCTGGGGTCAGGGTCCTCTGTGGAAATGGCCTCATAAGATGCCGTCCGAGTCCGAAGGCTTCATCAGCCAAGAAAACAAAGGGGAGTCCTTCAATATTCCCTGCATCCGGTGGCAATGCAAGGTCGTCACTCTGGAGACGGAGGGCAAACTCCGTCTGGATGAAGGATCCCCCATCGGACATCCGGCCATTCTTCCCTACATCAACATAGAGGAATTCATACCGTGCTGACACCACCGCCATCAGCACAATGCTATGAAACCCCTTGTAATTGTAGTAGTAGGACCCAGAACGGGGTGGCGGCACGATGCGGACGTGCTTCCCGTCTATGGCACCACCGCAGTTGGGGAAGTCCCACCGCGTGGCAAACTCCGATGCCACAGTCTGCCATTCCTGTGGCGTGGAAGGAAGCTGTGGAGTGAAACAAGATGAAATAATATTAGAAAAACAAAGGCATACATTACAAGGAAATTCTATCCCAAAAAATTAGAGACCAACATCAATCTAATTATACGTTTATTAAGGTGTGTAAAAAAAGTATAATGGAAGGCTCATTTATCATATTCATCACCCCCTCTGATGGGCCATTACTAAATTATTTTGGGGGGGGGGAGATGTGTTTGGCCACAGGATAGCATTGCAGTGGCGGTGCGTCCAGAGTGGGCGCTGGAGCACTGTCCCCTCTCTCCTGTGCCCATCACTCAGAACAATACATAGGTTCATGCGTTGCATGAACCTATGTATTGTCTATGCCGCACACTATTCAGGTGGATGGCCTCTTGTAAAGCGACCGACATATGAATAATTGCGGCATTTAGGGGGTTAAAATTGCAGAGCAGAAACAGGTATTAAAATAGTCTTGCAAATTACAATCTGAGGGATGTAATTGGCTTCCTCAAAGAAAAATCGGGGACGCAAGGAGGGGGGCATTCCTTGTGTAAACACTGACAGGCTGCTCTGCCAATCATGTTCACCAAGTCTGTTTAATGGTAACATGATTGGCTGATGCAACATGAAGGGAAGGAGAAGACATCAAGGACAGAAGAAGGATGGCGCTGACCACAAGAAGGTAAGTGCAGGGCTGGGGGGAAACTGGCTGCATTAGAGGGGACTAAATGGCTGCATTGGAGGGGACAACTGGGGGCGTTTATTAGGCAACAGAGCAAAAAAGGATGAAGTTTATTTCCGAAATTGGGGTTGGAACCCCCCAACATTTGGAGCAACAGGCGCCCCTGCTGGAAAAGTTAGTGAGGGGAAATATTTAGGGAGGATAAAAAAGGGGCAATCTAAAGCTTCCAACATGCATGGGGACAAAGGGGACATTCTCAGCATATTACAATCATGGTAATTAGGGAAGGATGAAAGAAATACAATACATTAGCATACATGTAATACATAAAATGTGATGTGAAGGGAGAAAACTTACCCTAATATAGTCCTCCTGCAGGACTTGTATAATAGCAGAACAGGTGTCTGGGATTATGAGGCCCAGAGCCTGGGGGGAGATGCCTGTGGTGAACTTCAAGTCCTGAAGACTTCTCCCTGTCGCCAGGTAACGCAACGTGGCGATGAGCCTCTGCTCAGCACTGATGGCTTCCCGCATAACGGTATCCTTCCTGGTAATATAGGGGGACACCAAAGCCAACAGTTCCTGAAAAACGGGGTCAGACATCCTCAGAAAATTCCTGTAGTCCTCAGGATTATTCTCAACGATCTCCCGCAGCAGAGGCATGTGGCAGAATTGGTCCCGCTGGAGCAACCAATTCTTGGTCCATGAACTCCTCCTCACACCATTCATGGACTGGTCTTGGTCCAAAACAAGCAGACCAACACCAAGCGCACGCACAGCACGAACTCGACGACGAGAACGTCCAGGCGACATGGCTAGGAAACGGTCGTCTAATCAGAACGTACAGAACAGAACGCACTTTAGAACAGCAAGGCCTATGAATAACGAACTGAAATTCAGAAACGAACAGGCAAGAACGCACTGTAAAACAGATACGACCTGCCTAGACGCCCTGAAAGTCAAGATACGAACCCACAAGCGCAAACTGAATGGCAGAAAACGATCTGAAAAGTACGAAGACTGAAAAGCGCGAATCGTCTCTTCCCAAACTTTTACTTCACACGCGGTAACACGAGATCAGCAAAAGCAGCCCATGGGGTGGCGCCAAGAAAAAAGATCTTCCCCTTTATAGTGCCGTCGTACGTGCTGGACGTGAGCGCAGAGAACCACGAGGAAATTGGAAAATGACAGTGTGTACGCATAGAAAGCTTGACGAGAAAATCGACAAGCTTAACAAGAATCTCGTCGAAAAAAACGACGTGTTTTTTACGACGAGAAAATCGGTCGTGTGTACGAGGCCTGAGACCAAGATAGAACTTGGCCTTAATTCCAAGCGGTATGTGTGGAGAAAACCAGGCACTGCTCATCACCTGTCCAATACAGTCCCAACAGTGAAGCATGGTGGTGGCAGCATCATGCTGTGGGGGTGTTTTTCAGCTGCAGGGACAGGACGACTGGTTGCAATCGAGGGAAAGATGAATGCGGCCAAGTACAGGGATATCCTGGACGAAAACCTTCTCCAGAGTGCTCAGGACCTCAGACTGGGCCGAAGGTTTACCTTCCAACAAGACAATGACCATAAGCACACAGCTAAAATAACGAAGGAGTGGCTTCACAACTCCGTGACTGTTCTTGAATGGCCCAGCCAGAGCCCTGACTTAAACCCAATTGAGCATTTCTGGAAAGACCTACAAATGGGTGTCCACCAACGTTTACCATCCAACCTGACAGAACTGGAGAGGATCTGCAAGGAGGAATGGCAGAGGATCCTCAAATCCAGGTGTGAAAAACTTGTTGCATCTTTCCCAAAAAGACTCATGGCTGTATTAGATCAAAAGGGTGCAAATACTAAATACTTCGCAAAGGGTCTGAATACTTAAGACCATGTGATGGTTCAGTTTTTCTTTTTTAATAAATCTGCAAAAATGTCAACAATTCTGTGTTTTTCTATCAATATGGGGTGCTGTGTGTACATTCATGAGGGAAAAAATGAACTTAAATGATTTTAGCAAATGGCTGCAATATAACAAAGAGTGAAAAATTTAAGGGGGTCTGAATACTTTCTGTACCCACTGTGTCTATATGTACTGTGAGGGGGTTAGCTCGGCAGCGGGTGTGTGTGACCCCCGGGATGGGCTCCCCACACAAAACAGGCCCAGCAAACGGAGGTTGTGGTTTTCAAAATCAAAAAGGTGCGGTTTATTTTCTATTTACAGTGACAAAACACAGCAAAGCAAAAGAAACATAACCAAAATAAATCCTGGTCAAGTTGACCTCTGACTAAACAAATAGCCACACAGGCTTTTTCTCACCGCACAGGGGTTCACTCTCCCTAGACAGTCCACACAGGTCTGGTTCCAGGCATGAGCTAACATCTAATGAAGCTGGGAGTTCTTATAGAGGCCTAAATGAGCTGACAAGCTTCAGCTGGTCTCATCAACTCCCTGTCTGCACGACGCCCAGCCCTCTCCCTAGAGGTATGAGTCATCCATGAGCCCACTAGCCTTATACAACTCTCCACCTAGTTGTATAAGTCGGCGTAAAGCCTGAATCTGGGCGAAATATATCTACCCCCCTGGATGCAACCAGGTGACTTTACCTTCCTGCTGTCACATACCCCCCCCTCTTGTTTTAACCTCGGGGTTGGAACACCAGCAATCAGGCATTCATGTACTCGAGACAAAGCATCCACATTCCCCATTTGAACGCCAGGGCGATGCTTTACTGTGAAGTTGAATTCCTGGAGGGCCAGGAACCACCTATTCACTCTTCTATTTGTTTCCTTGTTTTGAGCCATCCACTTTAACGGAGCGTGATCCGTAACCATGTCAAAGTGCCTACCTAGCAGGTAGTACCGAAGGGAATCTAGAGCCCACTTCACCGCTAAACACTCCTTTTCAACGGTGGCGTAATTTACCTCATGGGACTTCAACTTCCTGCTGAGGTAAATGACTGGGTGCTCTTCCCCGTTCCAGACCTGGGACAATACTGCTCCTAACCCCACATCTGACGCATCACTTTGTACGACAAAGTCTTTAGAGAAGTCGGGTGAGTACAACACTGGCTGGCTACATAAGGCTTGTTTCAAGAATTGGAATGCTGCCTCAGCCTCGGGGGTCCATTTAATCATGACCGACCCTTTCCCCTTCGTCAGGTTGGTTAGGGGCACAGCCTTAGAAGCAAAGTGGGGAATGAATCGCCGATAATACCCAGCGATTCCCAGAAAGGCTCGTACCTGCTTCTTGCTGTTGGGACGTGGCCAACTCTGGATGGCCTCGACTTTGTTGAGTTGGGGTTTTATTACTCCCCTCCCAATGGTGTACCCAAGATATTTGGCCTCCTCCTGCCCAATGGTACACTTCTTGGGGTTAGCCGTAAACCCCGCTTCCCGAACAGAGTCCAGGACTGCTTGCACTTTTGGCAGATGTGAGGCCCAATCTGTGCTATGGACAATTACGTCATCCAGGTAAGCCGCAGCATACTTCCGATGGGGCCTCAGCATCTGGTCCATTTTCCGCTGGAATGTGGCCGGCGCATTCTGTAACCCGAACGGCATTCTTTTATATTGGAACGCCCCGTCTGGGGTTACAAATGCGGTTTTCTCTTTGGCCGACTTGGCCAGGGGGATTTGCCAATACCCTTTTGTGAGGTCAAGAGTCGTCATGTATCGGGCTGTTCCCAGCCGGTCGATCAACTCATCTATACGTGGCATGGGGTAGGTGTCAAATTTTGTAACTTTGTTCAACTGACGAAAATCGTTACAAAATCGCCAGCTCCCATCCGGTTTAGGCACCAACACAATGGGACTAGACCAATCACTTTGGGACTCCTCTATCACCCCTAAGTTCAGCATTTTCTGTACTTCCTCCCGTATTGCCTCCCGTCGAGCCTCTGGGATCCGATAGGGTTTTAACTTCACCCTTTCACCGGGCGGGGTAATGATGTCATGCTCTACCCCAGATGTTTGTCCCGGCAGCTCAGAGAATACCTCCTTGTTGCGAAGCACAAACTCCTTAACCTCCTGTTGTTGGGGTTGTGACAAGGTGGCTGCTATTCCAACCTCAGGAATCACGCAACCAGTTTGAGCTGGTGACCAAGTGTCTGCGACTAGGGACTCTCTATCCCTCCAGGCTTTCAACAGATTAACGTGATAGATCTGTTCGGGCTTTCGCCTTCCTGGTTGTCTGACCTTGTAATTCACTTCGCTCACTTTTTCCATTATCTCGTAGGGGCCTTGCCATTTGGCAAGGAATTTACTTTCAACCGTAGGGACAAGTACCAATATCCTATCCCCCGGGGAAAAGGTACGGGTCTTGGCTCCACGGTTGTACACTCTCTGCTGTGCCAACTGCGCTTGGGCCAAATGTTCCTTCACGATGGGCATTACCTGTGCAATTCGATCTTGCATCAGGGCGACATGCTCAATCACACTCCTGTGGGGAGAACTCTCACTTTCCCAAGTTTCCTTGGCAATATCCAACAGCCCTCTTGGGTGTCTCCCATACAGTAACTCAAAGGGGGAGAATCCCGTAGAGGATTGGGGCACCTCCCTAATAGCAAACATCAAATAAGGAAGTAAACAGTCCCAATCCTTTCCATCTCTATCCACCACTTTCTTCAACATTTGTTTTAGGGTTTTGTTGAATCTTTCAACCAGCCCATCGGTTTGGGGGTGATACACAGACGTACGCAATTGCGTCACTTTGAACAATTTACACAGCTCTTTCATAACCCGGGACATAAAGGGTGTACCTTGGTCCGTAAGCAGTTCTTTACAAATACCCACCCGGCTAAAAACAAGAGATAGCTCTTTGGCTATGGTTTTGGCCGAGGTATTTCGGAGAGGGATCGCTTCTGGATAACGGGTGGCATAGTCCATTATAACTAATATGTACTGGTGCCCCCTAGCGGACTTGATTATAGGACCTACCAAATCCATGGCGATCCTCTCAAACGGGACCTCAATGATGGGTAGAGGGACCAGCGGGCTACGGAAATGTGGCATCGGGGCCAACCTCTGACACACAGGGCAGGAGGAACAATAATTTTCTACGTCCTTCATCACCCCCGGCCAATAGAATCTCTGTAATACCCTCTCTCGGGTTTTCTCTGTCCCCAGATGACCTCCAAGAATGTGCCCATGGGCCAACTCCAACACCAACTTCCTGTAAGGTTTGGGCACCACAAGCTGCTCAACGGTTTCTTCTGCCCTTTTTGCCACCCGATACAGTAGGTCCTTCTCTACGCTGAAGTATGGGTAAGTGCAGGTATTATCTGGGTTCACTAACTCGCCATCTATTTTCACTACGTTTTCCCGTGCCTTTATTAGGGCGGGGTCTTTCAACTGTTCTGTGGCAAAGTTTTCCCTGTGAACCTCAAGATCAGAAAACTCCACAGACGGTAGGTTTTCGTCTGAGGAGGTGGGCTCCTCTCCAGTTTCTTGAGTCTCCCCTGCCAATACTGATAAGGGAAATTCCGGAGAGTCCTCACCACTCTCAGGGGAGTTCTGGCTATCACATTCCTGGTACATAGGGGCACCAGTGAGGGGCTCAGGATCATCCCACAGTTCCCAGAACTTCGGAAAATCCCTTCCCACAATGGCGTCATGCGGTAACTGAGATACTAAGCCCACTGGATGAGAGAGGGTACCTTTGGGGGTCTCGAAACACACTGTAGTCACTGGATACTCTCGGGTGTCCCCATGCACACAAATAACAGCTACCTTGCTATTCCCAGAGACCTCTGTTTTAACTAACTCAGCCTTTATCAGGGTCACAAGGCTACCTGAATCCAGCAATACCACAACATTTCTACCATTAACACACATTTTGCATAAATGTTTCTCAGTTCCTCGAATGGCAGTGCATGCGACTGTCACACACAGCGACTGACGTCTGCCCGTCAGAAAGTCACACTGCATGGGTTCCTCCACAACCGGGCAATTGGCTGCAATATGTCCCGCTTGCCGGCAGCGGTAGCAAATGATCCTTCTTGCGGCCTCTTGAGCCGCTGATTTCCCAGGCTGTTCTCGCCAAACTTGGGGTAGAGCTCCCACCCTCTCACTCTCTCCACCCTCACCCCTTGGAATCCTCTTATCCGCCCCTGGGGATGGTCTGGTCTTAGGGTGGAAAGTCCGAGTGTCTCTGGAAGAGGCCGTCAGGTTCTCTGTAGCCAAGTATTTCTCCACACGATCCACAAGACCATCGGCCGTCTCTTGGTCTCCATGGCTTACCCACTTTTGGATGGCAGTAGGAAGAGCTCTCAAAAACCGATCCATTACAACACGTTCCACAATCTTTGGTGCGGACAAAGTCTCTGGCTGTAGCCACTTTCTGCTCAGGTGAATGAGATCATACATTTGAGACCTGGGGGGTTTTCCAAGCTGGAAAGTCCAGTTATGCACACGCTGAGCCCGGACAGCCTGGGTGACACCCAGCCTTGCCAAAATTTCAGCTTTTAGCATCACATAGTCTTTTGCTTGGTTAGGCTCTAGGTCATAGTAAGCTTTCTGCGATTCACCAGTTAACAGAGGAGCCACCAGTCCAGCCCACTGCTCCTCAGGCCACTTTTCTCTTTCAGCGGTCCTTTCAAATGTGGTCAAAAATACCTCTGGATCATCCTCTCCAGTCATTTTTGTCAATAAACGACTCACCCCAAAGGACGCGGTATTAGTGGGACGGCTTTCCTCACTGGTCTGCGGACGTTGCTGCATTACTGCTTCCATTTGTTGTAGTCTCTGCTCTTGCTTCTGTAACAGGTCTATGAAGCGGGCCTCAGATTGCTGCTGGGCTTGTTGCTGAGCTTCCAGACTCTGTTGGTGAGCTTGCTGCTGGGCTGCAAGGCTCTGTTGATGAGCTTGCTGCTGGGCTGCAAGGCTCCTTTGCAAACCTGCATTTGTCTTCTGTTGATTGGCATTTGCTAGAGCCAGCTGTTTCAGTATCTCCTCCATGCTGGCTTAAAAAAAAAACTGCCACTGGTTCTCCACCAACTGTGAGGGGGTTAGCTCGGCAGCGGGTGTGTGTGACCCCCGGGATGGGCTCCCCACACAAAACAGGCCCAGCAAACGGAGGTTGTGGTTTTCAAAATCAAAAAGGTGCGGTTTATTTTCTATTTACAGTGACAAAACACAGCAAAGCAAAAGAAACATAACCAAAATAAATCCTGGTCAAGTTGACCTCTGACTAAACAAATAGCCACACAGGCTTTTTCTCACCGCACAGGGGTTCACTCTCCCTAGACAGTCCACACAGGTCTGGTTCCAGGCATGAGCTAACATCTAATGAAGCTGGGAGTTCTTATAGAGGCCTAAATGAGCTGACAAGCTTCAGCTGGTCTCATCAACTCCCTGTCTGCACGACGCCCAGCCCTCTCCCTAGAGGTATGAGTCATCCATGAGCCCACTAGCCTTATACAACTCTCCACCTAGTTGTATAAGTCGGCGTAAAGCCTGAATCTGGGCGAAATATATCTACCCCCCTGGATGCAACCAGGTGACTTTACCTTCCTGCTGTCACAGTATATATATATTATATATATATATATATATATATATATATATTTATATTGTGGGAGATTAGCTCGTGGAGATCACTTTTCTGGAAAAATAAGGTCAGCATCCAGGTAGTTGATTTCAAATCTGGTGGGTTGGTTGCAAGGTTTATTTAGCAGAGGTTTGTAAAATCCAGAAAACAAACAAAAAAAACGTAAAGTAAATCCTTGCCGTCCGGAACTAAACTTTACGGTAGTCTTCCTCACTATATGGTGTGGGGCTGGTTCCCATCACCCACAAAACATGTGGTAAAGCAAACCTTCTTTTTAAGTCCAAACAGAGCTCCTCTCTCAGATTCCCTTCTAAGTCTCAGGCCAGAGCTCTCCTGTGCTCTCTTCCTGCTCATTTAAAATCCATCCAGCGTGGACTCAAGTGGACTACAACATCCGGACCGGAACCAAGCTTGCCACAGAGGCTGGAAAAACCTGGGCCGGATTCAGCTTCAGTCTCTTACCACAGAACGCATGCGAGGTGAAATATACCGATTATCCACCTCACCTTGCATACCGTCACAATATATATATATATATATATATATATATACACACACATATACATACTAGACTGACTGTGTATACAATATATATATATATATCAAATACACTGCTTAAACTGACTGAATATACAGTATAGTCTACACTAAATGCAGAGTGTATATACAGTATATACTGTATAAATATATATCTCAAATACACTGCAACTAACTAACTCTGCCTGCCTAATCTAGCTCAAGCTATCTCTCTGTCCACGCCAACAACACTACACGCGGTCGCTTTGTAAGCAGCCTTATACAGGGTGGGCCGTGGACTTATTCCCCCTGAGCCATGATTGGCCAAAGGCACTCTGCCTTTGGACAATTATGTCTCTCTCTGCAGAGTGCGCTGTGATTGGCCAAAGCATGCAGGTCAAGTGCATGCTTTGTGTTTCAATCGTTTTTATTAAAGTTTCATATAAAAAAGAAGATACAACAAAATAATCTCAGCATTTCATTGTACAATACAAAATGCATTGAGGGAATAGCATGTTGCTTAATCTGTTATATTAGAGACACACACCCGTATCCCCGAAATAGTCCAAAGTAAACAATGATCTGCCAAGAGTAAACAATTGAGTAAACCTTAACTATAAAGTCAGAATTCAAAAACCCCATATCAGTGTTTTTTTTTTGTAAAGAAGAAAAGAGAAAAAAGAGGGAGTAAATCACAGAAGGTAAAGTGTAGGAGGGGGGGGGGGGGAGGGGAGGCATAAGGGCTACGGCTCTGTGCCCAGAGACCCCGCTCGCAAAAAGACCTAGGTAGCAAGCGTCCGAGGGTCGTTTGTAAGGTATCTGATCCATGGGTTCCAAACTTTGTGAAATACCTTCATCTTGTCCTGCACCAATGCCGTCAACTGTTCATTTAGCATGAGCCACGATAATTTGCCCTTGAGCTGGTCAAATGGTAGGGCAGCGGACCTCCAATTCCTGGCTATAGTAAGTTTCGCTGAAATAAATATGAAGGTCAAAAGCCTCCGTTTGGAGAACTTGGAGGCTTCCGCTACCCCTCCCCCCAGTAGAGCGTGTATTGCTGATTTTGTCAAGTTGAATGAGTCTATGAAGTTATAGACCCTGATCCAGAACCTCCTGACCTTAGGGCACTTCCACCAAATGTGATAGGTGGATCCTATTTGACCGCAACCTCTAAAACATAAGGAGGTAGCTCCAGGTACGAAAGCGCCCACTCTTGCCGGTGCCATATACCATCGCAACAAAACCTTATAGTTAGCTTCTATTATCGAGGTATTGATGAGTGATCGGTATGCAGACTCTGAAATTTTGTGCCATTCCCCCAGGTCAATGGATTCCTCTAAATCTTTTTCCCATTGGATCATGTAGTTCAATTTTGTCGATACAGTCATCAATATCGGATATATGGCAGTTATGTGACCTCTAATGTTATCATAGTGGCTGCATAAGTATTCTATGGGGGTCGTGCCTGCTAAATCACCCTTACAGGCTAAAGCTTGCACAAAGTGGCGAATCTGGGCATACCAATAGTGTTCTGTAGGGGGCATCTGGTATTTGTTAATCATGGACCGCTCAGATAGCATTCCCTTACTATCACAAAGATCTGCTATATGCAGTAAACCCTTACTGGTCCACCAAGCAAATGCGAGGGGAACGAGGCCCGGGGTGAACGCCCTACTTTGCAATAGTGGTGCCAATGGGGTATGGGGTGATTTAAATTGATGCGTCCTCGAGAGCCTATCCCATATCTCTAACGAAAAAGACAAAGTAGGGAAAAGTATTGTCGGTCTTTCTTTAACGGGGAGCCGCATTATATGAAAAATTGGGTTCGGACGACAGGAATAAGATTCCATACCAATCCAGATTGCTTGCGGTATCTGGGAATGATACCTAGTGAGTTGGGCCACCTGGGCCGCGTAGAAGTATTTCTGTAGGTCGGGCAAACCAAGGCCCCCTCTCCGTTTTGGAGCATACATTGTACTTTTGTTCACCCTAGGCCTCTTATCTCCCCAAATAAATTGGAGGACTTTCCTTTGGAACATTTGGAGATCCTGTCGAACCAAAGCCACGGGTATAGTGCGAAAAAAATAAAGTAGTCTCGGTAAAACATTCATTTTTAATCGAGTGAAGTCTGCCAAACCACGATGGGGGATGGATCTGCCATTTAGCCAAATCTTCCGTTAACCACTTAAAAAGGGCTGGGTAATTTCTCTTGTATAGCGTATGGATGGATGGGGTCAGGTGTATGCTTAAATACGAAAGAGTCTCAGGCTCCCACAGGAACTGATAGGACTGTTCTAGCGTTTTCTGAGTAGAGATTGGCAGCGAAAGGTTCAGTGCCCTAGATTTGCCATGGTTTATCTTTAACCCAGAGATATCAGAGAATGGTTGTAGAATGGCGTGTAAGTTAGGGAGGGAAGTGATCGGTGAAGTCAGGGTCAGCAGTAAGTCGTCGGCAAAAAGTAGACATTTGTGTTCATGACCACAGCAGACGATCCCTGAATATCCTGACACGCGAGTAAATTTTGATAGCTAGCAGCTCTATCGCCAGGGCGAATAATAGCGGTGACAGTGGGCACCCCTGCCTAGTGCCTCACCTGATGGGCAAAGGTTGAGAGGAGTAGCCTCGGATCATCAATGAGACCGTCAGTGTGTCATATAGTGTACGGAGGAGGGGCAGAAAGTGCTCGCCAAAACCGAAATGGCTCAGTGCATCAGATAAATAGTCCCAAGAGAGGGAATCGAACGCTTTCGGGACATCCAGCGAGAGCAACATCCCACCCCTAGGACCCCCTCCGTCCCAGTTTGATTGAACCACCGAGATCAGATTTATTATCCGACGGGTTTGATCAGATGCCTGCCTGTTTGGAACAAAACCTGCCTGGTCAGGGTGAATGTATCTAGGGAGGAAAGTATTCAGATTTTTAGATCAGTGTTCATCAACGAGATTGGTCGGTAATTGGCACAGTCCCCATGGTCCCTTCCCAGTTTTGGTATTACATAAAAGAAGGCTGCATTTTCGTGGTTAGGGAGCTTATTTCCCCGTCTCAAGTCATTAAAATAGCTACATAAGTGGGGGGCTAGAATGTCCTTGTACTTTCTATAATAATGGCCGGGGAAGCCATCTGGCCCAGGGGCCTTAGAGGGGTGTATAAGTTTTATGGCTTCCTTAATTTCGGATTCTGAAAAATCTCTGTCCATCAGGTCCACGTGGTCCTGTGTCAATGTGGGTAGCTGTATATCGCAGAAGAATGTCTCTACCTTGCGTGAATCCGGTGTATTTTTTTTATAATCAAAATTTTATTTTATTTTATTATAAGCTTCAACATTTTACATTTCCATTCAACATTGTACGTTTACATAAGAACAAATGAGCATTGCAAGACAGAACTAAGTACAAAATTATCTTATCAAAATAATCCCCCCCCCCCCCAAAGAGAAAGGGAAAAAAAAAAGTATATAAATTCCCTCTCCCCCCCCTCCCTCAGCGCCATCCCTAGCTGCGGTGGAGTAAGTCTGCTCTGTCCCCACTTACTCCTTTCTTTCTACTTATGTTGTGTGTTATCCTACTGTGTCCTTATTTGTCCCGTGAACAGTGCCCCCTCCTACTTCCAAAGACGCCACTAAAGGCCATGGTGTCTATTCTTTTTATGTGGGGGAAAAAAAATATATGTGTATTGATTTTTGCCTCGTGGTTAGGTATATCCGGTGTATTAGGTGCGCTATACAGATTCCCATAAAATTTATGAAATTCCTTAAGAATCAGTTCAGGGTTTTGGGTGGAGTGACCGGTAGATAACCGTAGTTTAGGTAGAGTCGGCGTATATGGCCGGGGGAAAAGGTTTCCTAGCTAGCATTGTAGTGGGTTTATCGCCCATAGTATAAAACCTGTGCTTAGACCAGCTGATATGTTTCTCCGCTTGTGTAGTCAAGCAGAGATTAAGGGTCAATCTTGCCTTGTCTATTTTATGCCTAAGGTCAATCCCGGGGTTCCTACGCTGTTCTCCCATTATCATTTCTAGCTCCAGTTGTTTAATGGTCAATTCTCTGGACCATTTTGCTCTGGCCGCTATTTGGAATAATTTACCCCGTATCGTGGCCTTGTGGGCTGCCCAGTTTAGGGCGGGGGATGTTTCTGGGGACTTATTGATCCGGAAATACTCCAGTATTTCTTTCTCAATTTCCACATAAAGGATTGGATCATTCAGTAATCTAATGTTAAGTCTCCATGGAGAAAGATTCGATTTAGTCCAAAGCCCCTTGGTGGAAAGTTTGACGTTATGTACGGAAGCAGGGGGGTACGTACTAAAAGGTGATTTATCCTGGAATAGGTATGATGTGCCTGTGAATAGTAAGTAAAGTCTCTAGCTGTGGGGTTGTTTTCTCACCAGGAATCAATCGGGTCGTGGAAATTAAATAAGCGCGCTTACAGCTCCCAGTCGGTGGCCGTTTCAAAGTCGGTTTCATAGGGTCCGATTTATACATAATCCTGTCCAGTGGAATGTTGCTATCACCCCCATTATGACCTGTCCCTGGGTCTTAGGCATCAATATCTTAGGCATTGTACTAAAGAAACCTATTTGGCCAGTATTTTGGGCGTAGTACGATATAAATAATACCACCTGATCACGAAGACGTCCCACTGCCATGAGATATCTGCCTCCCTTGTCTCTCACTATGGTGATAAGCGTGAAGGGGGTCCTCTTTGAAAAGAAAACAGCTACTCCCCCCTTTTTGTCGGGGCCACACGCTAGGAAAAATTGTGGGTATTTAACATTAAGGTAAAGGGGTGCAGAGGTTTTGGAGAAATTAGTTTCCTGAGTAGGAGAACGTCTGCTTTTTGCTTATGATAGAATTGAAAGGCTGTGGTTCGTTTGTTAGGTGAATTAAAGCCATGTACATTATGGGTGATTACGAAATAGTCTGTTGAATATGGTTTAGCCATCGTGGTAGGGCAGAGCACTCTTTCCCTGTCTTGCCGTTAAAATAGACAAGGCTGCTGGGGTGAAGTCAGTCCCTTTTTGCATTCTCTCAGACCCACTAGCAGGGATAGGGTACGGAACCGGAGCTCGAGGGGAGAAGAGGGAAGGGGTGAAGAAGAAGAGAGTGAGTAACAAGTAAAAACAAAATAACAAATTTCTCGGCCATAGGCCAAAGCTTATAAACTTAAACAATCTAACTAATTTGGTGGCTGAACGGCGAATGACCCCTACCGGAGACAACATCCAGTATAATATACGTAAGGGTACAATCCTCTCTGGAGGAGGATAGGTAGTCTTACAGGGGGTTGGCATGCATTGCTGCCCCGACCCAAGAAATTAATCTCTCTGTACAGGACCACCAGGGTTAAACAGATATTAGTATAGTTAAATTGACATGTGACCCTTTAATAGACGGTTAAAGCTGTCCAACTCCTCAGAGGGCTGCGACTCCAGGGCAGGCAGGTTCCCCATCGGTTACTCCTACCCTAGAGACTCAGCCCCGGGGGGGCCAAGTTTGCCCCATATCTGAGGGGCTTAAAGCAGGAAACAGCGCTAAAACCTCAAGCTTTCTGCTGAATACAAGTAGCAACCGTTAAGTAAACAATTGAAAAATGTGCCGGTGAACAGGGAACTGTATAACAAGTGTGAAACCAGAGTGGTCGCACCAGGACCTCTTCAAATTGCGGACTCAAACCAGTCCATCGACCTGGGACCTCGACAAACCCCGCTAGGGGTAAGGAGATGCTGCAACAGTCAAGTCTTCCATTGAGAATTCCTGGCCTGAGATTGTTTGCGGCCTTGCCTCAACGGAGAAAGGGGACGATGATCCAGGTGTGAGGGAGATGGTGCCCGTGAGTCCTGGGTAATGATCCCTAAGTCCAGCAGTAGATCCTCCCCTGCTTGAAACATTGAGAAAGAGTGGGATTTTCCTTTGTAGGTGAAAGACAGTCTGAAAGGGAAAGCCCAACAGTACTTTATCTGCTTGTTCACCAGCTGTTGTAAAAGCGGCTTCAGGTTCCGGCGTTTTTGTACCGTGGACGGGGCTAAGTCGGTAAAGAGCTGTATTGGTGCTCCATGTAGCGATAGATCTTCTCTTTAATTCTGTAGTAATGCGGTTTAACAATGACGTCGCACGGTAGACCATCTCCATCTGGTGGGTGGCAATGTCAGGAATAAGGTTGCGCATTGGTTCTCTCATAGCCCCTTCCAGATCAGTGTGCGATTCAGAGAGGCCATGTATGCGCACATTATACCTATGAGAGCGGTTCTCTAAATCTTACATTTTTGAATAGGCTTCCTCCAATCTATCCTGGAGGTCAGTGAGCATATTAGAATTCTGATTGACCTTTTTAATAGTGCTGTCTACCTTAGTCTCTATGAGCTCAAAGCGTCCTCCCAGATCATGAATGTCCTTCTTAAAGGTCAGTTGTGATCAATGTGCAAGCCTTTGAAAGCTCCTGCTGCAATATGGTGGAAAAGCGAGCTAGTAAAATTGCATCTGGGGAGTAATGTGGTAGCTGAGGCATTGCTAAGTCTTGGCTGGGCTGACTGAATAAGGCCAGGTCAGACATATTGCCATCCATAGAGGATACAGGCGAATCCACAGTGTCCTGCAGGCCCTTATATGTGTCTGGGGACGGGGGATGTGAAGAGGACTCACCCCGCTGGTCGGCCTCCATGTCCCCTGAGGATTGTGAGAACGGATCATGGAGCTGTTCAGGATGGCTCTGCTTGTCCCCCTTAATCTTGGAGTTATCTGCCCGGGAGGCTGTGCTGCCTCGTGTGTCCGGCCGCCCCTTCGCCATCTTGGAGTCCGGCCTATTCACTGGAGAGGGCCCCGCTCCTCCGTGCCACCTGTGCTGCTTATACTGACCCCGTTTGGGCTGCCCCTGCGCCCTCCGGTTCATAACCGCCTCGGGAAGCGATCAGTGCAGGTCTCAGGCTGCAATCCCCACTGCCTGTGCTGATTTTCGCTGTGAAGGGTCGGGGCTCGCAGAGCTCAGTTAGAGCACGTCCTTCACCAAGATCCCGCGCATGCGCACTCCAAGTCCATGCTTTGGCCAATCATTAGAGGCTAATGCACTGCGATCTCACAGTGCATTATGGGGCATTCTGTGGCACTCAAATTTCCTGCGAATGCCCCATATTGTTCGTTGTTCGGCGAACGGGCAAACACCCGATGTTCAAGTCGAACTTACGTTCGACTCAAACATCAAGCTCATCCCTACTTGTCATCAAGATGCAGCTTGCCACCAGATTCTGAGACCTCCATGCTGCTTTATCGCCAGAGACGCCGCTAGAGGTCCGGAGTCAGCACTAGTGATTTTGTCTCCGCCACCATTTTTGCAAAGAGCAGCTCTCATGAAGGCCAAGGGAAAAAAACAAGAGGCAGAGCCGGGGTGGCAATGAAAGTGGCTGCCAATAGAAATGGAGCTGCCATCAAACCCCCGCCCCATGGCCTGGCCCACAACCCAGGCTCTGCCTCTTGATTCTTCCCCTCTGCCTCAACAAGAGCCAAAATAGCGACGCCCCCAGATCTCCCACTGGCGGCACAGATTCATCACAGAACACCAGGACAAAGACAATTTCCCGGGGGAAAACAGGACTGTTGGCAAGTATGCAATAAATAGAAAATTTGTTGGAGGAGCATAAAAAGCATTTCCTAGCTGTTATAAATTTAGGCCATCATTTAATTAACACAGTGATTTCCTATGATCGCCAGCTCCAACTAGAGGCCATAATGAGGTATTTTACCTAAAATACCTCCATCAGGAAAAGTAGAGCAATACTACATTATTGCCACTAGAGGGTACCAATAATAATAGGAAATCATTGTATGAAATATGACCGATACTTAAATTTCTGGGACTTGATCTGCCGCCTCTCTTTTGTTCAAAGACTACATCTCAGTACACACTTCCTACAATTATTACTTGGTGTAGTTTCCATGACAAGCTTTGAAATGTTGGTCATAGAGACAAGTCTTTATTATGATGAATATTGTTTCTATAATCGGATGTTACTGACGATTGTATTCACTGACCCTTTATGTATTCCTAGGCCCTTGGGCCCATCTAACTTCACCTCTTTTCTAATAAAATATTTGTTGAATTGCAAAAAGAAAAAAAAAAATTACCAATATTTGTCACAGCTGGAAGAATGCGTGCAACTTTCATTTAACTAATTTCTTGTATAAAACTGAGCTCTAAATGTTTACAAAATTAATGAAAGGTAATGATTCCATTTTTATTTTTCTACTGCTATCAATGGCCAACACGGTACAACACTTCATCCATGTCTTTGGTGATCTCTGATCTCCTTATGAACTGTTTCTTACATGATGAAGATCAGCCATGGAGTAGATCTGAGGTGTATATCAGGGTGTGCTTCTTCCCCACATGAGAGCTGTGATGTCCAGCAACATTCATATAGAAGACATTTCCCACACTCAAGGCACCAATACACCTCGAAGGTTGTGTGGGATCCCTGATGTACAGGAAGACAGGACTTCAGTGAGGAACATTTCCCTCACTCAGGACAGGAAAGTGGCTTCTCTCCCATGTGAGATCTCTGATGTCTGTAAAGACTGGACTTATCTGAAAAACATTTCCCGCACTCAGGACAGGAATAGGACTTCTCCCCCGTGTGAGATCTCTGATGTGTGTGAAGATGGGACTTCCGTGAAAAACATTTCCCACACTCAGGACAGGAAAGTGGCTTCTCCCCCGTGTGAGATCTCCGATGTCTGGAAAGAGTGGATTTCACAGAAAAACATTTCCCGCACTCAGGACAGGAATACGGCTTCTCCCCCGTGTGCACTCGCTGTTGTGTGTGAAGATTGGACTTCCGTGAAAAACATTTCCCGCACTCAGGACAGAAATATAGCTTCTTCCCTGTGTGAGATCTCTGATGTGTGTAAAGATTGGATGTCCGTGAAAAACATTTCCCGCACTCAGGACAGGAATACGGTTTCTCCCCCGTGTGAGATCTCTGATGTCTGTAAAGACTGGATTTATCTGGAAAACATTTTCCACACTCAGGACATGAATACGGCTTCTCCCGCGTGTGACATTTCTGATGTGTGTAAAGATGGGACTTCTGTGAAAAACATTTCCCACACTCAGGACAGGAAAAAGGCTTCTCCCCTGTGTGAGATCTCAGATGTATGTAAACATAGGATTTCACTGAAAAACATTTTCCACACTCAGGACAGGAATATGGTTTCTCCCCCGTGTGAGATCTCTGATGTGTGACAAGTACCGATTTCTCTACAAAGTGTTTGCCGCACTCAGAACAAGAATACGGCTTCTCACCTGTGTGAGATCTCTGATGTCTGTAAAGTCTGGTCTTGTCTGAAAAACATTTTCCACAGTCAGAACAAGAATATGGCTTCTCCCCCGTGTGAGATCTCTGATGTGTGTAAAGACGGGACTTCTGTGAAAAACTTTTCCCGCACTCAGTACAGGAAAGCCTCTTCTTTGTTGGAAGGACGGCACCGTCCCGCACAGTCTGAGGTTCCTCAGGATAAGAGGAATACGATGGTCCGGCACCGTCCCGCACAGTCTGAGGCTCCTCAGGATAAGAGGAATACGATGGTCCATCTACACTGTGGGGTGCCGGATGGACATTTGAGGTAGTCGGGTTTTCTCCTGGACTATACTGTGTGATGTCCTCATCTTCTACTTTACAGTCTGGAGACAAAGTGAGACAATCCTCTGAGGTTTTCCTCATCTCCCGTCCATCTACTAAAATAGAAATACAAAGATTATTACAAGACATGAGCAGATTGGTTCCCCTAAACCAGGACTCCGCCCACATCAGGCAGCTTAGTCTCTGAGGATCTTACAATTCCCCCTCTAGGTAACTAGTAAATGGGTCCTCTGATCTCCTACCAGTTCATTTCTTTATTCATGGACCTTAGTCAGAGAGTGAGGAAACAACGAGAACTGTCTTTTATAGGAGTGACAGTGATAAGGGGATTATAGGACGAGTGTCCCCACCCCCTCTATCACTCATTACCATCTTCCCAACACAAGAAGTACCGCACTTTCTTATTTAGTCCATGAATAACAGCGGGGCTAAGCCCCACCAGAGGTCAGAGAGTGAGGATGGGGGGAGAACAACCAAGATGAAGACTGGACTGATCCTGAAGACCACCATCATTGGGTTACTGACTCCTCCCTCATTATCACTTTCTGTTTAAAGGATCACTAAAGGTATTTTATATTTTTATTTTAAATAACAAACATGTTATACTTACCTCCATTGAGCAGCTCGTTTTGCACAGAGTGGCCCGAACCTGGTCTTCTGGGGTCCCTTGGCGGCTGTCTCTGTTCCCCCCGCAAGGACTCAACACCTTAATGCGAGCGAGCTCGCATAGTGTTGAGTGCTTGCGGGCGCGCTCCCGTGATACAGCCGGCGGCCATAGCCACACACTGTATCACTCGACCCCGCCCCCCAGCGCGCCGCATCATTGGATGTGATTGACAGCGGCGCAAGCCAATGGCTGCGCTGCTTTTAATCAACCAATTAATGAGCCGGGAAGACGGCCGGGAAGCCTGCGCGGGACTTTTGAAGGGTCAGATAAGTAAAGGGGGGGCTCGGGGGGGGGCGGGGCGCTAATACACAGATGTTTTTTCACGTTAAAGCGGAGCTCCGCTGTTAAAAAAAATATTAAAAGCCAGCAGCTACAAATACTACAGCTGCTGACTTTTAATATATGGACACTTACCCGTCCTGGAGTCCAGCGACGTCTGCAGCAGAAGACGAGTAATCGCTCGTCTATCTGCTGCCCCCACCGCCATCCTCGGTGAGGGGACCAGGAAGTGAAGCGAGCACCGTCCTCACTGTTCCCCGCTGTGTTCTGGGAGCCGAGTGTTTCCCAGAACACAACGGGCGGGGCGGGAAGTGACGCACTACCCGCAGAGAGGACTCCTGGAAGTGGGTGCAAATACCTGTCTTAGACAAGAATCTGCACCCCCCGAAAGGGTGGAACTCCGCTTTAATGCATAGAATGCATTAAGGTGAAAAAACTTTTACCTTTACAACCCCTTTAAGGTTCCAAAGTTTGAGGATGTTATCACATTATTATCAACATGTAAAAGTCTGTGCTCCAATCAAATCATCAGATATAAAATGTCCAGCTGGTAGGAAATGGGTGTAACAAAAGAGAATACATATTATGAGTATATATAGCAGTGGGTAGAGGCGAGAGAGCAGAAGTCAGGACTATGTAATGTACAACATATTGTATAAGATACAACAGATAGGACTATATAGTATCAAAATGATGTAATGTACAACATAGAGTATATAGTGCAGGGGTCAGGAGTATGTAATGTACAATATAGAGTATATAGTGTAAGGGTCAGGACTCATAATATTGGTATTCAGAAATCAGTTAAATCTATAATGTTTACGTGAGACAAGTTGCAGAGGTTCCACACCGCTGCCTCCCATCTCCTGAGTAGGGATGAGCCAAACACCCCCTGGTTCGGTTTGCACCAGAACATGCGAACAGGCAAAAAATTTGTTCGAACACGTGAACACCGTTAAAGTCTATGGGACACAAACATGAAAAATCAAAAGTGCTCATTTTAAAGGTTAATATGCAAGTTATTGTCATAAAAAGTGTTTGGGGACCTGGGTCCTGCCCCAGGGGACATGTATCAATGCAAAAAAAAGTTTTTAAAAAACTGACTTTTTTTGGGAGCAGTGATTTTAATAATGCTTAAAGTGAAACAATAAAAGTGAAATATTCCTTTAAATTTCGTACCTGGGGGTGTCTATAGTATGCCTGTAAAGTAGCGCATGTTTCCCGTGTTTAGAACTGTCCCTGCACAAAATGTAATTTCTAAAAGGAAAAAAGTCATATAAAACTACTCGCAGCTATTCATGAATTGTCGGGTCCCGGCAATACAGATCAAAGTCATTGAAAAAACCGTCAGGGGTCCCCCCTCCCAAGTCCATTACCAGGCCCTTTGGGTCTTGCATGAACATTAAGGGGAACCCCGAACCAAAAATAAAAAAGCATGGGGGTCCCCCCAAATTCCATATCAGGTCTGGTATGGATTTTAAGGGGAACCCCGCACCAAAATTAAAAAATAAATGTCGTGGGGCCCCACCAAAAATCCATACCAGACCTTTATCCGAGCACAAAACCTTGCAGGCCACAGGAAAAGGGGGGGACGAGAGAGCGCCCCCCTTCCTGGACCGTATCAGGCCACATGCCCTGAACATTGGGAGGATGTCCCCATGTTGATGAGGACAAGGGCCTCACCCCACAACCCGTGCCCGGTGGTTGTGGGGGTCTGCGGGGGGGCTTAGACTATACAGACATATCCCTCCCATAACCCTGGTAGAATTGTTCTGTCAGAAGTGATCTTACTAGACTCAGGCATAGGGATAAGATCCAATAATCATACCCCAGGTACCTAGGTCAAGTAAAGTCTATGGTGAAAATGAACATTTTGCTGCCAGCTGAACCCCAGAATCTCCATAAATCCAGTCTAGATACATAAATTGTGTCTGCAGCACAGAGAAGGAAGATTATCCGAGAGAAATACAAGAATACAGGACGGGGAACACAGCTCAGAAAAGTGACCAGGGGATTACAGGCTGATATCACCCAGTCCCCGCCCTACTCTGGACCAATCAGTGAGCAGTATGGGTGGAGGAATGGATTTCGTGTTAATGACCCACCTGTGCTGATCTCTGTAGGAGTGTCCTTCTCTATAAATGTCCCCGTTATTCTATCCTCCTCCATAGACTGCTGATCATCCCTCACATACCTCTCTTCTTCTTCTGCTTTAACCTCAAATTCTATATCGATTGGATCTCCACTCTAAACCAAGAACATGAGAGAAAATATCATCTGTTATATATAAGATTTAATATTGTGACATCACATATAAAATCCACACATTGTCTCTAAGTGTGTTTTATAACCTCTGTCCCACCAACCTTGTAACAGCGAGTGATGGACGGATCCTCCTGTGTGGAATCCCGGGAATACAGAGGATGGGGACATCTCTCTGGTGGGTTCCTGGTATTAGGTGGCTCCATCATATTCTTGTGTCCTTCTGATAACTCCATCACTCCATACTCCTCATCCTCCTCTTTACACTCTTCTTTAACAACAATATTATCATCCCCGAGGTTTCCACTCTGGATATATAATAAAACATTCATTGTAACAAACATGTTGTGTATAAATCAGAACTACCAATAATTGTCACTCATCTACCTGATGATGGTGAGGGATGGTGTGACCTTCCTGTGTGGAATCCCGGGAATACAGAGGACGGGGACATCTCTCTGGTGGGTTTCTGTATCTGGATGACTCCACCATGGTGTCCTGGTACAGATCTTTGTGTTCATTTAGAAACTCTGACTCCTTCATCACCCCATCTTTATCATCCTCCTCTTTTATCTCTTCTTTAACCTCAACTTTAGAATCTCTCAGGTTTCCACTCTGAATATAGTAAAAAAATTACATCAATGCAGATAATGTACAGATCCTAATGATACACTCAGTGATTGTTCCTCATCTACCTGATGATGGTGGGGGATGGTGTGACCTTCCTGTGTGGAATCCCGGGAATACAGAGGATGGGGACATCTCTCTGGTGGGTTCCCATTACTGGATCCATCTGTAGGAAACACACACACTGACTGAATACATTGTTTCTATGTGTTTATCAGATGGGGGATCTAGGTGGAGCCTCCGTACTGCTCTCTCCTTTACAATAAAGTCTCCTCTTACCCGGTGATGTGAGGGGCGGCTGATTGTCCATCATGACGTCCTTGTAGAGATCCTTGTGTCCTTCTAAATCCTCCCACTCCTCCATGGAGAAATAGACAGTGACATCCTGACACCTTATAGGAACCTGACACACACAATGATACAGTCACCATCCAGACACATCCCTTGTCTGTTACTGGATAATGTCCCAGAATTCCCAGCACCGCTCACCTCTCCTCCATCATCTCTCTGGTGACTTCTAGAATCTTCTTTGTATTTCTCTATTCTATGAGGGAGGGAGGTGGAGGCAATGTGATGGTCATATGATCTCCAAACTTCACAGGAGGAAAACTCTAGATCTGAACACAAATAGTAAAATCAAATACATTTACCAGAATCCTCCTCTCATCACCATTCAGGTCTCTAATTAAAGTGGTTGTAACCCTAAAAAAATTATCCTGAGCCTTTCCAGCAGTATACACAGCATAGTGCTTGTGCTGCATCATTTTTCCCTTTCTATTATCTAAAAAAAACCTGGTTGATCTTGCCAGTTCCTGTGTCCCACTGTCTGTGCTGACCACTGTAATCATGGCGGCTGATCCCCGATTACCATGGTCAGTTTACGTGGCTCCATCAGCCCGCTGTCTCTCCTCTCTCATCCACCCTTCCTGCCTGTCAGCTCGGGAGTCTGCGTTATCCATTTCCTCCCCACCCTTCTAGCCCTATAGCTGTTAAAATTACTAGTGACAAATCATGTAATCTCCTCAAAATACCTTATTGCCATGGGGCGCTCATGTGACCTTCCACCGCTCTCCTCCCAGCTGACGTCAGCAGGGAAACACGACCCCTCCCCCTGTAGTGCTCGGATCAGTGAGGGAGAGTGCTGGCAGGTCACGCGAATGCCCCACGTCACTGTAAATAAGGTATTTCGCTGATCACACACACTGCACATTAGATCTTGATGTAAGAAAGGGGAATGCATGATATTTCATGTGTGACATCCGCACTACTCAGGCTAAAAGCTCGTTGCAGCCATTCTGATGTCATTACATACAATGCAGGACCAACAGTCCCACTTTGTAAGTGACAATGCCAAGGGTCCGCCCACATCCTAAGAGCATCAGAAAAATAAAAGCAAAATGGAGGAATATTAGGAGGAGGAGCTGTGAGGTCAGTGTGATGTTATAGGTCATATAGATTCTGGATGGAGGGAGGGACATTGGGAGGAGCTGTGAGGTAAAAAAAAATATATAGACTCTGGATGGAGGAACATTTGGATGGGGAGATGTGAGGGTCTCTCTATATGTGGTTCCCATATAAACCAAATCATTGTTCCTGGATGTGTTCATCTTCTCCTAAACAGAAGAGTAAACTTTGGCCTTCACCATACAGAAATCTGTCAGGTGACGTGCGGAGGAACAAAGTGTAAATAGCAGACAATTTTCTCCAGAGCTCCTAATGGTGGGGATGGGATTTGCTGCGTGCTGGTGCCAAGTTTCCACCCTCAGGGTCACTGGAGGTGTGGAGTAAATCTGTGTTGGAGGATATGGAGGAGAGATGAGGAGGAGATCCAGGAATCAGTATAAAGGTCAGGACAAGCAACAGACGAGCGCATCCAAGAGATGAAGCCGGGGTCACTACACAGAAAATCAATCTAAGGAAACAACAGGCAGGACGAGGAATAGCAAGAAGGAGCTCAGAGACAAATGAGAATATTGCTCAGGCAATAGGAGATTATCTCAGAATAACTTACTGTACATAATGAAGGAGATGAGGGGGAGGGGAGGAAGTCCCTTAAGGTGGGGCTTGACAAATTTGCTTTGAATCTAGGAGCCAGCTAAAAAAAATTATAATACAGTTTTTTTTAGCGTATCGTGGGTTGTCAGCGCCCGGGGCAAGGCAAGTAAGTTGTGAGTTGCAAAATGCAGGGCATGGGAACAGGGCTGAAACTAGGGTGGCACCTGCCCTAGCCGTCCCATCGAGAGGGGCACCAGCAGTGTGGTTTGACTATGGAGTAGCAGCGTGCACAGAATGTGAGGTCTGCCATACTGGGCTGCTTTCCTGGCTACAGACCGGCATCTCTTCCAATTTCATGCCGGAATACAGGAAAGAGTCCGTGTAGGTCAATGGTGCACCCTGGGGGCAGCTGCTGGACCTCTTCTTCTCCCCGCACATAGCGGACCCTCCTGCATCCACCAGCATGATGGACACGTATTCTAGCACATCCAGGAGCGGAGGCAGACTTACCACTTCCACACGATAAATACAGAGCAAACCGACACCCTCAGTCTGGTAAGCAACCTCCTGACACTGCCCTGCAGTTAACACTTTCATCTCCAGAAAGTGCCCACCTTGTACAGTCCCTACCAACCAGGGAAGAACTAGCCAAATACAATCCACTCTGAAGGCAGATCTTACTGAGACCAGACAGGAGCTGATGACCCTTTCCTCTAAAGCAGGGTTGTCCAAACTTTTTTCAAAGAGGGTCAGATTTAATGAAGTGAACATGCGTGAGGGCCAACCATTTTGCCTAAGATTCGGTGAACCATTAAAATTCGGTCTAAGTGTGTTCGATCACGCACTAATACACTGCCCATCAAGAATTCTCTTGCCTTTTTGGCTGTGTGGTGAAGAGATGAGCTTGGGTGTGTTATTTGGATATGCCGTATTTTTCGGTGTATAACGCGCACCTTCACTTTAAAAAATCTTACATTTTAAATAAAAGAACTGTGCAGCAAAATAAGGGTCACTGCCCATCAATGCAGCCTCACAAGTGCCATAAATGCAGCACCCCCCCTTGACATGAATGCAGCACCCCCCCTTGACATGAATGCAGACTCACCATTGCAGCCTGATTCATGCCCATGTGCAGCATTGGAGGAGACAGGGAGGGGGCAGGACGAGTGCCGACAGACACACAGGAAAAACTCCTGCTTTATTGCCGGCCTCTTTAATAGAAAGTCCCGCCTCCTGTGATTGACAGAACAGTCGTCCAATGGCAGCGCAGGAGACGGGACTTTCTTTTACAGAGGTCGCCATGCAAACAGGAAATACTTCCTGTATGCTCGGCGCTCGTCCCGCCCCCTTCCCGGAAGCCAACATGTATTTCTTTTGTGGCCCCCAGCGCTCAGGGATGTCAAAATGACCACCCGGGCCGTCCGAAACCGGAATGCGGGCTGGACTTTGGACATGCCTGCTCTAAAGTCTCCACATAGGACTCTAATTTAGCCCTGTTAGAACAGAGAGTCGTCTCCCCTGAACAGAAGCAAACCCAGTACTGTCAATGAGAAGGGCAAGTGCAGCTTTATCTGGATGACCTAGATCAGTGGTCTCCAAACTGCGGCCCAGGGGCCAGATGAGGCACTTTGCTTGCTTTTATCTGGCCCTTGGGGTACTATTCCATCAACTGATATAAACAATGGGGCATAATGAAGGGGCAAAATTCCTCCCAATAGTACCAACAATGGGACACCATTCCTCTCAATGACACCAATGATGGGGCACAATTTCTCCTAATGACACAGATGATGGAACACAATTCCTTCCACAGACACCAACAATGAGGTCCACTGAAACCAATGATGAGGCAAAATCCCCCCCCCAGGATACCAGTTCCTCCCCATGACACCAATGTTGGGGCACAATCCCCCTCCCCCAATGATGGGACACAGTTCCTCCCCATGATGCCAATGATGGGGCACAATTTCTCCAAATGACACCAACAATGAGGCTGAATGACCAATGATGGAACACGATTCCTCCCAACTATACCAATATTGTAACTAGGGCTGGGCGATTTTCCCCCCAAAAAAAATCTGCGATTTTTTTATAAAAAACTCGATTTACGATTCGATTTTTTTTTTTATTATATTAATTAAAGTGCATCAATAAACAAAATTGCAAAGGCAAACTCTTTCTCGAACTGCAAAGTCAGTGTGCTGTGTGCAAAAAAGATTGTTAAACATCCAAATTATTAATACTGTATTTGGATTTAGCTAATAAAACAACAAAAAATCCTGAGGTTACTCTTAGTTGAATTGAACTGTGCCCATGCCTTACTGTGCCCATGCCTCACTGTGCCTGTGTCTATGCTTCACTGTGCCCAATGCCTCACTGTGCCCGTGCTTCACTGTGCCCATGCTTCAATCACTGTGCCCGTACCCGATGCAGATTTTCATGGGATACGGATTTTACTGCTACACCGGCGGCCATTCCAGTATTCAAAAGCCGCGCCTCCTCCTGGTCTGTGATAGGCGGAACACTCAATTTCCCAGCATTCAGTGTTCCGCCTATCATGGACATCCGCTTATCCTCTTAACACAGATGAGGATGAGAGGATGTTCGTGATAGGCTGAATACTGCCTGCAGTGAAATTGAGTGTTCCGCCTATCACAGATGACGAGAACTCGGGAGGCGCGGCTTTTGAACACTGCAATGGCCGCCGTCTGTCTGCATGACACGCTGATCGGGTAGGCAGACGGCGGCTTGCGGTTAGTTAGTGTTACATTGCATCTACTCGCGGCGGCTGTGGCGAGTAGATGTAATTGGGGTACCGCCACCCAGTGCTATTCCGGATACGCCCTCTGCAGCCCTGCTACGGAAACTTTGAAGGAAATAAATAAATAGAAAAAAAATAAAAATAAATAAAAAAAATTTTTTTAAAAATCTAAAAAAATCGATTTTCTTCAAATCTGAATCGATTTGAACTCAAAACTCGATTCAAGATTAAAATCGATTTTTTTTCCCAGCCCTAATTGGAACACAGTTCCTCCCAATGACACCAATGATGGAGCACAATTTAACCAAATGACACCAACAATGGGACCCAATGACACCAATGATGACACAATTCCTCCCACTGACACCGAAGATAGGGCATTGTTTTTCCCACTAATGTTGGGACCTTTTCTACTTCCAAAGGCCACAGTCTGTCCCCCTTAAAGTCTGAAGGACTTTAATCTGGCCCTTTGTTTAGAAGGTTTGGAGACCCCTGACCTACAGAATGGCAGTAAGCAGAACACAAAACTATGGGGGATCCCAGAGGCTACAGCAGGCACCGATCTTCTCCCCACTGTAACCACCACCCTTAATGTATAACTGAAGGCAAAACTTTTCTTTAGTTTTGGATGGAGTGTTAAGAGATTAAAACACTTGTCAACTTTTATTGCCATCTGTGCCTCCTCGTCACCCTCTCTACTTGTCCTGTTTACCAATATCATTGAAAGTAAAAGAAAAATCACACATTTTGGGTTGTCCCCAGAAAACTAATAAAGGGGACATTTGCAAATGGGGACACTAGTTCTGGTAACCTGTAGGTTCCCAAGGGAGTCCCTTAATTTGCAAGGATTTCCTGCCACTTCCTGTTTGTCTATGGGACAGGAAGTGAAGGGACATCTTCCCAATGAGACACAGATGGCAAAAAAAATCTAACAGGCTATAACCCACCCTTACACTATCTAAGATGAAAAAAAAAAGGTTTTGCTTAGAGTTCTACTTTAAAAGAGAAGTTTGGACTTTGAAAAAAGCAAACCTTTGTACTCACCTAGGTGGATGTAGCATTGATCTGATGCTGCATTCACCCCCCATTGGCTCTGCATTGAGAACTGAGTGATCAAACACCTCTGATCGCTCAGTTCTTCCCTCCGGTCTGAGCAGAGAGCTGTGGCCATCAGTCACCGTCTCTCTGCTCTGCCCTCCAGTACTCCCTGGAGGGCTGGACTGTGGAGTGGGTGGGAGGGGCTGGATCAGATTCTTAGTGGATCCCTGAGAGGCTGAGCCAGCTGTCGGTCCAGGCTTTTGGGATCCCAACCATTTGGTCTGGATCTTTTCAGAGCCTGGATCAGCTCTGTGGCATCAGCTGACAGTGGGCTTTAGCTTGCTCATGGGAGTGCAGATCTAACCGCAGTCCTGTGATAAATAGAAGTATGGCCAAATAAGCTTTGACCATACTCCTCCTTTAATACCTCCCTGGACAAGCCAACATCCTCCGCTCTGGAGATTGATTGGGGGGTACATCATGTGGGCCCCAACACCTGATCAGATAACTCCAATCCCAGAGATGTCCTCTGCAGGGTCCATTATTTCAGGATTGCAATGGACACGGCCAGTCTCATCCAATGTTCTCCCTCTGCTGATCCCCCAGCATTCGATCTCCTCCACATCACAAGTGCTTGAGGCACAGCAAAGATCCATGTAGAGGAGTAACATTTGTGATGTTAAGGAGATCGGGTGCTGGGGGAGCAGCAAGGGAAGAAGATTGGATGAGACATCCCTTCCTCTGCAAATTACATCTGTCAAGTGACCAGCGGGAACTTCAGTAGCCCCACGCTGGGTACATAGTATAGAGGCAGCTGTGGAGTTCAGATCCCACTGGGCTCCACCACCAGAAGGTGTGGGGTTAATTGTCATGTAACCCCACTATAAAAAAACTGTTTACATCGCCACAAACCCCCCAACATTATACTCATAATACATGGAATCTAAAGAATGAGGCTGCTGTGACCACTAAAATATACACTTTATTAATAGTATTGATAAGATGTATCTGATATATTTCAATGGCACAGCAGCCTCATTCTTTACATTCCATGTAATATGAATAGAATGTTGGGGAGCGGGGGTTGGGGGAGGCTTTTTTGTAGTTGGGTTACATATTAGTCTTTACTAGGAGCTCTTACCTAACATACCACTGATCTCTGACCTTTGCATCACTTACTTCTGACCTCTGCGTCACTTACTGCTGACCTCCGAGTCACTTACTGCTGACCTCCGAGTCACTTACTGCTGACCTCCGAGTCACTTACTGCTGACCTCCGAGTCACTTACTGCTGACCTCCGAGTCACTTACTGCTGACCTCCGAGTCACTTACTGCTGACCTCCGCGTCACTTACTGCTGACCTCCGCGTCACTTACTGCTGACCTCCGCGTCACTTACTGCTGACCTCCGCGTCACTTACTGCTGACCTCCGAGTCACTTACTGCTGACCTCCGAGTCACTTACTGCTGACCTCCGAGTCACTTACTGCTGACCTCGGCGTCACTTACTGCTGACCTCGGCGTCACTTACTGCTGACCTCGGCGTCACTTACTGCTGACCTCGGCGTCACTTACTGCTGACCTCGGCGTCACTTACTGCTGACCTCCGAGTCACTTACTGCTGACCTCTGAGCTCTGCGTCACTTACTGCTGACCTCTGTGAAGGAATATGAACCAAATGTGACTCCATTTTAGAGATCATTGCTTAGTCATATAATCTACTGCATATATTTTCACCCACACATTTCTCAGCAAACGCTTTTGTTTGGGAACAAATCTAGGTCCCAAGGATCGGTTTAGTTTGTTCCTTGATAATGTGTGATTTCTTGTAATTGACGCTTGACTGTCTCTAATCGCTATTCCTGTCTTGATATTGTTCTCAGTAGAATGTCCCATAACAATCTAGATGTAATATTGTTTACTGTTTCTGTTATATCAACAATGGAAAACTACTGTGTGACTAAACTTTGCTTGTAACAGTATTATTCTGTCTTATATAAGCTGTAAGAATACACTACATTTTCAGATCATTCTGAACAACCAACACTGTGTTAGTGTGCAGTTATTCAGAGTGTCTCCGGGCCCGTACTGAGACGGAGGAATAACCTGGTCAGAGACCTTGTAGTCTATTGAACCAAGGAAGGGTTCACCCCAACAATTTTGGCGTAGTCATGCAGAATGGTAAAGACATCATCTGTCCGGTAAGTGTTGAATTTATTTTTTACCTTGCCATGAAAATTGCAAAAGATAGTAGGACAAACCCCCCAAAATTCTTCAAATATATTAATAGTAAAAAAGGTGAAGTCTGAGCATGTAGGCCCTTTACAAAATAATCTAGAGTGGGTTACTAGACAAAAAGAAAAGGCTAATTTATTTAATACTTTCTTCAGCTCTGTGTATACAAAGGAGCATGGGGGAGCTCATGTCCATAATGGGGGTGGTAGTAACACAGCCCCAAATCCACAATGGCTCAAAAGTGATATGGTCCAGAAATGTTTAGACAGAATAAAGGTGGATAAAGCACCTGGACCAGATGGCATACACCCACAGATCCTAAAAGAATTAAGCTCTGTAATTTCAAAGCCATTGTATCTAATTTTTAGGGACTCATTAATGACAGGAATAGTACCACTGGATTGGCGCAGGGCCAATGTGGTGCCCATATTTAAAAAGGGAACAAAGTCTTTACCAAGTAACTATAGACCTGTTAGTTTAACTTCTATAGTTGGGAAGATACTGGAGAGATTAATAAAAGACCACATAGACGAGTTCTTGCTGTAAAAAAAAAAAAATTAAGCAACAGACAGCATGGATTCATGAAAGACAGAAGTTGTCAGACAAACCCGATTTCTTTTTATGAAGAGGTAAGTAAAACCTTGGACAGAGGGGTGGACGTGGTATACTTGGACAGAGGGGTGGCTGTGGACGTGGTATACTTGGACAGAGGGGTGGACAGAGGGGTGGCGGTGGACGTGGTATACTTGGACAGAGGGGTGGCGTGGACGTGGTATACTTGGACAGTGGGGTGGCTGTGGACGTGGTATACTTGGATTTTGCAAAAGCGTTCGATACAGTTCCCCACACACGGCTCATGTGCAAGGTAAAGTCTACAGGCTTGGAAATATCAGTTTGTAAATGGATAGAAAACTGGCTAAAAGACAGAATTCAGAGAGTAGTGGTTAATGATTCTTACTCTGAATGGTCTAAGGTTATCAGTGGTGTACCCCAAGGTTCAGTGTTGGGACCCGTACTTTTTAATATAAATGATATTGGGTCTGAGATCAAAAGTAACATTTCTGTCTTTGCAGATGACACTAAGCTATGCAGTGGAATAACGTCCTTACAGGATGTCGCCAATTTACAAGCCGACCTCAATGCTCTGTCTAATTGGGCGACTATGTGGCAGATGAGGTTTAATGTTGATAAATGTAAAATTATGCACTTGGGGGCTAATAATATGAATGCATCATACATACTAGGGGGAGTACAACTGGGGGGATCCGTAGTGGAGAAGGATCTGGGGGTTTTGGTAGATCATAAGCTCAATAATAACATGCAATGCCAAGCTGCGGTTTCCAAAGCGAGCAAAGTCCTTTCTTGTATTAAGAGAGTTATGGACTCCAGAGAGAGAGACATCATTTTGCCCCTGTACAAATCATTAGTAAGACCTCATCTGGAATATGCAGTTCAGTTTTGGGCCCCAGTTCTCAAAAAGGATATTGGGGAACTGGAGAAAGTGCAGAGAAGGGCAACCAAACTGATAAGAGGCATGAAGGAGCTCAGCTTTGAGGAAAGATTAGAGGAACTGAATTTATTCACTCTTGAGAAGAGGAGAATAAGGGGGGATATGATCAACATGTACAAATATATAAAAGGGGTCCATATAGTGAACTTGGTGTCGAGTTATTCACTTTACGTTCAACACAAAGGACAAGGGGGCACTCTTTACGTCTAGAGGAAAAGAGATTTCATCTCCAAATACGGAAAGGTTTCTTCACAGTAAGAGCTGTGAAAATGTGGAATAGACTCCCTGCAGAGGTGGTTCTAGCCATCCTAGTAGATTGCTTTAAGAAAGGCCTGGATTCTTTCCTAAATGTACATAATATAACTGGGTACTAACTTTTATAGGTAAAGTTGATCCAGGGAAAATCTGATTGCCTCTCGGGGGATCAGGAAGGAAATTTTTCCACTGCTGTAGAAAATTGGATCATGCTCTGCTGGGGTTTTTCGCCTTCCTCTGGATTAACTATGGGTGTAGAATTGGGTATATGTTTGTATGATATTATTTACTTTTTGTTTGTTTTTTATGGTTGAACTTACTATGCAACTATGTGACATGTGTTCATGACCATCCTTATTTTAAGATCTGTGTAGGGGAAGTAAAGACTTGTTAAGTGTTCTAGGAACACATACAGGCTCTGGGTGAGTCTGAAGTTAATCCTGAGTGGCTATTAATAAAGGTCCTAAGAGACTAAAGGGAAATTTTAAGGTGTATACACAAAATAGACTGACAGGTTGGGTTCCGATATCTCAGATCACTTTTGCTTATCTTTCTATCGCATAGAAGTATAAGGATAATATTGTATAGAAGTATAAGAATATTATAAATGCCCGGAGTGTGTTGTTGGACTGTTATTTTGTTAGCACGGTAATCAGATATATTTTAGAGTATAAGAACATTATTAATGTCTAATAGATGTTCTGAATGTGTTGTGGGTTTACCGTTTTGCTATAAGGGTAGTCACACATACTTAGTAGCAAGTGTACCGGGTGGGTATCATTCAAGGATCGGTAAGGGTCTATTGTTTCCCCTGAAGGTAAACCCCAAGTCCAGGTATTGAGGTTCAATCTACATGTGCCAATAATTTTCCAGGAAGGACTAACTGTTAAGGGACTTAGAAGAAACAACATCTTTGTCGTTTGTCCCAAATCACTGTCACAAATAGATCCCTCTGGGTGGGGTACTGAGGAGTGAAGAGGGTCAACCTGGTCAGGGCAGAGACAAGTCTATCTACCCCTACCCTATACACACATATTTATGGTGCTTTAGACGCACATAGTAAAAGACTCTGGGAGTCTTGTAAGGTTCTGAGAAACCTAATTTAAAAGGAAATAAAATACGACAGTACTGTATTTTAAAACTGACTGTTCTGAGAAACAGTAGTAGGTAAAAACTGACTGACAGGTTGCACTCGTAACTCTGAAAATATCTTTTCCTTCTTTCTATGTTGCATAAAGTGATTAAGATATTATAAATGTTATTTGCATGTCCTGGATTTTTTGTTTTATTATAGAAACCGGAAGGGAATACTTGGTGAGTAAGTATTCCTAGTGGTTAGTGGAAATATATATTATATTATATTAGATTAGTGGTAATAAAGGATCGGTAAAGGTTATTTGTTTAAGGAAGTAAAAACCTTCCTCCCCACAGCCATAGCCTGCAATTAGAAAACAGGGGAAACTGGGCACGGTTCAAAAATGTCTGGACTCATGAGGCGGGTCTGAGCATTTTGGAATGCTAAATGACCGATCCGTTTTATGTAGATTCTGTCATTTTTGTTAGACCTTGACAGTTTAACTGTTCTAAGAAGTAGTATTAAAAACTCTGGGTGAGGAAAAAACTCAGACCTCTGTCGCTGTCTGTTTGTTGGTGTGGAGTTGTCTAGAAGCCGTGGATGAGAAGGCTATGTCCATTAGGTTGCAATTATGGGGGAGGTGCAAGAAAAGCCTATACCTCCCGAGGCCATGGTGTTCTGTAAGTTAATGTGAAAACTTACAAATGCTGACAGTAAGGGTCAGTTAATGTTACTGTAAATACAGTCCAGTGGACTCCCGACCAAAAAAGGATGTGAAACTCATATTGGGCAGAAAAGTGGCCACGGTGAAGAAACTATTATTCTCACTTAATTCTGCTCTCAGTGGCGAGTAATTAGTCGGTGTCTGGAGTCCATTGGCTAATAAAAAAAAATCTCCTGTCAATTTTTCTAATACTACGTGTGAAGTAATATGTTTTATATATATTTTATATACATTTTTATTTAATCACACGGTTATTCATTATTAGTAGCGCAGAGAAATCAAAAAAGGAGAAGAAGAGATGGGTTGGAAATGGCAGAGCACTGACTTGAACACGCTAGGGTCAGAGCAGATGGGAGAAGAAAAATGCCAAGCCAGAACTTCCCCTAGTCAAGAAGAGGATGATTTCATTTGTTAATAACAGCCCCCTCAGATGCAAGCCACAGCCCAGTGACATCCACCCCTGTCAGAGGAATCATCTCTGAACAAAACACCCCCCCCCCCCCGCTTCTTCTCGCAATTGCAATTATTGACCCTGTTGGCATGGGTTAGGATAATGCCTAATTGTCCGGTGAGTCTCTTGGGAAGGGACCTATTGGGCAAGTTGAGTATTACGATGTCTCCTACTTGATGTCAATAACAAAGGAAGGGGGATTGAATGTTTGATCTAGCAAGATGAGCATTTCTACCTGCTGAAACAGGACACCCAAGTGAGATAGGGGACAAGGAAAAGAGGCAGGATGAGCCGAGACCTCACTGTATGTAGGACTCATCCAATGTACACCCTGTAAGGCCACATTAAATCTGGGGTGGGTCCAATAAAAAATAATTGTCAGGATGCCAAATAGGTACCGTATATACTCGAGTATAAGCCGAGGTACCTAATGTTGCCACAAAAAACTGGGAAAACTTACTGACTCGAGTATAAGCCGAGGGACAACAATGCCTCACTGTTCCCTATCCTCACTGTTCCAATTTTACATGTAAATAGTACCTGAAAAAAAGTTGCGGATGCGGCGTCCATCGTTCAAATTCCGCGTTCTCTTCCTGTTCCTTCCGTGATAGGCGATTCTCATCAGACACTCTCCGCCTATCACGAACGTTCTCTCATCCTCAGTTTTCCAGCAGACACTGTGTTGGGTGTTTCGCCAATCACAGACGTCTGCTGGGAAACTGAGGATGAGAGAACGTTCGTGATAGGCGGAGAGTGTCTGATGAGAATCGCCTATCACGGAAGGGACCAGGAAGAGACCGCGGGATTTGAACGATGGACGCCGCAGCCGCAACTTTTTTTCAGGTACTATTTACATGTAAAAACTTTCGCTGACTCGAGTATAAGCCAAGGGGGGGACTTTCAGACCCAAAAAAAGGGCTGAAAATCTTGGCTTATACTCGAGTATATACGGTATATCTCTTAACAAAAAAGTTTATTTTGAAAAATTGATTTTTGCACATTGACCTCCACATACTGGGGTATCTCTGTGCAAAATATTGCCATTTGGCCAACAATTTCTGAGTTTTTATAATCATGGCATCTTAAAGGAACATACCGTATTTTCCACACTATAAGGCGCACCGGATTATAAGGCACAGTCTCAATTACAGGGTCTATTTCTGTACTTAACCCCTACATAAGGCGCATTGTATTATAAGGCGCATGCTAAAACATACGGTCTACAAAAAAAAAGGTAACGGAAGCAAAACAGTGGAGTTTAGTTGAACTTTATTCTACTATTTAACAATACACTCACATTATTTTTCAGTCTCGTTGCCAGTTGGCTGTTCAGCAATGATGCTGGCTTTCGCGAAAGCTCGGACAACAGTTAAAGCAGATACCTTACTAACGTACTGTACGTATTACGTAATGTTCTCTGACTGGTTTATCGCTGCCAGCGTACGTAGTGTACGTATTACGTCCCTGTGTCAGTAGTGTTGATAGTGTCAGTGTTTTGAGGCATTGTCAAAAATGTATACATTTCTAGAAGAGGGGATACTATAGAGATCACCCTACAACACCTCTATAAACCCTGTAAAGTAAGCCAATGGAACTTACCGCTTTATACAGGACTTGAGGGAAATTAACAGTTTAGTTATACCTAGAACACCAGTTTTACCTAATGTGCCATGTCACAGCCATACCATCCAATGCTACCCACTTCACTTCATAGTGATTGGTTTAGCAAATGCGTTTTAGTGCCCTGGAAGACCAGGAGAGGGCATCATCTTGTGAGCCCATCTTTTAGAAATGTATCCTTCGCGGCCGGTGACTAACCTGGTGGATGATATCCTCAGGGTTATGTACCCTTTGTTGTCTACGCAATTATGCTCCAGACCACATTGAGAGCCCACCCCTACACATAGATCGGTCCTGCTACAGTATGTAGTTACTATTTGGAGGCCAGTCAAAAGGACGGGTTGAGTTTGCACCCAGAAGGACACTGTATTCAGAGTCGTGGGACTTTATTCAGGGTCGGTGGATATATTTATATAGATAGTTGAGAAATGGAGATAAAGAGGGCTTTTGGTTTCATTTAAAAGGGCCAGAAGTTTGTTTTGCTTCGGCAGGTAAACCAATCAAGCAATAGGTTAAATTGATTGGCTGTTTTCAGCTTTCCAGGTTCTTGCTGAGGTAGACATCCAAGCATTTTAGAGACTCACATATGGAAGCAGACCAGGCGGCCAAGGATGCTGCATTACAGCCCCGGACACTTGATGGGTCTGTGCAACTCACAGATTCCACCTTGTTCTGGCCCAGTATAGCTGGGATTAATAATTTAACTTTAAGGACCCCAGAACGAGAAGAACGAGTGGTCCACAGGGGGCAACTTCTTATGAAACAGGACTTTGGATTCAATGTGATCTTTTATGTCTGCCAGCTATTCTGACCCCTCCACAGCCATATTCCCTCCAGCTTGACACATGGAACGGGTCTTCAGTCACAAGAAGTTATGCCTGCCCTAGTAAACAAACATGGGATAGAGACAGGGGTCACCACAGTTGGTGTTAGAATATACCACTTCTTGTTTTACCTGTTACCAAAGGTGTTACCAAGGGCTGAACCTCCCTTCCGGAGATATAAAAAAAAGATATATTCGGGTGCCCAAGTAAAAGGTATCTGAAAAGTGCTGTGGTTGTAGCACCCAGACTTGGCCTCCTCTATATGGAAAAAATGAATGTTTTTATTTGTATGTAAGACTATGACAGGTGTCCTCGCCAGAAACATGGTGGAGAACTGCGCCCTGTAGGTTTTTTTTCCCAAAGATGGTGCCAGTTCAGGTTCAGGGCATGCCTACATGCCTCCGAGCATTAGCATCCTGTGCGATGGTAGTCGGGATGGCAACATCATTTACCCTGGGCAGACCTACTACTTTACCCACCACTTTCAATGTGACAATGTTACTTAAAATATTCACACCCAACACATGTCTGCTCAAAGATTGGGAGGACAATGGAGCAAATCTAAAGCTAGAGACAGAATATGCCTCTCCTACATCAGGCCCAGCCTGATTTTAATGCCTTTTTAGAATTAAATAGGAGAACAGGGTAAGGTAAGTACCACAACATGACTGTATACACATTGCTCAACGGGACACTTCTACCAGGTCGTTTATGTCTTCCACTGTTTTACCTGATTTACACAAGGGTTTTGAAGATTCTGCTGTTATTAGAGTGCACTTGCAGAGTCAGCTGCTAGAGCAGCCAGCACATACCCAAATGCCAGTACTAATACCTGAAATAGCACTGCTAGATCATACATTATTAGATCTCCAGACACATGTAACAGAAAGAGATTTAAGGGATTGGGCGGGGGATGATCAAAGAGGGGAAGCCATGCATCCCCGCAGCTAGCGCATCTTTGTTTATAGCCCAATACCATAGGGTAGGTCATAGGGGTTGGCAGAACACATGTGAAATTTTACGAAAAGATTTCTTTATTTCAAACTTACCTAAGCTTGTTAAAGCATATGTGTCACGGTGCATCACATGCATCAGGAATAATCCAAACATACCACACAAGGTGAAATATGAACACCTCCCGTATCCTACTACACCTTTCACCCACCTGCAAATAGATTTCACCCACATGCCAAAAAAAGGGACAAAGCAAGAATACCTTTTAGTCATCGTGGAGATGAGATCATCTCTCGCCGCCCGCCCCACATTACCACTGTCCTCCCTCACTGGCCTGTGCTACCACCACGGCAGATGACAAAAAAAATCTAGTGGCAGGTGACGTGTCAATCCGCACATGGTGGCAGGCGACGTGGCAATCCACACCTGGTGGCAGGTGTTGTGGCAATCCACATCTGGTGGCAGATGACGTGGCAATCCCCACCTGGTGGCAGGTGATGTGGCAAGTGGCAATCCACATCTGGTGGCAGGCGAGGTGGCAAGCGACAATCCCCATCTGGTGGCAGGTAACATGGCAATCCACACCTGGTGGCAGGTGACGTGGCAAGCGAAAAATCCACACCTGGTGGAAGGCGACGTGGCAAGTGACAAACCGCATCTGGTGGCAGATTCTGCATTATGGTGAGTTTGAACTATTTCATTTTATATTACATGCAATGACAGAAATAATGCACTTCAATCATCCCAACACCATATCAGCCATTGTTCTGTGATGATTGAAGCGCTAACACCAGCCATTTCCCCGACAAATTGCCAGCGAAAAGCTACATAACAACCCAACCTCCCTGGCCCGATTCTATTCCACAACGCCGGTCCTCGGTGACAAAAAGGTTGGGGACCACTGCTTTAAAGCTTCACTCCTCTTCAAAAAGGGTACCCCACCTATTTGTCTTACTGATGTCACAAGAACATTTTCAAACAACACTTTTGTGTATCAAGCCATGGGTAGAAGCCACTCCCCAGATTTGTGTTTTAAATTAGGTAATTCCACAAAGAGGTGCTACAGCTTGCCAACATGCTGCACTTAAATTTTCAGCAGCATCACGGTATAGCTCCTTCTTCCATACCCCAGACCCTTTATTTAATTCTACGTTGCTATAATTCCTAAGCGCAAACCCACCTCTACAGTAGGACAATTGTTGTCAACTATAGCATTCTCAGGTCTCTCTTGTGAACTAAGGAGAATTTTCCAAAGGTTGCCTTTAGCCCTTGTCAATTATACATACAGTACATCTGTTGCAAAGATGTTATCCCCGGATCCCTTTAGAATCCCAGGGATGGTGTTATTTGGCGGCCCTGGTCCCAGTAATGGGGGTATTAGGTGGATATGGCCTGGGCCTGGTTCCCTTCTGGTACAGGTTGGGGAATAGATTTAATGAAGAGGCTCAATAATTACATGGGTATTATTGATAACGTAATGGAAAAGAATTCTGATGATATTACCAAATTAAATATAGAATCTAGAGCAATCAGGAAACAATTAGAACTCCATGACCTGGCCATTGAAAGTATGAGTGCTGCACTGACAGGCCTGTGCGAAGTTACAGAGGACTATGAGTGTTGCACTTGGGTTCATAATACATCTATTGAGGTCCCTGATTATTATGACATTATTGCCCAACATAGAAAGGAGCTAGACAAGCTACAACAAGAGGCCAGGAATATTGTCTTCCTTGTGTGTAATCAGTGACGTCATTACGCTCTGATTACACACAAGGGAGACCCACGGAACACAGGAACCCGGGAAGGATTTGAAAAGACGCCGGATCTTTTATTGCTATATTGCTGCACATTACATTGCCGATCTTCGCTGATTAACCACAGTGATTCTGTAAGTGCAACCCTAACGTTTTATTAAATCGTGGTTTTTATTACTACACCATGGAGGCTCTCTTTTTTTCATTTTGAGTATTCATCTGACGGCGAGCCACTGACTAGGAGATTATCAGGCTGTGGGGAAGCCTCATTCTCTGAGCTGGGTGAGACTGTGTCATACAGTCAAGGCTATCTGGTAAGCAGTATCACCACTCACTTGGGTGTCACGTCTGCAACCTGGCACAGTTCTCTTGGGAAGAAGCTTTCTCCTTCACCATTTCTTTCTGGATTTGCTTTTGAGATTTTTCTGGACATTTTTTTGCATTTTTATTTAGTTTAATTTTCTTACATTTATCATCATTATTTGATTGTCTTTTTTATCATTCATTTAGTTGACCACATTTTACCATTTGTGTCAATTCACAATTTTTTGGCTATAAACTTATTCTAGATTAATCATTTTTTCGGATTTGTTCCTTTTCTTCACAGGGTTTTATTTGTGGATTTTTTGTTAGGTTCACGTATATTAAGTTGTTCTTTTTTTGTGGTCATTCACGATTTAGACTGTTTACCCACCCCTGGGTTAGATCACACCACCTACCCAACACTAGGGCTTGATCATTTCATTTAGTCCCTATTTTTCATCCTTTAAGCGCTGCATTCCTCCTTATATTTAATACTCTACTTATGCTTTAAGTGTTGTATGTGCATAGTGGAAAGGGCCCAGTGGCCCCTAGTGATATACTGCCTTATGCAATGTATATGAAAGCTTATAAGCACATCCAAAAAGGTTCTTAAAGGGGTTGTAAAGGTTTGTTTTTTCTAAATGGGTTCCTTTAAGCTAGTGCATTATTGGTTCGCTTACCTTTTAATTCGATTTCCCTTCTAAATGTTTTTTTTCTTTGTTTTCTTTGTCTGAATTTCTCACTTCCTGTTCCTCCTCAGTAAGCTGTTCTGGCTGACTAAACAGGGCTCGGATGATGGGGGCAAGTTTACTGGAGGAGAAACAGGAAGTGAGAAATTCAGACAAAGAAAAAAAAACATTTAGAAGGGAAATCGAAGGAAAAGGTAAGTGAACCAACAATGCACTTGCTTAAAGGAACCTATTTAGAAAAGAAAAAATAGGATTTTTTTACTCTCCGTAAAATCCATTTCTCTGACCTCCATGGACCGACACGGCGGCTCTTATTCACTGAACGTGTGGGTATATGTCCCTGCTTGCAGGAGAAGATCTAGGCAGAATGTTAAATGTTAAAACATTCTAGAACAAACCAGAGCTGAACAGCCCCGCCCAGGGGGGCGGTCCCTCCGGACATTACCCTCCCACCTGCAGCTAGCAGACCTCAGTTCGTAACAAAGCAGTACAAACTTAAAAAGGAAGGGTGGGTGCCGTGTCGGTCCATTGATTTCAGAGAAATGGATTTTACGGTGAGTACAAAAATCCTATTTTCTCTTATCATCCATGGACCGACACGGCGGCTCTTATTCACCGAACGTGTGGGATGTCCCAAAGCAGTGTCAAGAGGGATGGGAGCAGTATAAATGGAAAACCAAAAAACTTCACTCCAAACAAGGCAGAGCTCCTCAACGGAGGAGTTGCCACTTTAAACAGCGGCCTGCAACACCTTGCGGCCGAAGGAAGCATCCGGAGATGCAGCCTCATCAACCCTATAAAACTTAGAAAAGGTATGAACAGACGACCAGGTCGCCGCCTTGCACACTTGTGCAACTGACGCTTGATGTCGGAAAGCCCAGGAAGCACCAATTTCCCTGGTGGGGAGTGCCGTAACCGGAAGGGGAGGCGCCCGCCCCATGAGAGCATAGGCTTGAAAGACGGTTTGTCCGATCCACCTAGAATATGGTGGCAGACGAAGCCGCTTGGCCCTGTTTTTTGACCAGAGACAGACAGTCAGAGAGTCAGACTTCCGAGGGAAGCAGTAGCAGACAGGTACACCCGCAAGGCTCGTACCACATCCAAAGTGTGCCGTGCAAACTCTCTGGGAGAGAGGACAATGTCCTTGTTTATTTGAAAGGTCGAGATCACCTTTGACAAAAGAGAAAGTCGCGGATGCAACCCCGCCTTATCCTTATGGATGACTAAATATGGCGACTTGCAGGACAAGGTCGCCAACCCAGACACTCGTCTAACAGAAGTGATTGCCCTAAAAGGGCCACCTTCTGAGACAAAGTCAAGAGGGGAATAACCCTGATATTCTTAAAAGGAGGTTCCTGGAGAACCGAGAGTACCAATTCCGATCCCACGGGGGGAGAGGAGACTTGACAGGAGGGAGCACATGGCGAACCCCCTGCACAAGGGTGCTAACCAAGGAATGATCCGCTAGTGGTTGCTGAAAGAAGACGGCCAAGGCCGAAATCTGACCCTTAATGATACTCAAAACGAGCTTTTGGGCCACTCCATGCTGCAGGAAAAGCAGGATTCTAGGGACGGAATACGTCCGGTAACAACAGTCCAGCTCTTCGCACATGGCGATGTAAGCTTTCCAGGTACAGTGATAGATTATCCTGGAGGAAGACTTCCGTGCCCTTAATATGGACAAAATGACCGAGACCGAGAGACCTCGGTCTCTCAACACCAGGCTTTTAACAGCCATGCCGTTAAGGCCAGAGACTGTAAATCAGGATGAAATATATGACTTTGAGCCAGAAAGTCCTCCCTTATTGGCAACCGCCAGGGAACGTCCGCGACGAGACGTACTTGATCGGCTTTCCAGTGAAGCCGAGGCCAATCCGGAGCAATGAGGATCACCGGATTCCCCCGGTCGTCATCCTGCGCACCAGGCGAGGGGGCAACTGCAGCGGAGGATAAACGCAGATCAGGTGATAATGACCCCATGGGCCACTAACGCCTCTGAGGCGTCTGCCCAAGAGTCCCTGGATCTGGCCACAAACCTCGACACCTTGTGATTGACTGGAGAGGCCATCTGGTCCACCTCCGGCGTGCCCCACCGTCTGTGTGGCAAAGGAGTTGAAATACCTCCGGGTGCAAGGACCACTCTACCTGGTCCAGCATCTGGTGACTCAAATAATCCGCCAGTTCTATGCCCGGAATGTAAACGGCCGACAGAGCCGGCACGCTTCTTTAAGCCCCTTCAGGGTACGGGGGACCTCGGAAACTGAGCTCCGAGACCCCCCTTGACGGTCGACATACGCCACCGCCGTGACTTGACCGACTGGATCCTAATGGAGCGATCCTGCAATCTCTCAGACCACGAGGAGAGGCACAGTCTGATGGCCCGTATTTCCAGACATTGATCGGTAAACAGGCTTCGTCCGGAGTCCAAGCCCTTGGGCCCACAGGACTCCCCAGACTTCATCCCAGCCCTCCAGGCTGGCGTCCGTAGTGAACACGTCCATCGGACGGGGAGGGACGACTTCCCGGACCGAAGAGCCGGGGACCCCAACCACCATGTCAGGGACGCCCTGACCAGGTGACTCACCTGGATCGGAAGATCCAAAGACGACGGAGATTTGTCCCAAGTGAACAAGATCTCCTTCCGCAATGCCCTGGAGTGAGATTGGGCATACGGAACAGCCTCTAAGGAGGCCACCAAGAGTCCCAGGACTCTAATGCAGAAACGGATTGACGACCATTTTCGGGATGTCAGCACCCGCACTGCAGACTGAAGTGTCAGTAACTTCCCCAGAGGTAGGAGACCCTTGCCTCCAAGGAGTCTAGAAACAGACCTAGGTACTCCAGATGTTGAGTCAGGACCAGGACTGACACCTGAATGTTCAGGAACCCCCCGAAGTCTCTGAGGGTCTGACTGACGATAGTCATGCTGTCTTCTAATCCTGAACCATTACCTGCTCTGAGAAGAAGATCGTCCAGATAGCCCACGACAGCGATGCCCCGCCATCTCTGCAAGGCTAGAACCGGCGCAAGCACCTTGGAGAACACCCTCGGTGCCAAGGCTAGGCCGAAGGAAGAGCCACAATTTGATAGTGGACTTCACCGATCTTCAAGCATAGAAACTTCTGGTGACTTGCGCAGATCAGAACATGTAAGTAGGCGTCCTTGATGTCCAAGGTTGCCAGAAAATCCCCTTGACGGAGTTGATCGATCACCGTGCCATTTGAATTCCATGCGGAACATTTCCATGCGGAGCACCTTCACGAAGGCATTCAGGACCTGAGGTCCAAGATAGGCCGAACCCCGTCCCTTTGTTGGGACGACAAACGAATTTGAGTAGAATCCCTGAAAAAACTCTCCTGTGACGGAACCGGCACATCACTCCGGACCCGAGCAAACCTGAATAGGCCCCATAGGGCTGCTTGAAGGGCAGGAAGGAGAGGAAGATTCGAGGGAAGAATCTGTCTGGTATCAGGAACGGACCTATCCTGTAACCTGGAGGTGATCACCTCGCACACCAACCGGTAGGAGATCCGGGAGGTCCATCGATCTGTGGACCTGCAAAGTCGTCCCCCCTACCCCAGAGTCGGATGGGGGCAAGACTTCACGCAGAGGCGGGCTCAGGAGCTGGCTTGTTCGGCTTACGCACCCAGGGGCGCTCGTGTCCACCAGCCGCACCGCTGTCAGTCTTGGAGGACCTCCCGGTTGACTGACGAAAAAAAAACTTTTTGCTGGAAAGGAAGGACCCTGCTTACGGCGGCCTCCTTACCCTTGCTAGCCTGAGGAAGAACAGTGCTTTTACCTCCCGTGACATCCTTGATGATGTCATCCAGCGCAGCACCGAACAGCCTACCACCTTTAAATGGTAAATCCGTCGAAGGCTTTTTAGAAGCTAGGTCAGCAGACCAGCATTTCAACCAGATCAGCCAACGCAATACCACCGCCAAGACAGAGGCCCTGAGTTATAAGGGGGCGCGTCCAACGTGGCGTCGCAACATAGACCAGGCCCTGCAACATTTTGTGGGCCAGAGCAATAGTGTCTGGAGGAAGATTATGCTCTTGTACAGTTTGGTGCAAAATATTTTGCCCATCCCGTAAGTGTTGGAGACACAAGGGTCGCCGCTACCAAAGGCCGTAGGGCGGACCCTAACAAGGCAAACATGACTCTACTCACCACTTCTGACCTCCTGTCAGTGGGGTCCTTAAATGCAGGAGTCCCCTCCATCGGGAGAGTGGTGGCCTTGTTCAACCGGGAGACTGGAGGGTCGACCACTGGGGGAGAAGCCCACGTTTTAAGTAGGGCATCTTCAAGGGGTATCTATAGGCAAACGCCGCGGGACCATAAAAGTCTTCTGCGGCTTTTTCCCCAGACCTCATCAATGAGCTGGTCAAAGAAAGGTACATATGGAAATAACACTTTTTAGAAGGCCCGGCCCTAAGGAACCAGAGGAGACTGTCCACCTGAGGTTCTACATCCGCAGCATTCAGCTTGCGAGTGTCCCTCACCGCATCAATGAGTTCACAAACAAGCGCCCTGTCATTTTACTGACACAGAACTGGAGTCTTCCTCACAAGGAATGTCCTGTTCAAAACCATCAAATATATTCAGAGCTAGGGTCCTGAGTGGTAGTGGCTAGGCCCATATCTGAATCAGCGCACACCCCTTTCTTCTTTTTTGTGGAAAAAAAGTGGGGAAAAGGGCTATTTTGCTCCCTTGCGCTCACACACTGCTTCCTCCTGGTCAGATTAATGATTCCAGGACTGCCGACAACTGGTCCATAAGGACCGCAGGTGCAGGAGCACTGCTAGTTGCCTTTGGCAAGTGGGGAGAAACAGGTGAACCAGACTCCATTTTTGCCACCCTCTGAGACCCTATTCACTGTAACAGTGAATAGTACAGTCCACCCACTGGCTGTGCTGAGGCTGGGAGGGGATACCCGGAGTACTCACCACCCCTAGGGACCGCTCGGTTACGCTGTTGAGCCATGCTGTAGTGCGGGTGCAGCCTGAGGAGAGTGAAGAATCTGTGAGGAGAGATGTAATTTGCGCCGTTCAGCAGCGCCGCTAGAGGCCGAAAACTAAACTAAAAGCGCCGCAGCTACAAGAAAATGGCCGCCGGGCGCCTGCATAACAGTGAAAAAACCTTGGCAAAATCGCCGCCAATGGCGCACTTTTTAAATTTAAAACACTGCGCCAATGGTGCACACAAAAACCTGCACAGTTCTCCAGAACACATCCCAAGACACTAAACAGACATGGAGCGTCCCCCCCCCAGGGCAGAACGACCCCCCCCCAAGTACCCCCACACAGCACAGCAGCAGAACAGGGTGCAGAGAGCAGCATAACAGGGGGGAGACAGGGAGAACCCCCCACACACAGAAACACAGCCAGCATGTACTCACCTTGCAGCAGGAGAGACTACTTACCCGTCCCGCAAGCACCTTGGAGAACACCCCCGGTGCCAATAGAGGGACCCACTGGCTTGTTTCAGACAGACCTATCAGAGTCGTACTGCGTAGCTGTCGGTCCAGTCCACCGCAAAAGATACAGTAGGTACTGTTCGATCTTGAGAGGACCGCGGGAGCATGAAAGCAACCCGGCCACCCCTGGAGCCATGGAGTATGTTGTGAACTGAGTCTCACGCACGCAAGGCGAGGATCAGCACGCTCCATGGTTGGACAGGGAAGACTACGAGGATACTAGTGTACCCAACCTGTTGCCCAGCCGACAGTTGATTGAAGGTCTCAAAAATAAAATAATAATATTCCCAAAAGGAATAAAATTTAAAAGTAAAATCTTCCAGGAGACTGGCTCCTGAGAGAGCCACGTCTTCTTCTTCTGCTAGGCAGAAAAAAACTGAGGTCTGCTAGCTGCAGGTGGGAGGGTAATGTCCGGAGGGACCGCCCCCTGGGCGGGGCTGTTCAGCTCTGGTTTGTTCTAGAATGTTTTAACATTTAACATTCTGCCTAGGTCTTCTCCTGCAAGTAGGGACATATACCCACACGTTCAGTGAATAAGAGCCGCCGTGTCAGTCCATGGATGATAAGAGAAAACAAACCTTTACAACCCCTTTAAGCACTCTGCATATAGTTATTATAAATCACATATATCATTTAAGAGGGGTTACAAGAGAGGTTATTGCTAGGTGTATTACCCCATATGTATATGTAAGCTAGGTCACCATATAATCAAAAGCTGTAGGAATTCATTTTTATGAATTAAGAGGGGATTGAAGGAATATGAACCAATGTGACTCCATCTTAGATATAAGCATCCATTTTAGAGATCATTGCTTAGTCATATAATCTACTGCATATATTTTCACCCACACATTTCTCAGCAAACACTTTTGTTTGGGAACAAATCTAGGTCCCAAGGATCGGTTTAGTTTGTTCCTTGATAATGTGTGATTTCTTGTAATTGACGCTTGACTGTCTCTAATCGCTATTCCTGTCTTGATATTGTTCTCAGTAGAATGTCCCATAACAATCTAGATGTAATATTGTTTACTGTTTCTGTTATATCAACAATGGAAAACTACTGTGTGACTAAACTTTGCTTGTAACAGTATTATTCTGTCTTATATAAGCTGTAAGAATACACTACATTTTCAGATCATTCTGAACAACCAACACTGTGTGTGTGTGTGTGTGTGTGTGTGTGTGTGTGTGTGTGTGTGTGTGTGTGCAGTTATTCAGAGTGTCTCCGGGCCCGTACTGAGATGGAGGAATAACCTGGTCAGAGATCTTGTAGTCTATTGAATCAAGGAAGGGTTCACCCCAACTCTCTGAGCTCTGCATCACTTACTGCTGACCTCCGCGTCACTTACTGTTGACCTCGGAGCTCCGCGTCACTTACTGTTGACCTCGGAGCTCCGCGTCACTTACTGCTGACCTCCGCGTCACTTACTGCTGACCTCGGAGCTCCGCGTCACTTACTGTTGACCTCGGAGCTCCGCGTCACTTACTGTTGACCTCGGAGCTCCGCGTCACTTACTGTTGACCTCGGAGCTCCGCGTCACTTACTGCTGACCTCGGAGCTCCGCGTCACTTACTGCTGACCTCGGAGCTCCGCGTCACTTACTGCTGACCTCGGAGCTCCGCGTCACTTACTGCTGACCTCGGAGCTCCGCATCACTTACTGCTGACCTGGGAGCCACTTACTGCTGACCTCTGAACTCTGCAGCCTCGTACACATGACCGAGAATCTCGTCGTAAAAAAACCCGTTGTTATTCTTGATGAGATTCTTGTCAAGCTTGACAAGATTCTTGTCAAGCTTTCCTTGCATACACACTGTCAATTCCAAATCTCGTCGTTTTAAAGCACGGTCACGTACAACAACGTCAGTATAAAGGGGAAGTTCGATTCCAATGGCGCCACCCCTTGGGCTGCTTTTGCTGATCTTGTGTTACCACGTGTTAGTAAAAGTTTGGGGAGAGACGATTCACGCTTTTCAGTCTTCGTGCTTTCAGTTCGTTTTAGCGTGACGAATGTGCTATCTCCATTACGAACGCTGGTTTTACCAGAGGAAGCGCTCCCGTCTTATACTTGATTCTGAGCATGCGTGATTTTTTAACTGGGAAAAGCATACACACGAGCGGTTTTCTCGTCAGGAAACAGGCCGATGAGAATCCTGACGAGAAAATAGAGAGCAGGTTTTCTATTTTTATTGTTGAGATTCCCGGCAGTTTTCTCGACGAGAAACCATATACACAAACAGTTTTCTCGGCAAGAAAGCTCTCCCAACAGATTTCTTGTCGTTTGACGAGAAAACCGGTCGTGTGTACGAGGCTTGCGTCAATTACTGCTGACCTCTGAAATCTGCGTCAATTACTACTAAATCCCTGCACTTTGCGTCTATTTTAACCACGGCCAATATACAGCACAATAAAAATCACACCTAATTATCACCACAGTGCGCTGCACGGCCACAATTTATTTTTCTTTCTCAGGAGGGCCCAACTTATGATCCTTCACACAGGCCCTTTTATGTTCTTTATCACTTTTCCCTTATATTTTACTGCCATGTATCAGTGCGGTGCACTGCATCCCACACCCTGGTTAGTGGCATTTGGAGGGGGGCACCAATCTGAATCTTTTTCCTGGGTGAAAGAATGTCTAGCTTCGCCACTGCATGGGGTGAAGAACACATAAAATGGGGTGCAAGGTGCAAAACATGTGGTGGAGAATGTAGGACATGGGGTGCAGGGTATCAGAGAAGATGCAGGTCACCAGAGGACATGGGATCCAGGAGAAGGGTGCAGAATACAGGACATGGAACATGGGTGTGGGGTGCAGAACACAGGACATGGAGTGAAGGGTGCAGGCAGGGTTTGACGAATTTGCTTGGAATATAGGAGCCAGCTAAAAAAGTTAGGAGCCAGGAACGCGCCCCGTCCCGCTGAGCTCACGCGCAGAAGCGAACGCATATGAAAGCAGTGTTCAAACCACACATGTGAGGTATTGCCACGATTGGTAGAGGGAGAGAAATAATTCTAGCCCTAGACCTCCTCTGTAACTCAAAACATGCAACCTGTAGAATTTTTTAAACGTCGCCTATGGAGATTTTAAAGGGTAAAAGTTTGTCGCCATTCCACGAGCGGGCGCAATTTTGAAGCATCACATGTTGGGTATTAATTTACTTGGCATAACATTATCTTTCACAATATAAAAACAAATTAGGCTAACTTTACTGTTGTCTAATTTGATTATTATAAAAGTGTATTTTTTCCCAAAAAAGTGCGCTTGTAAGACCGCTGCGCAAATAAGGTGTTACAAAAAGTATTGCAATGACTGCCATTTTATTCTCTAGGGTGTTAGAATAAAAAAAAATTATATAATGTTTGGGGGTTCTAATTAGAGGGAAGGAGATGGCAGTGAAAACACAGGGGAAGCTCCATTAGCATTGCTGGTTGTCTTGTCATACCAACGGCCACCACAAGATGGCGCCAGATCACAGAAGGACGTATAGGCCTGCAGAAGGCCGCAAAGCCACGGCCTCAATTACCGGCTGGCGCAGCCCAAAGCGATCGCTTGGTTGGGGAGCTGGCGGCGCAGGGAGACACAGGATACCCCAGCTGTGCCGCCCCAGGCGCCAGGTCGCTAATTCTAGTCGCAATTGCGACCTGGCGCCCAGATTTTGTCGAACCCTGGGTGCAGGGTGTAAAATGCAGGACTTGGAGTGCAAAATAAAGGACATGGTGTGCAGAGTGTAGAATGCAGGACATGGGGTGCAGAACACAGGACTAGGTGTGCAGAGTGTAGGACAGTAATACAATCCCCCCTCCCCTGTGTCCTCCTGCATGTCCTGTACATCTCCCCCAGCAGTGTGTGAGAGCAGAGTGGATGGAGAGGACATCTTGTGTACATAAAGCAGCATGTCCCTCCCTGGCTGGTCTCTTTGCTGGCTGCTTTGCAGGCTTGTCCTGGTTACTACTGTAAGGACTCTGTAGTCCTGTTTCTCAGAACCTTGTGGGGATCTTTGTGGCACTACCGAGGCGGCGCCATGTTGGAGAATCCGTCCCGCTCCTTCCTCTCTGTTCTGCTGGAGGGCTCTGCAGGGACACAGGCAGCTGTGGGTGGAAGCAGGAGCTGATGGTGACAGTAATGCGGCCGCGGAAAGGAGAAATATCGGCAGCGGGAGATCAGTGAGATGAGTCCTCTCATGCCACTGCCCTGCCCAGTCCACCCCTGACTTCACAGGTCAGGTGCCACCCCCCTCCTCCAGCCAGGCCCCGCTCTGAGCCACATTCCAGTCTGAATAATGTGTCCGGGTTTCAGGCAGAAACATTATTCAGACCAACAGTGAGAATGGGCTGACAAGAGCCCAGGGGCCAGGATGTTATTTCTATTCACCATGGTGACCTGGGATTTGTTGAGCCTTGACTTAAAGTGAGTGTAAAGTCTTGTTTTAGAAAAAACAGTTATACTTCCCTCCTCTATGCTAAGGTGACCAGATTTTTAAAATGAAATCCGGGGACATTTTTTTTTTTTTACTAGTAATGGCGGCAATCAGCGACTCTCTGCCCATCGCCGCCCGCCTCACAGCCTGTCAAGTCTTACTCTTCGGGCCCCCGGCTACTACTGGGTGGGGAGCAGAGGAAGATCACTCCACCAGGGAGGGCCAGGAGATAAGCAGGCATGGGGCTGGCCGGGACTTGAGCCAAGGCAGAAGAACATGCGAGCGGAGCTGAATGGGCACCCGAAACTGAAGAAATATTCCCTCCTCTCCGACCAACACATGATCATCAGAAAGGGGCACAGATAATGGAAAGAAATAGACCCCCCTAAGGTAGTAGGAGCGGCGGAGCAGGGGGGTGTAATTCAGATTATTTATTTTTTAATTCTGCACTGACTGTCTTTGAAATTGAACCAGCACCTGTTCAAATTCAATCCGGGGACAAAACCGGGGACAGACTTGGTCCGGGGACAGTGTCCTCAATCCGGGGACTGTCCCCGGAAACCGGGGATGTCTGGTCACCCTACTCTATGCAGTTGGTTTTGCACAGAGTAGGCCGGATCCTCCTCTTCTTGGGTCCCTCTTTGCTGCTCCTGGCCCCTCCCTCCTATCGATAGCCCCTTAACAGCCAGCAGCTTTCTATGAGGGCATCCGAGCTGAGTCACAGCTCTGTGTATCCATTCAGACATGGAGCCCTGCCCCCTCTCTGGACCATGTATGGCCAGCTTTGGAAGCAAGATACATTAAACATCAACTGATCCCCCTGAAGGGGTTAATCTAGATCTCCACACTATATATGTGTGTATCATCATCTGCTGGAGATAAAAGACATCACAGTGTCTATGGAGGAAGAGGACGGACATGACGGGGTTACTGGGTGTAAATAGAAAATAAGATCTTATTACCTCCTCTGCTGCCACTTCCAGCAATGTCTCCTCTACTTCCTCCCGACTCACCTCTCACCCGGAACTTCCTGTCTGTGCCTGACATCACTTCCTGTCTTCCATAGAAGTAGAAGTGAGATCACCACCTTGTGGAGATCAGAGGAACTGCAGCCCTGAGAAACATCTCGTAGTGTGAACACGGCCTTGTGCTGTGTATGTATGTACTGTGTAGCGCCCCTTTGCTTTTAGGGGTGTTATGTGCCTAAATTTAGGGGCTGGTCTGAGCTATTAGCCGGGCTCAGACCATTCTCATTGCTAGGTATTGCTTCTGCCTATGTTGTGATGCTGCCTGGTGTATGGTTCCCTGCGGCCTGTAGGTGGCGCTGTCATATCAGGTCAGGGTTGAGCCAGGGGTGGCATTACTACGTCTTGGGGTGTCCTCTCTCGGCAGCGGTACAGTGGGTGTGGTCAACCTGCTGTGCATGCCAGGAGAGGGTACTTAAGGGGCAGATGCCATTGGTCGGGGTGTCCTCGTCCTCATCAGGGTCGGAGGAGTAGGAGTGAGACAGGTACCCCACCTCCGGTGGCCCTCATGGCCAGGGGTATGTGTGGGTGCGATCAGGCTAAGGCACCTTTAGCCTGGGGCCTGCAACTCTACTAGTGGGCCTAGCACCTTTAGCTAGGGCCTATCCCCGAAAGAAGAGTCCCAGAGTGCCCGGGGGAGGGTACCCACTCTGACCGAGAGGAAGCCTGGGGAGGATCGGTCCCATTGAGGAGATGAGTAATGGAAGATTGCTGTCTAGGAAGAGGCCTGGTGACCTGTCAGAGGGAAGGATTCGTTATTCGGGGAAGCTAACCTGTAGAGTGCCCATTGGCATTGTCCTGTTTTTAAAGTCTACAGAGGTTAGAGGATTTCTAACCACTTGACAACTGGGCACTAAACCCCCTTCGTGCCCGGAACAATTTTCAGCTTTCAGCGCTGACACACTTTGAATGACAATTGCGCGGTCATACAACACTGTACCCAAATGATATTTTTATCATTTTTTCCCCACAAATAGAGATTTCTTTTGGTGGTATTTGGTCACCTCTGCGGTTTTTATTTTTTGCGCTATAAACAAAAAAAGACAGAAAATTTTGAAAAAAACACAATTTTTTTACTTTTTGCTATAATAATATCCCAATTTTTTTAAAAAAAAATATTTTTTTTCTCAGTTTAGGCCGATACGTATTCTTCTATATTTTTTTGGTAAAAAAAATTGCACTTAGCGTATAGCGATTGGTTTGCGAAAAAGTTATAGCGCCTACAAAATAGGTGATAGAATTATGACATTTTTATTATATTTTTTTTTTTACTAGTAATGGCGGTTATCTGCGATTTTTGTCAGGCCTGCAATATTGCGGCGGACATATCGGACACTTTTGACACTATTTTGGGACCATTCACATTTATACAGCGAACAGTGCTATAAATATGCACTGATTACTGTATAAATGTGACTGGCAGGGAAGGGGTTAACACTAGGGGCGAGGAAGGGGTTAACTATGTTCCCTATTTGTGATTCTTACTGTGTGGGGGGAGGGGACTGACTGGGGGAGGAGACCGATCTGTGTCCCTATGTACAAGGGACACAGCATCGGTCTCCTCTCTCCCTGACAGGACATGGATCTGTGTGTTTACACACAGAGATCCACGTCCTGCCTCTGTCACAGCCGATCGCGGGTGCCTGGCGGACATCCCAGCCGCCAGGCACGCGCATCGGCATCACGTGACCACGGCGGGCACAGCTGTTCCCCGCCGCGCGCCCTTGGCGGCGCGCAGGGGGGAGAGAAACAGGAGGACATCCACTCAGCACTTGAGAGCCGCGCTGCAGACGTCTTTTGTCTATAGCGCGGGTCTCAAGTGGCTAATACCCGTCCCTGGAGGGGATAGGGTGGCAGAACTGTTCGAGCTCCACACCGGCTGCTAGGACTGTGAGAGAGAACTATCTGGGTGAGCTAAACCCACTCGGGATCGAGTGGCGACGAGATTGCTGGTTGTGCCTGGATCTAATCTCTCACACTTATTCCTTCTTTCATCCATCTGTCTCTATCTACTACGCAGCAAATAGAAAATAAACTCTCTGTTGGAGTTAAAGTACTTCTGGACATTGTTTTCTTTGGGGGAAGAAATAGAGACTTGACCTCATACTCTGGGGGAGAGAACCAGTGGAAGAGGGTAACTCGCTGAAAGACCCAAAATTTATAAACACCGCTTAACCTCTTCAGACAGGAGGGTACGGGCACATAGCACGGTGTGCCTTGGCTTGCACGTGAGCAAGGCGAGAAAAAGGTTTGTGTGCTACAACTGTATATCATTATAGATGGGGGTCATCTCCACTCCCACCAAGGGGGATAGAAATATATTACTGCTCGGGGGGGGGGGGAGGGGGGGAGACATTTCGGCCCCTTTGATTTTGAAGTAAAATTGATGTCAGATTTAGTCATGTAGAACATCTGTTATATGGATACAAAGACCCCCAGCCGAGAGTAAAGTGTGGAAATGGCTCCTGATCCCCAGATTTGGGCAATTATGTCACCAATATAAATAGAAAAAACCTGCGCTATGTGTAACAACTCAAATACCTACAGAAATAACTTCTACCGGACTGCTGCTGTAACAAAGGTAAGTATTCCCTTTATCACCTAGAAGAGCATTATGTGTCACAGCGCTGTCCTATTGTGTGTGCGCCTAAATTATCACCAATACACTAAAATATGTGGAGACATTTATATATAAAGTGCTAGGGGCTCAAATAATATTCTCTGCAGATCTACTGCTTCCACTTTACACCTACTTCATTCATCTTATGGTGTTTACCAATAAATTATGTAAACTGAACCATGTGCAAATTTATATACAACATAAAGTGCTTTGTATTCAATATGCTGTTCCCTTCAGATCCACTGCTTCCACTTTGAACCTACTTCTTTAATCCTATAATATTTGCAGCTATATTAAATAAAGTAAAAGTCTGTGCAAATTCATGTAATCATACAATATTGTGTGCTCATTATAGTGTTCTCTGCAAGTCCACTGCTTCCACTTTGCATCTACTTCAATTAACTCCGCCTCTTCATATACACTCAGGAGCTCCGCCTCTTCATACACACTCAGGAGCTCCGCCTCTTCATACACACTCAGGAGCTCTGCCTCTTCATACACACTCAGGAGCTCTGCCTCTTCATACACACTCAGGAGCTCCGCCTCTTGAAGCGTGACATGTTGGGTATCAATTTACTCGGCGTAACATTATCTTTCACAATATAAAATAAAGTGGGCTAACTTTACTGTTGTCTTGTTTTTTAATTAAATAAAAAGGGTATTTTTTCCCAAAAAAGTGTGCTTGTAAGACCGCTGCGCAAATACGGTGTGATAGAAAGTATTGCAATGACCGCCATTTTATTCTCTAGGGTGTTAGAACCCCCAAACATTATATATATTTTTTATTCTAACTTCTAAGTAAAGGGAAAGAGATGGAAACAGGCAGGGAAGCTCCATTAGCATTGTCATACCAATGGCCACCACAAGAGGGCGCCAGATTCCAGAAGGAACCAAAGGCCTATAGAAGGCCGCAAAGCCGCGGCCTCAATTACCGGCCGGCGCTGCCCGATGCGATCACGAGGTGGATGCGCACGGAGACAGGGTACCCCAGCTGCGCCGCCCCAGGCGCCATGTCGCTAATTCTAGTCGCAATTGCAACCTGGCGCCCAGGGTTTGTCAAGCCCTGCCTTAGAGGTTCTCATTCACCAGAAAGATGAACAAATCAGGCTTTGATATGCTAACCACGGCTGTCTTCCACGTCATGGAGGATGTCAGAACTTGTACTGGATCTCCCACAGGTACTCCAACAGAAAAAAGGGGGCTCACATAGCTTAATTCCCTTTTATCTCTCGTTTATTTTAAATTCAAAATTAGATGTTCCATAAAATTCATCAATCAGTACTTTAAAATTATCAGCATTCAAAAAGGCGTTCTACACAGCACAGGACCCACGAGACTCCCAAAACTCAGGAAGACAGCGTCCACCGCTTACTTCCGGTGGTCTCTTCCTGGCCGTGGAACGCAAACCTCACTTCCGGTTGCCGTAAGGTCACTCACTGACGTGTTTCGTTATCACGACTTCCTCTGAGGGTGTGGCCTTACGGCGCGACATCCCGGTTTATATATCAATACACTAAAGTGTAAAAATGAGCCCTCCAAGTGCAAACCGCTCATATCAAACAGGTGCACATCTGCGGCCATCATTTCTCAGCTTGGGGATAACTATACACTCAGTATAGACAGTATACATGACTTGTATACCCGAGTGTAACATACACTGTGTAACCTTTTTATGGCAAATTATTAGAATGAACATCTGATCTAATTACTAATGCATTATAGGGCCATTAAATCATTGCTGTCATCCCTATGTTTAACCTGCATATAATTCATATACACTTCAATACGTGCAACAGTAGAATACACAATAACTAAAATGAATCTATATATCTCCAATCTCATATTTTTACAACCTCATAAAATACCATCTAACAATGTAAAAACATATATAAAATTATATACATGTAAGGTTCTATAAAAAAATGTATATCTATAAGGCCATACATATAAATCCTATAAAATCACATATAAATCCCATACAGAAGGGAAAAATATTACCAGACGGATGCCCCGTACACACGATCGGTTTTCCTGTTGGAAAAAGTCTGATGAGAGCTTTTGGTCGGGAATCCCGACCATTTGTATGCTCCATCAGATTTTTTCCAATGGATAAACTGCTGGAAAAAGATAGAGAGCAGGAGCTCTTTTTTCCCGTCAGGATTTCCGATCGTGTGTACAAATCCAGATGCGCAAAATGTCTACGCATGCTCGGAAACAATTTGACGCATGCTCGAAGCATTGAACTTCATTTTCTTGGCTCGTCGTAGTCTTTTACGTCACCGCGTTCTTGGCAGTCAAAAGTTCACTAAACTTTTGCGTGACCGTGTGTATGCAAGGCAGGCTTGAGAGGAATTCCGTCGGAAAAACCATCCAACTTTTTTCCGACGGGAAAACCGATCGTGTGTACGGGGTATAAGTCTAGAACAGAAACCAAAAACTATACATAGTTACATATTAAAATTCTGACAGAGACAATTCTAAATATAAACTAAAGTGTAAAATTTAGTGCAGAATGGCTTAAATAATCGCTGATGAAGCAGTTCATATCCAACTCCACATTTACCCCTTTTGGGGGGTGAGAGTGTCAATTAAAAAAATCCTATAAGTTTCACGTTTGGAGAGTTCTCTGACCATATTGGAACCTCTCCACACTGGTTTCACATGGTCTACTCCCCAAAATTTAAGGCCTGAGGGATCTTGCTTATGATGAAGTTTAAAATGCGACACATTATGGTCCTAATGCGGCGTACACACGGTCGTTTTTCATGCCATTTTTTTAACCAACGTTTTTCTCGTCGTTTTTTTTTTCATGTTTCCTCTCAAGCCTGTCTTGCATCCACACGATCATTAAAAAAAACGTTCAAGCAAAGCGCAGTGACGTACAACACGTACGACGGCACTATAAAGGGGAAGTTCTGTTCGAATGGCACCACCCTTCATGTTAGTAAACTTTGTTGAGCGACGATTCGCTCTTTTCAGCCTCGTGCTTTTCAGTCCGTTACAGCGTGACGAATGTGCTATCTCCATTACGAACGCTAGTTTTACCAGAACGAGCGCTCCCGTCTCATACTTGATTCTGAGCATGCATGTTTTTTTTTTTCCCCTCGTAAAAGCATACACACTATCGTTTTTCACGTCGGTAAAAAAAACGACATGAAAAACGACGTGAAAAAATAGAGCATGTTCGAAATTTTTAATGGCCGTTTTTCACGCCGTTAAAAATGCTCTGGAGCATACACACGATCGGTTTTAATGGGCATTTTTTAAAATGGCATTTTTAACGGCATGAAAAACGATCGTGTGTATGGGGCATTAAACTCAAGTTTTATGTTCTGTATGTGTTCTGCAATACCAACCCTCAAAGGTCTTTTAGTGCGGCCCACATACATTAACCCGCATGGGCACTCCAAGACATAAACCTCATGTGTTATATTGTATGTAACAAATTCTTTGATTGTGAATTCTTTATTGTTTTTTTTCTCTCTTTTAAACCACTTCAGGAAACTCTGTCGAGAGACTTATGCTGTGTACACACGATCAATTTTTTCGACGGTGAAAACACAGTTGAGAAAATCGACGTGAAAAACGAGGAACAGCTTGTTCCCCTACACACGGCCGTTTTAAATGACATTTTTTTTCTTGGTCGAAAAAAACGACTGTGTGTAGGCTCCCCGGCAGTGTTTCCCCATGGGAAAACTGCCGCGGAAAAAAATGACGGGAGTCAGGACGAGAAAAATTAGAGCATGTTCAAATTTTTCTCGTCGTGATTAATGCCGTTTTTCCCGTCGGGAAAAATGCCAAAAAGCCCACACACAGTCGTTTTTCTCGTCCAAAAGAAAAAATGTAATTTTTCCCGATGGGAAAAATGATCGTGTGTACGCGGCATTATTCTGATTTTCATTCATTAAGATTGTCTCTAATTCAGTTTCTCATCATTGTGGTATTCCTGGTATTTCGTTTCTTTTACTTACAAAATAGTCAACTTTTATTGTTAAAATCTTAATAAATACCATTACCCACCAAGTCTGGTTTTTAAAGATTAAATTCTTACCCTACCTCCATCTCCCTCTCCCTTTTTTCCTACCCCCCTACCCCCACCCCCCTTACTGCTCTCCAAATGGTTTGTTCTCTCCCCTCTCTCTTATTTCATTCCCTGCTGCCCTCCGTAATTTTTTCCAGGTATTTCTCTGATGCTTTAAATTCTGTTCATCTTCCCCAGGTTCTGTTATATTTTTCAAGTTGCCCCATTTCACTGCTGCATTCCATTTTACTATAGTGTTCAATTCGCTCAAACCATTCCTTTATATCTGGTTTTCTTTGCGCTTAACCATTTATCAATCCTTTTGCAGCATTTACCAATGTTGGGGTTAAGCCCTGTACATACGATCGGATTTCCTATGGTTTTTAAACCAATGTATTTTTCCATTGGAAAACCGATGAAGCTGACTTCCATCAGTCTTGCCTACACACCATCAGTCAAAAAATCGACCGTTCCAAACGCGGTGACGTAAAACACTCCGATGAGCCGAGAAAAATGAAGTTCAATGCTTCTGAGCATGCGTCGACTTGATTCTGAAAAATTTAAAACATGTTCTATTTTTTGACACCGATGGAAAAAAGACCGATGGGGCCCATACACGATCGGTTTGTCCGATGAAAAAAATCTATCGGACTGTTTTCATCGGTAAAACCGATCGCGTGTACGCGGCTTTAGTGTTTTCTTGTCATTTTTACTTGAGACTTTCGGCTCATGGAACAAACACGCCTGTATACTATTGGTTATCTTTTCTCCGGATATTGCTCCTATGTAATCCTGGATTTCCTGCCAGTAGTCCTTAATTTTTGGGCATTCCCACCAGATATGTATCGCTGTACCAATCTGTCCACATTCCTTCAACACTGTGGGGATTTGTCTGACCAGTATTTATGGATCCTATCTGGTGTCATATATCATCTTGCTAGGCATTTTTAGATAATTTCACTTGTATTTATGTCTGTTGTGTAGTTATGTACTGCTCCTATCATTGTCTCTACTTTCGAGTTTTGTACCTATTTCTTTTTCCCATTTCTCTATAAAGGAGGGCTTCTCTTGTCCTTCTAGATCTGTCAAAATTCCATATGCTTTTGAAATCCCGTGTTTCAATGAGGTTTGTATACAACAGAGCTTTTCCAATGGACTTAAAGTGGAGCTCCACCCTAAATAGCAACTTTTGCTATTTGGAACCCTCCCCCCCTCCGGTGTCACAATTGACACCTTTCAGGGGGGAGGGGGGTGAAGATACCTGTCTAAGACAGGTATTTTCACCCACATCCGGGAGTCCTGTCTCCGGGAATCTGCGGGAGTAACGTCACTTCCCGCAGACTTCCCTTGGTGTTCTGGGAGACACTCGGCTCCCAGAACACAGGAGCACCAATCAGAACGGCGCAGCGCGACTCGCGCATGCGCCGTAGGGAACCGGGCATGAAGCCGCAGGGCTTCACTTCCTGGTTCCCTCAGCGAGGATGGCGGAGGGAGCAGCAGAGCGACGAGCGGTCGCTCGTCCTCTGCTGCGGACGTCGCTGGACTCCAGGACAGGTAAGTGTCCAAATATTAAAAGCCAGCAGCTGCTGTAGCTGTAGCTGCTGGCTTTTAATTTTTTTTTTCCGGTGGAGCAACCCCTTTAAATTATTTTCATCTCTGATTGGTTGAGGTAGTGTGTTTACCAAGTGTTTTAATTGCAAGTATTCCCGCTCACTAATCTTCCATCCATTTTTTTCCCCTTAAATCCTGTAATAATCTTATCTTCCCCTGTTCAGTGATATATTTTATTTGTGCAGTCCCCATTTTACTACCTAAAAGTGTCCCTTTGCCTGGGATAAATACATTTGTCCCAGTAAGTGCAATTAATGGTGAATTATATATCAATTTTTTCTATTTGTAAATTCAATCCCAAATTTTAAATACATTTTTAGTTACTTCATGTGCTTCTGAGTCTAGTGTTCTGTGCTTACATGGTATCCAAATATTTTTGTGCAATATTGTTTTACTTAAAATATTATTCAATTTTAGTCCATTTTTTCTCACTTTTTTCATTTCCCCATTCTACCATTTGTGCAATAATAACTGACTTATAATATTTATTTAGCGGGGGCTAACATTTAGGGGGAGTATCTTGGTGGTAGCATGGCCCAGATACACTAATTGTTAGGAATCTATGGCCAATTTGGTTTGTGGAGGATATAATGGTGTTCAGTTCCCTGCGGCCCCTGAGTGGCGCTGTCGCCTTGGGCTGGGGTTGAACCATCATTGTAGGGCTGTGCCCTTTGTGTCCTCTCGCGGCAGTAGTACGGCGGGGTGGGGAACCCGCTGTGCCTGCTGGGAGAGGGTATAAAGGGGGCGGACATCTTTCGCACGAGGTCCGAGCCCCAGGCACCTTCAGCCTGGGGGCTGCTGTTCTGTTCGTCCGCACCCAGGTGCCCTCGGCCTCGGTGTGTGGGAGTTCGAGTTCCATCCCAGGCACCTTCAGCCTGGGGTGAGGTACTAGCCAAGGCCTGGGGCCCAGTACCTTCGACTGGGTCCCGTATGGGAGAAGATACCTAGGGGCCCACCGAGTGAGGGGACCCGAGTCTCAGACGAGGAGAACCAGGGAGGTGACCTGGCCTGAAGATCCAGCGCAGCATTGGCTGGTGACAGTGCAGGCCTCTGGGGACCGTCCGGGATGGATCATCTCCCTAACAGGGGATGCCATTAGAAGGTAGTTCATGTTCTATGGGCTTTGCAGAGACCCAGCTACATCAGGTCGGTGGCAGAGGCCTATCCTAAGGTCTGTGGCAGAGACCTCATCGTTCACCCGGTCTGTGGCAGGGACCAACCTCACGGTCGGTGGCAGCGACAGTGCGCCAAAAGTTGTGAACTCCTAACAGCTTCTCTGATCCGAAAGGATTGTGCCTGAACCCTCTCCCCACCAAGTTCGTGTTTGTATCAACCTGTCTGCTTGCAAAGAGGCATATTTATCTCTGCGGAAATAAATATAGATGTTGTACTGTCACCTGGTGTGGGCTTACTTTTCTGGGAGCAAAGTGTTCTACATTCACCTATCTACCTGTCATATTTGAAGTGGAATCTCCGGACAGGGACACAGACCCGAAGGTAAAGATCTTAGCTCAAACCTCTGCACACATAAGAGGTGCGAGCTGGTAGCAGCACCTCACCCCTCTCCCTGGTCCCCCTAGACGAGTTAACCAGCCGAGAAGAAGAAGGGAGAGAGCGGGTGAGACCGCTACACGTGGGGGCTCTGAGTCCGGGATTTGTGTTCTGTGTCAATGGAGCTGAAGCTGTCAAAACTTGACTTTTACCCCCCAGAAAAGTTCGGAGGAGGTCGGCCATGTTGGTCGGCGCACCACGAGGCACACCCTCCCTGCTCAGTTCGTGGACGTGACGAGGAAAAGGCCCGCGAAGTGTTGCACCAAAGGGGAGAAGTCTGGCCATGTGTGGAGATACACGTGGAGACTTTGGCGCCAGTTCTTCAGTGCGCGATGGAGCAGTCAACGGTCAGCATGCTTTCTACCGCATCATGGGTCCCCACTGCATCCACCACAAGGGCAACCCCCGTTGCTGTCTCCGCTATGGATATGGGGATTCGGCTCAAGCCCCGGGGACGATTCGCCCTGTACACATGCAAGGACATTGAGGCCCTGAGTATGATTTGTCCCGGCTGTTTGGGACTGGTGGTACAGCTAAAGCCCTTCGGTCGCTGCGAGGACTGTGGCGAGTTCATATTTGAAGTGGAGCAACCAATAGAAAGGCTGCGAGCCTTCCACCTCAACTGCCTAACAGGCACCACCACTCTACAAGGAGAAGTCAGAGCTTGCACAGCCATTCCCCCGTGCACTGCAGAGACTTCCGTGGAAGTCGCAAACAAATGGACGGAGGATTTAAAAGCTGAAGATGCTGCTTCGGTCACCACAGATTCCCTACTCCCAGCGCCCAAAAGGAAGGTCGGTTTCACTAAAGCTTCCAGCGGCCGAGATGGAGGACAACCCCTGCGCTTGCCTGGCCCGGATGGATCCAGTGGGAAAATTCCCGGACCTCTATGTTCAAGTATCGGCCGAGGTAAGCCAGGGAATGGGACTTGGTGTTTTGTTGGAGGTGTCGGGGATCCACAGTTACCGGAGCCCGTGGGAGGGGGTGATTCCACATCTACAGGGAATTACCTACCCGCAGAGGAGTATGACACCTGCGACCTGGAGTCAATCTCTGATGCAGGAGATGATGGACAAATAGATGAACTATTTGAATGGAAGGGTTGGGACAAAGTACTCCTGGCCTCGTCCCGTGCACCTAGGGACTCACCCATGTCTACAGGGGATAGTACACCCCGGGTGGAGGCCTCGGTGCCTGAGGAGGGATCCAGTCCCCTGCTTGCCCTTCCGCCCCCAGAGTTACCTGCGCCATCTGCTCAGGTGAAGAGAGTGCCGCTGTGGGCACCTACACCCAGTTTGGAGGTGGTCAAGGCACCTCGGCACCCAGAGTCGATTGTCCTGCCTGGTGAGGGAGACTGCTCCACGATGCCACCCTTGTCCAGGCTACAGAGACTTTTCTGCCAAAAGGTTGCCAGTGAGTACGGGTGGGAGTACCCGTACTTGTCCAAGGAGTTGTTGTACGAGGTAGAGGCCTGCTGGCAGCAGTGGTACAATGACTTTGTATGGACACACATTAAGGTGCCCCATGCCCGTCGCTACCTCGCATGTTCACCTACAGCTTCAAAGCAGTTTAAGGACTGCAAGGCAGAGTGGATGTTGGGTCGGCATATCCATGCTGACCGGGTCCTTATCTGTCGGAAAGATGGGGAAGATGTGGAGTATCATATGGAGACCTTTGATCGATATTTGAAACCTCTTGTGCTGCCGCATCCAAGGGTTTACTTGTAGAAGGAAAGACTCCTGTTTGTTTTTCATTGCTGAACATTCCGGAACTCTGGAACTGTACCCTGTCTAGGGGTGTTCTACTCTTTGGAGGCATGGGAGCAGTTGTGTTTTAAGTTGGTCTCCCTCTGCCACCGCAAAAATAAAAGGACTTTGGGGTGTAGTCAGGGCCACAGTACAGAGAAGAACCTGGATTTCACAAGTGCTTTTACCGCAGCGCTGTCACCAGGTGGCAGTGTTGTGCACTGTTTATCACATTGCATTACACACTTCTTGGAAGGAAAGAGGTTTCTTTTCGGAGAGATCTTTTTCACTCCAACACTCACACAATGTGTTAGGAATTGTGTGTTGTTTCTTTTTTTTCTTCCCTCTGCAGGAGAACATCGGTCAAGACTGCTGAGAATGGGCGGGTCTTAGTTAGTGATGTGGGAGGGGAGAAAGCCATTTGTGTGTTATGTGATGTGCATTTATAATGAGTGTTTCCCTCATGTTCACCTTTCCCATTCCCTGTTGGGTTCAGGCACAACTTCCAAGTTTTTTTTAAATTATTTTTTATGGTGTTTTTTGAGAAGCTAGTCTCTGGATCGGGTCTATGTTGGCTCCCTTTGGAGCATGGCTTGTTCCAGACACTGGGGACCAGTATCTATCTGCCAGGGGGTGTGAGTAGCGGGGGCTAACATTTAGGGGGAGTATCTTGGTGGTAGCATGGCCCAGATACACTAATTGTTAGGGATCTATGGCCAATTTGGTTCGTGGAGGATATAATGGTGTTCAGTTCCCTGCGGCCCCTGGGTGGCGCTGTCGCCTTGGGCTGGGGTTGAATCTTTATTGTAGGGCCGTGCCCTTTGTGTCCTCTCGCCGCAGTAGTACGGCGGGGCGGGGAACCCGCTGTGCCTGCTGGGAGAGGGTATAAAGGGGGCGGACATCTTTCGCACGAGGTCCGAGCCCCAGGCACCTTCAGCCTGGGGGCTGCTGTTCTGTTCGTCCGCGCCCAGGTGCCCTCGGTGCGAGGGAGTTCGAGTTCCATCCCAGGCACCTTCAGCCTGGGGTGAGGTACTAGCCAAGGCCTGGGGCCCAGTACCTTCAACTGGGTCCCGTATGGGAGAAGATACCTAGGGGCCCACCGAGTGAGGGGACCCGAGTCTCGGGCGAGGAGAACCAGGGAGGTGACCTGGCCTAATTTCTTTAGGGATACCTGATACTCCCAGTTGCTGACATATGGACATCACTGCTGTATGCAGTGCATCCTCCTCAATTTCCTCAGGTATCCCTCTAAACCTTAAATTATTTCTTCTACTACGGTTTTCGGCTTCTTCCAATCTGAGTTGCATCAGGGAAGTTTGTGTAGCTTGGGAAAGCTGTTCCTTTTCCAGTTTAATGATCCGCGCCTCCAGTTTTCCACTCGCTGTCTCTTCCTCTATGATTTTATCTGTTAAGACTTGTACTTCTGCCCGGATCAGTTGCATCTCCTGCCGGTGGCCTTCTTCCAGGCGGGACATCATTGCCTCCATTTCTCTGCGGGTTGGTAATGCCTTTAGGATCATTTTTAGATCCGGATCCATTATCTCTGAGGTTGCTGCTCCCCCCTGCTCTGGCGTTACCTCCCTCCGCTCCCGCATCTCTTCTTGTGTATCTGTTGTCACTGGGGGCATACCCGAGGCCAGTGGTAAGCTCATGCGAGGTGCCGCCATTTCTAAGCACAGGATTCCCCACGATTCTACTACCGCTGCTCGTGCTACTGCTGTCCATGTTTTCGGAAAGAAATTTCGGGTTGTGTAGGTGTTTTCTGTATTGTTTTGTGTGACGATTTTTTTCCTTCTTCCCCTCTATTCATTGTGCTGCTCATCCCATGAGATATCACAGACTGTGTCCGCTGCTCGGTTGGTATCTTTTCAGTGTCTCTACTGCTGCATTTACAATTTAGTTTTCCTGGTTAGCTGGAGGGACTGCTTTCAACGCTCTGCATGCGTGTCTCCTTACTCCGCCATCGCTAAGCCACGCCCCCTATTTCTCCTCTCTCATTTTTTATCTTCTCTATGTAGTTTATAGTCTTCTTACTGTATTTCTTAGGATTTTTGCAAGGTATTTCCCAGGCTTATTTCCCCATTTATATCTCTCTTTTGTCGCTCTGTTAAACTCCTTCCTTGTTTCTTTTTCCATTGGGTCTTTCAGTAGATCTCTTTCTGTTATTAATGTTCAATGGATTTCCACTTCCGCTTGTTTTTTGTGCCTTTGTTCCAATTCGTATATCTCTTTTACGATTTACATTTTCCTTCTTTTTTCTTGCCCCAATGGCTATCAATTTTCCCCTTATGACAACTTTATATGCTTCTTATATGGTTGCTTTTGATGGTTCTGGCGTCTCATTCCCCAAAAAATATTGATCGATTTATTTTATTATGGTCTTTTCTACTTCTTTGTCTTCTATTAGGTCTTCGTACAGATATTTTTTGGGGTATTTATTGGGGCAGTATACTTTCATAAGTGTATATATCATGCCCTGTAGGGTCCCTCTCAGGAACAGAAAATTACCTTCTGGATCCACTTCTCTCTCTTCTACTACAAAGCTGACCTTTTCCCAAAACCTATTGCTACTCCTTTTTCCCTTCTAGTTGGGGAGTCCCATAGCACCATGTTGGGATGTTCCTTGAGTACAACTTAATGTTTGAGTCTTGTGCCAAGTGTGCCTCTTGTAAAAATAGTATTTCTGCAGCATTTCTTTCCAATTCTTGTAATACCATATGTCTCTTTTCTGGGGAATTTAGACCTTTGACGTTATAGGTTAGAAATTTTGTGTTATTCATGTTTCTTTATTTCTCTCCATCTCCCTCCCATCTCCCCACTCCCAACTGGTGTCCACCCATCTCCTGGTGAATTCTTTATTGTGTACAGTTGAAGTAAAATGAACTAAACCTCTCATAGTGGCCGCAACCTCCCTACATGCCTTCCATTTTCTACATGTGTAGAAACCATCCTTGTCCCAAAATGTAGAGGGTCTTGTAGGGGGGTCAAGGCCTTTTTTTTACTACCCTGTCTCCCACATTAGGAGCCTTACAATAAATAAACTTGGGGATAAACTTATAATCGATTATGAAAACAGAAGTCAACTATTTTCATAATTGATTAGTTGTTCAGTCGATTAATTGGCCTGCATACAGAATGCATTATTTCCTTGCATATCAGAAAATACAGCTCAGTACACCATCCAGTACACCAATGCCTGAGAACTTGAATGTGTGAGGAGCAATGCCTCATGGGACATGTAGTCCTGGGCAATAAAAGGAAGCAAGTGATTCTAAAGGCAGAAGTTTTTGTACCTTGCTATAGGAGAACTCTATTCTATACTTTGTGGCTTCCTATAGGGGAACTCTATACTATACTGTGTACCTTCCTATAGGGGAACTCTATACTATACTTTGCAGATTCCTATAGGGGAACTCTATACTATATTTTGCAGCTTCCTATAGGGGAACTCTATACTATACTTTGCGGCTTCCTATAGGGAAACTCTATACTATACTTTGCGGCTTCCTATAGGGGAACTCTATACTATATTTTGCAGCTTCCTATAGGGGATCTCTGAAGGCAGGAGGAGCCATAAGTGCCCGGGGGGTCCAGAAGAGGAGAATCAGGGCTGCTCTGTGTAAAACCATTACACATAGCAGGTAAGTTTCCCCCTCTAACCTCCATATATCTTCATGTCTGACTCCCAGGTAAAATCCCCATATATCCTACTTCTGGGTATATTATTATTATATATATCATATAAGATATATTACTTTCACAATTTCACAGTATAAATGAATCCCTTATAGTAGTGATTATCTGCTGTTTTTGTACTATAAAGGACTATTTTCTTTATCCCCATCATAACAGATTATTTAAAAAAATCATGCTGCTGCTATAAATGTCCTATGCTGGTCATACACGGATCCATTTTTGGACGAGAATATTCACACAAATATTTGTATGAAAATGATTTGTACATTCAATGAATGGACGAGTGTAGTTCGAAAATTCCACTTGCTTTTAACATTCAATTTTAAAATGAATGTAACTTCTGAGCAAAAAGCACATACACGATGTGAGAATTTGTTTGATGGAGAAAAGTTCTCTGTTCTGCTCCTTCTAATTTTCCCGTCACTGTGGTGGGAAATGAACGCAGATTTGACCCCACTAATGGTTAGAAAATTGTATGAATGTTTTTTTGAAAGAAAAATTAGTTTGTGTAAGGCCAGCATATGTGACATCAGGTGCAGGGAGCTTGTACCCACCTACCTGTCTATGACAAGGGAGTCTGTCATCCATCATATTATATTACACTCCTGTCTGATCATCTGCAAAACAGCGTTTTACCTCTTTTTTATATTTTATTAATGCTGATCTCTGATTGTGATCTGTAGCAGATTCACCCTCTAATAATACATCTATCTGTCTGTTATTCTCAGAGTGGATTAAATATCCAACTATATATCTGGATATTTATATTTACCGCTGCATATAGATATTCAAGAATATTAACTCCATTATACACCAACCTTTATTTTAGGTTTTTATTCAATTATTCAAACAATAATCGGACAACTAATCAATTCTGAAAAGAATCATTAGTTGCCGCCCTACAGAGGACCCATTTACTAGTTACCTCAAGGGTGGAATTGTAAGATCCTCAGAGACAAAGCTGCCTGATGTGGGCGGAGCCTGGTTTAAGGGAACCAATCTGCTCATGTCTAGTAATAATCTTTTTATTTCTATTTTAGGGGACAGGAGATGAGGAAAACCTCAGAGGATTGTCTCACTTTGTCTCCAGACTGTAAAGTAGAAGATGAGGACATCACACAGTATAGTCCAGGAGAAAACCCAGCTACCTCAAATGTCCATCCGGCACCACACAGTGTAGATGGACCATCGTATTCCTCTTATCCTGAGGAACCTCAGACTGTAAGGGACGGTGCCGGACCATCGTATTCCTCTTATCCTGAGGAACCTCAGACTGTGCGGGACGGTGCCGGACCATCGTATTCCTCTTATCCTGAGGAACCTCAGACTGTAAGGGATGGTGCCGGACCATCGTATTCCTCTTATCCTGAGGAACCTCAGACTGTGCGGGACGGTGCCGGACCATCGTATTCCTCTTATCCTGAGGAACCTCAGACTGTGCGGGACGGTGCCGGACCATCGTATTCCTCTTATCCTGAGGAACCTCAGACTGTGCGGGACGGTGCCGGACCATCGTATTCCTCTTATCCTGAGGAACCTCAGACTGTAAGGGATGGTGCTGTCCTTCCAACAGATAAGAGGCTTTCCTGTACTGAGTGCAGGAAGGGTTTCCATTGTAAATACAATCTTGATGTACATATAAGATCTCACACAGGAGAGAAGCCGTATTCCTGTCCTGAGTGCGGCAAATGTTTTTCACGGAAGTCCCATCTTTCCACACATCAGAGATCTCACACGGTGGAGAAGCCGTGTTCTTGTCCTGAGTGCGGGAAATGTTTTTCACAGATGTCCAATCTTTACACACATCAGAGATCTCACACAGGGGAGAAGCCGTATTCCTATCCTGAGTGTGGGAAATGTTTTTCAGTGAAGTCCAATCTTTACAAACATCAGAGATCTCACACGGGGGAGAAGCCACTTTCCTGTCCCGAGTGAGGGAAATGTTCCTCACTGAAGTCCTGTCTTCCTGTACATAAGGGATCCCACACAACCCTCGAGGTGTATTCGTGACTCGAGTGCAGGAAATGTCTTCTATATGAATGTTGCTGGTCATCACAGCTCTCATGTGGGGAAGAAGCACACCCTGATATACACCTCAGATATACTCCATGGCTGATCTTCATCATGTAAGAAACAGTTCATAAGGAGATCAGAGATCACCAAAGACATGGATGAAGTGTTGTACAGTGTTGGCCATTGATAGCAGTATAAAAATAAAAATGAAGTCATTACCTTTCATTGGCTGAGTACATTTTGTGGTGTAAGATTTCACAAACACTTAGAGGTGTGTTTATATATATATATATATATATATATGTAGCGCTACCCCCAGTTAAGAGAGCCGCTGGTTTGATTTTGGGCCCTGTATGCAGTACCGCCAACTCCCGGCAATCTTACTCGACCCACTCTGGCACAGTTAGTCTAGGGTTAGACTCCTATCACTCTCAGGTGTATAGCACTTAATGATCTCTAAACAGTTCAGACAACACGCTGAGGCAAGAATATAAAAAAATATATATATCAGCTTTACTGGTAACGAATGAGTCAAAGTATAACATGCAACATACACATGGGCCTGCAGAGCCCTGCATCAATCAATGTACTAGCTGCAGCACAATAATATGGCGCCGCGCAGTATCCACCACGCGGAGCTATTATGGCGTGCGCGCTCCTATGGCGCAGTAACACAAACTTACTAACTCCCCGCTTAAGTCAGGCCTGACATGGGATGGAACTGAGTCTCTTTTTCCTAAGGAAGGAAAGTATCTTCACCGGCCAGCTTTCGTTGGTGCACTTGAAGAAATAACCATTTGTAATCCACATTGGGTGTTAACTTGAGATAACAGGCAAACCCCGGGGGGGGGGTAGTTACTTCAACTCTGTCCCACTACCGGACCCCCTAAGAAACACTGGTGAGCGAACAGCGGGCCTAGGCAGTCTATAGGCCTGAATACAACTCAGTCTATTGATATGGGCAGGTGCCCGCTCACCACTCCAGGCGCGATCCCAGCCTGGCTCTTCCACCTCATGTGTGTCGCACACAGCGTCTGCTCCGATCGAGTCCCGATCCAACTCACATCCTATCACGACGGGTCAGGATCCACCCAGGATCTGCAGTATGGTGGAAGGCTCTTCAGACTTCAAGCAAGGCCTCAGGCTTCAGGCCTTACTCCGCAGCCGATCCGCGCAGGATGACTTGTTGCTTGAAGCGCGGCGTCCCAAGAGAGCGAGCTCCGCCTCGCCTCTCCCTTAAGTAACCCCTCCCATGAGTCTTTGCGGTGAAACCTCTGCCCTGAGGCCGAATGGGGTTCTGGGTAATGTAGTCCTGGGGCCGTAAAAGAGAGACCCCGCTACACACTCCCCCCACTTGAACTCTTTGGTCCCCAAAGATAACATAACTTTAACTTACATATCTAACAACATCCATCAATTCTCCATATCATGTCGGCAGAGGAAGTTCCCACCAAAAACGAGGCAGTGAACTCCCCTGCCCACAGGACACATTAACAATAGCATCCTGTCTAACTGTGCCAGAGAGTGAGCTGGGGTTGCCTCCCACCAACTGAACAGTGGGAGGATCAGGGTCTTCCATACTCCTTCTGGCAGTGAATACAGTGTCTTCCGCACTCTCCCCCATTTGTGGGTATGTTAATCTCCTGGGAGGTTTGATTTCCCTCCGCTTCCTCTGTCCTCTAGGACTTTCTGTGGGAACAGATCCTTTTCTGTAACCAACTCGGGAGTTCCTTCTAAATCGGGAGCATCTGGCTCCGGAGCAGGAAGATACATGGTTCCCCTTGGGTCCTCCTCGGGGGATGGTTAACCAGCACTCTCCCAAGCATCTGACCAGTGACTAGACGGAATAAACTCCGTGGCTTCTGCATTCAGTATGGAGTTCCTTGAAGATGATGGGCACCCGGTTGACTCCTTCATCGGGGCCCGCTGAAGTTTTCCAGCGGCTTGCGGTTGTTCATCTTTCTTTTCTTCGGACTGGAACACACTCTGGCCGCGTGGCCAATCCCTCCACAGTTGAAACAGGTCATATCCCCCCTATCTTCCAGGGATGCGGGCGCTGAAGTATTTGGAAACAACTCCTTCCTTGGGCTATTCCTCTCAGGTACCCTTGACTCCTTTTCTATCAGGGAGGTCAACATTCCCAACACTTGGGACATCTGCGACTTCAAGGTATCTACCTCTGAATCTCTTTCTAAGGCCATAGTCGTCCTGACCATCACCGGAGGAGGGTTCACCATCTCAACTGGTTGGCTCCTCTTTTTCTCCTCCAGCATAGCTTCTTCCTCTCTGACTACTCGGATCAAGTCAGAGTACTCCAGGCTCTTCCCGTCTTGTCTTGTACGTAGCGCCAGTGCGATGGGATCCAGGGGTTGAGATCCTCTCATAACCTGCTGGACTCGGGCCTCATCCACCTTCCTCGGGTCAATCCCCTTCTTCAGGATCATCTTGTGCAGTATTTTATCTAGGCGCATCATGAACTCTGATAGCTTCTCCCCTGCCTTTTGATAGCAATGCTCCAGTTGGTAGGTAAGTTCAGTGATCTTCTCTGTTCCGCCAAACACATTCTGCAGAATGTCTAGATAGTCTTGCGCAGTACAGTCTGTCTTACTCATCTTGAGGTTGCGTACGGCCTCTAAAGCAGGCCCCTTCAAGCTCTCAGCAATTCTCTGCTTCTTCCTGTGGTCTGGGACTTCCCACTCCTCTAGGGCTTGAGTTGCACCATCTAACCACTCCTCAAATCCTTCTTCGCCCGAAGGTACAGGTTTCCTCCCTGAAAACATTCTGAGTTTCCGGTAGCCTGATATTTGATAGTCTGCCGGGTCTTTCTTACATTGCGCTATGATTTCCCCTAGAACCGCGCATAATTCTGTGCTGAGGGTGCCCTGCGGCGACCCGGGACTCTCTTCTTTCTTTACATCTTTCAGGTTGGGTGGAGCGCGTTCTAGCTTGTAAGTCTGTTTATCTACCGTTTCTATGCTTGGCTTCTTGAAGTCTTCTGGGACTCCATCCTTCCATTTTATCAGTACATATGTCAGAGGAGGTTCTGATCTGACATCCACTATCCATGCCTTCTGTTGTGGGGACAGTGACATCACTAACTGTTTCACTGCATCCTCTTGCCAGATCCCTGGGAGTTCTATGATCACCGCCCCATTTGGATCTGTGTTGACTGCTGCGCACCACTTCACTATTTCTAGTGGGTCAATGCTGGTACTTTTTTTGGCTGCTATTTGCTGCAACAGGATCCCGGACTCACGAGCCCCCACGTGTAGCGCTACCCCCAGTTAAGAGAGCCGCTAGTTTGATTTCGGGCCCTGTATGCAGTACCGCCAACTCCCGGCAATCTTACTCGACCCACTCTGGCACAGTTAGTCTAGGGTTAGACTCCTATCACTCTCAGGTGTATAGCACTTAATGATCTCTAAACAGTTCAGACAACACGCAGAGGCAAGAATATAAAAAAATTATATATATCAGCTTTACTGGTAACGAATGAGTCAAAGTATAACATGCAACATACACATGGGCCTGCAGAGCCCTGCATCAATCAATGTACTAGCTGCAGCACAATAATATGGCGCTGCGCAGTATCCACCACGCGGAGCCATTATGGCGTGCGCGCTCCTATGGCGCAGTAACACAAACTTACTAACTCCCCGCCTAAGTCAGGCCTGACATGGGATGGAACTTAGTCTCTTTTCCCTAAGGAAGGAAAGTTTCTTCACCGGCCAGCTTTCGTTGGTGCACTTGAAGAAATAACCATTTGTAATCCACATTGGGTGTTAACTTGAGATAACAGGCAAACCCCGGGGGGGGGGTAATTACTTCAACTCTGTCCCACTACCGGACCCCCTAAGAAACACTGGTGAGCGAACAGCGGGCCTAGGCAGTCTATAGGCCTGAATACAACTCAGTCTATTGATATGAGCAGGTGCCCGCTCACCACTCCAGGCGCGATCCCAGCCTGGGTCTTCCACCTCATGTGTGTCGCACACAGCGTCTGCTCCGATCGAGTCCCGATCCAACTCACGTCCTATCACGACGGGTCAGGATCCACCCAGGATCCGCAGTATGGTGGAAGGCTCTTCGGACTTCAAGCAAGGCCTCAGGCCTTGCCCCGCAGCCGATCCGCGCAGGATGACTTGTTGCTTGAAGCGCGGCGTCCCAAGAGAGCGAGCTCCGCCTCGCCTCTCCCTTAACCACTTCTCTACTGTGCACGAAAACCCCCTTCCTGCCCAAGCCATTTTTCAGCTTTCAGCACTGTCACACTTTGAATGACAATTGCGCGGTCGTGCGATGTGGCTCCCAAACGAAATTTGCGTCCTTTTTTTCCCACAAATAGAGCTTTCTTTTGGTGGTATTTGATCACCTCTGCGGTTTTTATTTTTTGCGCTATAAACAAAAGAAGAGCATCCAGTTTGGAAAAAAAACACAATTTTTTACTTTTTGCTATAATAAATACCCATTTTTTTTTTTTAAATAAAATTTTCCTCAGTTTAGGCCGGTACGTATTCTTCTACATATTTTTGGAAAAAAAAAAAAAAAAAAAAAAAAAAAAAAAAAAAATCGCAATAAACGCGTATTGATTGGTTTGCGCAAAAGTTATAGCGTGTACAAAATAGGGGATAGATTTATAGCATTTTTATTAGTAATGGCGGCGATCTGCGATTTTTTATTGTGACTGCGATATTGCGGCGGACACATCGGACACTTTTGACACATTTTTGGGACCATTCACGTTTATACAGCGATCCCTGCTATAAAAATGCATTGATTACTGTATAAATGTGATTGGCAGGGAAGGGGTTAACCACTAGGGGGCGGGAAGGGGTTAAATATGTTCCCTCAATGTGTTCTTACTGTGGGGGGAGGGGACTGACTGGGGGAGGTGACCGATGGTTTGTCCCTATGTACAAGGGACACACCATCAGCCTCCTCTCCCTCACAGGACGTGGATCTCTGTGTTTACACACAGACATTCCCGGGCAATCGCGGGTGCCCGGCGGCAATCGCGGCCGCCGGGCATGCGCACCGGGGCCTTGTGAACGCGGCGGGCGCGCGCGCCGCTGGCGGCAAGCGCACGCCTCCTAGCTCGTTTTAAAGGGAGGACGTCATATGACGTCCTCCCAGAACGAGGGTATCCTCCGCCCGCCGTCAATTGACAGTGGGCGGGGGACAAGTGGTTAAGTAACCCCTCCCATGAGTCTTTGCGGTGAAACCTCCGCCCTGGGGCCGAATGGGGTTCTGGGTAATGTAGTCCTGGGGCCGTAAAAGAGACACCCCGCTACATACACATATATATATATATATATATATATATATATATATAGTTGAATGAATGTAAGCAGCATTCACCCAGCTGTGATGAATATTGAATGTATTTTATTTCATACTCTGATTTCCTTGGCTCCATCTAGTGGCCATAATGCGGTATTGTCATGATATGACAGAAACAATATTTCATTATGGCCACTAGATGGAGCTGATGATGATAGGAAATCACTGTGTTGCTTTATGGGCATAATGTGTAATGTTGGATGAATGATTGTCATATTTGTTCAATGAATCTTCTAGAAGTAGACCCCTTAGTTTCCTCTGTCAGACATGGTTTCATACTCATACACTGGTGAGTACAGTACACACTGAAGGACAGAAGTTAACCACTTCAATACCGGGCACTTTCCCCCCTTCCTTGTCCCTGAGCTCATCCCTAGTGGAGATGTATATAGGGAGATATACAGAGAGAGTGGAGAGGTATGTTGTGGAAAATGTTATTAATGTATGTTGTCAGATGTCCCCCAGTGTCGGTTTTGCTGTAATGTGCTCATGTGAGCGTATTCGCAAATACAGACGTTGGTGGAAGACCGGTGGCGTGAAAATCTTCCTGTGGACACACCGATGTTTGCTCTTTTAGGAGTGTTTGTTTTATGCCTCACCAAGGGACTGGCCACTTCTTGGCGTTGGCATTAAATGACTCAGAGCGGACAGATCTGCGTCCACGAGAACTATAGCATAACTATACGACAATTGTGGCCCATTGAGCCATAGTTTTCGTATGGTTCCCGTCATTGGAAGCAGTGCATGTAACTGCTAGTCTATTTGAATGTATACATGTCTGTGATTGGTTCTTTTGTTGTATTCATGTATTGTATTAGCTGTATTTAACATATAATTATATGGTCATCTGCTGGGTGGAGCTCACACCCTGTGAGCTCACTTCATATGGAGGAGGTCACATGTTGTGACATCAGTTCCGACTGGGAGTTTAATAAAAGACAGAGAGGCATCGGCGGTCAGTTGATGCTGTGATGCCGAGATGAACATAACAGTCTGGTGCTGATGTCTCTTGATTTGAATGAATGGTGAGTGAATCATAGCTTAAGATGCATTATATCATTGAGATGAAATGTGTTACTATTAGAGACAAGATATCTGGCTGTGTGTTTTGCATTCAGCCAAATTTCTATGACAGGTATACACAGAGCAAGGTGGAGAGGTATAAAGAGAGCTATACACAGAGCAAGGTGGAGAGGTATAAAGAGAGGTATAAAGAGAGCTATACACAGAGCAAGGTGGAGAGGTATAAAGAGAGCTATACACAGAGCAAGGTGGAGAGGTATAAAGAGAGCTATACACAGAGCAAGGTGGAGAGGTATAAAGAGAGCTATACACAGAGCTACACAGAGCAAGGTGCACAGAGCTAGACAGACAGAGACACAGAGCTAGACAGACAGAGACACAGAGCTAGACAGACAGAGACACAGAGCTAGACAGACAGAGACACAGAGCTAGACAGACAGAGACACAGAGCTAGACAGACAGAGACACAGAGACACACACAGACAGAGACACAGAGACACAACAAGACAGAGACACAGAGACACACACAGACAGAGACACAGAGACACACACAGACAGAGACACAGAGACACACACAGACAGAGACACAGAGACACAGAGACACACACAGACAGAGACACAGAGAC